>CM028906.1:15195000-15795000 GCA_016801845.1 Polydactylus sextarius
TCATTGGATTTTTGGCTCAGTCAGACTGGCCAAACAAGGCGCTCACAGTAGGTCCAATCAGGTTTATTAGTCAGAATGAGTAACAGCTATTGAGCATCAAATAACAGTCTGGACTTGTCTTCACTCACAGAGAGAGCTGAATGCATGTCAATATCACTTTTTATCTCACTGAAGCCATTTCCTATTTCCACTTGAACTCAACTAGAAGCTCTTGTTGAAGTGGAAGTATTTTTGAATTCTCTTCTAAACCGATGACATGCACATGAACAAACAACACAACGGGATGTATTCTGTTACTTACTTCTATGTTTTGTCACTGACAATAAACCACTTTAAAGAGCGGTATTGCTCTCGCTCTTGTCGGTGGGGTGCATCATTCAGTCTCTGTTCTCCGTCGCTGGCAGAGAAACCAGAGCTCTGGCCTGGATAGAGGGACAGATAAATGTGGTGATTTGCTCACAAAGGAGCTTCAATCTGATTTTTTAAAAAACTATGCCACGCTGAGCCTGAACAAGGCGACAGTCTCAAGAGTATTTTTGGTGAAAACCCTGCCGTGGAAAGGACAATGCAAGCAGCAGGAAAGCACTTTATCCACCGTAAACGATACAGTTCAGCACTAGGATCAGTTTTACTCTGTATTACTCAGTTGATCATGATAATCACTGTCACATCTCCTGAGCGAGACGTGGTAATACTGAAACCAAAACACATTTCAACAGCGTCTTGTGTCACATTCTGATTACAAAATATTAGGGCAAATTTAGCCTCAGTTTCCCTCTTTCGGTTTAGCAGAGAACATCTGGTAATGTGAATAGTTTATGGGTGAGATTTTCAAAGTGTAAGGTGTCTTTCTGATGGGATCTTGGTGTGACCATAATAAAGAGGGAAAAGGAATACTTTGCAGGTGTTATACACCCTTGTGGATTGCACCAGCCATGGATGCACTGCTGCAACGCTTACACTAATTTCTAATCCATTTGAACAAGTGCATGTGCAGTCTGACACTCTTGAAATTTACATCACAGGCCCCAGCACTCTCTAATGTACTTGCAGATGCATGCATGATGCTAGATTAAGTCTTTGGGTATAAAGTACAGCAGTAGGAAAATGGTGGAAGAAATGTGTCTGGAACTACATAGGCCGTTGTGTTTTCAACAATGCAGAAAATCAAGAGATGTGTAGAGGAAGGATGAGAGAGTCTGTGTGAGAGAAAAGCTTTCTCACTACAGTTCCCACCGGAAATGTAATGTTAATAATATCCTCAAGTCTATGGTGCACTGTTATTTTCTCATCTAGTAGTCTGAGTGTATTTGGGATATTAAAGCAGATGAGCTGTGGAATTCCTGCACGTGAATTTTTTTACAAGTTTCAAAATCAGATAAGCTTCTTTACACCGAGTCTGCAGTGTTTAAATTTGTCTATATTGTGTTTATGAAGATATATACCAACTCGACAATTTTGAAAATGCAGACATAACATTTCCAAAGAGCAAACCACTACTGAGACATTATGATGAGGTGTAGTTTGTATTGTATGACCCACAAATGTACCCACTATGGCCTGTCTTGTGTTTTGTGATTTTTTTAATTGACTATATACTCTATAAACATCCACAGATAAATCAATAGCAAATTTATCTTCAGCTCAAATCGGGCAACATTATAATACAGATTCTGATTGCAACATGTCTCACAGTGGGCGTTCTGTCTGTTATTCATTAAAAGACGGAGATGGACTCAACTGTACAGCCACAAGCCGAAGCAGAGCAGAAAGGTTAAGTCGGGGGTGTCAAGACAACAATACTGCAACACGCTTGTTAGCTGTCGGCATACTGACTAACAGCTAATGAGAACACATCTGATTTTTATAGCAATAACTATTCATATGTCGAATGGTATCAATACAAAATCATAAAGGTGCATTATCTGCCAGTGTGTCTATTGGCATAAAATGAATATAACTGTGTTATCATTTGTGTTGAATGAGGTGTTTTTGTTATTATGTGCCCTTTATGTTTACATAGAGAGCAGGTCGTCTTCCATGGTCCCATGCTGCACTGCCATGTTTTTACATCCATTTGAAACAGAAAAACTCAACATTGCCTGGAGAGAGGATGTTTTGTTTTTTATGTTGCCTCAAGGCCACCGTAGGTTGTTAGTAGGGTTACATGAGGAGTACTCAACCCGACTGAAATCTGCAACTTCACCACCCGATGCCTTAAATTAATTTGATTTATATGACAGCTTCCTCAGTTTAAGTCATCATGATACAATTATATCCAATGACACGGTGTATGTAAACACAAGCTGTACACCTGCAGGAGCATGAAGCAAAGAACTGAGCATTCCCGCTTTTCCAGCTTTCATTTCTGGTGCCTGGCAGGTGCAACTAGTGGTGGCAAATGATTTAAGAAACTCAAGCCCCTGAGCTCTCTTCTGCTGCCAGTGCTTTCAGAGGCCGCTTACATTAATGTAACACAGAAATGAGTCATCGTTCCCGGTTGACAGTCGGCTCATCCAGCCTGAAGCAGCGTGTTTATTTATTTATTTATTCTTTGAATTTCTGGATCCAGGCGTACTTTTCAATAACAACATGCCTCACGGCTACATAGAAATGCATATTCACTCCAGTTAAACATGTGTTTATGTGAGAAAATATATTCACTGGGAATGTGGTGAAAGAGCAGCTCCTTCTGCTACAATTTCAGCTCTGGAGGGACACATGCTTTGATTCATGACACCTTAGTAATAGCTGTGAAAGGAGAGGAAGACGCTCTTCTCTGCATTTATTCGCTTTTCATATCAACACACGATTTCTCTACAATCCAGTCCTGTGTCCAAACTGGCCCCATTTGTGAGCATGTGTGTCTGCATGTGTGTGCACTAACTTCTCGTGTGCCGTTTAATGTGAGCCCATGCCAGGCCTGCCCTCTGATAAGCAGGTCTGGTACACTTTGTGACTGTCTGATTGAGGTCCTCCAGGGAAGGCCGGCTGAAGTGGAGGGGGGTAGTTTGCATTCTTGGCCATTTCATGAAAAAAGGGTGCAACCATGGGAGTAAGCCAAGAGGAGGGCTCAATTATGCATGGTTAAACAAAGCCCAAGGCTACCAGTGAGCAATGTCTCAGCAAACTCAGCCTCACTCTGGAGCTGCAGACTTGAGGAGGACCTCACTCAGGGGTACAGGGGAGAGGGAGAGAGAGAGAGAGAGAGAGAGAAAACAAACCAAAAAACAAACAGCGACGTAAGAACCTAGTTTCTGATAAATCACTCAATTGTGTTATGACAAGTGCAGGCCACAGTGAAACCCCTGCTTAAAAGCAAACGTTTCCATTCACATGAGGTCAAATGATAGATGGCAGATGTCCTGCGAAGCCGTCAACAGCAGCTTACTCTGAACAGAGAAAATGACACGTTCACTAATCACAGACATGATTTCTCCACTATACCCCACAATTATTCCCTTAGAAGTAGTGTGTGGTTTTTGTCGCGCCGTGACTAAGTCCGCTTATCTTAAAGATATGATGATGAGAACCAGTGTGTTTCAGCACTGAAAGAAAACTTCTACATAAACAGTGGTTACACCTTTAACCAGGTCAGAGGCGACTTTTCCCAACAGGAATAACCCCACAACTTCAGCAACTGGACACTCAGCATCTGGCCCCTCTTTCTTCAGACACACAATAAATTGGAAAGTATGTGGCTTTGGTTACATGTAAATTATAGGCAGCGCTTCCAGAGCTGGGGTGGGTGGGGTGGAGGATCAGTATCCATGTATAGTACACATATGAATGGAGGAAACCTGGCTAAAAAGCTTTCTCCCGACATCTTCCTCTTGTTTCCCAGGGAAACAGGAGAGGGGGGCTGGAGTCGGGTGACAGGGATGTCCAAAACACGCACACACAAAAGCGCGTGCACGCTCACACACACACAATTTACACTGTGTTTTGAGCTAAAGAACAGATTTAATTACAGTCTTAAAGACCAAATATTCCCTGCATTTTATGTCTTTTGTGGCATTAACTTGTTCCTGCTACGGCAGAACTGAGCTGCCCTGTTATTCTCCTCATAGGCCTGAGCCTGAGCTTTTTTTAAGCAGCAGATGTTTGATCCCGACTATAACACCACCTCAAACAGAAAGCTGGAGATACTAATGATGATATTTCAGCAGAGACAGCAGTGACTGAAGCCTAGAGCATGAGGGGATGTATGAAAAAAAAACACAGAAATCTGCAGACAGATAAAGTATGGACCCCAAACAAGATCAGAAGCAGAACAATTTGCACACCTTTACCACACAGTTTTCCCATGGTTTCTGAGAATGACTGATGCTACCTGTTAGCCATAGAATGAACTGGATTTTCAATCGCCTTGAGAAACTAGTCTGGCAAGAAAAAAGCTTTTCAGTTGACGTATCGGGGAAACATATGTAGGTAATATTAAAAGTGGAGGGATTAATTCTCCTGTGAACCAGGAAATGGTAGTAAATGTGGATGACATCTGCTGTTTAGATTTCTGTAACTTAAATGTCTCAAAAGTCTTAAATGACCACATTTCCTCACACTTTCTATGGACGACATAAAACTCAGAAACCACCACTGAAAGCTCCAACCACTAAGTGAGGTGAGGCCAGACAGGCGGATGCTAGTGTTTGAGAAGTTAGTTATGACTCAGTCCAATTATTGATGAACAGTCCATGGAGGCACAGGCTTGTAATTCCTTTAGGACCCATTCCACAAAATACATCATCATGTTTTTGAGTTTCCTTCATTGTCAAAGCAAGTCACTGATAGTTCTGTACATCCGTTTGTACAATCAACTGTTAATAACTAATAGCCTTTTAATGGTGCCAGCTCGTTCAAATACAAACAAATGTCTCCATCTTGTCTGAAGAGAGGGAGGGTTGTAATTCAGTGAAACTAAAGACATCAAACATAGTATGATAACTGTAAGGTATTTTATTAGCAGGCAGTTAATTGTTTAGACTTTTTGGCAAGCCTTGTAGAAACCTTGTTAACTTTATAGAAAATTATATGGTTATTAAACACTGATGCTAAAACTCAACAAAACTGTCAAGGCGCAATTCTGCTCCACTCTTCCCAGTGACATTTCAGTTAGTTTTTACACATGAAGGCCAGATAGTAAAACAGTTTTTTTACGCTTAAGTAAGAATTTGAAAACATTTA
The DNA here is from genome assembly GCA_016801845.1 of Polydactylus sextarius. NCBI lineage: Eukaryota > Metazoa > Chordata > Actinopteri > Polynemidae > Polydactylus > Polydactylus sextarius. The sequence continues at coordinate 15,200,185 of CM028906.1, forward strand.
TGTAAAACTTACTAGCCTAACAAATTGGAACACAAGTTAAAAACATTTGTTTGTGGTGATTTTTATGTACACAACATGGGATCATTTCTCTTGGAAAATTGAAACGACGTGACTTTTTTGCTTGGTCCTGCATGCCATGCTTCAGTTCCTTTCTTCACTTCCTTAAAGTGCCAACAGTGAGTAACAATGGCTAAAGTTAGCTTAGACAAGGAGTTAATGTCAACAAAATGTGACGCCTCTTCTTGAGCATGTTACCTGTTATCTTGTAGACTTTATGTGCATTATCTTCCCTCTAATCTTTATTTATATTATAAACAATTCGCTATTCAAAAGCATTACGATCCAGTAAATTTAACTGTCGACACTGCTGAGCCTCTCTGTGAAAGCTGCACAAGCTAGCTAGCTAAATGCAGTTGATGAATGAAGCAATGAGAATGGATTATTCCCATGTCATTAGCCTATATAGTGCTGGATAGGAAGCTAATGCTGCTAACAATATTATGCTTTATAAATCCTATTTAAAATAAAGACAATGTTAGTCAATCTGTAAACTCACATAGCTTGTTCTTTCTCCACATGCTGTTGTAGGACTGTGAAGGGTAAATTTAGCCTATAGTCAAACCAACTAAAACGACAGTGGTCAAACCCACTGAGTACTGACACGTGCACAGGCAATAGGGAACACAGGCAACAGGATGCTAACTGCAGTTCACTCAACGGCCACCGGTGTCATTAATAACAAAAGCTTTCTGAATGGTACACGGTAGCATGGTAGAGTTGATTGACGGTCTTACCACAGGAGCAGCAGGTGAAGCAGTTTGTGTGATACAGGTTCCCCATGGCCTGGCAGGCCTGACTGGCTCCATACACTCCCTTCCCGCATTTGACACAGATACCTGTCAGAGATACAAGGTCATTTAGTCGATGTTATGGATTCTGAGGAAAAAACAACAATATGCAACAATAAAATAAGAACATCTTACATCCTGTGGTGGCGCGCACCCACACGTACGCGCGCACACAATTATCTGTGAATAGTTTAAAAACATTTAGTCTTTGTGACATTTTAACACTTAGAATGACAATTCTTTGAATCCAAAGCAAAGTACTGTGTTTAAGTACTGGCTTATCATGTTGTTATGCCTAATCTCATAACCTACCTTAGATTGAATGGATTTTTAACTACCTAGCACTATTCAAAGATGATAGTGTGCACTATAAGAATTGAACAATTACCGGACATGCTGCAAGCTTTGCTGTAAGCTGATCAAAAAAATAAATAAAAACACTGTCAAACCCAGTGTGCATTCCTGAAATTACGCAAAACTAAAATTAAATGTGAAAATGGCAAACTGGCCATCCCTATCACAATGTATACTAATATCATCACTGCTTTTTCAGGGCAGAGAGATTTCTTTCCTTTTTCTCTTTGCTCCGAATAGTTTAATGGCCTTTGAAGCCCAACATCACAGAGAAATTCAGAGATGTCGGAGTGTCAAACAGCTAACAAGTAAATCAAAAAGAAAACATGAAGCAGACTATTACAAACAACACAATCACGATTTTTCATTAAGCTCAGCTAAAGATGTGAGACTGCATTACAACTTTCAATTTGTGATGATGAACAGACGAGAAACATTTCTTAAAATGATTTTTACTGCAGCAGCAGAACTCTGACCTAAACTTCTGTTATTTCCAGGCATTACATCAGACTGTTTAAAGACAAGAGTAATTCAGTAAAGCTGATTAATATATCAAAATATAGTGACAGGAAACATGGAAGATGCGAGGGAATTGTCAGGAAAGGAAGACCATAAACACGGCCTGCGTTGACTCAACATTTCTACAGCGCATACATCAAAACTACAAGATGCATCACCATCAATGATGAGTAAAATCAATTGCTTTCGATTTCTGTGACATTAAACTAAATATCTAATTAAATGTGCTGGTGTTTGATCACATTTGACTAAAAGTCTGGCAACATGAGAGAAATCAGATCACATTCCAATTCAAATGTCGCTAAAATAACAGTAACCATTTTAGCGTACTGTCTTAATTGTACAATATTGATATGACTTGTGTTGTTTTTTTGAGGGTTGTATGATGCCTCCTCCACCTGCACAGTAATTTGTCTCAGTCAACAGTGGAACATAGAGGTCAGGAGGTCAGCGGACAGTGGACAGTTTCATTGCTGTTAATGGGATTAACTTGTCTTGTTGAAGGAAACCTTGACAGGAACTGTTAATGAAGACACATCTTTAATTAATCATCCACTCTGATAATCTGTCCCAATTGTCAAAAGACTTCATGATCATAATACTTAAAAAATACTTTAAGTATACTTTAATACTGCATGTCGGATGAGTGGCCCTGTCATCCACAAGTACGTAAAACTTCTGACCATGACCCTGAATGAACAAACTACAGAAAACACTGTGTTGAAAACCAAAAAGTATTTGGAAGCAGCAGAACCAGAAGACTATCTTCAAACTCTCACGCACAAGACGACCTCCACTGGGGTCACATTCCTCAGGGAGTGCAGGGTCAAAGCCTGGGTGGGGTGAGTCCAGGGTCACAGTGCCTACAGGACACAAGATCTCACAAGATCCTATCACAGGAGCTGCAGACCAACACCCCCCCCCCCCCACACACACACAGATTATTACATTTACTTATCTTTAAAATACACACGCACTTCAGAATAGAGTCAGAGAAAGGATACACTCTATGACATGACTGCGGAATTCCCTGACTATCTGAGACAATAATTTCCCTGTCATAACACCTCCAGAGCAGTCTGTGACATTGTAAAAAAAAAAAAAAGAAACACAAACAGATAAAGGACAAGGGTACAGGAAAACCATCAAAAGGTCACATGTCTTCCCTTTACATCAGATGTTTGTACGAATTAATTCATGAGAATCAAAGTCAAATATTAGCATTTCCTGTATACCCTCAACTCGTGACTGCACTCATGCACTTAACAAAGATAACAGAGCAAAACGAACGATAACAACAGACAAGTAAACTTTAAACAATCGTGACTGGTTAACAACTGTGCCAAAATTAAAGGCTGTTACAGTAAACAAAGTGGGCAAACATGGGTTAATCCATGTGCACGCAGGAAGTCATTGGACAAAAGATGTCAATAGTACATAAATCATTTTCGGTTACATATAAATTCTATGAAAATCACTTCATTTCTAATACAATTCGTAAGTAAGCTACATGTTTTCTTATTCATCACTCATGGGGACATGAGGTCAGAAAACCATTTCAAAAACCCCAATGAGACAAAGATTTTTAATAAAAAATGCCATCTTTAATCTTTTTTATTACAAATATATCTATACATTTGTGTAGTTTTCCTCTAACTAGAGTCATACAGGTGAATATTGACTTTTTATAATGGAAACAAAATTTAACCAGGCTGAATTCGCTTCATGATGTAGCATCATGAGCATCTTTCTCCATGCTAGTGTGAGATATCTGTTCCTTTCTTTCACTGCATCAGAACAGCACACTTCCCTCTCTGGTTATTTGCATTGACTAGAATAGACAGAAACGCAGGCGAGCTTCGTTTGATGTAGTTACACTTCATAGATCGTGGCTGTTGGGTGGAGTAAGATATAATCCTGTTCCTTCAATCACTATGAAATTTCAGATTTGCTCAAAAGACTTAAATTCAATATTATGACTAATCTGAATTCAGATGACAGCGTGTCTAATGTAAATGTTATTCCCTACTACAGTATATTCTTTGTATAATCATTTCTCCGTTAAGTACTGTAAGTACTCTAACCCTGCCACCTGTCATCTATTATGCAGCCATGACAAAAAAACGTTTCACATGCACTTAACAGGTACACCACGCAGATGTCTCGATGCAAATCAGCAAACTCGCTCGCTTCTCTGCAATTACACAGTCGGCAGCTCATGGATGCGAATAATGACAAAAAAAATGACAGGGGAATTTCAGTCTAGATGTTGTAATGGGAACACAAGACATGAAACAGGTGTTAGTCAGTCTGTGTGTTTTTTAACCCCTCATGTCAGCAAGTAGGTCAGTATTTCTGTACAATTATCCTGCTTCATGATAACAGGAGTGGCTGCTTGACTGGTTTCTCACAGTATTGTTTTAAGGTGGTGTGCAGGACTTTTCAGATACAAGACATCCGTTAGATTCAAGCTCTCGCCAAACGAGTTCACACAATGCTGATTAAGCCTTTCAACGCCGGGTAAACCTCGCTGTATTTCGCAGCACACCACAGTCTGAAATATTACTGTCTGTAAAAATGTTTCCCGCGCTGTCGTGTGCTAACCAGGAATGTCTGGTTTACAAGACCTCAAGATGAGAGCAAGAAAAAGAGATGGAGATGAAGCAGGCTCCAGCAAGTAGGAGTACGGAGGAGTATACACGGCAGCGTTCGAAGCTTTTCTGCCAAGTGTTCACCTGACTCTGACTTGACCCCGCATCAAAAGTGTCTGATGCCCTAGATAAAAAAGAGACTGTGTGTTCAGTGAAAGGATTACAGTCTATAAAAGAAATTAATCAACACCAAGGACAAACACAGATTAACATTAGTGTGACTTTTCCTCACGGTAAAGCTGTGTTTAGATAATTACTCATTACCAGGAGGGGAGACAAAAGTTCTGCACTGCGGAATTAAAGAAAAACTCTCTCCTTTCCTTGGTTTTAGTTTAGTTCTACTTTATTCCTACAGAATGGTCGTGCCTTTACTCACATGTTTCTTTGGCTTTGACTCTTAACCCAACAGCTAAACTGAAAAAGTATGATTTTTTTATACAGCTTCTATCGATTCACCTTCATTACTTTATTCCTTCTGGCTCCGGCTACACTGCAGTTCCTTAAAAACCATACACATGTGCTGAAAAGGACCGTCAAGATTTAATTTTATCATCACTGAAACTTTCTTCTTTGTCATGAGAAAACACTGCATTCAATCACAAGAAAGGAAGAACATCAGTCGTTAAGACTCAAAGTATGATTTGTTATTATTTTCACATATGCTAACAATCCCAAAAGGTCTTGTGAGTGAGGATGTGGTTATCATTTTACAGGACAGCAAGGAAATCTCCGAAGCGCTCTTGTTTTTCATTTAAAACAGGATGCTGAATCTCTCATGTGTCCATTTCATAACATGCCCATGTGGCAAGGACAGGGTGTTGTGTTCGCTGAGGTTAAAATAAAACAGCATCACTTAAATCACATATAATCTAGCACCTTTGGAAATTAAACACTGTTGTTAAGATAAAGTCGTGTTTGTTTTTTTTTAAAGCAGCAGTGCAGCTCAATATAAACTTGTCGTTGAGCTCGTGTAATGTGGACGATCAAGCAAAAAAGAAACTCATTCTGATCTTTCTTAGATCGGTGATCACAGCATGTGATTTGAGTTAACGGTTTTAAAAAAAAAAAAAAAAAACACACTTACTTAACATCACAAAACATACTTAACATCATCTCTCCAGTATCAGTGAAAACAGCACAGAACGTGCTGTGAGTTGTAAGAAGGTTTGCACAGCCCGATTCATGAAACTTTAACGACCACTCGGTGTGACTTCAAAACCAATATCAAACCAATCTCCGAAGATGCGAGCAGGTTACAGGGGAGCAATCAATCACACCATCGGAAAGTGACATTTATAGAGATTTAGTGCAGATTTTTAGTTTGTTGTTAAAAATGTTTCCAACACTTTAAAACCTCAGCACGTCTCATAAGAATGAGTTAGTTACTGCAGGTTTCTATATCCTTCCAGGACAGAATAATAATAAAAAAGACAGTTTTTCCAGCATCAAACTGTGGAAAGAAGAGGTTGCTACTTAAGTGAGGGTACGGCATACATCAGAGTATGATGTAGGTATAAGTTTTTAAATGAAACATTATACTGCAGTCTCATTTCAGCTACAATTTGTGCATTCCCAGTTTAAACTTAGTGAAAAAGCGGCAGTGGTACAATACACAGAGCAGGCCAGTGTGCTGTTGTCCACAAGTCAGCATGTGTGTGTGTCAGGCATGTGCATGACTAGTGCCATTATAATTCTGGGCAGGTGATCAGACTTGACCCCCACCAACTATGTCTGGCTCGCCAGCCAAGATCGTGTGCCAAGTGTCTGGTGTTGCCCGACTCCCCACTGACTGGTTAATGAAGGGCTTCGCGGGGGGGGTTAGGGCGGGGTGGTGTTGGAGCGGGAGGGTGTGGTGAGGTGGTGGTGATGGTGGGGTGGGCCTCACTCTGCTTCTTCAGTTGCAGGCCCTGTATCAGGCCAGCTGTTGATTCACAGCTCCTTCGCCACCACAACAAACAGAGGCCACACAAGGGCCGGCCGTACTGCAGAGCAGAGCCGGGCAGTGTGGGACACTGGCAGCCAGTCCCCCCCACCACCCCCGACCCCCCCTCCACCGCTTCCCCTCTAAAGAAAAAGCAGCCCTGGCGATCAATTTCTCCACTGTCGCTACGGAAACAGAGCTGTCTCTATTGGGCTCGGTGAGGAGCGTCTGACTGCATTCTTCTCTCTCTTTCTCTCTCTCCCTCCCTTTCCTTTCTCTTTCCATCTCTATTTCCACCCTCTCCTCACTTCTTTCTCCATCACCACCACCACCACCACTCCTATTAAACAAAAAAAAAAAAAAAAAAAAAAAACCCTTGCTGTCTTCCTCATATCTCTCTCTCTCCCGTCTTCCATCCTTCTTTCTCTCACCTGCCTCTCTGGAACAAATCAACAGCTGTCTCAGCCTCACTCTGAGCAAGTGCACCGGCTATAAAACAAGTCACTGTTCTCTGGCTTCAGCCATTTGTCTGGGTGCTAATTCAAAAGGTAGACAGCAACTTCCTCAGCAGCTTTTTTTTTTCCTGTAGTTGTGTTACTGCCGGTGAGACACAAACATATTTGGCCTTAAACTCATTAGTCACAAAAACACACCAGTGTTTGAAAAAAAAAAAAAATCATTAAAAGTGTAAATAAAAAGGAGAAAGTCACACTTTAGCCAACTAATATTTTCATTCCAAAATGCCTTCCAGATACCATGAAGGCAAACATTTTCAGTTTGGGTGCTGAGGGATTCGTATCCCTACTGTAAGTTTCAAATTGCACTTGACCACAATCTGTGCTCCATGTCCAGAAAATAACAGCATTTTCAACAAATACAGACCACACTGCTCGGTTTGTCTGCTTTGGCAGAACAGAAGGTTCCATTCAGTGAGGTGCAGCACTGTGCAAATTTTAGTTCTGCCAAGACCGAAATTAGTATTGCCCTGCAAAGCCACTCTTATCTGCCACAGAGGAACCTGTTAGCTGTAATGTAACATTCGCATGCTGCAGAAAATGCTTTCTATCTTTTTTGTAGACAGTTTCTTAGAGTTCCAATTTCACCACAATTTGCTGTAATACAGAAAAGGTCACGCACAAGATTCACACCAACAGTATGGGTTTCTTAACTTGATGTAAGTGAGAACTCTTCCTATTCAGTGGAATATAAAGTAAATAAATAAATAAAGAGAGCTGTTACTCATTTTAGCTAAAAAGGTCTATTTTGCACAATTAATTTGGACTTTAAACTTCCTCTGTCTTGTAAAGGATCAAAACTTTAAGCCCAAATCTTTTTTCTGAGAAAGACTTCAGGGATCTCCCAGATACCTGTGTGGGCTGAAGTGCTAAAAGATAGTGAGGCGGAAGGAGTCAGGGCCAGAGCATCTGTTTGTGTCTTACACTGGAACTGTAGGTGAAACTTTACGCTAGATGAAAACATGTTGATTTGACTGTCGTGGTGACTGTGCTGTATTAACCAAGTTAGTTGTTCCTCATTAACAAGGCAGCCAGTCTGCATGAGGTAAAAACAAAACCTTTAGCTAAATCACCTGTTCATTGAAGCCAGACCTACAATTAGTTTCTAATGTGCTTATTGAACTTTTTGGTTTTGTTTGTTCAGCAGAAAGCAAATTTAAAAAAGACTGCCTAGGTACATCACACAAAAACAAACCTGTAATCAGTTTTACCTACCAAAATATTCCTTTTTCATGTGCATCTCTAACTCCTTTTCCAGCTCCAGGGTGAGTGCCTCGAGGCGTCTCTCTGCCTGGCTTGGCCCACTCTCTCGGCTGGGGGTCACCTGGTAAGGTAGCTTAAACCTCTGGCCTGAAGAAGGTGTCTGCTGCTGCTGTTGCTGGGGCTCAGGAACCGTTGAGAGTCCCTGGAGATGGATCCGATTCTGGATCCCGTTAGAGTCTCCAAAGTCCTGTAGCAGCGTATCCTCGTGTAAACTGCTCCCCAGCATCGAGGACCTGGGTGAGGGCAGCTGCAGGTCAGGGTAGGTGCTCATAGACCCCCTGGAGCTGCGGGAACTTCTAGAGCTGTGACTGGAGATGCTGGACCGGGGACTGACCACACAGTTCGCGGTGGTCCCCGGTCTTGCGCTCCCGTCCTGGCTGCAGATGCTCGATCGAGGACTCGCCAGAGGCGCTGCGTGTAAAATCGCTCCCTCGAGATCGTGGTTCACCACGGGCCCGTACCTTGAGTCAGAGTAACTAGACCTCGGGCTGGTGGTGAAGGAGTACTGGCTCGCCGTGCTCGACCTGGGGCTGGTGTGCCTCTGGTCGTAGCCCATGCTGATGCCGCTGGTGCGGTTGCTGCTTGGTTTGCTGCAGCAGTCACAGCTGTTAAGACTGGCCCGGGGGCTAGAGTGTTTACTCGTATCGCTGGCGGTGCTTGCATAGCTGGATCTGGGACTGAGGACGCTGCTGCCCTCACAGTGAACCAAACTAGACCTGGGGCTCGTGTACCTGTCCTGGCCACCCGGCACCACCAAACTCGTGCGCGGGCTGCTGATGCTCGACCTCGGACTGGCATGTTTGCTCTGCTCCTGAGAGGATAGAGATGATGCTAGACTGGACCGAGGACTAGTGGCGTTGTATCTCCCGTCGTGACTGCTGGTAATGCAGACACTGTTGCACCTGTTGCCGGGGAGAGCCACCGGTTTGTTGAGGGGGACGCCGTCGAAGGCGGAGCCGGTGCTGTACCTGTGGCCCTGCACCTCCAGAGAGTATCTCCGGTGCCTGTCTGAAGCTCCCGTGTAACACGGCAGAGCCACTTCGGATTTGGTGCAACAGCCCTCCTCAGTATAAACTGCGTCTCTTTGAGGGGCACAGAAATCCACAGGAACGGTCCGGTTGCAATTCACAGGACGCACCGGAGCCGCGTTGTACACTTTATTTCCAGACGTGAAATTCTCCACTGTGTGATGCTGCTGGTGAAGCACAGAGGTACCATTCATTGGCTTACTTTTATGCTCTGCTACAGCCGGAGCCGAAAAGTCTAAATCGGGGTTAATCACCAAGTCTCTCCTCGAATTGTACATCCCGTCTTTATAGGCATCAAATAAAGAAAGGTCCTCCATCAATTTAGTGGCCCGGAGTCCCAAATCTTCCTGATAATGCTCCATGTTGTTGCTCCCGAGGCGAGAAACAAGTTCAGAGTGTCGCTCCGCTCCGAGAGCCAAACTAGCGAGCACCGCGGAGCACTAATTGCATTTCACATGGAAATCAAAACAAAACGCCGCGGTACAGCTCGTCGCTCATTTACAGAAAACCACCAACGTACGCAGAAACCTCCACCGTGTGCCGCATCGTCTTCTTCTGCTTTTCCCCCTTCGCCGAAAAAACAAAGTCTTTCTCACAGTTTCAGCCGACAGGGATACGTTTGTCAACTTCAGTTTTTGTTAAGTTGAAAGGTCTTTACAGTCAATGGCGCGCTGCGCGGAGGAATTTCCCCTTGTTGGTTTTTCCTTTAGATTTCTCTCACGCTCGTTATATCCCAGATTAAAGTAGGCTGTATAATCGCGTAAGCAGTAAATATCAGTTGTATATAAGTCTGAGTAAGCCCAGTGTGCGGAAATCTAAATAAAATACCGTTTTACACAAGGGACTCGTTTGCGTAAAAGGAATGCGGGGATGGAGACAGGATGCGCTGCGCCTCTCTGGAATGTGGTTAATGCTGCAGAGAAACAATGATTGCGACCAACTCAGCAAGGGGCTGCCGGCTCTGAAAAGAGAATAGTTTAGAGAGAAGGGGACGTCTGCATTCATCCCGGGCAGACTAAAATACCACACAAAGCACGCCTCACCTGGTCCGACTTCTTGTACACAAGGAATAAGCTGCAGTAAATTGTTAATATGAAGGACAAGTTTATCCACATTTTATTTATTTATCATTATTTAATTTTTTTTTTAAATTTTATAAATCTGATGAGGTGAAGATAAAGATATTCTCAGGTCCTTCAAAGTGTAGGATCCATTCTGGATATGGTCAAACATCATTCTGATAACGAATAATAATCATTTTTAAAAAATCAAAATAAAGAGTTATTTTAAGGTTTCTTTGGGTGTAATATTACATTTTAATGTATGCATCATTCATAAAGGGAAAATGTTTGAGTGGCATGTTGTTACTGTGAGATTAGGATGTATAGATATGTATGTGTACATTTACAAAGCAGGTTACTACATCTAATCTTAATCAAAACTCCATACCACTTATTAAAACATGAAAACAAGTTAGCTATCTTTAAATACACACGTGCACCTACATACCGTTAGAAGATCTGGAAATCTGCTTTAAATTGTTTAAATCTGATGATTTCATATCTCTATGTTACTAAAAAAATATCACACACAGCAACTGGCCTCTTAAGTTTTAATGGTCACAGTTTAAGAACATTTTCTTGTAATGGCGCCACAAAAAACATGAAATGCTGGCATTTGTTGAGTAATTATCAGTCTTTGCCCTTTAAGATTTTATTTCACATGGGAAAAAAGAGGTAGCATTTGGCACACAGTTGTAAAAGTGACAGTTATTGAATAGTAAATTAAGAAATAGGTACACTGGTTATACTGTTTTCACATGATCTGAGTATTACAGTCTGTAGCACCTGTCAGTAATGACCACATGGAGATAAAATATGTTCATGTATTTTGGTGTATTAATATGGCAAAATCCATGAACATATTTTATCTCAATGTGGTCACTACGGATTTTAATACATGTAAACAATCTATTTATGATCCAGTCATGATACGGTATATTTTTGAAAATGTGAAGCTGCTGTTTTTGCTTTAGTTTCACATTAACTGCCAACGACTGGAAGAAAAGAGAGAACCACAGCAACAAAGGCACCAACGTAGAGGATGTTTATTAGTAATCGAGTGAGGGAAGAGCTGCGAGATTTTCTCCCGTGGCCTCTGCATTTGAACCATTGTACCACCTCATCCAAGTTGTGCTCCTGTGGTTCATACCCCAGCTCTGCTTTAGCTTTTGCCATGCTGAAGTAATGTGTCACGCCAGTTTTATACACCTCTGTACGTGTGAGCAGCGGCTGGAAGTTATAGAAGGGGCCAATGAGGTGGTGAATCATTTCTGTGAGAAAGGCAAAAAAGTAAATAAGATGGATCGGAAGACGTAGTTTGGGGAAGGGGTAGCCCAGTCCCTCTACCAGAGGTCTGAAGAATTCAAAATTATTAATAGGCCTGCCATCTGAAATGAAGTAGGCCTGTCCAGCAGAGAGATGTTGCTTCTCTGGGGTCAGAGCCTCTGCAGCCAGCTCGTGTGCTGACACCAGGTTGTCCACATGGACAAACTCCACCAGGCTGCTGGGTTTACCATAAACAAATCTGAAGATCCCCTTCTCTATGTAGCCAACTACCCTGGGCAGGTGCCTCTGTTCTCCAGGTCCGTAGATGCCAGCTGGACGCAGTGCACAGGTTCTCAGCACCCCAGAGCTGTTAGTCAGTGCTGTGCCGCTGGCTTTTAGCACAGCCATCTCAGCCAGGGACTTTGTTCTGGAGTAGTGGTCAGGGTGAAGATGGAGTGGTAGATAAGGGAGGCTTTCATCACCATTCTCTATCACTTGGCCTCCAAACACCACGTTGAAGGTGCTGGTGTAAACCAGCCTGGACACTCCATGGTCGATACAAGCCTTCAGGACGTTCTGAGTCCCTTGAACATTGACCGCCTCAATCAGATGACTGTTCAGCTGCTCCCTGCCAGACATGCCATAGGATGCAATGTGGAATACACAGTCCACACCATGTATGGCCCTCTCCACATGTGCATATTCACGTATATCACCTTGGATAAAAACAATATCCTCTGGCACTTCTAGGACTGGATGGACTGTGTCAAACAGAACAACTTTGGCTCCTTTTTTATGCAGAGAGCATGCCAAGCTGCAGGGGAAAACAAGGTATTACATATGGGTTAACATTTCCATGACACTCAATGCAAGTCATTAATTTATGGCCAAAATACAACAATTGCATGTATTTTTAGTCTAAGCTCTGTGGTGATCAAAGTCCAGTCTGACTGAGATAACTGGTGCGATACCGCCACCTTGTGGAGAAGAAGCAGTATGACGGCACGAGGTGACTGGAGTCATGAGGGTTAGTGACTGAATCGTGTATCATTTGTTTTACTGAACAGTAAAAAAAAAAAATAATAATAAAGAAACCGTTCTTACCGATAACCAAAGTAGCCACATCCTCCAGTTATCAAAAACGTGCCTGTACGTGAATTTTCCATTGCAGGAGGATCTATAAGTTTATGGAAACATTAAGAAATTATTCCTAATACGAAAACAATTTTAAACACAATCCAGAAAATAACTTTGACAATCCAAAAATATAAAAATGCAAATTTAAAAAAAAAGAAGAAAGAAAAGTCACAGGAATCCAAGTGCAAGTCGTTACTTAACCCACAGTGTGTAGCACAGTTCAATAACCTGGTGCACATATTAATTAACTGATGCAGGTAATTACACGTGGACTATGACTATGTACAATAAACCCATATATCAAAGCCCTAATTTACATATTACTACACTTATTTTTACAAGCATTATCCAGCATGCCATGCTTCACACTATGCAACAAAGTGGTCTGACATGCGCAGGCAGTGCGTAGCTTAAATTAACAACAAGTACTCGAAACTATTTACGGTCACGTATGAACTATCGGTACTAACCTCAACATAAGTCGGGTAGAAAAAATAGAATTTTGTATGTTGACTATCCCTAATTCACTACTCTGGTACGGTACCAAGGAGACAGGACCGGTTTACACTTCCTCGTTTGGTGCTGTACGTAATTTTTTTAAGTTACGTAACTTACGCAAACCGTCGATATTGTGCTACGATTGGATGCGTCTTCATAGGCCCAGCTGCGTCAAGTGACGAGAGAGAGAGAGAGAGAGAGAGAGAGAGAGAGAGAGAGAGAGAGAGAGAGAGACACACACACACACACACACACACACACACACAAAGAGAGAGAGACAATGCTAAAAATGATTTATAATTATTTAATTTTGAAATACGAGTGTTACTACTGATATTTTGTACTTTGAAATTTCTAATCGGAAGTTATGATCTTAGTCACGCTAACTTTATACGCCCTGCAAATACCATCAAGACTTCCGCCAGGCACAGTCCGATTTCAGAATAAAAGCTCATCTAAACTATTTTTAAGTGTTTTGTAGTGGAACGTAGCATCCAATGTTTCCACCATTTAAAACAAACAAAAAAACCTGAGAAAGAAATAAACCCAAGTGTGTCTGCATATGTGTTGTGTTGTCCATTCATTCCACTTGTTCAACTTGATGCTATTTGTAACTTTAAAGCGTTTTATTGCGTTAAACCCAGCATTGAAAAAAAAATGCAACTTCGAGTCATTTTTTTTTTTTACATAAACGTACAGTGAGAATAACCTCAAATTCCACCTTTGTTCTTTGTAATTTGTGTCTGAAAAACAACCATGGTCACTTATCCTTCATTTAACCAGCCTGATTTTACTAAGATGCAATTTCTTTCCTGTTTATTTTTAAGTGCACAGATTATATTATGCCCAGTCAGGGAAGTGTCTGAATTAGCCACTGAAGACTGCAAGTCATTATTAATTGTTGATGTGTAAATGATATATCTAAACTCCCTTGTTGGCCTGTGCTTTGCATTCCTCATTTAACAGTTGTGTACGAAATAAAAATAAATAAATATACACTAAGTATTACTGATAGTGTCTATTTTGGATGTCAGGTTTGGAAGAAGTATTAAAACTCAATACAGCAATGTAACAATACTCAATTACAGGTAAAAATGCTGAAAACTTCTTAAATAAAAGAACATATTAGCAGCACCATATTGTGAAAGTATTTTTTTTTATTATCTTTAATGTGTTTTAGAATATTAAAGCTCCCCCTAGTGGCGACACTCGAGCAAAATCAAGCTCAAACTACAAGACACGGTTGGACTCGTGGATGCTTACGTCATTTTTTCTTATCGCTCGTGAAGCAGAGCAACACTACAGACATGCAGGTTACGTCACAGTGTGAAGGTAAAAAGTGTTTTGTTTGTTTGTTTGTTTTAATGCGCTCCGGATGATTCAAGTTAGGATCGATAGATTCAGGGTTGTAAAAACTGCTATTCAAATACCACCGGCGGTGGCGTGCAGGCGACGCAAACTTAAGTTTTATTGTGTACCAAATGCGATACGAGATATTATTAGTGACCAATGTGCACAACGATAACAAGTTGAGGAAAAATAATTGTAGAACTTCATGATCATTACTGGTAGCTCATTGACTCAAGCATGTTGAGGTTTTTAAGGAAGCAGTTTGCACTTCCTCTTTTTCTTTTTGCTCGCTCAAATACCTAACACATGTTTTAAAGAATGCTCTGCTGCAAAACAGCAGATAACCAGTAGGTCTGAGCGGGAGAGGCGATTTTGCTGAATTAAAAACAAGTTTTTGACTAATATTTAATGAATGTTTAACAAGTTGAATTATTTATTTTACTGAAATAGTAAACGTTTTAGTAGGAGGTGCCATTACTTCATGTGGTGCCCTGGCTTTTTACAGACAAGATGAATTTGGCGGAATACTTCAAGAGAATTGGTTTCCGTGGATCCTATGAAAAACCCGATCTTGCAACACTGAAGCTGATCCACAAACAACACGTCATGTCAGTTCCTTTTGAAAACCTCAGTATTCACTGTGGTGAGAAGATCGTCATGGACCTGGAGGTCACTTACAACAAAATAGTGAGGAGTGGTCGAGGAGGCTGGTGCCTTGAGAACAACTCTCTGTTCGGCTGGGTGCTGAGAAACATGGGCTACGACACTACGACCTTGGGCTCTAGAGTTTTCAACAGTATCCTCAATGACTTTGGTCCTCTTGACTCTCATCTCATCAACAAGGTTGTTATTGATGGAAAGTCTTATATAACAGATGTAAGCTTTGGGGTGTCTTCCCAACTGTGGGAGCCCATGGAGCTCATCTCTGGTAAGGACCAGTCTCAGGCAGCAGGGGTCTTTCGTCTCATAGACAAGGGAGACATCTGGGTGCTGGAGAAGACCAGCAGAAAGCCACAAGTTGTTAATCCAGAGTTTGCCAACTCAGGCCTTATAAGCAAGAAGGAAACAAAGCAGATCTACTGCTTCACCTTGATTCCTCGTGACAGAGATCATTTCTCTGAGATAAACCACACACTTCAGACAGATTCTACTTCACTGTTCACCAATAAGTCCATCTGTTCTTTGCAAACACCCACAGGATTCAAAGCTCTGATTGGCCGGACTTACAGTGAGGTCACCTACAAAACAGAGGAAGGCATTGACGTCATAGACATGAGGGATATAACAGATGATGAGATAGAGAAAATTCTGAAGGAAAAGTTTAATTTACATTTAAACAACAAGCTTAAGCCTGCAAGCAACAAATCGTGGTATACACTGTGAGCAAATGTACATATGATGCTTTTATATAGGATTTTTTTTTCTACGAAGAAAATTGTAGCCAATAATAATGTGTATTTACTTTTACTTTTTACTTTTATTACAGTATGCCAAATTATAGTTTGTTAAAAGGTGCTGTAAGAAACCTAATTTTGCTGACTGTACACCAAACATTACTCAATGAAACCACCATTAATCGGGACAAGAGTATTGGAAAAATGAAAAAACACTGCTCAGGATCAAAGGTGTGGTAAAACATTAGTTACATTAAGGAGAAAACTCACCGATCGTCATTGAGTCACAGAAAAAAAAGGTTTGTGGTCATTGCTTTGTAGATAAAGGCCTCTTCAGTGTTGTGTAGTGTTAAAGTCAATGGTTGGCTGACAGTTAGAAAGCTTTCCCAGATTGTGTAAGAGCTATGCACTGTTGTAACTTCCTCATATCAATGCATTTTGCTCAGCTTTAGATTATATAATATGAAGTCATGTTTATATGCTGACCTGGATGTCCTTGACTTAATCAATTATATTATTTGTACTTTCTTACACTACATATAATCATCATCATCATGCTTCAAGATTATTCTAATAAACCTTTGTATCATTATCCTTTAAAACATAACAGCCTGTGGTTTTGTAATAAATCTGGGTGTAGAAATTGAGTTTTGTGATGAGTAAATAAGGAGGGGTCCTAAATAATAATAAAAAAAACCTAAAATAAAAACTTAAGTGATTATTTGTTTTTGTTATCAAAATAACCATTGTTAATATAAACTGGCATATGTGGGATGATGATAAATGCTGGAACATATTGTAACAACAGCACAAATGCTGAGTAATTAAAGTCAGTGTACTACTGACTCAGTAAAATCTGTTGTAGTGCCACCATGGGAGCTGATCATACAAGACCAAATGAAGTTATAGCAGCAAAACCCTTAAGTGTATTGAATGAAGGAAGGAGTCTGTTGGTAAAGAGTTCAGCCTTTCATTTCTAAATTTATATAATCTAACTTGAAAGGTGAAGTTTCAGATATTCCAGAAGTCACATGCACAATAAACAATAAAAATTCATTACCCGTCTGTGTGTTTTGCAAAAACCAACACAGCCAATCAAGACTTGAACAAAGGTTCCTCTATTACGTGACCAGGCAAATCATCAACTAACCCAAAGACAGACAGGCTTTACTGGCTATATAAGCTCGATAGTTCACAGTCTGGGAGTTCTCCCACACAAAATAGCTGAGTTGCAGGTCCTTTGTTTGAAAGCTTTAGCTCCATAGACAACTTGATTTTGAATGTCAGCCTCCGTTGAAGGTAAGATCAAACATGTTTTCCCCCATATTTTCATCTGCAGTATTTTGTAACTGTCAGATTTGCATATGTAGAATTCACGACACCTCAGTATGAGCATTTTCATATTTTTGTGTGCAAGCATGAAACTAATTATTGATTTGCACTGAGTTTGTTGATACACCAGCTTTTTAATATCAAATTTGGTCACAAAAAGAGAAACTACAG
Source organism: Polydactylus sextarius (assembly GCA_016801845.1). Classification (NCBI taxonomy): domain Eukaryota; kingdom Metazoa; phylum Chordata; class Actinopteri; family Polynemidae; genus Polydactylus; species Polydactylus sextarius. The sequence goes on from CM028906.1 coordinate 15,217,493, forward strand.
GTGTCACATGATCCCTGATTAATCATTAAATGTCTTTCAGTCATAAAGAGGGTCTAGTCTTTGCAGCTATGAGACAACTGAGATGACTTTGCACCAAAAACTTGTGCCATATACTACATTTTACAGGCAAGGTGAATTTGGAGTTACATGTTGTTATAGCTGCTGGAGCTACTTTCAATATAGTTTTATGCACAGGGACACCAGATAAATATGAGACATCATAAGTTTATTAATGGTGAAGGAAAGAATAAAAAAGAAAAACAAAACGGCCTGATTCATGAATATTTACTCTTATTTTTATTTTTTAATGTGTGTGAATTATTGAAGCTCCCATCAGTAGCAATAATCAAGCTCAAACTACAAGTCACGGTTAAGGAAACAGCTTGCACTTGTTTTCTTTTTTCTTTTTGCTCGCCTAAATACCTAACACATGTTTTAAAGAATGCTCCACTGCAAAACAGCGGATAACCAATACATCTGAAAAAGAGGCGATTTTGCTAAATTAAATACAAGTTTTGACCACTGGATGGACTGCTTGTTAATGAAGGTTCAACAAGTTGAATCATTTATTTTATTTTACTGAAATACTAAACCCTTTAGTTGAACATGCTATTAATTCATGTGATGCTCTGGCTTTTTACAGACAAGATGAATTTGGCGGAATACTTCAAGAGAATTGGTTTCCGTGGATCCTATGAAAAACCCGATCTTGCAACACTGAAGCTGATCCACAAACAACACGTCATGTCAGTTCCTTTTGAAAACCTCAGTATTCACTGTGGTGAGAAGATCGTCATGGACCTGGAGGTCATTTACAACAAAATAGTGAGGAGTGGTCGAGGAGGCTGGTGCCTTGAGAACAACTCTCTGTTCGGCTGGGTGCTGAGAAACATGGGCTACGAAACTACGACCTTGGGATGCAGAGTTTTCAACCGTTCCGCCAATGACTTTGGCCCCGAGGACTCTCATCTCATCAACAAGGTTGTTATTGATGGAAAGTCTTATATAACAGATGTAAGCTTTGGGGTGTCTTCCCAACTGTGGGAGCCCATGGAGCTCATCTCTGGTAAGGACCAGTCTCAGGCAGCAGGGGTCTTTCGTCTCATAGACAAAGAGGACGTCTGGGTGCTGGAGAAGACCGGTAGAAAGCCACAGGTTGTTAATCCAGAGTTTGCCAACTCAAGCCTTGTAAACAAGAAGGACACAAAGCAGATCTACTGCTTCACCTTGATTCCTCGTGACAGAGATCATTTCTCTGAGATAAACCACACACTTCAGACAGATCCTACTTCACTGTTCACCAATAAGTCCATCTGTTCTTTGCAAACACCCACAGGATTCAGAGTCCTGGTTGGCTGGACCTTTAGTGAGGTCACCTACAAACCTGAAGAAGGTGTTGATGTCATTGACATGAAGAACATCACAGATGATGAGATAGAACAAATTTTGACTGAAAAGTTTAATGAAAAGCTGCAGACGAAACTGAACCCAGCAAACAAATCAGTATGTTACACAATCTGAAAAATGTGTTGCTTTTGTATTATACTGCAATTATGTTTCAAAAATCAATGCTGACTTTAAGCTTTTGCACAGTGATAGTGACACAATAAAAATGATGTATGCCACTTTTGCAGGCGGTCATAAACACTATTGTTAGTTCCAACTGATTTAGTTTATCAAGATATGTATCAAGAGATGTGTGTGATGACTGCTGTTCTGGTGAATATCTTTGTGATTTTTTGTTATCTTTGGCAAGCTTTTAATCTTGTTGTACCCTGTACAATGAATTCGGATTCTGGTAAAAAACTATAAGGCAGTGTCAATTATTGTGAACGCCAATTAATCATTGCACTCTTCAATATCTAAATGCATTTTTTAAAATGCTATTCATATAGTTTTATATAAATGAATATATCAATAACAAATTAAAACTGTCCTTCCTAATGAATGTATACATGTCACCAATTCAGTGAGATTTCTCAAAAAAAAAAAAAAAATTAAATAACAATGAAAAAAAGAAAAGAAAAATCTGCATTCATTTACATATTATGAATGTGGCTGATTATAGACTGAGCTGAAAGCACTCAGAAACTGAAGCACAGACTGATCTGATCTGATCTGATCTGGTGTGGTCAGTGTGCCGGAGGGGGCGGGGCTCCATCGGAATGTCCCGCCCATTATTTTACCTTCGTCCAATCACATTACAGACCAGAACAACGTCAAGGCTGATTGGTTAGTAGAGCCCGTCCTTCAGTGAAGGGGGAAGCAGGCGCAAGGCTAACAGCAGAGTGCTGGAAGAAGCCGACATGAATTCCCTGGAACAGGCCGAAGGTAACCAACATGGAAAGAAAATTAAATTATCTTATTTTTAATTATGCGCCGAGCTTTTTTAGTCTCGTGGCTGTAATTATCGAAAGATTTGAAAACAAACGTCTTAAGATGCGATTATCACTGTAGCCACATAACTGCGCTGAGTTAGGTGGCTAGTCTGGTGTCGACACTTTTAGCATGTTTGCTAGCTTAACTGACAGTGCTTTTCCAGTCGCTGTTTTAGTCATTTTTTACTAAACATACATCAGATCTTAAGTGTTTTCGGCTCTAGTTTGCTTTATTGAGTTTAGCCAGCAGTTAAGTGTTACGTGCTTAGTCTGAAAGTGAAACGTTTCTAACTGGTGTGGATATTTAAAAGTCGCTTTCAGCACCTGCAGTAATCATGTAGGTGAAAGTAGATAGAGCTGAGATGAACATTAACCCAGCCACGAAAAGCTTCTTTGTCATTTACACGAATAGGAGGAGCGAACATTTGTCAGACTTCAAGATACTTGAACTAAGTAGTCTTTATACTAGAGTCATTGAGGTACTCACTTTTGTTTCAGACCTGAAGGCGTTTGAGAGAAGATTGACAGAGTATGTCTCCTGTTTGCAACCTGCTACAGGCAGGTGGAGAAGTAAGTGACTGATACTGATGGAAAATAAGGTGGCTCACATGTTGTCAAAATATCTCAGTATTTGATGTGTTTTTGTTCATTGATTGCAACCATTCATTGGATGGTAAGACCAAAAAAGATTCAGGAAGAGACATTACTTCCTTGACGTATTAGCTGTCATTCTCCTGTCTTGTTTCAGTGATTCTCATAGTGGTGTCTGTTTGTACGGCTACTGGTGCTTGGAACTGGTTAATAGACCCCGACACACAGAAGGTATGTATTGATGGACAAACATGTCTAGTTGTGTCATTTCTGGCTCAAAATGGAAATTCCCACACTGACAAAAAGTATAGGCCATAGCAATAAACAATTATAATATATAGACCATATCAATAAACAACATTTGGTTTCCTAATGTGGCAGTGACAGCAACGAGACTATAAATATATTGAAAATTTCTGTGAATAGTTTGGAGGATTTATGTCGGAGAAGACACTGAATGTGGTGTTATTTTATAGAAAATATTTGCATGCCTCTCGCAGTAGTTGGAAGTTGAAAAACATTGATCATCCCTTCAAAGTCAGACTTATAAACTTAAGATTTACAATTAAAAATCTATCAACTGAAATTGTACATTTTTATATTTGATACAATGATTTTACTTTGTTCTTCTTCTGCAGGTCTCATTCTTTTCATCTTTGTGGAATCATCCCTTCTTCACCATCAGCTGCATCACCCTAATAGCTCTCTTCTTTGCCGGGATACACAAACGAGTTGTGGCACCATCGATGTATCCTTTTGTCTTTTTCAGTTAACATGGAGTTATGTGTTGTATATTTAGAGAAATGTTTCGGTGCATATTCACATTGCTGGTTAAGTTCTTTGACCCTTTGTCCAGTATTGCTGCTCGCTGTCGGACGGTTTTAGCAGAATACAACATGTCCTGTGATGATGTAAGTAAAGTTGTGACGTATGAGATGACTTGTTTCTATATATAAAATTGTTTAATTTTGTCTTATTTGTATCTTTTCACAGACGGGGAAACTTATTCTCAAACCACGACCGAACATCCAATAACCTCCAGCGTGTGTGGGCTGTTCAGACAGTGTGCTTGGTCTTAGCATCCTCTGGTCATCGTGATGGAGAAATGAGCTGATAGGGTTTTTTTTTAACAGTGTTGTTTTTTTTTCTGTCACCATCAAAGCTGCTGATCTGCTCACATAGTCTTTGATATATTTTTCTCCTACAGTGTGAGTTCAGATGTGTTTATTTCTGTTCCTGATGTTAAGCATGTATTTTATCTAAATGTTTCTATTTTTAAAATTATTTACCTAATAAATACCCCAGGTGTGAAAACTTGTCTTGTCTTTTTATTTGTTTATTTATGTCTCATTTGGTTGGCTTGTATGTTGCAGCCTGTTGAAATCTTCGCCCGTTTTGAATGTGTCGTTTTGTTTCTGTTTTCGTGATTTTGCGACAGTGTCTCTGCTTTCTGATAGCAACGTCCGCTTTACGGCAGAGCTATCTTCCACATGGCCTCGTCCAACCAGGCTGTGGCCGGAGTGTGTGTTTGAGGTGTTGCCGTGAGGTCTGAGTGAACGAGACAGAAAAGCACAACAAGAGGAAAAACACGTTACATGCGCAGCTCGCACTTTATTCAAAACTAAAATGGGTAAAAGTAAAACCACTAAGTTTAAACGCCCGCAGTTCAACGCGGTTGGTTTGCCGGTGAACGCTGTAAAGGAAGTGGACGCCGAGGAAGACGAGCACGGTGATGATAGTACAGCTGCCGAGCTGCTGGAAAAAGTAGGGACACGGTCAAAGCTTTTTGTTTTTCTACTGAATAATGACACGTTTTTATCTTTTTATATATGCGTTTTCCTTGAGTAGCGGGTGGACATTTAAACGTTTAAATGGCTCCTCACTGTGAAGGCGTCCATCCTGCTGTAAGCCAAGTTGATCTGGAATGAGGATCAACTTTTGAATGTGTGTTTTCTCTAATCAGACTCTTGCTTACTAAGCAGATAGTAAGCAGATTGTACAGATATAAACAATTATTCTTGATGACAAATTTGTGTTTTTATTATATTTTTTATGTCCCAATAACAATTGAGTTAGTTAAATACCTCTTGGGATAGACTGAATTATTACACACTGCAGGGAGACTGAGAGGCAAGTTTATATACTGTGTCACGTGTTGTGTATATATCTACAGTTACAGAGTCCAAGTGCAGACGTAAGAGAGTTTGCATGTGCCAGTATTTCTCGTGTGGTGCAGCAGAGCCAGACCATCCCTGGTTTCCTTCAGAGAGATGCTGTGAGGCGCCTCGGGCCCATGCTGCTGGACAGCAGCCTGCCTGTTAGGGAGACCGCCACAGGAGCTCTCAGGTGAGTCATTAGTGAAGGGAGTTGGTGTGGACAGCAACATTAAACCCAGACTGTTGTTGTGTCCAAAAACAAAGAAATGGAGCTTACACAGCTGCTCAAGTAAGAGACAAATCACCGTGTTTCACAATCACAATTAGATATGGCAATTAGATTTGTTTATATAAAAAGATACAGGTGTAAATGATATAAAAGATGTAAAGATATTGAGTATCTGTCAAAATCGATTACAGATGTACACCACTTTCAAAAGTTTTGTTCAAAGTTTGTTGGCAGCTGCGGCCTTTTCCTGCTGTAGAAAACTTGCCCTATACTGATGCACATTAAAAGTCTATACCACCTTGTGTGGACAGATTTTTCTCTCTAGTTTGAAATACATATTTGAGATGTGTGACAACCACATACTTAAAAACTTAAAAAACAACAAGCGTAGCTACCGACTGCAAAACAGTTGTCAAAATATACCCACTATGTAGATGAATGGGTTCATAATATCACAGCACAAGTAGATTATACTATAATGACATTTGTGTACTCCATTAAGTTAATGCACTCTTATGGTGTGTATGACAAGTTTAGCCTTATTCTTTCAGTTGCAACCTCTGCAGCTTCAAATTGACGGAGCAAATGAAGAATAAAAAGAATCATTTTCATCTCTCACAAGTACAGCATGTTCAGGGCTTTGGAGCTTCACTCAGGGTTGTTTACAAAAGCGCAATGAAATGGCTTAGACATTGCCTGTAGCCACTCTTGGCCTCCTCAGAGACTCTCTCATGATCCTCACACTGAGCTCCACAGGATTTTAAAAAATGGTTCAAAGAGTATTGATTGGTCAGGGAGCGGTGCCTCATACATCTTTATACAAGAAAGGTTTATAGCCGAGGTCACCATGGCAACATACCCTAGAAAGAAGTGAACAGTATCCTAACCCTGAAATCTCTGGGTTAAACCAGAGTTACCTCACTAACTACAAACGTGGCTTTGTTGTACTACACTTGAAGTAACTGAATCACTATTAATGAAACATTTTTCACCATGTGCTTGGACTGATGGGACAAACCCAATCTCTGCTTTGAGAAAATGTGGTATTTGTCACATTAGAAGTTCTTCTTCAGTCAGTATCATAAGCCGTGTGAATGAACAGGCACACCGCGTGTTACCTTGTGATAAAGGTGGGAAAACTGTGCCCATTAGTATCGTTATGGATTCATGATTGGTCTACAGGTGGGTCTATGTGTCTGCCACCACTTTCACACTACACAGTTGATCAGCATCAGCAATGGTCAACAAACTTGATATGCTTCTGCTGCTGGGTTTTAAAAATGGCACTTCATTTGATTGCGTCATGTGCCGTCTTGAGTTACAACCAATCACCACGAGACCACAGAACCTTTTAGGGGACTTTTTTCGAGCCCAAGAACTCGAAAAAAGGCCCCTAAAAGGTTCCTTGGTCTTGCCTCTTGGGCACTGTTCCTCTGGTAGAGACATGCGCCAATGGCCAAGTTTCTGTATTATTACCTGGAGTTTCCTGCGGTGGAAACGGGCCTAGTACTATGCTACTGCCACTGGGTTTTAAAAACGGCGCTTCTAGTTGACTATGTCATGTGCCGTCTGGAATTGTGATATTCAAACAAAGGCAAGGTTAGTTAAAAAAAAAAAATGAATTAAAAATATGTTTTGTGTTGCCTTAATATGTGGAGATCTTGCACATTTTGGTAAAGATGTTGTGATACTCCAGTTACAGAAAGTAAAGAGTAAAGTAGATTTATAGTAAAGTTTTTTTTTTTTTAATAATTTGAGATGATAATCATTGAGGTATTTACAACATTATGGGTAAATGGCACAGAAGTATTTGTCATGTTTCTACAGAGGGCGCCATGCTGCAATATAAGACATGGATGTAATAAGAATGAAGGTTTTCATGGTGTCATTATTGTCTTGTGATATATTTGTAATGTAATTCATTTTGAAAACTGGTCACATTTGCTTTTGCGTTGCCTGTTTACTAATACTCAGCTATTTTAAAAATGGAACATCACCAGTGACACTGTCAGCAGATGCAACACAACAGTTGTCACGGTCAACACAGTAATGCTTTGCAGTCAACTCTTATATTGGTATGAGAGTACATCATTAACTCCAGTCTGTTGTCCTCCAGTAAGCCTGAAATCACGGTCCATGTAGTGGTGCTCACAGTGAACCTCCAGGCTCTGTTTCCCCTCTCATACACGCAAACACAAACTGCATCTCTGTTGGTGAATCGCCCACTGGCTGATTGTGCTGACTGCGTGTGCGTCTGGGACTGTTTTCTCCCTGACAGGAATCTGAGTGCATGTGGAGGTCAGGAGGTGTGTGAGGACATGGTGAAGCACGACGTCATGACTCCTCTGACAGCACTGCTTAGAGAGGTGAGACTCAGACACTGTTTTTAGCTCACTCCATCACCTCAGTTCCTCTTCATCAGCAACTGTTACAGCCCGTTACGGTATCCTCAGCAATTAGGTTTCATCCCACAACACAGATATTTGTGATTTGTAACAATGGCTGCGCCCACAATTAAATAGATTGACTCCTCGGATGAGGATCGAGATTTGCTGTTGAACTGTTCCTGAAGTTGGAAAACCTCCTGACATGGAAACCTTATAAAATGTCATTACATGTTTTTATAAATTTTGAAACTGCGTGGTACAGGAGGGCGTGGATTTTTTAAAAATCACCCGATAACTAAACACTTTTAGATGCATTATGGCAAAAAAAAAAACAAGGTCTTTTCTTTTTCACTTGTTTTGTTGTCACCTGCAACACAGCATTGTTTTCTCTCCAGTGCTGTTCTGGTTTTGAGGGTGCCGTCATCCAGATGAAAGATCAGAAGAACGCAGTGGAGGACGTCGCTAATGAGGCTGTGAACTTGCTCTGGAATTTATGGTAAGACGAACGCCGGTTCACAGCTGACAGCTGTGTGTTTTTAACCTTTTTATTTATCCACGAAACACTTACTGAGCATTCAGTTTACACCTGTACGACTCGCCATTTCTCTGCTGTTAGCAGCTCACAAGGCTACTAGACCTATTCTATGTTCTATCTGAATACTCTTCTCCCATGTTTCATAGCTAGTCCTTAAAATCGCAAGCTCTTGAATTTTGGTTTACTGACATCAAACCACAGTTATTGGAGCATTTTTTATTGGATCAATGCTTGACATTTACGGCCAGTATTGACTTTAGGAAGAAAAAAAATCTGATATTGACATTTTGACTGATATTATGATTCTGTGAAGGTTGTTGTTCCATCTGTAGTGGAGATAATTGATTTCCCTCTGTTTTATTGATTTATTCACCTGTCCAGGGACTACAAATGTTGTATATATAGGAGGAGTTTGTTATTTTTGCTGGAAAAAAATGATGACACCAACTTCTTTATCTAAGTATCATCTTCTGTAATATGTTCTTTGAAAAGGTTTTCATATTGGTGCATATCAGTCAACATATATTTAATTGAGTTGATGACCCATCGATATACTGGGCAGGTATGAATAATTATTGACCTGAAGATGCTTGTAATTAGTTGCTTGTCTCACATCCATCTCATCCTCTGTTGTTCTTGCAGTGAGAGCAGCCCCCAGGCACTGTCTGTGTTCAACAAATCAGGACTCCTGGACCTGGTTGTCCAGTGTCTGGAAACATACCCGCACAACGTGGAACTGGCCATATCTGCTGGTGAGACTGATTATTAGAAAGTTCATTGATTTTACTTTATTACTGGTACTTTTATAAAGTTCTGTTTACATTCTGTTATACCACTGCTATTGTGAAATGCCAGTAGGTCAAATCAAAACACAAAATGACATTTGTAAGTGTGCAGTGGCTTCCTGTGGGAAAGCAATTCTCCCACTCCCTCCTGTTGACACACTCAAGGAAGCTATTGACACAGTACGCCCAAAAGAAAAGACTGACATTTTTGGGAGAATGCATGACGTGAGTGTCTATACATTATATGAGATGTTAGAGCTAGCAGGCTACTGAGAATTAGCATTGATGATGTCATCGTACCTTTTGTTTTATTTTAACAGATGCAGCTATAACAATATTCTCCTTATAACAGCTATGTATTATACACATAGCACATTACATTATTCACAGCAGAGTATTTTCAAAGTGTCTGACATTCCAGTGGATGAACTGTAAAATCTGTTGGCCGTAGGCAGGAATGACTTCCTGTGGAGATCTTTGGTGCATTTCAGCCCAATGAGTGTGTTGCTGTATGTGCTCCTGTCCTCAGCCAAGATGTCATGGTGTGGGCGGGAAACATTGTCCAAGATTACATGGCTTCACTGGCCCTCCAAAGGAGTTTGTTGTGTCTGTTGCAATCCGCCACCCTCAAGCTGCTGCCCCAGCACGCCACAGACTCGTAGAACATGCCCAGCATCCAGCATCGTCCAGCAGATGTTAAAGGACTCAGAAAATAGAAACAGCTTTGGCCCTTTTGTAGAAAAGCTCAGAGTCCTTCAACCAGTCCAGTTTGTTGTCACTGTAGATTCAAAGGGATTTATAGTCCTGCTCAGCGTCTGTAGAGATCCTCTTTATGGAAACATAGGTGACTGGTGTGGTAACTCTGTACAGTAGCTGAAATCTGTCATGTGGAGGGTAAAGAAGAGACGGGACAGCCCCCTCTAGAAAGTGTTGCAGACAGCTCTGAAACGTTTGAAGCTGTTGAAAGAAATTAACTTGCAATACGTAGAGTGGTCATTGACATTACAAATGTCCTTAATCATCAGTTCTCTAGAGACGCCGTGACAAAGACCTTACACCTAACCTCTAACTAATTTGTTTGCTCAAGTTTGGGAAAATCAGTTTTTATGCTAATACTTCCTGTTTGTGTTCTCCCAGCTCACTGTTTGCACACTGTGACTGAGGATAACCCCGAGCTGCTGTGTAGCTTGAACACTGCTGTGCTTGGCACCCTGGAGAACGTGCTGCTGTCATCTCAGCCAGGCATGGCGTACATCCTCCTCAGGACATTGGCTGCAGGTACAATTTGTCATTTGTCATGTCTTTTTTTGTTTTACATTATTCAAAATTGTAACTTGACACAATATACATAAGTCAAAATGGATATTCGAAAAGTCCTGTGTGGACAGAATGTTGTTGATACATTTAAGATAAAAATGTTATAAATAATTGACCTTACCAAAGTCCCAACTCTGCCTGCTGTGTTACTCAGGGACACTGTGGAACATGAAGGGCAGTTTGCCCGCTGCACGCCAGGCCCAGACTCTCAGCGCCGTGGTAGCCACCTTGTCACAGTGCCTTGATCTAGATGCTGGTACTCTCATACCTGAACTGAGTCGAGCAGAGGAGGTTCGCCACAGAAACACTGTGGCAGACGCAGAAGACCAAGCTGCAGGAGAGCTTGTTATGGAGGAGATGGATGAAGATGACGAGGAAGTGCCTAAACAGAAGAAGAATGGAAAAGCTGCAAAGGTTGACCCTGACTTCTCTGATCTCCTGCCTGTGAGTGGTATCTCTCATATAATGCTCTGTGTGATGCTGTTCTTCTATGTGACCCTCTGGCCATAACAGTTGACCTTTGAACACAGCAGATTGCGTTTTTCAAAGATATTTAGAACATTACTGCTGTCGAACACATGTTGCTAAGGTGCAGCTGATAAATTGACTGGGCTGATATATTGGCTGATTTATTGCAGATATATAGGTATCTGTACAGCACAGAAATGCATTTGAGAGCAGTTTGTCCACATTTTACAATTGAGAACATTGTTCTCAATTGTAAAATGTCCAGCTCTTTATTTAGTCCAGCTCTCTATTTAGCTGCAAAAGACAATGAACAACACCAACATACATTCATAAATTACCCTTTTAACAAATTCTCAATGCATAAACTTGCCAGCAAATTTAATATCTTGAGTTTTTTTTTTTTATTTTATTATTGACCCTGCTTTGGAAAAAAGACAAATTTTATTAACTTCCACAGATGCGTAACACTTGAAATGGTTAAGATCTTCCTCTTGAACTCATTTAAAATCTTTTAGTATCAAAAGTAAAGAGATGTCATTCTCATGTTTGACTTAACTGTCTCATTTAAGTTTTCCCTTGTATGATAGAATACATCACAGAATACACTGTACAGTGATTACAGTGACTGATGTGGTGTCTTGATAATGACAATGTTTGCTTGAAGCTTTTAAGAAACCATGGCAACATGACATTTACTGTTTGGTTGAGTCATCGCTTGATGGAGGGTATTTTGGATAGCTTTAATTGTATTTACTTCAGAGTCACTGCGTTTAGCACTTGAAAATAACACTTAATTAAAACATTAGGATGTGATGTGTCATGGGGAGGAAGTGGTACAGTGCTCTACATGAGAGGTGTGTGTTAATGCCAGGGGAAAAGGTGGCATATGAGTCATTCTGGCACGCGAACCAGACTGACAGGTCAGACAAACTATTGGGTTCGAGGGAGGGGATTCGGGACACTCGGCAAGGTTCAACTGGGGACCAGCTTCTGGCTTCCACCACACTGACAGTCCCCAGATCTGACCTCAGTGAGACCGACCTGTCCCCCACAGCTCAGTCACAGCCAGAGCCCCAAGATTGCGGGTGACATTCATGGTGACATTACAAAATACCCTCTAATATAAAAGGTTATACAATGGGGTTATCCCCTTCTGAGCTTTAGGGACACACAGAATGCTGTAATCGGTGAAATGTATTTATAAGCCTTTAGCTTCAAGAGTGACATCCTTGAAGTAGGTTAACACTAGCATCATAGTTCAAAAAGTGCAACGGGACTGTAGAAATAAATCTCTGTCTCTTCACTGTGGCGGGCAGCTGAACTCAAACTGGGTGAGAACTGTGCGAACAGTCGTGGCTCCGGTAGGATGTTGACTCACATGGCCGCTTGTTTTTGTCCAGAGGGGCAAGGAGGAGCTGAGGGAGGCAACGGCCTTGCTGACAGCCCAGCAAACGTCCTTAGAGATCATCGTCAACATGTGCTGCTCTGACGGTGAGTGTTGTGGACACGGACAGCAGCGCTGACCCCCCAGGCGCTTTTCATCAACATTATTTCCTGTGACACAGCTACCCAGAGAAAAGCTATTATAACCAAAAAATGCATGGAACGAGTTCATCTCAGTGCCTAGAGATGCCTTTTGTTGTTCTTGATCAATTCTGTATGTGTGTTTGTGCCTGTTAAGATCCATCTGACGATGAGTGGGAGGAGGAATCTAGCAGCGATGAAAGCGACATGGGTCCGGATGGTCTTTGTGATGGAGTGTCCAATCTATGTCTCCACTGTGTTTGTCAGCTGAGGTTCACGGGGCTTTAATCAACCACAGCATCCCTGAAAAGGCAAATACTGTTCTCTTTCATCAATATTACCTGGATCAATAGCTGTAGAACAGTTCATAACATAATAAGACTGTCATATTAGTCGTCTGCTGTAATTACTTTAAATGATCCAAAATATGGTTCTAATTACACATCAAATCCCACCCATCTTTTACTCGAGGCTGGACAGACTGAATCATTTCACTGTAAAGTTTAACGAGGTCTGTCTTTAACTGAGTGAGTGAGATGGAAAAAGTAATTTCATTCAAGAGTGTTACTTCACTTCGCTCAAAGTCAGAATAATCACAGGACAAAAACAGTTTTCACACGATGAAGCTTTGATGAAACACGTGAGAACTCAAATTACCAAAGAAGCTAAATGCACAGCAAGTATTCTAAATCAATGTGACCAACAGGTGCATACCAGCTCTGACTAAACACTTCTTGGTTATGTACTGACAATGGATCCCTTATCTGAGATTTCTATGTTTACCTTAGCTGTCAGTGAGCTGTCCACCTCCTGTCTGTTGTCTCCGCTGAGAATCCCTGTTGTGACTGTACAGCTCATTCGATCCTGTGTGTGAGGAGCAGTGAGACAGAGCGGACTGGTTACATTTTGCATTGGATAAAGAAAGAGCTCTTTGACCCTGCACATCCCAGCCCTGTACCATGTTTTGACCTAAGCTTGTTTTCTTGTGATTGAAGGTTCTCAAAAAGACCGAATTCCCCAGAGCTGAAGCCACAGATGTATGCCATCAGAATCCCTCCTGGAGAAGCCTGATAAAAAAGTAATCCTCTCACTGTTGATCCTCTCTTGAGCTCCACACTTTGTGCTACATATTCACTCACATTTCATTGACACTCTCTTGCATGAAATATCCCACTTCTCTATAACAAGTCATCTTTATTTCAGGATGCAGCGTGTGCAGTCCCGGGCTCTGACATGCCTCCACAGCATCCTCTCCTCTATGGACGCAGAGTCTCTGGGAGGACCAGCAGCCCTGCAGGGAGCAGCACAGCACCTGTCCACTCTGGTTTTTGGAGCAGCAGGTCTCACATTTGACATATTTTTATAATGCAGCACATACACTAATGGGTCACATTTAATATCCCTTTGTTTTTTTTTTTTTTTTTTTTTGCTGCAATACACATGCGTTATCTGTAAGACACAAACTTGATCAGAGCTTTGAAATCAAAATGAGAGTGAAAAGGGAAAACCGCATTGAAATTGTAGTAGACAGGAATGTGTATTCATAGAGTCATCGGTTGCAGCAGTATGGAGTTGCAATATTGAAACATCTTATCTGCAAAGTAAGCACAATTGTCTTTCTTGTTTTCAGAGATACCCAAAGATGAGGAATTCCTCGAGGCTGTCATCAGCGCCATGCGTTCTCTTTTACAGATGATTGCCTCCAAAAATATCCCTCAGGTACAGAATACATCAAAGCTTCAGCTTCTCCTGCATACATTTTGATCAGTTTTTAAAAATTGACAGCTCAGGCCAACATATCCTAACCTTTAATCCATCAGTATGGATTGGCTGAACAAATGCTAGCACTAGCAAGTTTGGCCAAGTAACATCTGTTGATGATTTCAAACGCCACAGATCCTGTTTGTAATGCAGGCCCAAGTTGAGATAACCCTTAAAATCATGACACCATTAAAATCATCTGGAGTTGTTTCCTCTTAAACCTTTGCAAAGCTTCTCTAGAGCCACACAAAACTATTTTCACAGTCTGAGTATAACTCCTCATGATGAGAAAACTTCCTTGTTTCCGTGTTTATTGACAATATTGACTGAATATTTATAGACACCACATACATCAGCTTTGTATTCCTGTCACAAGCTTCACTAAAGTACTCACTCAACACTGTGAACCATGTTTATGTTGGACAGGCCAATTTCTATGTTTTTTTTTTTTTTAGTGTATGACCCCCCAGCAACTGATGAGCCTGAGCGAAGCGGCCACCCGCTGTGATGTTGTCAGTGTGAGAGTCAATGCTGTTGCCATTTTGGGCATCACTGGCAGCACATTAGCCAAAGAGAAAGGCACTTCTGAAAACCTTCAGGTATATTTCTTTTTCTTTGCCTTGTTTTTGAATATATGTTCTTCCTCTAATGAACTTTGCTCCCATAGATGATTGGAAGTGCATTACTTCAAGTTGCAACAAAGGATGCAGACCTAGTTGTTAACGGAGAAGCACTCGACGCTTTGTTTGATGTTTTTGCTGACGGCGACGAGGCGGAGACAGCTGCCAAAAACATCCAGTTACTACCTGCACTGAAGGCACTTCAACCTGTCTTTAAAGCCAAGGTATTAGAGATTAATTTCTTTATATTGAACATTGATTCTGGTGTTTTTAATGCATTTGCACTCAACATTTTCCAATTGTACTTCTTTCATTCTCTTCATCTCCTAAAATAAAAAAAAATATATATTTTCTGTCTCCTAGATTCGTAAAGAGGGAAGAGGCAAGTACAGCCCCCAGCAGCTGTGTGTGCTCGACAACATCAGAGTAAACTTGAGAAGATTCATCGGGTATCTGGAGAAGGTGGTGAAAAAGTGAGGACTTCACTGCAATCAGTTGAGCATTTACAGTTTGGGTGGATACACCATGCTAGCAGGAGCATAGCATGAAACAGAATATGGTTGTATTTATTACATTGTGTATTAACTATTTCGCTTAGTGATAGTGATTGTTTATTTGTTGTGAAGAAAGAAAAATTGAATAATTTTTAGTTATACTGCGTGTAGCAGTAAAAAGTTTCCTTCCCATTCATTTGACTTTTTCAGGCTAAAATGTGAATATTTTCATATCTCCCAATAATTGTTTGAATTGGAAGTGGTCAGCTGATGGGAGTTTGAATATCCTTATTTAAACCCCATATTTCATTGTGGTAAAATGTGATATTTTACAGTACTGCTCACCCTGACAAAGGGGTACGAGGTGGATGTATGAGTGATTTGAGTATCAGCTACTATATGAAAAGGACATTTTGTTTTATGGAACCATTATTTTGTCAAGCAGTTGGCTTGACTAAAAGCAAAAAAAAAAAAAAAAGTACTATGTATTTTCAGTAACTTGTCAAGCTGAAAGGAGGCTGGCACGCTCACTGCCAAAAGTTATAATAAGACTACAGTCTATGACGAAAGACATTTTAGCCTGTTGAAATGAGCACATATTCTCTACCTCGGCCTCTCTGTGTATCCTCCACCCTCCTGTGTGTTAGCATTATATGCACACTGTGAGGCAGTAGTCTGATGTCTGGAGTTGCAGTTGCTTTGGCAGTGTTCAATTTTTTAAAAACTTTTCTTTCTGCAAGTCACCGTGGCAGCCAGCACTGGTAGTATTTGTCTCAGTACCACTATCAAATAATTGTCTAAACGCAAGTTTGGACAAAAAGATCTAAGACCAGTAAATCATCAGCATCCACAATTGTTTCTAGACCTAAAAATCCTTCTCCACAACACAGTATGTCTGAAATAATGTAAATTCAGGATAGTGTCATTACTTTGCACCTGTCAACTCTTCAGATCTCCTAAATTGGATTTCTGACAACTTTTCAGGGCGATATCAACAGAATTGCATATAACAGATTAAAAAACTGACTATGTTAAAGATTTATCAGAGGGAGAATATGTCATCTGGCTATGGATGAATGCCTTTTTTGAAATAAATCCTTATTTCTTAGAGTGTTTGTTGCCTGTCTTTTGTTTGCATCATAAGACAAATTTCTGCACTAGAATGTTACACACATGTTTTATATCTCTTATCAAATGTCGCCTTCATTAATTAAAGACTAGTTGGTTTTGTTTTATATTAAATATCGCTGTTTGTTGCTTATTAAAAAAAAAAACTGTTTTTGTTTAACTAACCCATATTATAAGCAACAAAACAGCAACTCTTAGTTCCTACCAACACATGACAGTGTGCACTTTTTTTTTTTTTTTTTAATCAGTTGTAATATAAATGTAAATAAATACACACTTGCTGATGCTCAGATAACGATTATCTAATAATGGAAAATAATTTTTATTCACAGCCTTATCAGGAGTCTACATTACAATAATACGCCCACGACCTGGCATTTTAATCATGGCTGGGTAATGATTTTATTATTTCACAGTGTACTGTGCACTTGTGTGAATTTTGTTTCACGTTCAAATTCTTGGATATTCAGTGCTACATAAACTCTGACTAGTCTGACAAGTATAATGGGACTCTGTGTGGCTTAAACAATAATATAAGGATAAAAAAAATAAATTGGGTTAACGCTGTTGAAGCTTACTACTTATTCTCCGATGAGAGAATAATAAATCAGACGTTATGTAACATGAAACAGTTGTCTGTTGCGTAACGACGGTGTCTCCGCCCCCTTACCCCCTCCGTTCGTGTTGCGCATGCGCACTGACACTGCACTCTCCGCCATACGATCAGGAGGAAAGGGTCAGAGAGGCACTTCGACAGGCAGCAGCTGCACGTTTCTCTAGCCTTCAACCTCAACTTTGGCGTGAGCGACCGTTTTTAACACTTGACTCGCACTCGTCTGAATACCCGTGGATGATTTTGGTTGTTAGCTGTGTATATCGTGTCTATTAAGGAACGTGTTTTTACCAGATTGAAGAAGTAACGGGCAGCCGAGCACCTCAGCTAGCAGCACCAGCTATAACGAGGCTATAGCAGGCTAGCTAACGTTAGCTAGCGACCTGGCTAGCTGCACACGAGCTGAGCATTGCTCGGTGGAGGGGTGGGGGGGGCTGTGTGCCTACAGTATCGTTTGATGGATCCGAGAATCGCCTGGTTTCAACCAGAACAACGTGGACCAGCTAACAACCTGTGGATGCAGATTTGGGAGACGACACAAGGGCTCGGCTACTTGCATGTAAATAACAGCTACACCACTACTGGATCTCAGAGCACGACGAGTCTGAAAGCGGCCGTGAACGGAGCGTCGGGAGCCGTCCTCACCAGCAGAAACGGAGCACTTGACTCAAACACCGGCAGCGGTGAAGTCAGGACTCAGGGGATGTCGACCTCAATGGGGGACGGAGGAATAACAGAACAGCGGGACTTTATACCACTGGAAACTAATAGCAACCACAACAACCGAGCCGCTGGCAGGGGCGGTGTCGGCGGTGGAGGGCAGCAGCAGCAGCAACAGCAGGGCAGCGGGGTCGCTGTGCATTGGAGGGGTCTGACGGACGGACACCCCAACAAAAGAAAAAGAGACAACAAAGCTAGCACTTTCGGATTCAATTCCAGCCTCTTGAACAGTGGCAGCGGCCCCAACACTGGAGGCTACGACGGTTACACAGGCACGCCATGGAAAGTCAGGAACTACTCGGAGGGGATTGTAGGGTAAGAGAGTTTATTAAAGCTGATTGGGAATGACGATCTCATTTTTTTGGAAACGCTCTGTTAGCGCAGGTACTATCTTATCTCCCCGCTTATACAAAAAATATCCATGTTTTTTAAACAAACGCTGAAGCTGGTGCACGATGGAGGCGGTGGTGGTTGTGAGGGTGACACCCCCCACAGGTGTGACGCTGTTAATGTTTCAGTGTAACCCGTGTCAAGTAAGAGTTGGTTAAGTCATTTTAAATACCTGCACGCTGACATAACACACGAGGAGATGACTGAGGTTGTCAGTGTTGCTCCACCCACTTCAACATCCCCACCCACTGAATTCACAGTTGAATAACTTCTTGTAGTTCCATGGCATGCCAAAATGATGTGTCAAAGTGAGCAACAAGACATTTTAAATCATTTTAAAGTTGGGCCGGATGAGTTTACAGTGTAAAGCAGGTTATTTTAAAAATGATCATGACTTAAAATGTAAGTATTTTTAGAGAATCTCTCTCACAAGGAGCAGGAAACTAGATCTTTTACAGAAAAATTTCACAAATTACTTGAAGGAAACTGTTGGGGATTTAAATAAAACATGTTCACACTTATTATCACTACAGTCTTATTATCATGTTATACTCTTGGTGATATATATTTTTAAATGTGCCATTTGAGCTCAGTGTTCACAATTACTATTAACTATAACTATTAACTATTAACTAACTATAACTAGCAATAACTATTAAGTTGATTTGTTTTCTCTCTCTCTATTACATTTTTCATGCCATTAGCTTTTTAACAAATGTGATCCAGTGATGGAACAAACACTGCTAAATATAAGCCTGTAGGTAGAACTATATAAGCAGAACATAGGTAAACTGGCTGATATTTATAAACTAAACTTTCTATAAAGGAACATATACACAGTTCTGTTATGTAACTCGCTAGTACTAGAAAAGGTGAATGTTCGGGTTTGTGTCAGTAACATTGTTTATTATTGACAGAATATTTAAGACGTGTGAACCCAAAATATGTGTGACAAGTTCACTAGATGTCGGCTGCCTCGTTGGTCCTACTTTGGCTTCCTTGAGCCCATGGATATCAGGCTGGCAGTGTTACAGATGGGGTCAGACTTAGTTTGTTTGCCAAAGTTGTTGAGCTGTATTTGAATACAGTGTTGTGAGCTAAATCCAGCACACCTGCTATAACCTGAAGATTTGTTAAGGTAGTCAAGGGGCTGTTCATTGTGAACACTGAGCTCAAATGGCACATTTAAAAATATAGATTTGGCACTACTGACCAATTACAGGTGAAGGACTGTAGTAGTAGTAACCACATTGGCTAATCTTCTTAGCTAAAATCAGCACAGGAAAAGTTATAAAGATGCCATTTTTAGAAGTACATATAAAATGTGTCATACTATTATAAATTGAATATTTTCTTTTTTGTTTTTTGGGGCATTTTTTTTCCTTTAATCAGAGATAGTGTAGAGAGATAGGAAACCAGGAGGAGAGTGGGGGAAGGACACGCAGGAAAGGTCGACTCACCTGGGACTCTGAGAACAACTGCACGGCACATATGCCAACGTGGTGCGCCCCATAAATTAAATATTTTGATACGCCGGCCGACAAACCACATTCTCTGGGTGTAAAATGACAGTTTCAATTAAAATTGGTATTCGTCATCACAACATCTGTTAAATTAAATTGCAATATGATTTTTGTTTGCAGGTTGTTCAGTTCCGACATGTTGGACCTTGCTATTCCATAAGGAATATCACAAATAGGCGTTTAGTTGCAGGTTTTAAATACTGGCCTTCTCAAACATGCCTGTGATCCCACAAAGCTCCCCAATTACCTAATTGGCACATACACTCGGCACATGCCTCTTGAAATTTGACACATTGGCCTTGCAGCCTTACCTACTAAGCACATATCTGTCTACAAGTGGCTTGTTGATGCATGGTATCCACCACCCAATCATTTCCTCTTCTGTGTCTTAACACACATTTAATCAGATAATCATTATTAATGACCAGAAGAATAAAGGAAGCGATTAGAAAATGAAACACTGGTACATTTTTGAAATGCGGCCACTTGTCTCCCATTTTCTTCTTCTTCTTCTCCCTTCTTCTTCATTCATGGACCTGCTGTAAATTTGTTCACAATACCCATCACAGTTTTTCAGTGCTGGTACATACACGATTATTATTGCATACAGGGCATGAAGAGGAGGAGGCTGTACGCAGGTTTCCACAGGGAGTGTGCTGACAGCTTTAACCAGTGTTCATCAATAATGGGGAGGAATTATTGTTCTAGCTGAGTCTTTCAGCATTATTGAACCAGTACAGGTGGTATTACTGCATTGCCATGATTTTATGAGTGACTGCATATTTTGCAGAGACTTATTCAAATATATTTTGTCACAACATGACAGAAGCGTCAGACTCTTTTGAAACAGTAATTGTTAATGTGACAACACAAAAAAGACGTGAATTCAGACATTTCTTTTGGCAGACTGTGGGCTTTAAACATGCTGAGCATACAGATGGCCAGAGAAAATGTACATCGCACTGCATTAGTGTTTTTATGGAGGTTTCAATACTTTTTTTTTTTTCAAAATAGTGAAGATTTATTGTTAGTGATGACATTAGAGGCAATTCAATTTAATGTGACCACAGCTGCTGTTTGCTGAGCAAACTGCTAATTATTTTCAGCCAGATCTTTTCTGTGTGCTGCTTTCTGCATTATATCAACAGGTAACATCCAACAAGGCAGTGAGATGAGGCCCTAATGGTAAAAGCAGTTGAAAGGTGTAATATATATTTGAAGTTCGTGCCAACTTGAAACTAGAAACTCCCTGTGAGCGTGAGATTTGATTCATTAGAGAATGTGTACATCTAACTTAATATTGTTGCTCTCACCAGAGCAAGTCCTTTAAAATGAGGCAACAGTGTGAAGTCACATGGTATAATAAATGTACAAGACATTTATTAACTTTTGACCACGTCCCTTCATCAGCTGTGGTTCTTTTAGGTATGATAACTAGGGAAAAATATTTTGGTGGGTGGGACGGTGTTTTAAAGGCCTTTTAGGTGCAAAGGATCACCCTCCCTCCCCTTTCTGTCAGACATGTAGACCAGTAGAGTGTGGAGCTCAGTGTTTGGCTGATCCTCATTTATAGTAATATGGAAGCGCTTTGTTTGTATAAAGACATTCTTTAGTGATTAGCTCTGCTAATACCAGAACCTGAACCTCAGAGCATTGATCAAATTCGCCACCAATGAGGGCTCGCTGTCTGAACACACTGTGGTAATCCACAATGCCACCATGTTCTATGGCATTATGGGAAATCTTATTTCGAAATGCACATGTGTAAACCTTCATTCGTACGTGTATGTTAAAGCTGTCAGGGTTAAGTTATTTTAATTCCACAGTTAAATCTCCTCACATAATATGTGTTTTGTTTCTCAGGAAAAGCAATGTGGATGTGAAATGCGTAGAAGCATGAGCAGAATTCAGTTGGATGAGAAACGGTTGTGGTGGTTTTGGTCACTTGATTTACAGGTTCACGGCTTTAGAAAAAGGCACAAAGCAAGAGTAGAAAAGAAACAATAAAACTCTACACAGTTCTGTGACACAGCTACTGTTGGTGTTGTTTTTGCTGGCTAGTCACATCAGGTGGTGACCTACTGAGCTGACATTATGAGTGTTGGTATTAAAGTAACATGGCAGCCTTATGATGGGTTGGCTAAGAAGTGGAATATTTAGAAGCTCTGACACGGTGTTTTGGATTCAATCAGCCTCCTTTTTGCCATTTGTGCTTGTGCTTCTTTTTTTGTATAGTCCTAAGTTTGGATGTGGGGCATAAACTTTAATTTACCACCTCAGTCAGGATGAGTGAACCGGGGAGCTGGCAAACATAAACCTGAGAATGATTGTTGCATTTGATATTTGTAAGTAGAAAAAGGATGAAGAAGGGTGTAGGTTTAAAGCACATTTTTCCACGGGACAGTCTGTATTCTATATTTGGCCATGGGGGTTGGCTAGAGAGGCGCAGGCATGTGCTTATTTGTGTTTTACGCTCCTTCAGTCTTTCTGGAACAGAGTAGGTCCAAGCAAGCAGCCCACATCATGATGGAAAAGGATCAGTGTTTACATGCTCCACACGGCCTGACTTCCACAAAACAAAGCCAACTCTCTGAGAGAGAAACCCGAGCCCCCTCTCTGGCCGTCCAATCAGATTGGGAGCTCCAAGGGAGTGTTTACCCTTCGTTTTCTGGCCTTGAACAACAGGTATTTAGATTCTTCATATGGGCACAGGAAGTCAGTGAAGCCCTGGAGAGCTGTGGCCAATTTCTGACCAGTTGAACTGCGTTCTGATCTTTTGTTGTGTTGTGGGTTTTTATTGTGTAGGCAAGATGCAATGTCCCAAAGTTCCAGTCATTTTATAACAGAAAGGGCATTGTGAGAATGAATTCAGAGTGATAGGTGGATTTACTAGAGGGGTTTGTTGTTTTCCTGTTTGGCTGGACAGTGTCGATCTAAATTACCCCTCTGTAATTGGCATCAACTTAATTATTAGTGTTAAATGGCCACTAATTTTAAGTCCCTCGCAGCTCAGATGATGTGGTAGATCCAAGTAGGAGAGTTCGAACCCATAAACACATGAAAAAGCAAGTCACAATGCAAGTAATCCAAGGGCTGAGTCACATCAGCATGTATGTAAATATAAACGTGATACCAGATTCAGTTGATTTGAATTTAACCGCCACTGTCGCCGCTTTAGCTCTAGAGAGCAAAGACAACTTCTTTATAATATTCACCTGGGTTAAACTTTAGACAAATTTATGTTGACGGTGAATTGTCCAGTTTTAACCGAATGAGCCTTTAAAGTATCGTCCAACAGCAGCTTGTGTTTTAGCCACTGCTGTTTAATACATGGTTTATTTGGTAAATAAAAGAAAATTCAGGGGAAAAGGTTATTTTGTAACTTGGATTTATATCATCTAACAAGTTAGCTTGCATTACAGTTATGTTCCAGTCCCAAATCACAAATATTTGGTGAAATTCTTGTTTTGGCAATATTCTAGAAACACAGTGAACAGCGAAGCATTAGCTAATACTAGCAGACTTAGCTTGTTATCTAGTCTTTTAACAGTGGTCCTAATTGTTCCTCTTTCTTTTGTTTCTTTTGTAAATATCTGTTCAACGTTTTGTAATTCATAAGAATTGCAGAATTAAAGCTCACCTCCATTGTAGTTGCCAGGTTAAAGGATCTGTCACTGCTTCCTGTTTGTCAATACAAAGGCCTCAGCCTCAGCTCTGATGTCTTCATTTGGATCCCCTGTCTTCACGTGTGGTGAATGTCCTTATTCATACGAAACAATTTGCTGCTGTGGCCCAAAATGGTAGTAATGACAAAGCAGCCTGCGCTTGATTAATTTCTGTGGACCCCGGCGTTGGCAGCTAGTTTTGAGTGGTGAAGCAGAACATCACTTGCTGGCTAATGAAATGTGTGGTTAATCGCCCACTGATGAGTAGTCCTGGCTCATGTTATTATTGCCATTTATTGCCGTTGTCTTTTAGAGATTTATGACTCCCAGCGCAAGCTCACAGATAGCACCTCTGTGACTGAAGCTCCATTATTAGAACTGTGGTTCATCTAGCCTCTACTGGCTTTGACATCTATGTCACGCTTCCCTCTCTCTCGCTGCTGGCTGGCTGGCTGGCTCTCTGCCAAAGCGTGTAAGCCTGTGGAGAGAGAGAGAAGCCTGCATGCTGGTCCTTTTGGACTGTAGGTGAAACAGGCCCCCTCTGAACAGCACGTGTGGGCAGCCCTCCATAACTCAGCCTTCCCATGTGTAGTGAGAAATGTGTTTTTCATTTTTTTCCTCTTCCTGTCCTCCAGTATAAAGTCTTCCCATGCTCCAGACTGATGCAGTCAGCATGCAACATGCAGCATTCCTGCCTTCCTTCATAGCCTGTGTTCAGACTGTGACCTTCTGAGCTTGTGTACAGAATGACAAAGCTTTGACAATGTGTTAGCGTTGCCATAAAATTACATTTAACACCACAGAATTATGACTTTCAGTGTGAAATGTTTCCGCAACAGAGGAGTGTATTTAAAGAAGTGAAGTGTAGTTTTTAAAAAAAAAAAAAGGGCCGCAAATGTATATTAACAACTGCCAAAGTATATTCGGTGACCTGTTCATTCTGATACCTTCATTTTATCTGTCTGAAAGAACCGTGTCACCTGCTATCAGATAACCTGTGGACAATCTCCCCTCGCTCTGCCCCTCCCATACCTGTTTGTCCTGCTATCGTGGGAGGCGTCTACTGAGAATTGCACGTGCTTTGCAGAAAAACACAGATAGACTGAGATGTTCTTTGCTATTATGATATAAGATGTGAACATCGTGCTCACAGGCCAAACACACGCTATGCTTACTGGCTAAGGTTCTTCCATAGCTAACTTCTAGACTAACACAGAGTAGCTCACTGGTAAAAGATCAGCTGTTGTTGCCACTAAGTTTGTCACACAAAGCTTGGGCTGTCAACAAATAAGTGTTTATCTATATAACCCACAACTTATCAGGAAGCGCCACTCTGCTGTTGTGATACTTGAAACCCAATAAAATGACGCGTTTGCCCAGAAACAGCTATTAGCATGTTTATAGTCCAACTGTTCCTGTTTGACTTCTGCACCTTGCTGCATTACTCAGGCATGACCATGCCTATCACTAGCAGCAGTCGTCTGTGTTTGGGCTTCTGTGTAACCGGAGCTGTTTGCTCCCGGTGGCTAACACTTAGCACCCCAGATCAGTTCATTGATGAAACATTAATGAATCTGCCATCTGCAGGACATTGACACCTCTGCTTCTGTTTTGTGGTTGCCCTCATTTTTCAAAAGCGGCATGTGATGCGAATTGTTTGCCTCCCGGCAACCCCCCTGACAACCTGAAGCTGTTCTTGGTCGACGCCGAGCCGCTACGGACACAGCTGTGTCACATAACACACGCTATTGTCCTTTGTTGCAGAAGGTTGTTGTTTCAAGCCGTCATGATGCTGAAAGTATTTCGGGAACTACAATATTTTGGCCACAGCCACAGTCATCACCACAGATCTGATCCAGTGCCGAAAAAAGGAAAGACTGCTCACCTGTTACCCATCAACCATCTCACGTTATAGGCAGGTGTTGATACATGAGCTTCATGTGCTAAAGCTGTTACACTATGTCTGTTTTCAAATATCAAACTATGTTGCAGCCACTGGACAAACACCTTTGTACCTTTGTAGTGCCAAAATTTGTGAACAGTGAGTAGTGCTCAGTGTGATTCGACAATAACCTCTTTTTCCTTCATCCTACCCAACTTAACAGATGGCTCTTGTTCACATGAAGGCATTTCAGTACCACACCCAATTCTCCCCCTCTTGCTCTTTCTCTCTCTCTCTCTCCCTCGCTCTCTCCCATTTTTATGTTTCACCTTATATGCGTCTCTCCCTTCCTTCCTTTTAATTTTTTTCTCCTCTTATTTTGACCACTTTCCTTACTTCCCCCTCATTCTTTCCTCTCCTCATACCTTTTTTTTTTTTGCTCATACTTTCTCTTTCTGTCACCCTCCCATTCCTCCTCCTTTTCAGTCGCCTCTAGGCCGAATCATGTTTCTTGGACAAGGTGTTGAGGTGCTTTCCTGCCGTGGCTCAGTGGATATGCAGAAACTCTTACTGTAGATTACTGTTGAGCACTATTTCATTATAAAGTTGAAAAAAAAGATGCTCCCATTTTTTTCTGTTCCAATAGCGACTCCCATACATAAATTCAGAGCACTAGCCAATTTAATATTTATAGTATGGACAGATGTGATGTGTTATTTATTAGAGTCGCTTGTTGAAAATATGAAAACATTGAATTTAATTTTAAATTCATGTCATGAATTACAGTGAATAATGAGCTGATAAGTGTTTTTGTATCAGTAGCTAAGATAAATAATGAATGACGAACCTTGTCTGATAATCCACAACATATGTAACCATGGTCACAGTGTTACAATGACTCCAGTATTAAAAAAAAAAGCACCGCACTTGTGTAGTGTGTGCACAGGGTGTTTAGCACTTACTTTAAATCCTATAGCAGTTTTTTTCTTCCCTTTATTCTAAATCCTTTTAGTCAGACTGAAAGAGCAAATTGCAGTCAACTTTAACTATGAGATCTCCAACCTCCAACCCCCCCCCCTCCTGTTGACTGTCATCATCTCAGTGTCACTGGAATAATCACATCAGAGAAGGGAGAAGTGGTGAAAAGGGGAGATAACATTTTGTTCACTGGGAGCTGAAAGCTCTCTGGAAACCTGTTCCACAAGATTACATAACATTACTATAAAATACGCAAGTAGGATAATGCGATAAGCAAAGCCAAAGGTACATGTGCTTCCTAGGCAGGCTCAACGCCGACGTGTAATTTGAGCCGAGAAGGTGGGGCATGAGATGTGATTTCGGTGGTTGCTCTCATCACATGATGCCATGGGAGCAGGAGTGGCCTATTTGCTGGGAAACGAAACCTAGTAGTGCTGTTGTGGAGTTGAGGCTCTATCTCTCTCTCTCTCTCTCATCCAAGGGATGTCCTTAAAATGATTTATTATATTGGACTATTTTTGCAGCAAACTGAAGAAAATATGATGAATAGCCATGGTAGAAAAATGCCTCTTTTTTTTTTTTTATTCAATGTTTAACAAAGTTGGACCTTGAAGCCAAATGAGATCATACATGCTCCACACCTATGAAGTCTTTCGCTTTGATTACAGCACATTCAATCACATTAAGTAGGTGTTGTGTTTTGGGCTGAGATGTCATAGTGAAACTGAATGGATCTGTGAGAGACGCTACTTAAACCCTGAAATCCAACCTGTTGTGTGTGTAATGCAGGTTGTAGCTGCTCGGTTTCTTTTACTCTTAAATGAAACCTAATGTTTCATTCCGAAGCTGCAGTCTCAGCGTGGCTGAAGGATTTGTCATTAAAATTAGTTGAGCGGATGTTAGTTGCCATGTTGCTTCCTCTTCCATGACAGGACAAAAAACAAACCCAACAAAAATTTAAACCGTGTGCAGTAAAAGTCGGGTAATCTTTTGATTCAAGCTGAGCAAAGTTGTAATTTTGTTTATCAGAAAAGATAAAGGGGGCGGGACATACAAATATATGTCCTATCCAGCTTATTAACAAAAGTGGTAGTTTGATTTTGATGTAATGCCAGGATACAAACTCTGAGCTTTTTGTTACATAAGAAACACACAAACAAACACAGTCATAACAAACAGAAACGCAGACTCCGCTGACTTTCTATTGTCTGGTTAGAAACAAAGGGAGTCAATGAAATGAAATCCTGCCATTCAGTTCACTTAACATCTTTTTTAATTTGTGGTCATTTGCACAAGATTTCCTCGAGATAAAAACCACAGTTTTAGATTAATGAATGTGTGTGTGACAGATGTGTTTGGAAAGAACAAAACAAAAAAACTACAACACACAACATGGGGAAACATGGGAGGAAACAGAATTATGATCTACTGTTCACTATTTTTTTTTTTTTTTAATTTTTATTTATTTTTTATGGTGGACTGGACAAATAATAAAGAAAATAATAGGCAAATTTATAGTAGCTTGTTTTTAAAATTTTTTTTGATCTTTGCTGTGTAGTATTTGCCTGCAGCGAACGGGTTTGTTTTTTTTTCCCTCAAGGTCATAATGATAGTTTTTAGCTGGTTATACAGTTCAGTAAGTATTTTCCATAGATGTTTGGTGCAGTAATAATCCAGGTGAAACCCGGTCAACTGCGACTGTTGTCAGGTGAAGGCTGCTTGTTACATAAAACCGAAACCGTAGACGAACACACGTTCATAATGCTCTTTGGGGCGTAGTTCAAAACAAAAGTTTGTTGTTGTTGGTTTGTAGTTGAACTTTCTGTGGAGAGCACATGCTTTACTTACCGAAGCCTTTTACATTTATAAAAAGCAGCAATGAGGAAGGGATTAAAGAAGCATATAGCCCGTGATTGGCCTAATCTTTGTTTACATTGCTAGTTTAACACATGGGTACGTGTATGTATGTGTGTGCCTGCACGCTTGTGTGTGTGTGTAGACAAAACTGGTCAGTGTGAAAAGGTCAGAGCATGTGGGCAGTGCGATCTGTTCCAAGGACAAACATGGTCCCTATGGTTAGCCTACCGAGTACAGTTACTGAGTACAGTTTTTTTCATGACATTATGCGGTGACACAGTAGGGGTTCCTGTGTTTTTTTTTGTGTTTTTTTTTTTTTTTTCATTTGCACCACAATCTACCCAAACAAAATAGTTGGTTTGAGTTGACATTTAAAAACACTGCTGCTGCTTCTTTTTGGAAACAGAAAAACCTTGACTTCATAATGTGCCTAAGAATTTGCAGAGTTTTCCCAGACTGCCCCCTCCTCCTTTTTTTTTATCATAAATATTAACTTCCAACCTTATCAGCATTGGCTAGGGCCAGTGGATACTTTTTTTCCCCTGATTCTTAATCTATAGTCGCAAGCTCCAGCAGACATCTGATAGGCAGCTCATAAATCACACTGTGATGACAGAATATATCAGTCAGACTAATATTCCCCAGCGGTGATTTTACTTATGGGCATGAAACTACCTGCACCTTTACAGGAAAGGTGATAGTGAAAGTATTTACATGGAGATTCCTGCTGTTTTTTTTTTCTTAAAGACTTTTGTTTGCCAAAGGAACGTGGACTTTCTTGGCAACGCCTTGTTTCACAATCTTCTCAACCGGTGGTCACAGGACTTTCAGTCAGATTCTGTCTCCTGGCTTGGTGACACATCTGAATCATTGGGGAAAATTAGAAGTAACTGCCCACTTTGCTACATCAGTTTTCCCAGAAAATACACATCTTATAATTAACAACCCCCCTTTTTTTATTTTGTTAGCAATGTGTTAGAAAATGGACTACTAAACTGAGCCACTAAAACAATTTTTTGTGTGCAAGTATGTAAGCAGACAGAGGAGACTATAGCCATTAGCTATGTCCTGTCAGTGTGACTCAATGTGACTTCTGTATCTTTTGGCATCCAGCCCCTTGGAGTACTGCATATTGTGCCTTTTTTTTTTTTTTGGCTCCGCTAGCAGGGAGAGGAAAAAGACTACTCCACGTTGTCTTCATTTCCCCTTATCTCATGGTTAAAATCAGTGTGGTATATAATGCCATTCATTTCCACATTGTTCCACTCTTCTCATTATACTGTACTATGTTCTGTGCGCAGGCTTCACGAGGAGATCAATGACTTCTACGAGTACATCTCCCCACGGCCGGAGGAGAAGAAGATGAGGCTGGAAGTTGTGGACAGAATCAAGGGAGTCATCCACGACCTGTGGCCCAGTGCTGAGGTACACATCCCCGCCCACCCCCTCAAACCTAAATATGTATTAGTAGTAGTTGAGTGTGACAGTTGTGATTTTTCCATGTGCCAATAATAATCAGGGTGAGATCTGCCTGCAGCTATTTGACACAAAAATCTTGTCTGTAATCTGAGAGCTATGCAGAGAGGACACCATGCTGTAGGCTTGTGAAAATAGATAGTAAATTACGTTCAGTGAGCACAATATTTACCTAAGTTACCTTGAATGCCACTGGTCTCAATAATTTACAATGTTCAGATACCACAGTCAATATAGGGGCCAGGCTGTGTGTAATATCAAGGTTATTGGTGAAGCGTCTGCCTTTCCTAAAGAATCCTTTTTGTTTTCCGTTTTATCCCTGATGCATAGTAATCTATTTGGGCCATGTTAATCAGCGCCACCTCATGCATTCTTGCTTCCACTGACTTTGATCCTGCTGATAGAGCAGTCTGCTTCAACCTGTGTCTGCCCTGAGCTTAAAGAGCTAAATTAAGGAACACAATACAGTTCCAGTCCCGACCAGCTTGATTTTTTTCCGTTGTGGAGTGAGCAGGAAAAACTTGGTCGGCTTTAGATCTTTGAAACATTTACACTATTTTATCTTTTAGAAATCAGTGACCTAATGGTATTTAACCACACACACACAGCATGAGACAAGTAAAGATTTAACAAGAGCGCGCCAAGATGGGGATAAAACATAGCTTGTCGTCATTGACCACCTGCGGCTACTTCATCCTGTACAGAAGTCTTGAGGATTTACTGTTCATTCATTCGTAAACATGGCTCTGCAATCAGCTTAGCCCCGGACATGTGACTGGATTGTAAAGCACAGTTCATACTAGTGGCTGGTGTAGGGAGGAGGTTTAAAAGAGGCAAGGTAGGGTCAAAGCTTAAGTCTATTCCTGTTCAGACACCAGTTTTTGCATGGTCACCGGGAGGTTAAATGCTGGAGGCTTGAATACATTTTAGTCACTTCAGTAACATGCAGGTTAGAGAAGCAGTGGCTAAGACAACCTGCCACTTTTGATTTCAACAAAAGTCAATTCCCACAAAAGTGTGACACACAAACAAAGAATATCTGTTTTATTGAGGTCATGTTTGTTTTTAATCATTCGCTTGATGCAGCTCAAGTCCTTTTAAAATGTTAGTCATTCACTTTTCCCCCACCCAGATGACCACACCCATGTACTTTGTTTGGGCTTGTCGTCAGATCAACACCATGTTAAGCGGTGGAATAATAATATCCAAGCATCTTGGAAAGCGGGTTTTTGAATAATTGAAGGGTAGCGTGGGAAAAATGAGTGCTTGCTTGATGACTGTCAAGTCCAAGTCTGTCAGAAAGAACTACAGGAGCATAAAAAAGAATATGATAAAAGGCTAAAAAAACCACTGTCAATGTCAGGGTGAAAATAGTCACTATGAAATGTGATTAACTGGATCCATAAAAACAAAAACTAACTGTGTGTGTCTTCTATCTTAGGTTGAAGTGTTTGGAAGCTTCAAGACCGGCCTATATCTGCCAACAAGGTGAGCCATTTGGTGTCTTAAACCAGCCCAGGGATCCAAGCACATGCTCGCTTTTTTTTTTTTTCTCTTCCTCTCGCCAGACTGTGACTGTGAAATGGAGTCCTGCCAAAAACCTGGATTTACTGAACTTTACTTAGGGAGAAAGTGCCCTTCCTTGCCTGAGAATGATTGTAAGATTTTGTTTTGGGGGATCAGGCGTTTGAGTAGTTTGTTACGCTGCTGATCCTGGATCTTTAATAACTTTATTCTGAGAGAGTCCTATTACTGTTGACTGACACCCAGTAACACACCACCACCCAAACACACACACACACACACACACACACACACACTAGCAACAACATTCCCTCCTCGACTCACAGACATGCAGACACGTCACCTGGATTAGCGGTCTCTTGACACCATATTGAGCACTTTAATGAGACTAAGCTGTTCAGTGGAAGCATGCATGTCATCAGGTCTGTTTGTGTGTCTCTTTCTCTTTTTTTTTTCTTTCTTGGAAACATTTGTTCCCTGAAAATGCCATCAGTCTGTATTGCAGCTACAAAGTGCTGTACAGTTTTGTTTGCATGCGTCTTGTTTGCAGTGGGTACTTGTGCGTAACGGTTGCGCAGGTTGTAAACACAAGGCACACACTCTCAGTCTGAAAGTGCACATTGTTTTTTTTTTTTTTTTCTCTCAAGAGGGAAGCAAAGCCACGTGCTTCGCTGAACTACCATGTGGGGGATATTTACATGTTGGTTGTGCAGCTCTCTGACTGATGTTGTGATGCAAACTTGCCAACTCAAATCCCTGTTTTTTTTTTTTTTTTTTTTGTCCCCCCAGTGACATTGATCTGGTCGTTTTTGGGAAGTGGGAGACGCTGCCACTCTGGACACTGGAAGAAGCTCTGCGGAAAAGAAATGTTGCAGACGAGAACTCTATCAAAGTTTTGGACAAGGCCACGGTAAGACTCTTTTTCACTTGGCTTATATGGATTTGTTTATGCATTATGTTGCTAGATTAGTTTTGTGTTGTTTTACAGAGTTAGGTACACGATAGGTTTGCTAAAATAACAGCTTGTTTCCATAAAAACCTTTTTTCCAAACATCTCATTTTAATACTCAGTTTTCTCACTTCACTTCTTTCTATTTTGTAATATTATATGCCTGTAGATAATGCATTTTGTGATTTGCCGCTATACAAATAAACAGAATTGGAAAAATGCCCCTCGCTGAATGTGTAACTACATAATAAATTGTTGTCTACACACATCAGGGTTTATAAGTTAAGTTTGTACAGAATTTCCCACAGTGCAATTTTCTGCTATTAAGTATTTTTCGGCCAATTGTAATAATTGTAATAATTGTACGAACTGAAATAGAGTAGTTGGTAGCAGTTATCAAAACACAGGCAAACCTTTCAGTCTTGAGGCAAATATTATGATTATTAATACTCAGGAATCATTCTTTCGCTCATTAATAGATGTGAAGTTGACAGACACATTAATATCGTTGCTGTTATCTGCCAGGTTCACAAGCTTTTAAATCACATTAATACAAGCTGTAATGACAGCTCCAAAATTGTGGTTAGCACACACACGCACCTTATATGCCCACATCTGCAGAGGCATGTGCTGTGTTTTAACCACTTCTTTTGGGTTTATATCCTTTTTGGACTTAAAGGATTTGAATAAAGCGCTCCAAGGTCCCCTTTTTATTAAGAGATTTGAAGTAAATCCGTACTCAAAGATTTTAGCTAAGGATTAGAACAATTGCATTTTGTGTAAAGTACAACACTATATGCAGGTTTATTTATAGTTGTCTAATTTCCCTCTCTGACTTTGCACAATGTTTGTTTTCCAGGTTCCCATCATCAAACTGACCGACACCTTCACTGAAGTCAAGGTTGATATCAGTTTCAATGTGAAGAGCGGCGTGAACGCTGCTCAGCTCATCAAGGATTTCAAAGACGTATGTTTTCTCCCCCAGGGGATCGATAAATTCTTTCTGATTTTGATTTGAAGATTTAGGACCTTGCACTTTTGTTGATCCAGATGCAACTATCAAATTAACTGGTGTAATGTCAGACTATTGAAACGTTCCAAAAAAAAAAAAAGATGTGCGCTTGTGTTTTTTCTTGTGTCTTTGGGATATAGAACCTTCATAATTAATAAAAGCTGCTGATTTTTAATTAATTGATTGTTGCCATTCCTAAAATAATTTAAAAAACTACCATGGTTGAGTTTTTTTTGTCGTTTTTTTTCTTTTTAGAAGACATCTGTTC
Organism: Polydactylus sextarius; assembly: GCA_016801845.1. Classification (NCBI taxonomy): domain Eukaryota; kingdom Metazoa; phylum Chordata; class Actinopteri; family Polynemidae; genus Polydactylus; species Polydactylus sextarius. Next base: position 15,250,723 of record CM028906.1, read on the forward strand.
CTTTCTGTGTCCTTACTGTGTCTGTGTTTTGTCCTGTAGAAATACCCTGTGCTGCCTTACCTGGTCCTGGTGCTGAAGCAGTTCCTACTGCAAAGGGACCTCAATGAGGTTTTTACCGGTGGAATCGGCTCCTACAGTCTCTTCCTCATGGCTGTCAGCTTCCTGCAGGTCAGATACTCTCTGTCTTAAACAAGACCTCTGAATATTTTCATTGTACGCGTCTGTCTGTGTTAGAGCTTAATTTAAGGACTGGGTTTTTCAAGAAGACGCTATGTTGGCATGATTATATGATTGTTATTGTCAAAAGTTTGCAACGAGTACATTGATACTGTGATTCCCAATCTCTTTACTGTCACAATGATTCTTATACGCACCTGTGCAACATTGTTTTCCAGCTTCACTACAGGGAGGACGTTTGCAGTCCGAACATCAACATCGGCGTTCTGCTCATTGAATTCTTTGAGCTCTACGGTCGCCACTTTAACTACCTGAAGACAGGAATCAGGATAACAGATGGAGGTTGCTACGTTGCCAAAGACGAGGTTCAGAAGAACATGATGGACGGCTACAGGCCCTCCATGCTCTACATTGAGGATCCACTGCAGCCAGGTAGGAACAATGTACATAAAAGAGTAATCGTTGCGCAGAAAGTTTGTCCTCAAAAAAAAAAAAAAAAAAAAAGGTAATTTCATGTCCAGATATGGTAATGACATGTTGTGGCTGCTGGTCAGGTTGTCACATTTGCACAATTTGACCATCTGTGGTGTGTTCAACAGACAACGATGTTGGCCGGAGTTCATATGGTGCCATGCAAGTGAAGCAAGCGTTTGATTACGCCTATGTGGTGCTGAGCCACGCTGTCTCACCCATCGCCAAGTACTACCCCAATAACGAGACTGAGAGGTGAGGAACTGTCAGTCACACGTCAGAGAGGATTGTCTAATGAATATCATCCATACAGGATTCCAGATAGCCTCATAGTCAGTTTATAGTGAAAATATCTGTTAATTTCCATTAATATTTGCTTTCAGATTTCTGTATAAACCCTTTTATGACGTGTACCTCCTCCTGTGTCCATTCACAGCATACTTGGCAGAATAATCCGAGTGACACAGGAAGTGGATGAATACAGGGAATGGATCCGCAAAAACTGGGGGAGTCCGTCCCAGAATGATGTGCCACTCAACAGTAAGTTCAAACACTGACCTCTTTATTTTTATGTAATGTTTTTTTTTTTTTTTTTTTTTTAAGTTCTGCTGAAACTCAAATTTGACCTAATTTGAGGAAAAAAAGAGGTCACTGAAGCTGAGTCGTATCAGGTGTGAGCTCACAGGGCTCTAAAGCCAACCTGACCTTTGTGTCTACATTTTGTCACCTCCGTGTAGAAAACGTAACGCTGTTTGAGTCCCAGCAACTCGACGAGTGCAACAATAACGTTCCAGACGATGACGACGATGTCGTGGTTCTACCGTCGGCCCCGCACAGCAAAACTTCCTCCAACTCCTCCTCTCCATCCCCATCACTGCGCTCCTCTCCTTCCTCCTCTCTGCTGTCGCCTTCCTCCACGTCCTCCACCTCCAGCTCCAGTGACGCAGTCAGTCAAAGACACTCGCTTACATTTTCATATATTTGCTATTATGCAAGTTTATTTGTAGCTCTTGTAAGGAAATAAATCTCTCTGACAGCTAGTTTTTGTGCTCCATTTTGTTTGTTTTTCCCCAGGACTCTGATGGCACGCCATGTAAAACGGCAAAGCAGCAGTCTGGCCGGGGCTCCAGCGCCCACAGAGAAAAGTCGGCTGCTGTTAGCAATCACCGAACACAGAGCCACACTACCAGCACTCCATCTGGAAGCAACAAGGGAGGAAAGGTGCTCTCAGCTTTAACTTTATACATAACACACATAACAGAATACACACCACTAGATTAAAAATGAAATGGACACTAACACTGTTAAGTGAAAAGAAAATCCTGCAGAAACACTGACCCCCGTCTCTGTGCTCTGACCTCAGGCCAGGATGTCTCGTTCCCACCACAAGAGTGGACACCACGGGCAACAGAGCTCCTCATCCAGCACCAAAAGTCATCCAAACAACAAGCCACACCACCAGGGCAACAGCAAGAAGAGGAAAAATGTACGAGACTCTACACAAGAGGACCTCTGCAGATAGGGGTGACCTCGCCTGCTCCCCCTTCCCCCAAGTCCTTGTCTGCAACTGACTGACTGTCATGTCCCACTTCTGCTGCCAGACTCCAGCCTCAGGAGGTTGTTAGTAGTATTAAAACATCTACAGTATGTCTCTCTGTCGAGCTTTTTGGGATGACAAGCAACAATTTCTAGCTGAGAAAAAAAAAAAAGAACAAAAAAGGAAAAAGGAAAAAAAAAAAGATTCGTCATAGGAAATGGGGTTTAATTTCTTGGACCTGAACTGAAATCACAAAGGATAAATGCTCATTTGCTTCCCTACAGCTTCTTTTATGGAGCATTTTTTTTTCCTTCCCACAGCCAGCAACTACACAACATGCCTCTTGCGCCTCCTGCTGTACAGGAGTAGACAGGTTTGGTGTCTGGATTCTACTCTGGAGTAATACCTGGAGCTGCTGGCTGGAATATAGGATCAAAAATTTTATCAACAACAACAACAAAAAAAAAAGAATAAAAAAGCAAATGGCTTAAAATGTATAAAAAGAAAAATGTTATGTTGAACAACAGACAAATATGTACACAGATTTTTATAAAGATGGTAACTTACAAATGCAATCAGTAAGAGTGGGACATAACTTATGCATGATATTTCTTTCTGTTGGTTGATTTTTCTGTTGGTTTAATCTGTTTTGTTATGTCTAAACAGGTTATACAAAAATTTGTACAAAAATGCATCAGAAAAAAAAAAGTTAAAAAATATAACTGAGAAGAGATTGTTTCATATGACATTTTTACAAGATATACCGATTGAAGACATGTTAACATGCACATCTTGTACCCGCAGCTTTTTTTCGGCCAGAGCCACGAGCTGCTTTGGGTCCCATTGCCAACATAAATCATCAGCATCTACTTTTACTCCTGGTTGCTCTCTGTGAGTCTGCTACAGTGTTAAAAAAAAAAAATTAGCCTTGAGTGAGCCAGTGCTCACATACAGCCCTATAGATTGACTGGGTGAGAGATCATCATCTTGTCTCAATAGCACAGCCACAGTGTAGAGGCTTTAAGACTACAGGTTTAAATTAATAAAGGGTGATAATGGTTTTATTGAAAAATCCTACACTTGAAAAAAACAAAAAACAAACTATAAAACTGTGGGTGATAATCTGTTCCTTCGATAATTTACCTACCGACTACAAAATCATTTGTATTTGTTAAATGTATTTATTTTTTTATTAATTATATGAACATAGTATGGATAAATGTATTAACATTAGAGCCCATATCTATTAGTCCTATATTTGACATAGGATAAGTTGTGGGGAGGAGGGGTGGGTGGGTGGGAACAGGTATATTCAGGTAGAGTAAAATACCACCTTTATTATTTAATTGGGTTTTTTTTTTCTTTTTTTTTTTTCCTCAGTGACAGTTGAGTGACCAAGTTACTTTGGAAAGCTTGAGAGACCATTTTACGAGTCATACAGTGATAATTGTGTTTTAAAATGTGGCTGGTCTACTGTACTTTAAAAGGGAGCGGATTGTTTGTTGGGCTTTTTTTTTTTTTTTCCTTTTAAATTTAATTTAATTTAATTTTATAAACCTATCATAGAAACAGACACGTCTTCAATATGTCAACCCCCGACTCTGCCATTGCAGTACAACAACTAGCCTGTAGATGGAGTCATTGCTCTGAGTCTAAATCCACACAGAGTTTGGGCTTGTATACTGCATTTGGACGGTTTATCGCTGCCTTATAATTAGTATTGTTTGTATTTAATTTTATTTTTAAACTTTTTTTTTTGGTCATTGACTGATGATATCCTGATATCTCGACTAAAATGGGCAGCTGCACATTAAAAAAAAAAAAAAACCCATGACGCTCAGTGCTTGCTGGAGGGAGTAACACACTAAAGCACAGTGCAAAAAAAAAAAAAAAAAAACATTGTCTTTTCTCCCACAGTGAAAACAAGTAGCAATAATGACCACCTTACGTTATATATCACTACAATGACTACTGCAGCTACAGAACGTCTAATCTTCTCTGTTAAGACAATGAAGCACATGTGAGTCCATGCACTAACTCACAGCCTACTATATAAAGGAAATGTTGAACTATAAAAGACGAAGAAGTACGGTTCCATGCCCCCTCTCCTCCTCCTCATCATCATCTTCCTCCTTCACCACCACGCCGCCACAGTTGCGGTTTAAATGCAGTATATAAGCGCTGGTCTTGTGGTTAAAAAGGACAAAGAGAATAAAGGTGAATAAAGTTAGCCGTGCCATCTGAATGTCCACTGACCATCTCTTTTCACTGCAGGAAGGCTTCAAAAAAAAAAAAAAAAAAAAAAAAAACCCAACTGTACTCATCTGAAACGTTGTTTCTCTGCAGCTATTACAATCCATGCAATAAAAACAGTATAATTAACCCGCGTGTTGAGACAAGTTCTTTTCTCTCCCTCTCTCTCTCCTTCGGGTTTCATTCTGATTGTTTACCTTTTTTTTCTTGTTTGATTATTAATGCCTCGTTAGACAATGCGCGCGCACGCATGCAAGCTCACACACAGAGCCCGGTAATTAGATATGTCAAGTAGCGGCAAAACTGTGTGTGTGTGTGTGTTTTTTTTTTTTTTTGACAGAGATGGAGGAGGTGGGGCGTCCTCGCGCTGAGAGCAGCGCGTGCACGGACAGTTGTCGAGGAGCGCGGGGACCACAGCACACTTGTCACATCCCAGTCTGTACCGACCCGTTTATTCAAATGGATTTGTCCTCCGGAATTGTTACCGAAGCCATCCAGGTAAGACACACAAACTTGTTTGAAATATAAATATAAATATATATATATTAGCGACTTCAACCTGAAACCTTCTGGTAGCCGCCATACCGTTTAAGGGGAAAATTAATTGTTGCTTCGCTGAGACAAAAAAAAAACACGTATAAGTCGATTTTTTGAATCGAAAACTTCACCTGCCGTGTTCAGCTTTCGACTTGGCTCGAGTTTGATTTTAAGTTGGACATTTTTAAAAGACTTCAGAGTGGAAAAAAATCGACTTCTTAAAGGCTTTTCGTGCCGCATTTCACCTGGCTGCCGTGACCATCCACGCTGTTGATGTTGAGTTTGGTTCATTTCGGTTTTGTTGAGCTAAAAAAAAAAAAAAACTAACGAGGCTTCACTGTGGCATCGTCTAAACTGGAAATTCAAAGCTTGAGATCGTGTGTTCTCACTGAAGATTTTCGTTCATTGATATGTGTCAGATAAATTTATGTCAGTGCCCCAAGTCAAGTCTCGTTTCGCCGTTATCTTCTTATTTGTGCACGTAAAGAGAAATTAGTCTTAGCTGAGCAGGGTTTAAATTGAAACTACGCCGGTGTCTGCATCGTCGTGTCAAGTTTCAATAAAACACATCGCTTCAGTGACTGTTTTCTGTGATTTAAAAGAATTTCTTAGAATTTCTTTGGGTTGTACCAATACGAGTCTACCACTCATCTTTTTGTGATGGTCATGGTGGTGTCCAAATGAGCATGAACCCAAAAATATTTTCAGGGAAGGAAATGTTTTTTTTGCAAGTATGCAGAAGTAGTGTCCTGCTGTCTAGGATGCTGAGTTTTGAGCTTTTATATCTCTTCCTTGAACATTAAGTTCATAGGTTTAACAGTGCAGCACCTCTGTCTTCGAGTAGAAATGAGGATTCTGAAAGTTAAAGTAATTAGGTCAAGAAAATGTATTGTAAAATCTCCCGACTGATTTTTGCTTTTGTGTGTCTGGATTTTAAGTTATCCACTAAAATGGAGTTGAATTGAATTCTGTAAATGGTGCCTGTGCTGTATTCGTGGAGTTGATGAATTGATTGTTTTCTAAATGGACAATTGTGATGCTTGAATTGTTAACCCCTGGTGTTTTTAATAACCCAGCAATGCGCGTCCATGTAAGCCCGTAGCAGAGCTGATATGATCACTGTGAAGGCAGAAATCCACTTTAGAGGCTGCATTTATACAGCTGAGATTATGTTTGGATTTTCTTGAGCAGCCATACATTGGTTATGAGCGTGCGGACAAACGATCTACCTTCTGCCGCAGCTTTTATCTCGAATAGTCGAATACATCGATTAAGATGTTTACATATGTCACATTCCCACTACAATATATTTGCTCCAACTGAATGTCTTGTTTGCTGCATTGTATATTACACTCAATCTTTTTCCACTGTGAACTTTAACAAAAGAAATCAAATGCCGAGGTTTCTCTGAAAGATTGCATAGCTATACAAATCTCCTGTTTAAACATCATCTGGCACTTTGTTTCTTTACCAGAAAAATACAAGTGTAGTGCTGCTGATTAAAACTGTTTGCTAAAGCTTAATAGCAATTGCTGTTTGCACTGTAAACTGAATTCCTTGTTTTATGTTTGCAAAGAAAGGGAGTATGGAAGACATGTAAACCCTGGGATCAGATGGTCAGTGCATTCTTGGCTCAATGATTTCCTGCTCATAGATACATTTGGTCTCATGTTACTGTCCATATGGAGCATACACCATGTCACCATCTGCATAAGGATGAGACATGGCATGAGTGATTAGCAGACATCAGTAATTCTTTTGCCACTAAACGGAGGCATCTTATAGGGTTACCATTGGTTTTCTGTGATGAGGACAGAGCATAGCTGCTTTCATCATCTACCTGGCATAAAATCAAAGCCTAATGTCCTTTAATAGTGAATTGATTAAAGAGATCATGTTGCTAAGCAAGAAAAGAAATGCATAGGGTTAAAAATCAAGTGAGAGAGCAAACAGGGCATTGATTTTGAGATATGGAGTTTGTTTGTTATGGAAGACAACAGTACAGCACAGTAGGCAGGGGTTAAATTCTTGGTCATGGATCAGCAGATCAATGCACTGCCGGGGTGCAGAGGCCCATTACAGAGAGCTGTAATGTAAATTATAACACACTGGCATTTGCCATTTGTGTGCAATTATCTATTGTTATGCTGTGATGTATTTCATTCTGACATGATGGGAAAGTTGTTGTAATTGTGCATGTTACTAGATTGATTTTACAGTTTGATGGAGCTGGACAGGAACCGTCTGTTGAGGGTTGTGCAGCATAGACACACACACACGTGCACACACACACCACACAACACACAACACACACACTCACAAAGCCAGGAACAGCTCTGTACTGTTCAGAGTGATGACAGAGGTTACTATCCTCATCGTTTTTTGTGACGAGCCCCTTAATAACCAGTGGTAGAGTTGTTTTGTGTTTCCTTTTTCCTCTGTCATGCAGTCTCAGCTGACCATGTCGGCAGCAGAACGCAGTGGTTTCCAAATTGAGATTTATGTACTTTCAGGGGTCTGTCTAAAACTGAGCATTTATTTCTAAATGTTGTTAACTTTTAGATTATATGTTAACTACTTACACTGGTATGTGCCATTCATAGTAAAAAATAATAATATATTTGGAGTCCCTGGGACAAGATGAATAGGACCATTTAGGTTCTTGCAAACTAATTGCCAAACATCGATTTTAGACGCCCTTATAATCAGTCTGCATCAATTGTGTGCTGTTAATCTGTCTAGGTCTTTGCCATGCGTCTTAACTAACTGCTGTATTTCTCCTTTTTAAAGAGAAAAACACCATTCAGTGCGAAGTAGTTAGTTCGACAGCTCCTGAGCGGTTACATTTATACAAATCCTTCTCATTACAGGTTAAATGTGTTGTTTTATTATCACTGTTGAGGCTAAAGAGAAAGTGGCCTATGTATATGTACACACACACACACACACACACACATATATATATGTGTGTGTGTGTGTGTTGCTCGCCTACACACCCACACATGCATTCTCTTCATGCTTGTTTCAGTCTTGTACTTGACAATGACAGTGACCTTGACAGGAAACATGGAGAACCTCCACAGGAAATGTGAATGTGACTTAGTGCAGGTTTTCTTTAGAACAAGTGTTGACATCATCTGTAGAGTGGAAAGACAAACAGGTCTTCTTATACTGCTTTTGATGTCTTATCTTAAACTTCAGATCAGTATTTATCATTTTTTGTTTCTAAACATAAAAAAAAAACATAGGCTATTGGTTTGCGTAACAAGTGTTCATAAAGAGTTATCCAATCATAGAGAACAATCAGACAATATCTAATTTGCGCAGTAATGTTGCATAAAACTCCACTCAGAATTATTTAATGTAGGTACATGATCTGACTTGGATAAGATGTAGGGAGTGTGTGCATGTCAGGAAAACCTACTGTCTAATGTTTGAGACTTCCTTCCTATCTTTGCCTCAGTAGAAAAATGTCATCCAGGTCCATTTTCTCTAAACACACACACACACAGGCTTGCTCACATAATAGGCATATCTGTTGTCATTAGACCCCATGATTTTTTCCAAATGCTTCTTGCCACTCATCACACTGATGATTTCACCCACTTCCCCACGTGCTCAAATCGTCTGTCTTTTTGCATCTTTGATCCTCAGTGTCTTCGGAGCAGCTGTCCACTGCTCTCTCTCTCTCACTTCCTCAAGCTTGAAATGAGAAAGGTTCCTCTTGGTGGACAGTGTGTTAATCCCTGAACTCACACTGGGGGACTAATCAGACTCATTAACTCTGACTCTGGTGCTCTGAGCCAGAGATCAGCGCTAATCCTTCATCATCACAGCTTTTGCCAGGCATGTTATACAAAATGCTCTTTTTCCTTACCATGTGCTGCTTTTGTCTGACATCAAACACATCTGCACAAAGTGATTTTGTCGGGCCATAGTTGTTTGGTTAAGAAGACACAGTGATGCACTTTTAGCTACAAGCGTCACGTCAATGATTCCTGAGACGCTGTATTCATACTATATTTTTGACAACGGGTCACGGTGTTAAATATGGTAAGGACCTAAATCCAGGTATAAAGACAGAGTAACAACATTGGTCAGTGATTCAGGCCACTAGCTGCCACGCTCAGTGGAACCAACAGACTCTCTGGATTTTTTTTTTTTTTTTTTTACACCGATTGTTTGATCTATTTTAAGTGAACCTAACCTCATCTCATCTCTGTACCTACTGCTCTGAGCGTGTGAGGCTTGTGTGTTGAGGCGGAGATGACCTTTACTTGGTTGATGCCTCGCTCTCTCTATTTCCCCACTCCCAGGATTTCCCCCATATTGTGCTGTGAAACTGTAGGAAACTTCTCCACAGTTGAAAAATAATAAATGCAAGCAGGATAAGTCTGGGATTGAGTTCACCATAGTTACTCAAATCTCAAAGGTCTCTGTCGCTGACATCATGAAATCTGCAGGAGGCTCTCTTTTAACTGTCCTGAATAATACATAAGCCAGTGTTTTTATTTTTCTTATTGTTAAATGGTTATTTTTCTTATTTTATACTGTGGCTAGGCGAGACTTGCAACACAAAATCGTTATGCTAAAACCAACAGGCTAAACTTGATTAACAAATTAAACTGAACATTTTAATGACACTCCCACAGTCAGTGCTACCACAGAACCCTGCAAACAAGATAACGCCTGCTGACTGTGTCAAATGAGCTGCCCTGACCTCAAAGTTATAACTCATCAATACAAATTGATCCATTTTTAAAAAGCAATCGATTGCAAATATTCTCCTCTTTTACTATGATGCATAAATCCTCACGGATGCAGTTAAGTGGATTTGAAAATTGTTTAGTAAGTTTAACTGAGAACTGTTATTTTATAATCAGAAGAGTGACATAGCTTTTTAGGATAACTGCACCTGCATGTGGAAAGTCCAACATCTGGTTGCTCAATTTCCTTCTGAAAACTACATCACGAAAGGCATGTTGTTAAACACAACTGTTGGGAAGCAAAAATTAGTAAAAGGCTACATAAATGCCCTAAATGTTCGTAAGGGCAGTGCAGTGACTCTCACCTCTCTTTGAGGAGGTCGGACTGACAGACCGGAGGTATTTGTGTCTGGAGTTTGGATCTTTTCACCACATCTGGAGTTTCGTCAAGTGTAGACACATTGGTTTAGATCAACTATCCATTTACCTAATAGTGACATCACTGTCACAAGTAGACATAGACGAACCGCAATGAAAGATTTAATCATTATTTAGTTAAAGTAGAAAAGTCAAGGCAACCTGCAAAAAACATTCTTTTACTTTTTATTGTATAACATGTCTTTATTTCCTGAATCACTGTGATTCACATTAATCTTGTTCAACATTTCTCTCTGTTGAATGGTGACCTCCAGACTTTATTCCAATCTGTCCAATCTGGCAGTTTATAACAGGACTGATGTATAGCTCTATAGACACTCTGCAGTGAAACTCTTAAGGAAACTGCAGATTTTATTATCAATCTTGATTATCAGTTAATATTTTCTTCTATTTTACTTCTAGGTAAGAGATATGAGGAAAGACAAAGAACTCTGGCCTGATACAAACCTGTATATTGTTCACGGTTGACACTCTAGCACATAAACCACCAGGACTTCCTGAAAACATGTTTAAGGGATCAGAAGAGCCATGCTTATTACCTCTTCTTCCTGATCCTGTTGTTTTTATGTATGTCCTTGGTATGCGTGATTGCCTCTGTATTTGCTTCTGCATTTTGATTTACAAAACTGGTATCCTCAATAAAATGGCCAACACTGATCTGCCAGACTATCTTTACATTGTACATGGTATAGCTATGTAGACTAATGTTGCAAACGTTAGTTTCTATGGTGATATATTCTAACCAATCACGTTCATATTCTGCGTTCTTGTTCATTCCTTACAACACGTTTTAGCGTAAGGCATCTCTGTGGGGTGCTCAAGTGCTATTCATTTAATGAAAATTTGTGCAGTTGATCTCTGCATTTGATCACTGCAGTGTTGTCGTGTGTGTATGGATTGTTGGTACAGTAACTTTAATTTTATTGTATGTCCTGTTTACAACATCTAGTCTATAATTTTCAGTTTTCACTTGTTGAAGACTCATATATCTTGCTCAGGAACGCTCTTCAGGGGCCATTAAGGGCTGAACCCTCTTTTTCCTCTGCTGGTTGAAGATGATCAGTGCTGCTGAGATGGGATGTTTTGGAGTGCCATTAGAGAAATGTCTCTTCACCCTGTTGTCTGTTGAATTGTTCCATTTCCTGTGCACCTTCTCCACCCACGGCCCCTTTGTGAACACACTAATTACAATCTACCTTCAGCAGTTTGGTGATAAAATGTATTTCAATGTCAGCACACATTCAGAGTGAATAATTTATTTATAACTACAAGGTTATAATCAATTATACATCCACAAATCTCAACCTTGCACAGTTTCCCTCTAATGCACTGGCATCAGATAATGTATCTTCTGGCATTTTTGCATCTAACCTCTAGATCGGATGCTGTGTTGAATGTTGAAGTTCCCTGCAGCTAGTAGCTGATGCTTGCCTCCTACAAATACTCGTTTAAGTGTGGATGTGCAGATGTGTGGGTGTTTTGCTCTCTCTCTCTGTCTGTCTTTTTTTTTTTTTTTTCCATGATTTCAATTTCAGCGTTCTTTGTGCTTGCTGTGATTCAAGGACATTATGTAATCTTTATGAGAGCACCCCATCTGGAGAAGTGCTATTGAGACGGCAAGTTTGTAGAACTCACTTTAGAACTGAAAAATAACTTACCTGTGAAAGACATTAGGAACTGACGACAGTAAATGAAAAGAAGTATTTGCAGCAGAACAGGTAAATGGCTCTTAGGCACAAAGACTCCTTATACCTTTAACATCTCCTTTTTCCTTTTTTTCCAGTTATTTTAATTATCATATATAATTAAGAACATAATGCTAATGTCACTTGTCTTTGTCCATGTTAATATGAATTTCCTGTAAAGCATCAGCCTCTTATGTAGAGCTTGTAAGTGTGATATATTGCACCATGCAGTCAACACACACAGTCTTGTCTTGGTTGAGGCCGTTTTGTGTATGAATGTGCGTTCGCTCTTACAACGTTGTGTAGTGTTTGAATGCCACAGTGAGGCTTGTGGCACTTTGCCTCTTCAACAAGTCAGTCATTGTGCTCATCTGGTTAATGAGTGATTAGCCAGGATTGGATCTCTGTTTGAGAAGAAGAGCTGGTTGGTGACTTATCAAATGAATGGAGTGGAGACACTAAGCTACAAAAGAGAGATGCAACTGGATACAAGTTGGCTGGGGGAAGGAGGGTGGGCTGCACAGTTCAAATTGCACAAGATAAGATACCATGTATGTTGTATGTAGAGCATAGTATCTTAATCTAATCTTATGTGTCTTTAATGAGAATTAATGGGTGTATTGAAGAAAATTGCTCGCTCTTTGTATTATTATATCAGCCTTAAAAGGGCAGCCTCTACCTTTTCATAGATCTAGTTTCTGTTGCTGCGTCACACACAGACACAACCTCATTGCATCCTTTGTGAGGCTGTCACACGGGCCACTGCTGTCACCATCTGGGGTGCAGTCGTGCGATGGAGCGACCCAAAGCTTAAGGCTCAAATGTTGCCCGGAGTCAAAAGAATGTTACTCCATTAATGAAGTACGACGAGCTAGTGTATCCTGTGATACTATCCCGGCTTCTAGTTGATGTGGAATGAAACAAAAAAGTTTTGTGTCAGTATATGAGAAAAACTTTAACTTTTACAACCTTTAACAGATACTGTTCTCTCATCTCAAGGATGAAAAACATGTCCTATAAATAATACTTATTTGTTTTAATGTAAACAGAATAAACAAACAAACTCAATGTTTTATTCATTGGTTTAGTTTTATACTTTGTATCAGCAATATGTCTTGACATGCCCTAAATCATCAGTTGATTTTAAAACAGCATCCATCCGTGACTAATTTTGCAGTGGCTGCAGGTTTCCTTTTTATAAGCTGTCCTTGCACCGTTGTTGCGGAAATGAGTCACTGTCACCAAGGAAGTGAAATGGTGTGCGGTCGACTGTCACAGGGTATAGTTGGCCTTCACTCAAGAGAGCTATCACAGCACAGAAAACCTGTCTGACGTTCAAGCTTTGCAGAAATGAATTTAGATTTGAAGAAATGAAGAGACAAAGTAGAAGAGTTGAAAAGTGCAAAATGAGTGGGAGGGATAAAATTGTAGGATTTGTTGAAAAAACATTTTTCACTGCTGTTCGCAATTGTTAAAACTCGAAGAATTAAAAAGTGTTGCAATCTGCTGTACAGTCAGTTAACCGAGAGGGTGTGGGTGACAACACATTTGCAGAAGCTTTGACGATACATACAAGCTAAAGTTGACACTGTAGGTTTATAAGGTGATGTGTGACCCCGAACTTGTGACAATGGACTATAATAAGAAAAAGCCACTCAGCACCTTGTAGTGAATCTAATTTAGTTCAAAGACTCAGTTTGGTGACCTTAACCCCAACAGCTGACAGTACATGAGACAAAATACTTCCTCTTTCTGATGAAGCCAGTATTATGCAAGAATGTGTGTTTATGGGTGTGTATGTGTGTGTATCAGGGTTAGGTTTCCTTTTGCTCAATATAAGGTGAATGTAAAGATGGTTGAAGATTATGAACCAAGTTTCAGTTTGAGTGTGTCCCACATTGGTTGTATACAAGACACTAAACACTGTTGTAAGTGAAGTAAAAAAACTAGTGTCTGTTTTTTTTTCTTCATTTGATTGACATTATATATGGCTGTTGTATAACTGTATAAACATATTATGCAGTTGTACCTTGTTTTTTCTTTGTTTTTTTGTTTTTTTAAATCAGGTATTAAATGCATTTAATTGAGAGACAGAGTTGAATGGGGTTTTGATCCTTGTTCTGTGATGTGACACATACACAATAAAATGTTGGTTGGATGTGTAATGCCTCAAAAGCTTCCTAAAAACCTCTCCCAGAAAGCTATTTTATGGTGGGGGATTTTAAACTTGTGGTTTTGAACCTATTTGGCATCTTTTCGGGCTTAACTGGCAACCTCATTATGAAATGCGAGAACTTGACACTGATTAGTTCCTTCACTGCCACTGAAATGAATGTAACTTCGCCGGCTTTGGAACATGGACAGACCGTCTTTTGACAGCTAATCGCCTTTGAAGGGGAAGGAATGGAATCAGGGTTTGGGTAACGTTTAGAGGCATCTTATTACTTGCTAACAACTAATAACATCTAGCCCTTTTCCCCATTGCCTGCATTGTTTATTTTGGTCAGAAAATAAATACACAAGACATGCACTAAGAATCCAGCCCTTAATTCTTAGTACCTAAAATCAGTACTAACTCTAACAAGCGTTATCTCTTTTGTTATGTAGCTGCATATGAAGACTAGACATCAGCTCGCTCTCATAACCAATAACCATCATTTTCCTTCATATGCAGACAAAATTATACTTTTTAGTTCTGACTGGGGTCATACCTGCAAGGATGAGTCCTGCCCACTTGGGTGAGTTTGTCTATATGCAGCACAGAGTGAAACTGTGACTCATATTTGGGAAAGGCTGCAGTGAAACTCCAGTCATGTCCAGCCAGTTCCTTTGAGAGAATCCTGCACAGCAGACAGATGCTCAGTGGGAGTAACCTCGCCTTCACCCAACTCAGCCAAAAACTCTTCTTCCCACTCAGCCACAGAAACACCAGGAAGGGTGCTGCTGTCTGTAAACATTCCTGACAGTGTAGCTGTTCAGCAGCGACGCTTTCATGCACATTCCTTGGCTCAGAGTGGCAAAACATAGGGGGTGGCTTTTACAAAAACTTCTAACTCTATGCTATATACTTTAAGGCTGCTACAGACAAGGCCGTCATTGAGATCCAAACAGAGTAGAGTGCAATTGGTGAACACTAAATATAAAGACCGTCTTGCAGGGGAGTTCTTACTAAAAAAAGTTTCAAACAGGTTGGATATGAGCTATATGAATAGTCTGGTACAGGGACAAATATTATAAAAGTGCTAATGAAGACATTCAGAGAAGAGACAAGGATGCTATTAGTTAAATCCTCAGGCTCCCTCTCTCCAGTCTTCCATAGCTCCAAGGAGGCATTTGAGGTAATGAGATCCCTCTGTGCTCCTTCTGCGTCACTCCTACTGTCTGACCTCTTGGCTGCTGCACAGCTGTAATTGAAGGCTTAGCAGAATGTGCCGTGCCATGCAGTGCTTATAGCACATATAGTCAGCATTTCTTTACCCTGTTACACACGTATGATTTTTTTCTTAGCAAAGCAATTCATACAGTGCTACACATTTACTCCAGGGGGCGAACCCGCTGAGGCAGTGGGATATTAAAACTGTGTGTTAAGTGCAACTCAAACAGATTGTAATATCTTACTGACCTGTAATGGAGAATATAACCCCATCATCAGCCTCATCAAGCAGCCACAGCTCAGTGCCAGTGAGTACTCCTCAGTCCCAATGCCATAGTCATAGTTTAATATTGCTGGCCCTGGAGAAACACTACTGGGACACTTAGAATTTAAGTGCTTGGTTCAAAGGGAACTTATCAGTGGCGCCCCAAAGGATATAAGAGTGTCACTCAACACCCTGTCTCCACACTCCACCTCGGCCCTCCTGTAGTAGTAGAGGACAACACAGTGTGTACTGTATGTAAGTGTTTGTGAAGGTTTTTGGACAGGGGTGACTTTCAACATTCATTGGTCCTTAATGTTCAAGCCAGAGTCACGCAGCTGTTTTAGTTTAGTTTATGCTGAAAAGCCGACTGACAAACGTGCCATGTCATGTACAAAAGAAACTGATACTTGATAGCAGTTTAAACAAATACACCTATTTTCCATTTTCAGTTTAGCTTTATGTGTGGTTTTGGAAGAATTTTGAATTCTTGGAGGCCGAATTTAAAATCAGAACTTTGCATGCATGTCATTTCTAATATTGAGGTCTTAATGTTTGGTATATTTGAGATAAGGCATGAATACAGTTACAAGGAAGATTTTCCAGTGTTTCTAAATTCAAAAGGGGAAAAAATTGAATGATAAAACTATTTGTATGGACAAAGGTTAATGCTACTTCCCTTGTCCTCCTTGGCTTCACACCTACAACACTAAATGATCAGTTGCTCTACAGTGCTAAAAACAATTTTTACATTTTTTTTGTCTATCAGGATTTACCCTGGTAAACATATACAAACCACTCTCAAAATATACCCAGTTTTCAAATTAGTAATTATGTAGTTTTGCAATATCTTCAGTAGTTATAGGAAACAAAAGAACATAGCACACGACCAAAACACACATTTACTATTACCACTGAAGTAACTCTTATACAGTGTGGTAAATTTGAAAACATTAAACCATCAATTGTAAATCAAATCAGAATTTTAGACAATATTTTTTTTCTCTGGGAAATTCTGTGAGATGTAGCTAACTAGAATGATTTACTTGGACTTGTGAAACTTTGTCACCCCTTTTGCATTACTTCTGGTGTAGACCTTTAAGACTGCATGAAGAGAGGGCAGCATGGTATGCAGCACTGGAATGCTGTCACATTGTTTGATATATCCCCAACATAGGAATTAAATATCACAGAGGATGCAAGTCACATTCTGCACATGGACTGACCCAGGGAATTTTAATCCCCTCGATCTAACAGCTTTAGTTTAATGTCACACTACTGCACCACTGTATTTGAACATTAGCTGGACGTGTTCCTCTGTGTTCCAGTGAAAGCTGTGTGGGAATTGGTGGTTTTATCGGTCTCATGCCAGATGTACACACACGGTGTAACAACAATCAACAATGATATAAATAAATCATAGAAAGTTTGCAGTTGCTTTTAGTTTTTTTTTTTTTTAATGTGAGAGCAATATCTGGATACTGTGCAATAACTCTTCATCACTCTGCAGTATTTAATATTTAACAATGTGCAATAACCCTCACTATCAAACTGATTGTACTCATTGTACATTTAAAGAAGTATAGTGACAATAAAAGGAATTCTGTTCTATTTTATTCCAGAGCAACTTTTTGCTTTAAAACAAACAATCCATTTGAATTTTCAGATTTGGCAATCCAAGAATAGTCCATAGACTATTAGGACAATAGGACTAATTTACTCCTGGGACACAAATCAGCAGAGATCGGATATAACCAGTTTCTGTACTGAAAATATATCCACTAACAATATGTCTGAAAGCTGGCTAATATCTTCCCATTTCTTGTGAGATTGTGTAAAAGATATTATGTAATTCCATTGTCCGCATAGTGTATAAATCATTGCTGTCAAGTCTCCATTAACCTTAATTTAAGCGTATTGATGTGGAACAAGACCTCACCCTGTTGTGCAAACACACATGAGCTAATGCTGAGAATCTAAAATATATTTACAGATGTAGTTTTCACTCTATTACAAAGCATTTACTGTAGGTGATTAGTCATCTCTTTCATGTGCACACATTTATGAGTCAACTTTGACTGGTGAAGATTCTGCCATGAGTCTTTGTGATTGTCTCTGAGTGCAGGTTCGTCATTATTTATCACATTTTCTCTTTATGTCAGTCTCTAAATGTCCTGCGAGAAATCTAAGAAAACTATAACAAAAATAGATGAGACGTCTCATTTCCATTATACATCTTTTCTGACCGTGCCACAGGATGCATGTGAGACAGCAGAGTTCAATGATGAGGGTGTGGTGGTGATATGGCTTGTCACGCACGCACACACACATACGAAGAAAAAAATGGTTTGCAGGTCAAACTATTACAGCACCACAGGGATTTTCCTACAGCTAAATCCTTTGGAGAGTTGCCCGTTCCTGGTGTGGCCTCTTGTTGTCAGTGCTTCCGAAAGATAACACAGAATGTGTTAAGTGAGGATGACCAATAATGGAATACGTTTCCCTTTAATGCCTGCAATTGCGTGTGGGGACTAGTTAATCCCTGCATCTGTAGCATCAAAGAGCCTGTGTCATAAGAGCACTGGGAACCAGTGTACACTACATCCTGGACCTTACTGATGGTTCAGATATTAACCTCTGGTGGTATTTAATACCTGTTAACATTATACTGTTTGACACTGGAAGTAGTAATAGGTACATGTACAACTATGAGTCATAAACAGAACATAGATAAAACAACTCCACTTATGACAGTAGATTGTAGGAAACATGTACCAGATGGTCCTGTCAGCCGCCAGGGCTTTATGGTAGCCTGGAAAATTATCATCATCAGGCTGATCTGAAGCTGCCACCCGTTTCTGCTGCACCAGTTTTGCATGATATCCACATCAGCCTTTGTGTGCAAACAACTCTCTACTGTGCTGGTTGCAGATGTTGAGGTTTTTCTTTGAATGGCAGTGCCATTTGAACGCTGACTGGCTGGCGTACTAAGAGATAATTATGGTTTTCTTATTGGTGGTGGTGGTGGAAGGGGCCCTACCGCTCCACAGTTACAGGATGGAGCAGGTCAGTTATAAAACCCGAAACGGGGATGTGGCTGGTTACACCAGCTGGAAACAATGGTGTTTCTCACTGTAGTGCATTTTTTCCACATTGTTTTTCTTCTCAAGTTTGCTTCCAAAATATGTATCTTTTGGCAAGAACGATCAAACAAAAACAAACAAAACATTCCACATAGCTCATCTTTCAGTGTGCATGATTCTTCATTTTATACATATAAAAGGTTTTTTTTTTTTTTGTGGAAGAAAGCATTTTTTTTTATGTCAGAAATAAAGTGGAGCAACAACTGGTGTATCGGTCTGCACAGCAACCAGATTAACTCGCTTTGTTAGTACATTGGCACTAAAGAACTGCTATGAAAGGTAAATACGTTGAATGGTGAGGTCAGAAAAAGTGATGCTGACAATAAAGAGTACAAAAAATGTATTAGTTTAATAAAAATCTACTAAAGATTGACTTTAAGGAGGATGTCTGCTAACATCTGTTCTGTTAGAGAAGAGAGAAATTTCATTCAAAAAGTTGTTGTAAGTGGGTATTAATTTTCAAAGACTCCTGCTAGCAAATATTGTCGAATTGGTTTGTCCTTTAAAAAAAAAAAAAGACTGATTCACTGATGTATAGACTGATTCAATCAGTGGTATTTCAGTGTTGTATTTGCCCTGTGGTTGATATGCTTAAATCTAAATTTTCAGTATCTTCAAATCAATAACCCCCACCCTCCACTATTTGAACTGCAGTTTGTGTCAGACAGTAAAATCGATGGCTTCACTTCACTCTGCTTCAGTTTGTGGAAGTAAATGTGAAACACTTGAGCAGTAACAGCCAGTTTCCGAGCATGTGGTGCTCCTGCTTGCACTTCCTGTATTTATTGTAGGCAATGGCATTTGAAGCTTAAATCAGCTCTGAGATAGCAGCATCCTGTTAATATTGTTAGGTTTCAGCAGCTCCTTCTGGTGAATGTGGATAATTCAATACCAGTAGACAGTACTGGGAGGAGAGAAGGGGAGATGGGAAAGGACAAGAGGCGTAATCTGATTTAGTCAGTGCATTGCTGTACATACATTAGTCATCTGTTTATGGAAAGACTGTGTATGGGCAAGGTATTGCGTGATTATTTAGTTTGCATTTACGTGGGCATTTTTTAATATAAGCTCTTGTATTATATACAACAGGCATTTAAGAGAGACAGTCAGTTAGGAGTCATTAAACCCAGTTGAATCATCAGTTTCCCCATTAAATCATCATGTTAGTCTTTTCCCTGTCTGAATTAACGCACAATTGTGATTATACTTTTTATGAGACCAGTGTTAGGGTCTAAAATTTGCCAAATGTAACAAAAATGTTTATAGTTGGAATGAGCTTCAAACTTAATAATGGCAACTATTTCCCAAAGCAGCCCACGCTCTTCAGGACCCTTGATTTTTTTTTTTTTTTTTTTTCCATCCCATTTTTCTCTGTTCTCTCTTACTTACAAGAGCAGTCCCTCTTCATGTACCAGAAGTGATAAAAAAAACAAACAAAACAAAATCGATCTCTACTATACCATATTGACCTGAATATGTTTTGTCTCTCTACACTGTCTTTATCATTAAAAGCAAATATTCCCAACAAATAATGTTAAAAAGAAACACCACTCCTAGATAATGCACTCTTGCTATTACAGGTCATGTGCTTGTTTGCTAATTTTTCCAAAAATGGCTTGAAGAAGAAGGGTCTGGCATTAGAATGTGATTTCAACAGCCAAATAAAACTGACAGACAATAAGAGAACAAACGGATGCACATATGGCTGAGTGAATGGGAATGAGGAGACATTAATAGAGAACTGAAACTGAAATAATCTTTATCTGGAAATTATGAAATGTAATTTTGTGCATTTCTGTGGTTTTGCAAAGAAGCATAGCTTTGAAAGTACACTGCAGTGCATCGATAGTCTTTGCTAACTGTGGCACTCAAAGATTGAACTGTCATGTAAATGGGTTTGAAACTGAGTACATGTTCATTATGAATGCACTGATTGTAAGGACTGTTAACAAACCAAAGGTCATGTTTCTGTGTTTTTCTACTTGTAAGTTTAGATAAAGCAAATCAGTTCTACAGCTGATGTCCAAGAATCTGGTTCTTTTGGTCCTAATTGACCTTTACCCACATAGCCTTTAACCCTGGATCTGTGCGGCATGAGCTGAGAAATGCGGTTCTTTCCTTTCTTTAACAGAGGTCACTCTTTGTCCCTTTTTTGTCCAAGCGTATTGAATGCCAACACAAAGACAGCCATAAAAGCTGAGTGATTTGTTTCGGAACGAGACCTGCCTGTTTGCTCTTCAAGAAAGAGCTTTCATTTGGGCGTGGGTTTGGTGAAGATCTGACCAGAGATTGGTTTATTACCAGTGAGGTAATTACTTAAAAGAAATAGATAGACCATTCCTGCGCAGCAAATGAATTAACCTTTTCATGCTAATTTCCATGCGAACAAGGTACAGCTGAGTGTAGCTGCAAACTAGGTCCTTAAACACAGTAAAACCAAATAAACTACTGAATGTCCGGAGAAGATTTTTTTTTCTTAT
Organism: Polydactylus sextarius; assembly: GCA_016801845.1. Classification (NCBI taxonomy): domain Eukaryota; kingdom Metazoa; phylum Chordata; class Actinopteri; family Polynemidae; genus Polydactylus; species Polydactylus sextarius. The sequence continues at coordinate 15,271,785 of CM028906.1, forward strand.
CTTTTTTCTGTGGTTGAGTTATTTTATTTACATTAGTGTGATATCATTCATCATTTTTCATCTATCTAATGATGTGTTTTAATTACTTAATATTGTTTTTGTTGTGTCACTATGATACGTTTAAATACAGAGAGCACACATCAAATATTGACATGAACCTTTACACCGATACACTGACTACTCCCAGTAATCAGTGTATTGTTGTGTATGTTTAAAATGGTGACTCAGTCTGTAACAAGTTTGTGATGACCGACACAGAAATGATGGCTTTAAACAAGGATGCCAAATTAAAGGGAACATACAGATTGTGACCTTTGACCCAAGTCAGTAGTAGTAGTAGTTTCTCCGGTTGATTTCAGAAAACTTAACCAGCATTGTTTCCATGCTTATCATAGCCACAGTGTCATTTCCCTGAAACTGTCCACAAAACACACACTCTCACACTCAGAGAGCTCCCAGTCTCTCTTTCACTTCACCCCGTCTTTGACACGGCGGCCTTTACGTTCCTGCGTCCCAGCGGCAGGCAGGCAGTGACGTTAGTTGGTTTTTGTATGGCTGCTCTTTCAGGATTCAATGACGCCAGTTTACAAGGCTGCTATGTGATTCCCTGAATTGCCAAGCTTTCATAGTGAAAGACCTGGCAGTCAATGCAGCACAGTTTCAGCTATTCATCCTCGCCTGCTGAGACTCAGCTCTATTGAAGCGTACGTCGCTGTCTGTTGCCCTTGCTAAGCGCTACGCAGCAACGACAGGTTTGATAGTGCTCCATTTTTGCCGTGGTAACTTAAGAACTGATACATTAAAAAAAAACATTGGGGTCAGAAGCTTTAACATCTCAGGTAAATGAGTGTTCTTGCGGTGTCAGAATATTGTCTAAAGACTTGACAAACACTTTAAATGCTGAAGTGCATTAGTCATCTGACCTCAATTATCAACATAAAAACATTTTATTAACCTTTTATTTTCTCTGCTTGCTGGACTCAGTCACTCGTGAAAAGTAGAGCAGAGTAGCTCAGAGATATTGGTTTTTCGTTCATGATTGGTAAATAGACTGCACTTTAACTTTAAATGTTCAGCATTGTCACTTGATTGTTGATAAACGCTAGAGACTTTTATAAAAGACTTTTAAAGAAAGAGCTGACTTTTTGTTTGTACTTCCTTGCTTTTTTTTTTTAAGTGGGAAGACCAATAAGCAAATAAAAACGAGACACACCGTTGATAAGTAGTGTTGTTGAGAACTACTGTAGATATGACAACAACTTCCTTGTTTCCTTTCCTTTCAGACACACATTGTCTGCACTGTTGCTATTGTATTTTTAACTGACCCACATGTCCAAGTTAAGCTGTCCCTTAATGCACTACATTGTATTCCTTTTTCCATTTCCTTTGTTTTCATGAAGTCTGATTAGCTGTTAAGTGTTGCCACTCCCTTGTTTAATATCTTGGACTATCAAAAGAAATGCTTTTACCTCATATGAACACTTCCATACGTTGATCCCAAATAGTATATGGCCGACATATTCATTCCTACCATTTATGATGACATTTACAGCATTTATAGTTGTGTGTTTAAGAATGTACATCAGTGCTGCATATAGTCGTTCCCAGGTTTAAGATTTAGTAGGTATAGAGTAAATGATTCCCTTAGTGTAAACAGCTGGTAAACATGTACTCTGGGTCCACTCTCAGACTAGCTGCTTCTTATTGATGCAAAAGGAAGACACAATCTCCCACCACCGCTCTGTGCTTTGTTTTACCTTCCTGCTCTCGCTCTTGCTTTTACTGTGTGTGTTATCTGATGCAGGGGAGAGCCGGCTGGATGCCGTTCTGTCCAGAAGCAGCAGTGAAAGGCAATGTTAAAAGTGGTTGTAAACCACCACTGGGCCAGTCATCACACTCCTTATTGTGACAAAGCATTACTATTGTAAGACTGAAGCCTTGTGGGTGATTCTTTACCTACACACAATGCGTGTGTGTGTGTGTGTGTGTGTGTGTGTGTGTGTGTGTGTGTGTGTGTGTCTGTCTGTCTGTCTGTCTGTCTGTCTGCTCTGTGCTATTTTCCTCTTTACTGTATAGACTTTATGGCTCAATGCGTCTGTTGCAGTTGCTATGTGAGGGACAAACATAAATCAGTGCCTTACATGTACTGCACAATGGGACAGTGATATTAGCAACTGGAGGAAATGAGGTTTCTATTGACAGTGGTGCGAAGTTCACGTTGTTTTTATTGAGCTTCAGGCCAGTGTCTCCTTTTCTTTGGCAAATGAATATATAGAACTCTCATTAGCAAGAACTGGACATTTCCAGGAAAAAAAAAACAAAAAACAACAGGATGCTTTTAGCAACATAATGCAGAGCAGCTCTACTGTCCCAGCCTTTCTTCTCAGTCTGTGGACTCTCTGTCTTGTATGTTATTATTACCACGCCTTCTTGCAGCTTAGCCAAAGGTTTGTAACTGTAAATACAGTTTGGCACTATTGTTAGAAAGACAGACAGAATGGCATATATTGCAACTTTTGTTTGAATTTCTTTTTTTAAAGTTAAAATGATGGGAGTTGTGTGTGTGTATGTGTATATATATATGTATATGTGTGTGTGTGTGTTAAATTCACACACTGAATTCAGCACTTATGTAGGCAGTAGTCACATTTATGTGCCTACTGCCTTTCCTACAGTAACCTCATCTTTAGACCTCTTGTGTTTGTTAGTTCAGCTGCGGTAAGAATAATAGCGGTTTGTGTGGTTTGTTGCGATGTAGGTAATCATTCCACAGCACTGTATTGTTCAGTAAATGGTAAACTGCCACTGCTCTCAGTAGCAATTCTGACCACAATTATGGTTGTTTTCTGTGAAAGCCGTTACCAAAATGAGCCAGGACCGTGAGGTTAACAGATACAGGATTTTCAGGATAGTGGAAATTGTGGAGTTCAAGTATGCATAAGCATGTGCTCATCAAGGGAACGAGATATTTATGTCCCACTCTCAGAGTTTGCAGTAAGTCACATGATTGGCCTAATTGTGTTCCGACTTTTTTTTTCATACCATAATGACTTGAAAGTTCTTTAAAAGTTAAATTAATTTCTTTCATATTGCAGATGATGGGGAAATATAATAATTTTACAATATTATGATGATTTTTTGTTAATTTTAGTTATTTAGGTTGGGCGATTATACCTTTGTTTGGTGTGTGTGTCACAGCTTTGTCTATTTCTCTCCTTCTTCCCTCCTTTTAGGTGCCTCCTAAGGAGCAGAGCAGCCGATCTCTCAGGTCTGTTATGTCCTGTACCCTGGTGGGATCAATGATGATCTTTGTTACTGCCCTCACCAACTCTTGTTTTCCTCCTGCTTTTTCTCCTTATCTATCTCCTCCCCTTTCTTAAACTCCCCTCCTCCCCTGTCTCTCCTGGGCTTATTACTCAAACCCACTGAAGAGAGCAACACAGTAGCTGGCAAATGATGAAGCAGGTCTGTCTGCCAACACCACACAGAGGATAGAAGACACAAAAGGACCAGCGAAGAGGAGAGAGACAGAGAGGACAAGCAGTGGGGAGAGCTACAACAAAGCTGTGAGAAAAAGCAACAGCATTTGAGATGCCATGCTGAAGGAAAAACGCAAGTTTTACTTTGAACATCATGAGCTAGCAAAGACCCCCTAACAGATCTGAATCTGTGGACTTAACAAACTTTGGGCACACACACATTCAAAAGTTGTGGAGACAGGCACTTCTGCCCTGAGGGGCTCCTTGTTAACACCTGCTATGCCTCTCTAAGAAGTGTTAGCTATGCCAGCCAAGGGGAAGTACCTGTTGAACGATCAAGAGCTGAAAAATGAGGCACTGTACCGCAAATTCTCCTGCATCAGTCAGTATCAGCCACTGGTGCTTCTACTGGGCCTCTCCATGCTCTCCTGCGTCATCCTCCTCATCCTCTTCTTCGCTCTTCAGCTGGTGAGTCCACTTGTTCGTTAGTAATTGTGAAAAATAAGTAAAATGATCCATGCAGTTCTACGACCTATTTTCCTTACAGCAATACACTTTGCCCGTTCTGTTTGTATTTTGTGCCTTTGCAGTGTCTACAGTGCAACGGTTGGTTGAATGGCACAACCAGCTGCAAGGTGTTGACAGTTCACATGACACGGTTACATACTTTTTGACTGTTGTCAGCACCTGGTCACTTAAAGATGAAGTTGAGAGAAGCTCTGCATAAACAAATACTGTTTTCAGCTCTCAATACTAATACTATTTTAAACCAAAGTGTAATTAACTTCTTGTTCTTCATAGCCAAAATGATACTTTATAGTTTCCGAGATATTTGGGAGATCGAACAATTTGATATATTGGAGAAAGTAGATAAAATCTTTTTGAGGGATTTATTATCTTTTTATTGTGACCAAGATCTCAAGTTAGGCATTTTTAATTAAAAAAAAAAAACAAACTTGTCAGTGTTCTCTAGTGAGGGAACTATGTAATAGAGGGACTATATCTAAATTTCCCCAAACCCAGGTCGCCCATTCTGCACTTTAATTTCTTTTTAAGTGTGGACTGACAATATACCGATAGCTGTGTTTTTCATGTTAAGGAGACTGCTAAAACCCATAACCTTTTCAGATGTCAACTGAGACCCGCGAACCTTTTTCACAGTAGGCGTTTTGACACGTCACAGCAGAAAAAACAAGTGTGATAAAGATGATGACTTTGTTCCATGATGTGGAACTAAATCCACTCTTATGTCCCACTAAACAGGTACTGGATGTATCATTTACTGAACAGATGTGTCATGATGTAATCTTTAATTTCAGCCCAGTCTTGTATTCTGATTTGAATATGGGTTTGAACATGTAGGGATAGATTTGAGAAGTTGCCAGAATAAAGAGATGGAGAAGATGAGTACAACATGTTTCATTCACCCATTTTTCATACTGCTTATCCTGTTATGGGTCACAGAGGTCGCTTGAGCTAATCTCAGCTGACTGATAGATTGACCCATCTATGACAGGGCCAACATATACAGACAAATCACTGTTCACACTCACATTCACCCCCTACAGGCAATTTAGAGAAATCAGTCAACCTAAACTGTGTGTCTTTGGACTGTGGGAGGAAACCAGGGTACCTAGGTAAAAACTCGAACTACAGAATCCTCTTGCTGTGAGGCAACAGTGCTAACCACTGCTCTGACGTGCCACCAATAATGATATGAAATCTAGCTCCACTTTTTATACTTAACTCTGCTTTCATAATGTCTGTGCAATCACTGGTAGTAGTATTTATGTAAATCGGAAGGAAAAAAAAAATTAGAAGTCTCATTTTAATCTTTTACAGCAAGTCAACACTTCTGACCAACATGGCACATTTTATAAATGTGTTGTGGCAGAGCTGGTACACTTGGTTGCATTAGATTGTACAGGTGCAGTATTCATTAAATGTTTAATGTAGCATATGACTGGATGGTCAGTTTGAATTCAAAAATGTGAAAAACTCTCCTTTCCCTGGACAGCTACTTAAATACACACTTAACTCCTCTGCACTGACAGTGCAGCTGCTGAGAATCGTGAATGAGCAAGTGATTGTGTAACTGTGTAAATGTGAAGGAGGACATTTAATAGACACAAAAATGGAGGATGGATATTTCAGAATCCATGTTTCAGTAGAACTGCTAAAGGAGGAGGTTAGAAAATGCCTCTATTAAATAATATTAAGTATGTGTTGATGTACATCTCTGTCAGGAAATTGATTTTCCTTTCTTCATAGGAAGGTCAGAGGACAGGGTTTAGCTACAAGACAGTTACATTTTGCTCAAAAACACTTGGAGATATGTGCTGATATGTAGACCTGAGGATGGGTTGATTCACTGAGGCTTGGTCTTTCTACTACATACGCTACCCTGCTTTAATTAAATCCCAAACCTCTGCTTTGTTTAAAGACTAACTAGTAGAGAACGAATTAAGAAGGTCAAGTGAAAAACCGAAACATAAAAAAGCAGTTAAAACAATGACGTCAAAGTCTAAAGAGTATGATCCTGGTTTTGACAGCAAGGGGAAAAGGCAGGTATTCGCTCTGTTCTGCTGATCGGTGGCATGCTGTTTGTTGGTTTTGGCTTGATGCAGTCAGCCTGTTCATATGGTGAATTGACAGCTTCTGTCAACGGAGATTATATTACTTTCCTTTGCTGGAAAAAACTATTGTAACCTTCCTTCTATTGTGCTGCTGCTGACTTTTTGGCACACTCCGTTTCTCTTGTCTTTGTGCTCAAGCATGAAAAATCACATTGTTTCACTGTCAAGCAGTCTTCCCTTACACATTGCATGTGTATACTCACAACACACGTAGAGTTTTGTTATGCAAATTTCTCACTAATGCACAACGATATGGAAAATACAAAATTCGCCTACACGCTCCATCCATCCATCCCTGGATATGTCAACACTCATTCCCTCTGTTCCTCTTTTTATCTTTCTTCACAGACATCTCTCTCACACATAGCGTTGTTGAAGTTACAAAAGTGGGAAATGTTGAGGTAGAGCTTGTGTAATGTTTTTGTTAAATGCAAAGGAAGGGCAGGGTGCCTGTTAGAAAGTGGTTAGAAAAGTCACTGTGAAATTATATAACTCCTCTCCAACTGTGGACCTTAAAATGAAGAGTGATGCAAAGAGGAAAACTCACTGAGGTGATGTTCCAAGTGCCACTTGTAGCACTTGTCTCTGGCCCTGATTGGATGGAGAGCTGGTATGAAGCAGGAATAGGATCATTTGCATATTTAGTGTGAGGAACAATACAGTGCAACAATCTATAGATATTGCTCATTGCCTCTAAATAAATAAACCCTCCCATCACTAAAAACTGTGATAATTGCATCACATTACACATTCACATAATGTGAGTTTTTTTAGTTCTTGGTTTGTCATGCACTGAACATTATTGCTGTGTGTATTCGTGTGGTTTTAGTTCCTATTCATATAGAATAATTGTTCTTTTTCCGGCTGCATGAAGGCTTTGTTAAGACCCTCTGCTACATAGGGAGTAGACTGTGCTGTATTTGAGATCTGGCCTTTTCTAATGCTGCCATGGTAACCAGAAAGCTCAACATACAATGCAGAGATGGCCTTCTCTCTGCAGAGATCTATTAACACTGACTTTGTGCGTCTGTCTTAGTCTTGAACACTCTTTTAACCCCTTGTTTTCTCTGTCGCTCACTCTCTCCGACACATGTTTTCTCTCCCACTTAGTGTACCCAGGCAATCACAGTCAAGCGCAGTTACTTTTATACATATATTTACATGTGTAACATACAGATATTCACATGAACCAAAAGCACACAGCTGCTTACTCTTCACTGTACAGTGACATAATCAGGAAAACAGAGACAGGAAAATTCAGTAATCTAATCTAGTATCAACGACTCTTGGTTGCATCTTATTCATTTTTATTTTATAAGTATTATGCAGTCATGTTACATAAACATTAAAGTAATGACTATAGAATAAGAAAGTGGTCAAGAATTTCTGGTCATGTTTAAAACTAGTTTGTATTACTTAAGTCGGTGTTGGTGATTTTTTGTGTTTTCCACTTTATATATTATTACATGGTCCCTCTGGAAGTTGCCTAATGTTTTAAGAATGTTTTATAAAATGTACATGCAGTTAAATGTAGTACAACATCCATCTGTACTATTTGAATACGTTGCATATGTTGCATACACTGCACATTTATGTAAACTATCCACTGCCCTCACACCAAATAAGTTTGTATGGCTGTAATAAAATATGTGTTTATTTTTCTTCTTTTCCCCGGCTGCTGGAGCAGAGTGCAGCGGAACACTGTGCCTTTGTGGCCGTGGTAAGCGGCAGCTTGTGTGTGTTCCTGGCTGTGTTTGTGCTGGTGTGTACAGAGATACTCTCACAGCGATGGAGACGTCTACTGGGCCTGATTGTATGGGCCACACACCTCACCATGGGCTTCACATTTATCTTCCGCAGCCCCATCATCCTGCCTTGGGACCAGGTAACCTGGCAACTCAATAGGGTTCAGTTTTAAGCCATGCTGTTTTAGAGTAACTTTTATAACATGATTCTCATGCAGACCTTTGTGGCTTATCTGTGGAAAAAGTCCAGGTATTGTTTTTAAGTTAAGATTTTTCATAGACACAGCCTCATTCTGCTGGTGCTATTTCACTGATTAGTCTGCTACTATTGTTAGACCGAACATGATTTTTTCAGATGCTGGTGCTGGTGCGAAGCATGGAACCTGCTGTTTTTAACAGTGTAGAGTTTCTGTCAAAAAATCAATTTGAAAGACTGAAGTTAGAAGATAAGTTAGCACTTAAGCAGTTTGGCCCAGACAGACCGCACACGTAAGACAGAAAACTAAGGCCATGCTTTATGTTGCTGCTTGAAGACACTTTTATATTATAAACCTACTTTACATCAGAGCCAGTATCGGGTCTGGTCTGATCTAACCTGTAATTCTTCAAATCTATGCTGAGGCCAATCCCCACTGATGTTGGGCGAGAGGTACAGCTCCTCCTAGACTGCTCCTATTCAAACGAACCTTTATGTTTCCAGGTGCCTTTCTTCCTCTTCATCATCTTCACTGTGTACACCATGCTGCCATTCCAGTTGTGGTACGCTGTGGTGTTGAGTATCATCTCCTCCCTGTCCCATATTTTGGCTCTCACAGTGCACCTCACCGTTTATAGCAGTATCCCTCCTCATCTTCCACTCCAGGTAAAAAAAAAAAAAAAAAAAAGAGTGATGAATGGATTACATGAATGAATGGATTACATTTGTAGAAATGCATGACGATGTAAAAGAGTAATATTAATTTCAGTTCTAACATTGTCCTCTGTTGGTTTCTGTAGCTGCTGTCAAACGCAGTGGTGTTTCTGTGTGGCAGTGTGGTGGGGGCTTTCCATAAGGTCCTGATGGAGAAAACCTTGAGACAGACCTTTCAAGACACGCTTAGATGTCTGAGCATGCGGATGAAGCTGGAGATAGAAAAGAGACAACAGGTTAGTGTAATACACTGCCATTCGATGACTAATTCACAGAATAGCTACACTCTTTCTGAAAAAAACATGGATCATATTTTTTATGTTTTTGAATAGTTAAATATTGCTAAATTGCTTATGACTGCTCATATTCTGTCAGTCTCCCAGTACATTTGGAATGAGCAAACATTACGTCCAAACATATTCTCATTGAGTCACGATCCATTAGAGAATCTTGAGGAGAAAAATCAATCCATGTTTTATTTATTAAGGCGATAACTATGCATAACTATCATTTTATTAGAGCAAAAGGAAGAGTGTTGCGAACACTCAACCAGTGATGATGATGAGCAGTTTGATACTACTATTTTACTGCACTGTCAGTACGTTAGTCAGCTCACTGAATGGAAACAAACACTTACAAACAAATGATGAAAATAGCTGGTCAGTAATTGTTTTTGGCATACTCTTATAATTTTATTTTTTTTTGCTTTAAGCTTTTCCTTTGGCTGACCTACTGTTAACTCTCCCATGGACATTTTCATTGCAAGTAACAAATCCCTTTCAAATTAGATTTTCCCATGATGCTTTTTAAATTAGATGCATCTGTGCCGACATACTTTGACTTCAGTGGCAATTTTTAAAACAAATTTTTCACTCTTGTCATTTGTAAAGACTGTTGCTTAGTGCAGCAACATAAAATGTGCTGACAGGGACGCTGCTGCGTTGCCTAGCAGGACAGAAAGGAATGATATGATCGTTAACATTTAAACCTCCCGTTGTATTTGAATTGTGACTGAAAAAGGGAGCTTGGTGCACAAAGTTAGCCAGAGAGGACAGGGACATAATAGCATAGTGGGGGAGACTTCAGGGCCGCTCCAATAGGAACCAGTAGAAAAACCACATTGTGTTCCCACAGTAATTTCAGCAGGAAGAGCCAAGTGCCCCCCCACCCCCCACAAATGTTTCTTGGAGTGAGAAAGACGTCAAAAATGGAATTAAACTCTGACGTTGAGCCTCCCCTTTTAAACCTACACTACTGAAAGTTTCTGGAAAAGATTTATCTTTCCCATAATTTAAAGTAAATATCATTACTTGTATGTGACAACACATTTTTTTTCCATATTTAGTAAATGTAGTATGAAATCAGTTATCCCATCTATAGAATAACATTTGTAGAATAATTTTATTATGTGACACATCCTACATTTGCAGATTATCGTTTATATAAAAGCCACTTTGAGAGACAAGTTGTCCAACCTGGTCTCAGGTTGCAGCAGAGACAGAAACACACATACCAAATACACAGAGGTCAATACACTCCTGACCTCCCATTTTTTGTCCTGTCGCAACTTACAATTATTTTTTAATTTAAAAAATGAAAAAAAGTTTGAAGTCCAAACATATTCACATCTTTGCAATAACACTTCAAATTAAGTTAAGTGCAGTTTCATTCTTTTGAGTCATTGCGATGCCTTTTTAACCTGGAGAACATCCAGAAACACTCCCGGGGAAAAAAAAGACTTGTGATGAAATGCAAAATGGAAAATTCTGATATGTTAGAGCAAAAGATCCTGGGATCTGATGTGAAGTTGTTTAGAATGCTTGTTGTAATCCAAAACACTTCAGACTGAAATAAACTGAAATGGACAAATGTCAATTGACTCCTTTACTATGATGTGTAGTTGCTGCGTCAAACCATTGTGCTCTGGGTATTTTCAACTCTGTTGACTTGCAGAGGGAGAAGCAGACGGATCTGTGATTCTTCTGAAGATATTTCTTGTATATTAGATTGGGAAGCCAATCTGTACTCTTAATAGGACGATGACCTGGAGTCAAATAAACACTGGAGTGGCTTCAAACGTGAATGTGAATGTCCTTAGGTGGCCTGATCAAAGCGCAGATATAAATCCCTTTGAAAATCTTTTTAAGGACTTGAATATTTTGGTACATGCACACACACACACACCTCTGCTTTCCTGACCTACGTTGAACAAATATTAAATGAAGAATAAGCCGAAAAGCTAAGTAGACCCCCAAGTCATATACTTAAATATCTAATGAAATGGAAAGTATAGTTATATTTTTTTCTCAAGGACAGTTTTGAAACAAAATATTCACTTTTGTCAGACAAATTCTCTGTAGCTCAATTGGAATTTGTTTTATAACTCAGAGAAGCAGAGAAGGTTAAAGGTGGACAATAATGAAGTGATGTGTTCTCTAAAATCACAAATTGTTGCTTTATGAATACACACAGAAAACCACATGAATGTCGTTCTGTCTCATAGACAAACACATAAAAACTTAACTCAGGGTCTTAAATCATGTCATATTTGTTGTTTCATGCAGTCACCTGTGTTTACCGCCAGTTGTGCTGTGAACAGCACTTTATGGTGAGTGAATAATGTGAATAGCATTTTGTAGATACATTTAATAAGCCTTGACTCAGCCAGTGTAGTCAGATGATCTAGCCTGGCATCCTGCTCTTGTTTGTAGAAGAATTAATCATTTCTTGAGAAGTTGCCTCTTCACATTCTTGTCTTAATCAAGCCACTTCAAGCATCTAAATACTGTGGCGGATTGATTGTGTGTCATTTTGTATGACATACCCATGCTAGTACAGTCTGGATTATTCCCTTTGGTAATGCCGACCATTATTTAGCCGAGGCGGCATTGTGATAGTATAGCATTTGTTGTAGAGTATTTGAACATGCAGCTTCCTTCAAAAACCCCTCCAGAATTTTCAGTAATAACACAAGGCACAGTAACCAGAGGTGACAAATTTCAAATTACCTCACTCAATTAAATTAAACCTCACTCAAATTACCTCAATTAATCGGGTTTAATACAAATTTATTATCTGCATAGTACATTCTGTTCACAGATGGATTTAAATAGTGAGCTGTTGATGAAATGCTTGTGTGGCTGTGTGCTTTTGTGTTTACACTCTGGCTGTTCCCATGTTGACCTTTTTTTAATTTCAGGGTTTTGCCTCTCACCACTGTATATTGAGTGCAACAGTCAAATCAGCTTTATTTCTTGGCTTCACTTAAAATTGCAGTTATGTAATGATTTTGTGTATGTGTGTGTTTGCAGGAGAACCTTCTGCAGTCTGTGCTGCCAGTCTATATCTCCATGAAGATGAAGCTGGCGATCATGGAGCGCTTGCAAGACTGTAAAGACAAAGTGGAGCAACAGCGACTGGTCAGAGATAATAACTTCCACAGCCTTTATGTGAAGAGGCATGAGAATGTCAGGTACAACCACAGATCACAATTACCTTAAAAGTCTTAGATTTTTTTTTTTTTAATTTGTTGATTGTTGTCCCTTATTTTAAAAGATGACCTCATCATGGAAGCCTTATTTTACGTGCATGGTTTTTAAGTCAAACCATGCACATCCTAGACCTGTTAAGGGCATTTAAATGTTGCTCTAGATATGAAGGTGTAACTGTAACTATGGAAACATATTGACTATTGACTAACATGTGTCTTTGGTCTGAACCTGCCGTGCTTCCATTTATTATTTGGCTTTACTTGAAAAACCAAACCAGGACTGTGTGTTTTAAACTTACTATGCTTTGATATTTAAAAACTAAAAAATGTCTGAGATCTTAAATGATACTACTTTAATTTCCTTCTCTTGTCTACTGTTCTCAGATTTATAAAACATCATAGTCATTCTCTTGGAAACTTACGTCACTGCTCTCTCTGTGCACATTACTTCATAACAGGACAAAGGAGGCATATATAAGAAAGTGCACAGAAAAAGCAGATTTTCCTGATTATTTCTTGTTACAGTGGAGATTAGTATGTCTGTTTCTATTCAGAACATTGACCCAATTACAGCTCTTTGTTTTCCAGTTTCATTAATTTAGGAAGTGCTGACAGATATTGGGTCAGCTTAAACTGAACTTTGGCAGATGGCTCACCACTGGTTTTTTTTCTTGTTGATAAATGTAGGCTGTCACTGCTTTACCTCAATAAGGGAACTCGATTATAGAGAGAATACATTGTAAACTTTGTGTTTAGATATTTTCCAGTATCCTATCATTTATTGTAAAAGGCAGTTTTAAGTTTTGCACATTGGTTTAAAAATAAACCAAAATTTATGCAGCGAGAAAAAGAACAGAAAACTACCATGTTACTAATATGTACCTTCTGATAATTAAAGGATTTTTCTTTTAATTTATGTTTAAACAATAGTTTTTAAATCTTGGCTAATTAACAGGTCATTTTGAAGGCATCAGTCATGTGTGCTGCCATGTTTATTTAAGGCCAGAGTAAGAGAGTGTTGAATGATAGGCTGCATATCTGACGTATCCCTGTAATTACTCCCGTTGGACCAGTCATTAGCTGTGTTGTCTGTCTCCTGGATCACCTGGCCATTTTCAATAAGACAGGGGAACGGTTGAGGTGGTAGTATGTGTGTCCCTCTGCTGGCCGACTAACAGGCAGTTGCACTCAGATCCTGCTATAACTTTAATTCAACATTGACAAAATGAGGTGTTGTTTATCAGTGGCTGACTAAAAGTCAAATTACATCTTATCATGTTGAAACTTACACGCATTCATCACACAGTTGTCGATAGGTCCTGTGATGAGCTCAGTGAGGATTAGAGTTTGAGTGTGTGAGTTGGGATTTTGACAAACTTCCAGCTGTTTTTCCCGGTGGTGTTATGTCGGGGTATTCCAGAAGTCAGAAGGACCATTGTTACCTGGTGACAGCAGTCTTAATGATGCCCAAGTTAGATTGAGCATTGAACCACACAAAACCTTTTAGTCTGTCACTGATCAGGTCCAATAGGAGGTGGGTCAGCTGCCATTTGCCTGAAAACCCTCTTCCCAGTTCAGGAGCTTTAATGATTACAAATAGTTATAATGTGCCAGTAAATGCAGGTGAGCAGATAAAAGCTGTCCGTTCTGGCCCAAATTTGTGGGGACACAAATAGTGTGAGTCTTTTGGCCCTGTGTATGCTTCTGTCTGTTCCAAACCAGTCAGTTTATCTCACATTTGGCTCTTGGCTTCAAAACTTAGACATCTGAACAACTGACCAGGTCTTACTTTGGACGGTGTGAATAAATAGCTAAGTATTCAGCACTACTGCAAATTAAAATAAGCTCCTTTATTTATATTTTAGTGTCCTGACATGTAAAAATAGATGACTAGGTGACTTTACTTTCTGGATGTTTTAATAGCTCAGAGCAGACCTTTTTGTTTGATTGTTTATATTTTTTAAGTTTTGATTAAATCTTTTCTTTCCCTCAGTATTCTATATGCAGATATTGTTGGCTTCACCCAGTTGGCCAGTGAATGCTCTCCCAAGGAGCTGGTCATCATGCTCAATGAATTGTTTGGAAAATTTGACCAAATTGCCAAGGTGAGTTGTGGAGAATTTCTTCTTGTCAACAGATAGCACTGAGCCTGGCATAAACATGACTCATGAAGTTTTAGTAGTGCAAGACTGTGGTTGTATTGGGCAGCTCACGTGTTGGAATGTGTGCACTCATATCCTGTCTAGGTGCTTACCCACATTTGCAGCCTTGTTGCATAAAACTGGGTTTTTTGTTTCTCCACTTTTCTTTTCACCCTGTACAGGAAAACGAGTGCATGAGAATCAAGATCCTTGGAGATTGCTACTACTGCGTGTCAGGGCTGCCAGTCTCTCTGCCTAAACATGCCAAGAACTGTGTCAAAATGGGCCTTGACATGTGTGAAGCCATCAAGTGAGTTCGAGCCAGCCATTGGTGTCACCTTTTAAATTATACAAATAAATGTAGATAAAATTCATTTGTACAACTTGTCATTCTCAGTCAGATTTCTAGTTTGTGGAAGCAGCTTTAGTTAAGAAGGACAACTGAACAGTAATGCTGAGAGTTGCATGGTTAAAACCTTATATAATGGTAGAACAGTCTGAGTGAAATCTGAGTTGATAATGTTTTTAAGCCTCCATGCTGACGCTGTGAGCCTCGTGGGTTCAATAGCTTATAAATGCCTCGAGGGCATTGCATCATTTGCATCATTTGGCACAAACGCTTGCTTGGACTCGAGGATGAACTGATTAGATGTTGCTGGTCAAAAGTTGTTGTCGTTTACCACAAAATGTGCTTTTGGCCTCATAAATGAAATATCTCAGGAATTCCTTAAGCAAATATCTAAAGGTTTGGCACAAACATTCAGTCAGACGTTATGATGGTTGAAAGTCAACATCATAATGACCTCATGTTCCTGATAAAACACCCTAATGAAATTTCATTATATTTGGTGCAATCATTCCCTTGGAGTCAAGGATGAAGGATGAGTACATAATGGTGGGTCATAGATCAATAAACATTTTTTTAGCTGTTTGAATGTGCTTGGAACAAATGTTTAATCAGTATTTTAACTTAATTATCTTTGGTGGTCAAAAGTCAAGAATGCCTGATGTTCTTGTGAACACGTTCTGTCACTTTCATTATAACTTGCAAAAATATTCACTCAGACTCTGTACCTCAGAAACACCTTTAGGGAATACAAAAAACAAATCCACCACAAACACCCAGTTGAGGATGAACTACTTTGATTTTTGGTGGTCAAAGTTTAAAGGTCAGCATCTTATTAGCTGCAGCTGGACTAGCTGGCAGAGACATATAACTGAGAGGCAATAATAACCGATTGAAGCAGTTCTTGATACCCGGTAGACATGTAGGCGGCTTTGTGAAGGACAAAGGAACATATTGTACTGTGCTGCTCAGACTTGACATAACATATAGCAACAAGCTTCAACAGCAGTGAACTTTAGAATTGCTGTGAAACTCTTTCAGGCAGGTACGCGATGCTACCGGAGTAGATATCAACATGAGAGTGGGCGTGCATTCGGGCAATGTGCTCTGTGGAGTTATTGGCCTTCGCAAATGGCAGTTTGACGTGTGGTCCCATGATGTCACGCTGGCCAATCACATGGAGTCAGGAGGCGTTCCAGGGTAGGTCACACAGTATTAGTTTGACATGAATTTCATAACCATTTCTGTTGGTATGTTGCTTTATAGAAGTTTGTTTTGCCTCAGGGTCCCACACCCTTGATGTTACCAGGAAACATCAAAACTGCACATATCATTTCTTACCACATGTTATTTCATAGACTTTTAATTTATTCACTTTTAACATCAGAAATCTAATTATGAAGTCATCGCTCACTACTAACTTTAACTAAGTTAAAGTTTTACGAGGGACCAACTGAATATTTTGTGACGCCATATTATCATGGTTGTTACATAATTCAGCTTTCAAAAAACTCTTTGACAACATGTTAAGTTTGAAAGGGATTGACATCTTGTTTTAGAGTAAATATTGTTCACATTCATTAAAGAGACCAATCTATAAGTGAATTTGCGATGCTGCTTGTAATTAATGATTTCACATGGTTTAAGTAATTTTTGCCACTTTATTTGATGCTGTGATTAAACTATTTGATTAAGGGAATAATAGATATACAAGTCTTGCATATTGTGCCAAGTATTTAATGCTCTCTCCTGTTTTTTTTATTCTATAAGACGTGTTCACATCACAGAAGCGACTCTGAAGCACCTGAACTTAGCTTATGAAGTGGAGGAGGGCAACGGCCACACCAGGGACCCATACCTAAAAGAGCTCAACGTCCAGACCTACCTGGTCATTGATCCACGGGTGAGAGAAAGAGGGAAAGAATAAGAAATATGTAGTATTTGAAAACACACCTGCTTTTATGAATAATTGCTTGAAATTGGAAAAAGAAGAATTAGTCAAAAAAAAGTACTTGTGTTTTGGTTTTTACTGTAATAAACGTGCCAGTCATTTTCTAAAAACATTATTTTTGTGTTTTAAGTCAAAAGACCCATCGCTGAACACGCGTAGTGTGCCCAAACGTGTGAATGATGGTTTAAAGATGCGGGCATCTGTGCGTATGACCCGTTACTTGGAGTCCTGGGGGGCTGTCAAACCCTTTGCCCACCTCCAGAGCCGAGAAGGTTTCACCCCAGACACCATTGTGAATGGCAAGCCACGCATCAGGGTGAGCAAAATAGTGTATTTATTGTTCAACTATAAGCCACCACACAACATAACATATAAATTAAAAGTATAGTGTCTCTGTGTGGGAAAGCTTTTGTAGTCTTAACTGACCCCCTGGATGTCGAAGGTACTAGACTTAATGTGTGTTTTTTAACTTGTTGATGTAGATGTATCCAACATTTTTATGCTTATGCTGATATAAAACATGTAAGTGTTTAAAAAGGTACCTCCTCAAAACAGCTGTGTTAGATATATATGTTAATGTGGAGCATTAATGCCAGTGGTGGAAGAAGATGAACAGAAAGTAGAATTGCTCCTCTATATAAAATGACTCATTCCAGCATAATGTACAGTATGTTTGTAGCTGGCTTGTAAATATTGATACACTGATGTAAAAATAACATTGACATATTGCAGCTGGTAAAAGTGTGAGGTAATTTATTGATTATATTTTATATTACCTAAAGCAAATCAGAACCAGAACTTATTGCTGTCTTTTCCAGGACATTCCCCTGCGATCAGCCACTGGCTTCAAGAACCCTGAGAGGTGAGACATGTCTCAGCTGTTACAGTACCTGCACATTCAGTTCACAATATCATCAGTGGCAGTTTTTTTATTCTAAAGATGTATGAAGTTGTAACAGAATGAAAATGAAATTTGGCGTGGGCGAAGAGACAGAATGTGCTCACACAGAATCACCCTGGAAGTCGGCCCACGTAATATCCTTGTTTCACAATAGCATCTTGATGGTTGTTGCTTTGGCAGGAAAGAGTGTCTCCCATCATCTTGCCCTGCCAAGATTTTTTCCATCTGTTGAAATACATTTATAAGTAGTTATATTTTCTTACACTCATTACATTATATGTCATAATGCCTTAGATATGTGCATTCCATGTTAAGAGAATAATTTATAGAAGAAATCATTAGCTAGATAGTCACTAGTTGGTAAACTATATTATGGGTCACATCACAACCAAGAAGAGAAATCACACCAGACAGACTAACTGCACAGATGGTAGGTTCAGAATATGGCCCCAGCACTATGAATCTATGGACCCTAACATGTCTTGTATAAACAGTACAGTCTGACGGAGGTGGTGTAATGATGTAATGTTGTAATGGTGTGGGGAATTTTTTAAGTACTTTTTTTGGCATTAAATACCAACCAGTCCTTGTTTCAATGCTACAGTCAATCTGCCAATATTATGTTGTCAAGTATATACTTCTTCTTAAAGATATATTTTGGCCATTTTGCCTTTATTAATAGGTAAGTGAAGATAGACAGGAAAGTGGGGAGAAGAATGGGGGAATGACACACAGCAAATGATCACCACAGCCAGGGTTTGAACTGGTGAATGCTGCATGGCTTGTATGCAAAAGTGGTGTGCCCTAACCACTCAGCTATCCAGGCGTAGTATAGACTTCTTTTTCAGATTATATTGCACTACATAGAGAAAAAAATGATGTGACTTTATGTATATGTGACTTGGCTATGTAATGTATATGTAATGGCTACTCCCATCATGTTAAGGCATTATGTCACAGCAGAACATCAAACTGGTTTCATGAACATGACAGTGAGTACAATGGTGCCTCAATCACCAGATATGAACACCACGGGAGTGTGGTAGAACAGGAGATGAGCAGTATGAGTGAACAACTGAGGAATCTGCAGAGATGATCATGGAACCGAGGGATGTTTGCAACATCTTTAAGCTGTAGATGGTCTAAGTTCACAGTGACGAATGGCCATTACAGGAGTTACAAAGCATAACTAAAACAACGACCGACCTATTTTTGTCACTGAAGCTCTGTCAACTGTGCTGCTGTGTTGGCAGGGTAATGGAAGCGCTGAAATCTACGACAAGCTCTTCCATTAGCTTCAAATAATGCAAAAGCAAATTGATTACAGTTATAGCTTATAATGGTTAATTCTCTTTACCTGTCTGGCACAGGCAGTAAACGTACGGACAAATATTTAAAACGTAGCGACTGATTTATGGGCAGGACTCACCTACACAAACAGTGTGGGCTGGAGTAATGTGATTAGAAAAGATAAGTGTGCCTAAAAGCACAAACATTCCACCCTGGGAGAATGGAAATTCGTTTTATCTCAGAAATTGTTAATTTCATTCATGTATTCACGGACCAGTGTAGCAGAGGCTGCAGCTGTTGAACATGTTTGAGGCTGAAGTGACAGTGAAATGAGGTGCACCTACTCAAGCTTAATGACTTTACAGAGCAGAATATATTTTTTTCTCTGGTTAAATGGAACCGTTGTGAGTGTACTTCACCTGTTTATAAGCATATATCTTATTTGTTATTAGCTGTTTCAGATGGATTCTCACATTTTTTGGCCCTGTGTTTTTCTTTATGATGAATTTGTGTTTGTGTCTCACTGTTGGGCTGTGGCAGCTTTGATGAATCTCTAGAGGAACCGTTCTCCTTGCCCGCACCTTCGTTCAGCAGCTATAAGTGAGTGGGGCCTTTATGGCCCACAAGGTCCCTCAGTGCAGTAGTTCTCCACCTTTTGACATGTGACCTCCTTAAACTAAAATCATTACATTCTGTAAAAAAAACAAAAACATAAAAACAAAAAAGTCTTTATATGTAACAACAATTATTATGCTTTGTGCATGGTCCCAAAAGTTGTATTCAAATTATTGTTGAATTGATTCATTATTGTGGAGGCAGATCAGAGACTAAAGTGACTCATTCATCACAGCAATTAAAAAAAGAGACACACCCACCATTCAAAAAAAATTATGTGGTGTCCTGTCCCCAAGGGTAAGAACTACTGCCTTAGTGGAGAGCCTTGTCATCCCAATACTAACCTGAGCAGTGGTGTAGTTCTGCTCCCTCTCACCAATTGTCAATGGTACTTCCTGGTAACAGGGTGACTTGTGATCTGAAATGCCATCAGAAACCCTGTAACCTCTGTTAGTGGACTGACATGCTCTTATTAACACTGATCACTGATTGGGGCTTCTGTGTATTTGGGCCTGTGCATCTGTAGGCAGTGTTTCCTTCCTGATAGACGAGGGGGTTTCCAAGCAGATGCACTGCAGAAACACTCCCACTGAATCCCACAGAGATCATCTAACACACAGGGTTCTGCATCCGGCATTCTCCCTCTACATAACTCTTTCACAGGCACAATTTTCCCACTAATGCTCAGAATGGTATTAATCAAATTGCCTCCAAGCGCAGCTAAACTGGACCTGAGTAACCTGCATGACGTGTTCTGGTTTTCTAGCAACTGCTCCAGTCAGCCTACGTATCTCGGTGTCCGTTCATCTGCCTCTTCCTAATTGTCTGTGTATTTTCTGCTGCAGAAACAAATCCCAGAAGAGTAAGTTTGATGAGGAGCTGCACAATGAGATGACCACTACTATAGATGAGCTCAGCAGCAAGTAGGTGCAGTTTTGCAGTAAAACAGGTCATATCATATTTGCATGTGGTATGTTTCATAAAATAATGTAACCTAAATTTTACAGTGAATCACACAGGGCATAAAAATCCCTGATGCACTTTTTTCTAGCTGGTTGCACTTTGATGATAAAGTAGATATGTGACAATGGAAAATGCCGATTGTGACATCATTCGATGTTTTGCAGAACATTTCTGTCAAGTTTTCAAGTTTAAGCGAATAATAACACATCTGATTTATTCAATATCTTAATGTTTATACTATAAACATCAATAAACTGTGACAGTATGTTGAGGCTAACATTCAGTTGAAAGCAGTAGTGCATCCACATACGGACTCACTTAGCTGCTAGCGTGGCTGTAACATGGCTCGTAGTCTTTTCACCATATCTTTGTACTTAAGTATTGTATATGAAAAGAATCGATCAATCAATTACCAATTCTTTGTAAAAATGTAACCTGTATTTGACTCCCTGAAAATGTTACAAAACATATCAGCCTATTATAATTTGTATCTGAGGTTACATATTAGTACATACTGGATGTGTCTCATGATTCATAGTGATGATTTTCTGGCACCAGACAGTTACCACATGTTTGCTAACTAGTGTCATCACAAATCCAAAGGAAAGCAGCTGAAAATTCAGATTCATTTTAGTTAGTAGCTATAGTAGTAGCTATTTTCCTGACTTGACTCACTTAGAGGTTTACAGCAGCTATTTATGTCCTATGTGATCTGATGCTGATTTACGCATAAAACAGTTACTGGACAAACATTAAACTTGTGACACTTGTAAAAGTCAAAGCAATAACCTATTCTGCCTTTCTCTTTCTTTTTATCTGTCCTCCTTCTTACTTTCATTACTGATGTTTTTCTCCATCCTTCCTTCCTTCCTTCGTCTCTCAGGCAGTGGTCTAACTCTGAAGAGAGGGGCAGTTTAGCTCTTTGGTTTCCAAAGAAAGATTTGGAAAAACAGGTTAGTTTAACGCAAAACTGCTACGAAATCATCTACAGACTTCTGCATGTTTTTGGACAGCATCAGAACTCTTGCAGATTTTTGTACACTGCATTAATAAGAATATATCTAACATACACAAGCTACTTAAAATAAGTGCTAACACTTAAAGTGTGTTCTGTGTTTGTTCTTTGAAGTACCGAGCTCTGGATCTGCCCATGTTCAAACACTATGTTGGCTGCGCCACCTTCATTTTCCTGTGCATCTTTTTGGTTCAGATGTTTGTTACAAAGGAGTGAGTATGAAGACATTTCCTTGCATAATTTAAAAATATATCACACTTATTATTTCCCAGTGCAAATGGTAATAATTGATAGTTTGCATTTTTCCTTTTTCCCCCTCAAGATGTAGCAGACATAATTTATGATGAACTGTATATTATTCCCATAGCACACTGTGATTATGGGTGTAGCAGAGGCAAGAATTTAAGGGTGGTGGAGAATAATCTTTGACATACTCTGTTTTTTTTTTATCTCCCTCAGTCGACAGATGTTGGGTACGTCATTTGGAGTGTTAGTTTGTGTGCTGCTGCTGATCTTGGCCATCTGTTTCGCAGGTCACTTACAGGTTAGTGCGTTAAGTCTTACACATTCAACAATTAGATAATTAGGCGATTCAGGCAATTTTTCCTGGCAATTAGTCCCATTTAATATTTGAATTTGTAAAAGGTTGGAAAAAATAAGCTTCGCAGTCACAACAACACTTTCATACTTTCTTACAAGAGCTTCTCAAGCTGTGCTGGATGGAGGTCTGGCGTCAAAATGGAAGAGTTTGTCATGTGTCCAGCAGCATGTGTTAAATTCCCATATTGTGTAATGCTTTCCTGGTCATGACCTGTATTAAATGTGTATGACTCATGTAAGTGTTTTGCTGTAAAGTGGTATTCAGTGAATTTAACTTCTTTGGGCATTAGAAGGGAAAATAAAAAGTGGTGCAGTAAGTCGTTAGGAAAAATTAAGCTTTGTGCATCTGTCTGCCGGCTTTCTTAAGCTTACTCCTCATTATCTGGGCTGTTTTATCCAGCGAGTAATGTACGGATGAGATTTTAATGCCCTTGTGCCGGCAGCAGCTGTGGTCAGAGACTTGTCTGTCTGCTAGGTGCTTACATACATCCCATTCTCATGAACGTGATAGTAATCGCTGTAACTCCTTGAGGGAATTTAATCAAAGTTGGCACAAATGTTCACTTGGACTTATTTGAATCAATTTCCAATTTAATTACATTGCTTTTTTTGACATAATGCAGAGGTTTAGAGAAGTCATCACAGATGGCAACATTATGTTTTTGCAGTGTCCTTGTTTTTTGAGCCAGTAGTGAAGAAACAACAACAACAATAATAACAAAATGAAAGTCAAAAATGCAGCAAACATATTAAATGCATATATCAAGCAGTATATATATAACATAGCAAATTTTGTTTTTGTCCAAAAACATCAGTCATAAATGGTTAAACATGAAGGGCAACATAATTTAAATGTACTTTTTAGTGCATGTATTTCAATATATTTCAATTATGTCAACAGACATAAGCTCTCAACATAATAGTTAAATTGAAAAGAAAATCTCAAATAAATTCCTGGATCTTCCTTTTCAAATGGATGGTCACCATAAGTACTGGATTCTTCTCTGACCCAAGTTTGGTACAAATCGAGTCAGTGCTTTTTGTGTAATCCTGCGGACAAATAAACAAACAAGCAAACACAAATGGCTGAAAACATAATCTTCTTGGTGGAAGTAATAAAGGCTAGAGTGAAGAGTGTATGTGTGGTGTCTGTATATGTGTTTCACTGGGCCAGAATTAGCCAGTGCGTGAATGGAAACATGTCATGGAAGCTTTCTGTAGCTAACATGCTGAGTTGGCTGGTGACACCAGACATTCAGTCCTTGACGGTGTTTTCTCATCTCAGACAGATTCCTTTACTAGAAATAGCCAGCACTGAATCACTCACACATGATGTCTAGAGATGGATTGCTGTGTAACAGTCACATGCTCCTCATACCAGTTTGATTCCATCTTTCTCTTCACTTCTCTTTAATCCTCTGCAGCGCCTTTTTCCAGAGAAACTTTCACAGTGCCAGTGGCTGCCAGCTGTGTCAGTGGCGGTGGTAAAGCAGCCATGCGTGCGCCTCCCTCTTGCCACCATCACGGCTACGGTCATTATTATCATGGCAGTGTTTAACCTGGTAAGACTACACTCACGTGTTGAGTGCTAAGAGTGGGTCATTATATACCCTGCTATTTCTAGCTGTGCTGCACTTCATAGCCACCGTGCTAAGCTTCAAAGCACTCTGTCCGATGCCTGATTGTCAGTCAGATCTTTTTTTATTCCCCTACAGTGCTTTGACCAGACACATATGACAGGTTTTGCTGACCCATGTTACAAAAATCATTCCCATGCCCAGGGATTAGATGGAGACCTCTTCTACCTGCCTGTGAGTGATGGATTGGTTAATTATACACAATTAGAAAATGGCCTTGCTTATCATACTGGATTATGATGATATTTGCAAGTAGTCCTGC
This sequence comes from Polydactylus sextarius, assembly GCA_016801845.1. NCBI lineage: Eukaryota > Metazoa > Chordata > Actinopteri > Polynemidae > Polydactylus > Polydactylus sextarius. The sequence goes on from CM028906.1 coordinate 15,295,766, forward strand.
TATGTATCTAATCAAGTTCCAGACAAGATTTAATGTTAGCAAGGTAGATTTGTTGTGTGTGTTTGACATATTTGATGAATGCAGGAGATAACTGGAAGGCTTGAGCTAAAACATGTAACACATGATCATAGTGCAGCTGTTTGGCACAGTTTTGCACTTTAATCTGCATGGCTTGTAACGGCATGTAACCGCTCTGGGTACTTTTCCTGTCTATGTCGTCATCAATCTCACTGAGCACCTCGACGTCAACCTGAACTCCTCCTGAATGTGCTGGTGACACTGTGTATCAATTCAGTGTTTTTCTAGCTGCGGAAAGTTGTTTCTGGTATTTGTCCCAGTTCTAACTCTGTCCCTCTTTCCTTTTTCTCTCCCTCAGTATTCTGTGTACTGCTGTATTCTATCCCTCATTGCATGTGGAGTCTTCTTGCGGGTAAGCTTTGAGCTCAAAGTGCTCTTCCTCACCCTGGCCTCCACAGCTTACTACACCATCATCCTCAGCACCAATAGGGATCTCTTTGTGGCCTACGGAAATTTCCTCTATAATCAGACCAATAACAGCTTTAACTGCAGCAGGTGGGATATACACATATATATTTTTTTAAATATAGAAATAATTTTTAATCCTGGGGCTTATGGTTTTCTGTTGCTTCTCTGGAAACTGGAGCAGATTATTAAAACAGATCAAATTATAGAACTTAACTGTATTTGAGCAATTAAACAATGATATGTGTAATTTAAAGTGATGATGAGGCATAAGTGCTCCCATTTGTTCTGTTGAAGTTTGGACAACTTTGTCCTGAAATGGATAGGCCTGGTGAAACATCCCCAGGTGATGAGCTGCATATACATCACTCTGTTCCTAGTTACGATGCTCATCATTGCACAACAGGTAATGACACGGTTTCCTTATATCAAAATCCTGCATGTTAACAGATTAGTATTGTATTTGATTCTATTATGCTATAGAAGAAAAAATGAAATTGTTGTAAATTGTAAGTTTTTTTTTTTTTGTATTGACTTCTCTAACTTCACTGTGTTTCTGTTTCGCAGAACGAGGCCTGCTTCCGCCAAGACTTCCTACTAAAGTACAAAAACCACACGGAGCAGGACGAGATCGAGACCAGGGAGAACCTGAACCGCCTGCTGCTGGAGAACGTGCTGCCGGCCCACGTGGCAGCGCTGTTTGTCGGGGAGAACAAAAAGAATGAGGTGAGGCATTGTCCAGTCTCTTTCTTTAATAGGAGCTATCAAAGTAAGTTTGTAAAAGAGCAGTATACTGTAAACGCCGACTTTTACGAATCAGTACACATTAATTCAGGTTTGCACATTTAACGTATAAAAAATATGTTTTGTTTATCAGTTAGATCAGTGACATTTCAGTGAAGTAAATTTCGCAAGTTCAATAGGGACAAAAATAAGTTGTGGACACAAACAGACAGAGAAGTGAAACATGACACTATACAAGTTCCAACTGTACCAACTGTTTACTCATCCAACTGTTACTTCTGTGCTTGAAAGCATCCCCAGTTTAATTATTCTTGCCAAAAGCTGTGGTTATAATGTTAAAATGATTAGTTTTAGCAGATTTAGTTTTGTTTGGGGGATACAGTTTGGCATGAGTCTTAGATATAGAGCAGTTGTGGGTGGATTTAGGAAAGGGGGATTTTTTTTAAATCTTATGAGTTCGATGTGGCATTTGTAATCAGTTTTCTTGATTATATTCATCTTAAGAATTCAGCACAGAGATGTTGTTGTAGATGTTGTAGTGATCAGAGGTTTGTCAGAAAATAGCACATAACTTTACAAATCTAACATTGTCAAAGTTTAGTATAGTGGAAAAGTCCTATTTAACAATCCTATTCCCCTGTGTGTAATTTTAAATTTTGGGGTTTTTCCCAATAGGATCTATACTACAAGTCCTATGACTGCGTGTGTGTCATGTTTGCCTCGGTGCCAGATTTCAAAGAATTTTACACTGAGTGTGATATCAACAAGGAGGGCCTGGAATGTCTGAGGCTTCTCAACGAGATCATCGCTGACTTCGACGAGGTCAGGACACGCTCTATTTTACCCTCATTCCTTCTTTTGTTACTCAATACTTCTGTTGCGTGACAGACGTGTTAATTCCAATCCTAAATGTCAGACACAGACACACACCACTCATTCTGCTTTCCTCTGACCCAACAGCTGCTGTCTAAGCCAAAGTTCAGCGGTGTGGAGAAGATCAAGACAATAGGCAGCACTTACATGGCTGCTGCTGGGCTCAGCGGGACGCCTGGTCAGGAGAACAATCAGGTGGAGTAGCCGCTGTTTCAGATCAGCTCTTATAAACGTTTAATATCAAGACATCAACACACTTTTTGACCTGTTACTGGGAAAAACTATTAAAACCTGAAGCAATCGCACTGAGACTGTTTGACTGACTTGGCTCCGACTGTGATCTTTCAGGACAGAGAGAGGCAACAGGCCCAGATAGGGAACATGGTGGAGTTCGCTATCGCTCTGATTGGCAAGTTGGACGGCATAAACAGACATTCCTTCAACAACTTCAGGCTTCGTGTGGGTGAGTGCGCTCAGCTGCCTGGCAGCTTTTGGCACGAGCTCTTCACTGAGTGAATGCTGCACTGCACTGTACTCAGCTCTGTCAAGACTAACACAATAACCCAACAGGTTTCCTTGGTTACCGTCTGCATGACTGGCATTTATGCAGTCGTCATGAAACGAGAGAAGTAGCACTCACTAACACTCGTCTTAATAAGCTAATGTGCTGCGGCCTTTGTAGTGTCTTCTATTGCACTTGCTTGTATTGCTGAGGTGAAACTCCTGCACATCAAATAAGGTATAAAGTAATGTTTATATACAAACCAAGAGATAGACACTAAAATCATTAAAGAGTCTGACAAACTTTAACTGAAGTGTGTCCAAGTCCTGATAGTCTTCAGTAAAGGTCCAGGACAGTTGATTGGGAGCAGACATCTTGGTTAAAGGTTTTATTTAAAACATTTACATTTCACTGGAGATAATGGGCGTAAACCCATAACAGATTGCAGATTGTCTCTATCAGCAGCTCTGTCTGAGAAAATTGCAGCAAACCTCTGCTCTTCTTTTGAAATAAAAGTAAAGTAATGAAAGTGTGGGGAACTGTTTTCTTTTAGCCACTGACAGCCTGTGTTTCTCCCATGTTCTGTGGTGACTCACTGATGTTATTAATTCATTAGAAATTTTATTTTCTTTTGTTTTCTGTCAAGCAGCTACAGCGTTGTGGGTGGGCTCTGTCAAATAAAGCGACATTCACTTTTATGGAGCTGTCATGTGCTTATATAATATTTGTAGTAATGCGATTACTTCTCCTAGTTTTAAGATGCAGTGATTTTAAAATGTTGTACCATTAATGTCAGACATTTACATTCTACTTTGTGTTCTAGAATGGAAGAATGTGATGCAGGTTTACAGTTTGAATGACTTCAGAAACATGAAAAAAAAAAAAATTGCCGACGCGTTTCTTGTTTCTTTCGCTGGCTAAGGTCCTTGGCAGTGTCCTTGACAAACATGGAAATGCAAAATAACATCAGTGTAGCGATGAATGAAAAGGTTTCTCATGTCGACAATCACTTCATCTCTTCATCAAACACCTCCTCCTTCCTCTCTGTCTGATGAACCGGCGTGCTGCCGTTCACTTTCTCTGTAAATTCTCCACGTGTACGTTACACAACACGTCGTAAAAAAAAAAAAAAAAAAATACAGCTCAATTTTGAATCGAGTGCACTCGGTTGTTTTTCCACAGGCATTAATCATGGCCCGGTGATAGCTGGAGTGATCGGGGCGAGGAAACCTCAGTACGACATCTGGGGCAACACGGTTAACGTAGCCAGCAGGATGGAGAGCACTGGAGAGCTTGGAAAGATCCAGGTACGTTCAGCAGAGTGCCGACAAAGCAGAAAAGCAGTATTTCATTTAGTGTTCTTAAAGGTCAAACAGCCACACGTCACTTCTCACATCATTGCAAAACTCCTCAGCTTCGCATTTGAAATCCCAACACAATCACAGCTGGATTTACAAAGATCCCATTTCTGACTTGGGTCCCAGAATTGATTTAAATAATCCTTAATCCATCTGAACAAAGAATCAATTCCCATCAGTCACTAGAACTTCTGAACTTGTGTTATCCATGTAAGAGCACTATCACTGCGTTGCAATCAACACAATTCTTGCTATACCTTGAAAAACATGTTGAAATACTTCGGCTGTAACACAACACCACAGTAGCAGCATTGTAATGTTGTAAGTTCGGGTGCAGTCGTTCATCACTCAACTCTTTTCTCCCAGGTAACAGATGAAACATCCAGCGTGCTGCAGAAACTGGGATACTCATGTGAGTGTCGAGGACTAATCAACGTCAAGGGGAAAGGGGAGTTAAAAACCTTCTTTGTCTGTACCGACATGAGCAAGCAGCAAGGTATGGGTCTGAGCTGAGGCCAGGTCGCCGCAGCCGCCAACAGAACTGGACCCGGACTCATGCACACAAGTCAAAGAGTTTACAATCTCCTTCACACCGCAAGTGTCGAGACAGAGCTGACTGTAATACAGCCGCATTTTCATCTGTGGCGTTGCCTGAATGAAAATACGGAGGTGTATTAAGGACTTTATTGAGGAACTGTCGGCGCACTGTGCTGGCTGTCACGGCGATCACTGTCTTTTGTGGAGACATCCGGTGATGCGTCACTTTTCAATTATGTTTTTTTCCATCTTTAACTTAGATGTTAGTGAAAAGAAAAAAAGGTATGTTGTACACCAAATACAGCTGTGCAATTTTTTAAGACCTCATTGGTCCCTAAAACAAAACAAAACACACACACACACAAAACAATGGATTGTTTGGACATAATGTGAAACCCGTCTGGGTTTCCCGTTTGAGAAGGGATGGACACGCTATTATACTCCGTTCCTCTATTACTGTGTAATGAACAACAAGTATGCGAGGCGGTCAGACGGAGCTGTTTCAATGTCAGAAACAGGCTGTACAGTAGATAAAGATGTAGAAAAACAACTTTTTCTCCTCTGCAAGACATTCAGATATCAAAAAGTAGGAAGTTTCACTTTCTGGCCAAGTTGCAAATCCTACAGCTGCTGTATCCTCTGCACTTTTGATTTCCTCATTAGTTTAGGTTTAACAACTCTTTATGTGAAGTTCTTCTAGGTTCCAGCTGTGCGTTTTGGCCTAAAAAAAAAAAAAAACATGACAGTATATTTGCTGTGTTTCGGGAGGAGTTAAGATAAATCTGTGTGCTTTACATTTCCCATCTGTTAAGTTTCATTCTGCTCAGATATCAATTTCCAGTGTCTCTTGCTGCCTGTTTGCATATATGCTGCACTGCAGGAAACCTGTGACGCTCTCTTCTGTGACTCAACAACCTGCCTGCTGTGAATGTTTTTTTATTTTTCTGTGTCTAGCTCAGGTGATCACCTGACCCGATCCGCACCGCTCTCTGTGCCTCTGGAAACTCGACTCGTCTCGTGGCCTTACCTTTTGAGACCATCATCTCGCCTGTATTTGTGGTTATATAAATAATAATGTGTTGGCCTTTCTGTGAACAAATGTGACATTGGATTTTTTACAGTTATAGAATGTAATAAATGTTTTCCTAAGTCTGGTCTGTCACGTATTATTACACAAGAGCCAAGGTTTCTATATAAAAAGTGGTTTATTGATTGAAATGTATACAAATGTCACAAATAGCACCTTTTTGCACAAAACTTAAGTTATTAAACTGAGTGCGGGTGGCTGAAATTTCACTTTACAGTAACAACTGGAGCTGCATCATGACAGCTGGGCAAGGTCTCCATTGGTTCGGCCATCTCCTGCACTGAAAACGACAAACACAAGAGTATGTTAGGAGGTAAAAATAAAGTGATTCAATAAATAAGAAAAGTATTTTCATTATTTCCTTTGGACAGTGAAGCTTGTCAGTGCGTCATTTGTTTTACCTGTTGTGAGGTCTATGAGGGGTTCAGGTGGTTCTGGTACAGCGATGCCCATCGCCCTCCTGATGCCATAAATGCTGCTGACGTCACACGGGGCAACTTGTCCAGTGAGCTCTGCCAGGTTCCCGGTCACCTTCTCGGCTGTAGAGACAACAGACGATGCTTAAATGTTTGTTCAACATTTTTGTGAATTAATTTCTCGTGCTCGTTTATTGCTAACTGTGCGTTTACAGCGAAAGCGACTAGAATTTCAGATTTACCAACGTCCCACAGTCAGGTGGGTTTGAGGGAATAAACTGCGTAATTTAAGTTCCTAGTCCCTGGGCGGTTTTGAGATGGCGACAGAAACGCTCATAACTGCTGTGGCAGCTTCCCCTCCGACCCAAGTCTGTTCTCCTATAGAGATCATTGTTTATTATACTACTGCTATATCTAATAAATGTTATGTAGTTTAGAGTGCATTTTATTTGCTCATTATTATATTTTTTCAGAATTCAGGCATTTTATTCTCTTTTTATTGACTAACATAATTTATTTATCTTAATCTATTACATTATCCTCTTATTATATTATTATTATTTACTATTATTATCATTATTTTTCTGTTATTTGTATCATTCCATTCACAGTGTGTCTTGTGTGTGTGAGTGTACAGTAAATACAACAACCGGTGAACAATCGCTAACAACCAATTAGCGTAGAGAAAGAGTTCGTCTGGCTGTGTCCGAATGTGTCAGCACTAGTTAATCTAGCGCATTTTGTTTGTTTAAAAGTGACGAGCTGTGGTTTCACCGGCGGTTAAACTTCTCTGCTGGTTGCCTGGCAACCTCGCTGAGTGAAAAGGACTTTCGGAAACGTGTTGTCTGACTTAGTAACTTACTAAACAAACTAGACACAGACACAACACGTTGAGGAGCTTTACAGGTTAATTTTGATTTGTATGAGGTCAACACCACCGTCTAAACTATGAATTCTTGACCACATCTGCGCAGGACGGTTGCCGAAGAGGTAAAGGGAGTAGTGTTCGAGGTCTACAGCTGGAGGCGGTGGCTTGAGTGGAGGAACAAAGGAGGCTCTGCACTGAGAGGCTCTTACCCAGCTCCAGCTCCTTGGCAGTCGGTGCCAGCAAGCAGATCATGTTAGGAGGCTGCTTGGCGCTCAGGCGCTCCTTCTGTGCTTCCTGCAAATTGCGCAGCAACTTTGTAGTCTCGTCCAATTTCTGCTGGAAGTGCAGGGCCTCTGTGACAGATGGGGGGAAAGAGACAGACACACACACAGTTAATACTTCCCCTGGGCTCCTCCAGTTACCTTGTGCTAACCCCTCCTGTCCTCGGTCCAACATATTTAACACAATACATCCATTCATGTCAACTCTGAAATGGACCCCCCAGTCTTACGGTTACATTTAATATCTGAGCGTGCCGAGACCCATCTTGGTGTTTTAGACTGGGACTATTTTTTAATTACCTCTGTGACAACAGAAATTAGAGAATAATGTCTTTGTTCCCGTTAACACAGACAACAACCAGAACTGCCCAGCTGCAGGCAGATCATATCTGTGATCAGGACAGTGGGTTGTTCTTTCCCTTAGAAAGCGTTTTTATAAACCTGTTATAGTGGAACTGACAATGTTTTTTTGTGACAATTAAATCAAAGTGAGATCACTGGGGTATGCAATGTAAATACAGCTGTAACAACTCAATACATCAACAGAAAATGAAGCTAATTACTTGTCATTCATGATGAAACATCCATTCCTGCGGAGTTTGAATGAGGATTTCCTATTTTGTGTGTCTAGTTTTATTTTATTATAAAGCTAAAACATTGTTTTGTCTTAAAACAATATCACGTGCCCATGTAGACGTTGAAGTGTTTATGTGTGGCTGTAATTGTTCCTCGTCTCTATGCTAGCTGGGAAAATCTGCAATGAACTGCTCCGCAGCAGGGAAACACTGTTTTCAGAGATGAAAAGGGGCAAATCTGTGCTACTCAGACGAAGACAGACAATTGATTTGACTATGTCAGACTCCTGAGGCCTCGTGTTAGTTCCAGTTAACTGCAACTTGACCCAGAATGAAGATTGTGTATCTATTGTATTACATTAGACTTGGGAGGTGGGGGGAATCGAACCTAATAAGCCAATCTTACCTAAAATAATTTTTTTCTTAAAAAAAAAAAAACTGTAAATAATTGTTATCTGAATCTCTAAATTTAACGCAAACAAACTGAGGAAGACGTTTTACCCCCAGAGAGCTCCTCAGCCACCTGCAGGCCTGCAGCAGAGCTCAGGGAGTCCAGCCTGGTGCATCTGGAGGCTTCAGGTTCAGATACCTGCGGGAGGTGGAGAGGAAACAACACGTTAGCTTGGATCACAAAATTACATTTGTCACTAGACGGCTGACACTTCGAGGGAACGTTCAGGCCATTTAAAGCCTCTTAAGTCACGCTGCTACTTTTGTTCCGATACAACCAAACTTAACGGCAAAAGCTGCAACACCCGAACCGGAGATGAGAATAAACTGGAGGGCGGCCAAGAACAGCAAACAGCGCGGACAGAGGGGTTGCTGTGTGCCTGACGGAGGGGCCCGTGCTTTGGTTTCCTCCTCTGCTCTGAGGAGCGATTGAGCCGCAGCAGCCAGCAGGCGCGGAAAGAAAACACAGGCCTCTCCAAATTCTCCGCTGGTGGACCTTGAGCGAGTAGCACCGCTGTGCTTTGGAGGGGGAAATGTTCTTTCCATGCGTGGATGGATCAAAGCTGAAGGCAGGCCCCTGCTATGTTGACACAGCTGCTTGATGCAGCGACCATCTGCAGAGGCCATCTATACCGACAAAATGAAATGAGGTATCCACGCATGAGGTGTTATACAACAACATGTGCTTTCCAACCGGCAATGGCACAGCGTGAGCCGCTCCTCTAAACATCACATCAAGCACCGATGGCGATGAATGGCTCTGGTTTTGTGTTGCATGGAACACACTGATATTTCTCATCATGAACGCGCTGTCCCGTTCAATTTGTACTGTTCAGAGTTGGGGACAATACACAGGTGCTGTTCATCATAACAAGGCTTCAGATTTGTCCAGTCTCTTACCTCACTGTCGTTCTTGTCTTCTTTTGTATTTGCTGGCTCTTCCAACAGCTGTAGAGGCAAGTATGAAACAAAAAAAAAAGAAAAACAGAACTTGACTCAGTTATTCTTCCAGCTGTCATCCAGTGTTATTAAAGTGACTAGTAAACATTAAGATATCTCAGTAACTGCTTACTGGCTCGCTCTCCCTCAGGGCTTTCGAATGCTCTCCGTTTGTCATTGCGTCCAGGAGATTGTCTGCCAGTTTGTACACGTACTCATCTGATTTGGCCAGGAAGTCTGACAAACTGCCAAACACACACACACACACACACACACACACACACACACATATACAATGACTGTTTTCTAAACAGCGGCGGTGTAAGAATTATGAGAAGCTGGTACTGACACTGCTGACACTTGCTGAAACTGAACCTCCTACACGCTCAAAGACACAAACATATGTTGCTGACAAATTATTATACATTATCATACGATAAAAACAACCAGACAGCGTGCTGAAATAAAGGACACGGAGTTACCGAGAAGTAACAGTTTGTTGCGATTGCTCTACTAAAAAAAAAAAAAAAAAAACAACCTGAAGCAAGAAACGACTGAAATAAACAGCAACCTGCGTGTTTTACAAGGCGGATTAGCACAAATTATTGCATGTATTTATTTTATTTAGTCTTAAAATTTCAACTTTCTGTTTATGGAAACAGATTAGATTCAATATCAGTATCAGTATGACTTCAAGTATTGATCGTTCAGAAATCAGTGATTGTTCTGAAATCAAAACATCCAGTCACCACAGGGCTTTTCCACAAAGATATGGAGCAGACAGCAAGTGGGGAAATGTGCTCAGCGTAATGCCACGATTTCATCATATACTAATCTTATTCTTCTATACTCTAAGTTAACCAAAAATTAGCATGGTGAAGTACATGAAAAATAATTACATTATTTTACGTGTCTGAGCCATGACTTTATTTTCATGGTGACACAGACTCGTCTCTGACAGCAACACTGTTTCAGTGTGTTCGTAACGCAGATGGCTCTTACTGTAAATAACACAATGTAAATAATGATAATTCATGTGGTGGAGGTGACTGGCACAGAGTTATTTTTCCTAACATCATGTTTGCATTGTTTTTTTTTTTTCCATGACAGAGGTGTCTATTATAAATAATGAATATCGGTCCCTCTGTCCTGCTCTCCATCCACGTATAAAAACAAATGTTCTATGAAAACAATAAATGCTCAGAAATCAAGTGCGTTTCATTTTAAGACTGTGTAGGCCTCAGAAGCCATCAAACACATGTTAATTTGGCTGCATGCTGGAAGTTGGCTGTTGCTGCGATGTATGTGTGCGGCTAACGTAGATGTAGATGATGGTGTGTACAGTTAAAGCTATTTGTCAGTGAATAAATGCAAAACTCCTCAATAACTTTGTGTTCCTTTCCATCTGCCAATTAAAATGCAGGGGGTTTAGCACTTAAGGAGCAAGTTGGCTCATCATATAACTTATCATTTGTCTAGACAGATAATTGTCATTTTGTCCCCTCACCCCTCCCACCACAGTCTCCTAAAATCCTATAGAAAACATTGTATCAACTATAATAGATCTGGACGTATACCAGTGAGTGCCCTGCAGCGTAAAGTACCACCAGATAATTAAGACGACGGAAAAAAGCGAAAACCAAAGTAAGAAGTGAAGTCAGGATGAGGCTCGGTCTGCAGCCGGCAGCTGACGTCATCCAGGCTGAGTAAATGCTTTGACACAGAGAAACATCTGGAGAGTAATCTCCCAGGAATGTCGAGTGACGTTTTGTCTAAAATGGCACTGAGCTCATACTGAGCATACCTGTCTGAGCCCTGCAGACTGGACTCTTCTCCATAGAAAGTATAGATGAGGTCAGAGTCGTCCTTGCTGATGTTAGCGAAGCTGGAGTCATAGGTGGGTGCATAGGAGGTGAACGGTCCGTAGTTCATGTAGGATACTGTGGAAAGTGTTACACACGTGACAGCTTGTTATCACTATGTGGTCTGATGTTGATGTCTCGTGGCACATGAAGTCATGACAACAGAAATACCTGGAATTATCCTGTTCCTCTTGTCCTCTCTGAATCCCTGTAACGTGTTCACACCAGTCTGCAGCCGGTTGGACATCATGCCCAGTTTCACAGGACAATAACCAGCTTCTGGAACAGGAAACCATTTTAAAGATTTTAGCTGATTTCTAATAAATTCTCTCCATTTCTCTCCATTCTATTTTCTTTGCTTATTGAAGGTCCGTAACTTCAGCTAACAATTATTTGCATCACTAATTGTTGAGAAAACTCGCTTTTGTCCAGGAAATAAACAAAGATCTAGAGGTTTAGAGCTCTAGTAAGGTTCCAGCTGGTCTCACCTCCTGCTGATGGATCTGCTGGGTTGAGGATACCCAGAGTGGTGGAGCCGTCAGATTTTCGCCTCGCAAACTCCAACTACATAACACACACACACACAAAAACAACAACAACAATTTAAAGATAAAACAAATCACACTTCCAGTATAAGAAGTGACTGTGTTGCAAACATTTGGGACAGACATAAAGAACAGACAAATAACTCAACCATCATCAGAGGCAAATCGTCTGCCGTACAAAATACTAAATGAAATATACGTTCTAAATAAGCTTTGACTTTTCTTTTAATGCCATCGTTTCTAAAGTGTCATTTCTGCCGGTGTATAATCGTCAATTTAACCCTGCTTTCTCACATCACACTGCAGCATTCTGTTGGACAGCTTTCCTCCAGACTCCTCGATGACCTTGCGAATTTCCTCCAGCTCTTTCTCTGCCTTTGCTGCTTCATCTTTGGAGTCCTTGTCCTGTCTGCAAAGAAAACGTGCGTTGAAAGGCAGCAGATGAGACACTTGTGTAATGAGAATAAAACAGCATGCACATAGCAGCAAGAAAAGCTGCACGGAGAAAATCTGTATGAACTCGTGTTGATTAAAAGCCTACGCTCGCCTTTCATTCCTCAGTTAATTGACTTTTTTGAATTTTATTGACACTAACAAACTCAATCAGTCACCAGTGATGTAATGTAACCATTTTGGTGTTTCTTAGAAATGTCTGACAGAGAGGAAACGGTCAATGTTGTCCTTGTCATTTGCATTGATAAGGGAAAATAAGTCGTATATCTGCAAAAAGAAGGATCTCCATCAAGGTTTTATACACTTAGATTGTAAAAGGCTGCAAATGTCTGAAAACATATCACCACATTGAAGGTGTTTTTTTAAACTGCGTCAGTGGATCATATCTTTAAACGTCAGGTTCTGTTATGTCACTGTGGAGAAGGTGCGGATGACACTGATTTCAAAGATGCAAAACTGTGAGAGAACAAGACCCAGCATGCTCTGAGGCATTCCTCACATTCTTGGCCTTACGCTTCTCAGTGGAAAATGAACACACTTGCAGGCGCCGGCTGGCTAAATGGAAAACGGTTTCAATCACAGCGCTGTGTTCTTTTTTTTCTGGCAGATCTCAGCTTTTCCAGTGTCAACATGTGAACAAATGTTTCCGCTTTTATTCTAGATGTAAACATCATCTGGGATTGTAGCTGGTTTTTTAATCGTCTCTTTTTTTTCTAACCTGGCAGCTGGATTTCTCCTTGGCAACGATCCACCAGCTCTGAGCTACCTGCATGTGATTGAACCACGCTGGTTGAGATTAATCAGGGTTTTATGAGGGAGGAACTACTGGCAGATACGGACAATGACGACAGCAAGAAACATTTGTGGGTTTTTTTTTTTTTTTTACATGGTTCGTTTGATAGACGGTGATAGACAGATGGTTCATGCAATCACCTGCAAAGTGTTTTTGAAATGTAATAAACATCTTGTGCATCAGACTACTTTGATTCAAGATTAGAAACAAATGTTGGCCACTTGCATCTTTGAGGGATCTGATATTTCACAAATCTTCAACGGACCTCAGAGAAAAGTGAAATAAGCAGCTTCGGAGGGTTTTTAGCATAAGTGTATAATTATGATTATTGTGTAATTTTGTGACATTTAAATTGGGCTCCTGCCTGGGGCACTTGGCTCAGAGCAGGTTTTCTGAAATGCTACATATATTCAGTGTTTTAATTAAATTGTGTGACAGGTACAAAACCAGTAGGTTAAAGGACCTGGGAGTGCTTGGCGTCTGGGAACGCTCGCTGGTGTTGGTAACACTGGCTCCATCTCTGTTCTGGTCCGTGCTGCTGCCCCCCTGCTCCTCAGATTTCCCTGGTAGTTTGGCAGACGGGTCGAGACCTGACATGAACTCTATGCTCTGCTTCAGGCTCTCTAGCCTTTCCTGTAGACAAGATGATAAAATACTTTCTCAGATGATATCACAGAAGAAAAGTCAACAATCAGATAAAGAAAACCACTCTGATAAACCTGTTGGTAGTGCTGCTGGTGTTGCACGTAATCGTTCTGTGAACAATTTGCAATTTGTCTTCTGCTGCCCCCAACTGTTGCTTCATTGCAAAAGCAACATAATTTAAGTTTTGTTTATTTTAAGTGCAGCATCTGAAAAGTGACATCTTGTTGAATGTTAACATTCCTGTCTCAGAGACATTTCATTTATTGGAACAGTGTAAATTGTAAATGTATATATACTAATTAAAAATAAAGGAACGCCCTGAAAAACGTTTGATGTCAAGGAATGACTTTTAAAATACTAGATGCCCACAACACCTCACAGATATTAATGTCTTTTTCCCGTACATTCAGTTTCCTACCTGGCTCAAGATCTTCATCCCAGAGTGTAACAGTTTCCGAGCAGCTTTGTGGTAGATTGTCTCGGGTTTGTTATAGATCATGGCGTTTTCACACATAATCCTGAAATCCACCTGCATCAACGACACACCGGATTTTAAACACTTGACAAAAATATAACATTTGTGGTTTATATTATTAAATTCCCAGACTACTGATCAGTCACTTAGTATGATATGTCACACGTTTTAAATCGTACCTTGAGTTCATCCAAAGACTGATAGCATTCTTTCTTGACTTTGTCCTTCATTGTACTAAAGTCCATTGGACGCTTGATTATTGATGAGTAACCAGGAGCAATGAGGTCTGTCACTGGAAACGTAAAGAACGCACTGGGGTCTTTTCTACAAAGGAAACAAATACAGTTTTTACTCACAGCTCCAGGAATACGGAAACACTTTAAAATCCAACAACAAATGAAGACAGAGACTTAGTTAATAACATAATCCCCAAACAAAGTCCTCATATCAATTAATCAATATTGTACCTCTGTAGCTGCCGGATGAGTTGGTTCAAAGCTTCCTGCAGAGGAGTCTGTTCTTTTTCCGCTAATAAGAGAATTAAAAAGGTTCAGAAAAGCAATGATACAAAAATACCAGAGAAGCTTAGACTTTATACTTTAAAATTACCTTCCAGTTTATCGAGCTCTGAACGGATCGGGGTTCTGCTTTGCTCTTGGTCGTCGTCTCCATCTCCATCTGGTCCTTTCTTCTTTTTTGTCATCTATCAATGTAAAAACAGACATTAACGTAACTATGTGGTTCGACAATTTAAAGCAAAAAAACATCCTGAAGACAGCATCTTCTGTGACGTTACCTTTTTCTTCCCTTTGTCGTCCTCCGGGGACCCAAAGCTCCTCTCTTTATCCTTCTTCTTTTTCTTCTTCTTGTCTTTAGGTTTATCGTAATCCGCCGGCTGTTCCTCGTAAAACGTGTCCAGGCTCGAGCTTCCCGCCGTCACTTCATTTCCGGATACTTTTAACACCAGCTTCAGCGGCCTCTCTTGATACTCTGCACACAACAAACCGACCGGAGACACCGTCGAGTTCACAGCTGAAAATCACAATGATCACTGACAGATGCTACAAACAATGGCCGCTAACAGCTAGTTAGCTTTACTAGCGAGTGTTTTTGAGTAACTGCAACTACAGTTAACGCTATACTGTACTGCTAGACCTCCAGTTTTTTTTTTAATCCACTTCTGTACTTTTTATACTTTTCCACTTCATATTAAACTGACCAAGTGTGGAGAAAATATATCGTTAATTCAGTCCGGTAACTTGCGCAGCAGTAACATTGCTAACTAATCGGCTGGCTAATACTATGCTAACGCAGCTACCAGGAGAGAAACGAGGAGTTCAAGCCTTTTTAGAATATACAGATCGTAAGTAGATATCATGAACAAGTGATTGAGCTGTATATATGTGAAATACCTTCATATGCGTGTTTTTCGGACTTATGCTTCTTGTGCTTCTTCCCCATTGTTTGTATTTTGACCTGGTACCGGCTGTTTGCTCTCTGATCTCTGTGCAGGCGGAAACACTACAGAGGAGCCTGCACACAGAGTTTCCGGGACCGACAGCGCCATCTGCTGTAGCGGCGGTGATATCGCAGGCGGAAACGACCACACTTCTCACCGGTAGGTGGCGAAATAAGTCTAGAATTGAGCTTCGACGGAAACCGAAACCCTGCAAAAACATTTACCTTGCGATAATTGTCACTATGAATATTACATGACCGCTATTTATCATTGTATTATTTAATGTATTTAAAGTATGTCTTCAGATTTCCTCTCTGCAAGCACAGAGGACATTAGAGAGAAGTAACAGACAATTCAATCAGAACACAATTCAGAAACATTTGTTTGAAGACGAAAAGCCCCTACAATCTCACAATTATAAGTAATTACAGAACCTACTTATGTATGAATAAACAGACAATAACGTTGTGTATGCATACAACTATTCAGTATTACACTTGATCAGTGTTGGGATGCTTGCAAGTGACACAATAAGACAAATGGCCAAATGGAGTTGAAGTAGCTGAGGCCTAAATATTGAATTTCTTTTTCTTTTCTTTCTGTTTTCTTTTTTGCTTCCAAGTGCAAGTTAAGCTCCAAAGTCACTGTATGTCCCACATTCCCCATAACACATCTCTACAACCTCTGCCACTTTCTGTCCAGTTCCTAAACTGTGTGTAGACCGGGTCTGCCTTCAGGCACTAAGACCAAGACAACCCCAATCAGGATTGTTTTCTTGGACTTTCCTTCAGAGCCATAGAAGATGTTGTACAACTGTGTTCATAAGCTAAATTTGTTTTCTCATAATGAGTAAACTGAACTTGCAAAGAAAATAAATAAATAAATAAATAAATAAAACGACGTAGTGCCCCTTTTGTTGAGACATAAAAACATCTGATTAAGATATAATGTTTGAATTGCAAACATTTCATCGACTTACATCAGTTTGCTCACTTTCCTGCTTTTACAACTTCAAATCACAAATGAATTAATAGAAACTCGACAAAGGCTCCAAGCGAGCAGGTGACACATGGTCGTGGCTGGACTTCACAGGACAACGAACAGTCTGGAGTTTCTCTGCTTCGCAGACTTGTTGTGCTCTGTTAAATTGGCACATATTGTACTGGCTGATGAACGACAGATGTTTTATTCATAGAGGAAAGATAGTGTGCATTCTTTGAAGCACATTCCAGGTTTTATGAAGAGGGCAGGATGGGGGCAGAAGGTTTGAAAGGAATGAAGATTGACTGAATCCAGCATTTCAGCCATTCCTGCCATCAAATGAAGAGGTGCTTCTGAAGCTCTGTTGATGTTTGAGTCTGCCATCAAAATAAACCCAACCCCAACAAACTATCTCTTGATCTGCGTCATTAAATACCATCACCATAACACAGTCTTTACATATCTCTTAGACTGGGATAGAAACCACTGTTGTAGTGACAGATTCCAGACAATATTCTTGAAAATCGGTGGTTTCCAAAGACAAGAAAAGTCAAAAAGTACAACACACCTATTTGTTCTTATTAGTCCTGTCTTTTTTTGTTTCTGTTATCAGTCCCAACTTCTATCCCTATCCTGAAGGAAACATCTGGCTTTTTAGAACTTAAATCCTTCTGTGTGTGTGTGTGTGTGTGTGTGTGTGTGTGTGTGTGTGTGTGTGTGTGTGTGTGTGTGTGCGCGCGCGTGTTATCCAATTATCTAAAATGGATTAAGTCATTAATAAGTTGTGATTAGTGCAGCTTTAAATCAGCCATTTATATTTTTGTATATTTTTTGATATTTTTCCAACAGTCAACAGACTGCCAGCACAGATACTGATGCCATCAGACAGTAAACATAGAGAAGAATGTTACAGCTAAAGATATATTTTCCTCCAGAGTCCGCTGAGACAAAAACAGATATATAAATCTTAAATATCTGACATCATCATCAGAAACATCAGAAATCACAACTTTAAATGAATGATGAATGAAGTTTCTTGATGTGTAAATAGGCATACACACCATTAAAGTGATGTTGCATTTCTATGTTTTTATGTCAATGTAGTGTTCACAGCTGGTTTCTACTGCCACCAAGTGGCCAAAAAATAGTTTTGGTGCAATAATTGAGTTCAATATCTTATACTACCACCCTTTAGCATCAAAGTAAGAAAACCCTTCAAGGTGAGCCATATTTTTATATCACACTATTAGCATTTAACAGACATTTAAGAGCTATCCAGGATAAAAAAGAACAGGTGGATGAATTGGTAAAATTCATACAAGGTCTTGATTACAAGCAAGCTGTGAGGTATGGTCAAAGTCAGGGTGCCTCAGCTCTTTGAGTCTACGACCAGAGGATGGGATGGGGACGGGCAGGACGTGCCAGCCCCAGCCGCCTGCTGCACCCCCAGAGAGGCCTTGGGATCCATCTGCTTCATTCCAGCTGTGGAGCTGCACACACGCTGGAAGTCCGTGGATTAAAAGGAGATCGCTTACACCAAACGGGCTAACAAATGGCAGATGTTGTGAAATTCATTATCCTCTGTCACAACAGAGGGGCTGAAGGGACCCAGAGATTTTTTCCACATGAAAGCAGCATCAGAGCAGAACCATGGGAAACCGCTTCCCACTCTGCGGACTGGATAGAACTGGGATGTTTGGTCTCTCCACATATACACAACAAAATATAAACAAGCGTACAAAGGCAGGCTTTACCCGGTTTATCTGTCTTGCACATGGTTTGACTGAACCAGCACTGGAAATAAAACATGTTGTCTGGACACCACAGAGGCAGAGCATTGTGATCATTTACATTTTTAAGGTGGTGGGCAATCCAGTCTTAGCGGCTCTAAAATAGTTGTGTAGGAGTTGAGTTGTAAATTAAATTGTAGAATTGGTGGCTTCCATTATGCCAGGTTGACATTACAACATTTTATCGTGTCTGGCTACATGGTTTCTTGTCTTCTGTCTGTACTTGCAAAGTTTATCAAAAGATAAACCTTGGTTTGATTTATTTTAACCCTCAGTTCTTAACCACAAAAATATCTTTTGTCTTCTCATGAATATTTATAACATTGTTTGTACGAATTTTGTCACTTTGACATCTTGCTGCGTTTCTTGCACTGTTCAAAAAGTTGGATTTTAAAGTTGTATTAGTATAAGTCACTCTGGGTAATTACATCAAGCTTAAAGCCTGTGACAAATGCAAATTAATAACTTCTTCCCTTATGGGTAGATATAAGAATATGAAATGAAGTTTGGTCACAGAAGTTTATTCTCTTCACTAGAAGTTGTCAGAGCATTGCTCAGATATGACAGATGAAATGTTTGGGGTCATTACAACTGTCAAGGCAGAACAGTTTTGAAGATGTAACCAGCCATCACAAGTAAGTCAGACAGAAACATCAAAGTGGAGAAGCCAATCATTCTGCTTCAGTGTTTTTCTCCCGCCTGCCAGTCTGTCATGGCAACATCTTTGAGCATCAATCACTCATCTCTGTCAAAGATTATGTGTATGGTGACTCTATTTTTATCTGCAACCAAAACACTTCACACACGTGGCTTTCATTATCAATTTTTGCAGCTCGCCACCATTTTTCACAATGCTCCTGTCCCGTGGTCCTCTGACATCACACCCAGGACTGTGGCTGAATGTCTGGGCTGATCTTACGCTGCAATTATCCACTGCTTACATGTTGTAGCTTAGAGAGAGGCAAGTAGGGCTTTCTGTTCTAAAAATACTCCAACGTGGCCACGATAACTACAGTGGAGGTTATTTTTAGAAATTCAACAGACAATCAAAAGTTTTAAGTGACAATAAAGTGGCGTGATGACGGTTTAAACTACTAAGCTAACATGATGGCCTGCTGAAATTACATCCTGCATCCTTTCTTAACTACTTTTTCTTGATCTTGATGTAAAAGATGTAAAAAGGACTGTGTAAAAAGAAACTGCAATGCTGAGAGGAGCCTTGCACCAGGTTCTGTAATTATGTGGTGGTGGATGTCAGTGACAAAAGTCAGAATGATCTCCTTTCTCTTCCTAAAGGGCAGTCCAGTTCTCTTCCTAAGGGACGAGCACCGTTCCTTTGGAGAAATTGGCTAGCTCTCATCATAGCTGGCACTTCCGGCAGGTACTTCCAGGTCATTTCACTCAGTTACGAACCTTCAAAAGCAAAAAAGACTATTCGACTGCAGCCACAGTCTCCTCTGATCCAATTACTCTAATGTATATTTCATCGGGCTTGTGTAATGTTTTTGTAGTTTAACGTCACCCTCTGCTTTAAGGTATCTAATGTATTATTCTGTTTTTGAAAACCCCATTATAATGTAGAGTTTTTTAAGGAGGTTGCTGTGATGTGAGCCTCCACAGGGGATGCTTGTTGGGAGTTGCCCGTGTGCATTTTCACAGAGCTCATATATCAGGCTGTGTACATGCGTCAAAAATTTGCAAGTGTGTGTCAGTGGGAGCATGTGTAACAGGACAAGCAAGGTGTTTGGGAGAGGTGGGGAAAGCTGGTGCCCGACCGCTGATTTCTGTTGATCTGAGCCTTTATTCTCCCCAAGCTTGTGAAGACAGTGGTCCTGGGGTGGGAAAAATACACACGGGAGATATGTTCAAAGCCTGCGTGCTTGGTGACGATCCTGCGTTAGATCTTTAGCTGTTTGAAAAGTTCATATAAACTGAAAGACAGCCGCTGGGAAATGGTCTTTGCAAACTCAATGAGAGTTTATCATCTCAACACAGGGAGAGACACTGTTTGAGGTGGAAACGCATTGCCTGTAATCTCACTCCTCTTCAGAGATTTATCAGGGACCCCCCTTCTCTCAGACGTGGGCCCTTATAAACAAGGTATCTCAGAACAGGGACTGTCATCTCTTTTAGCTTGTAACCCCCTGAAAACAACTCAACTCCTGCTTGTGACCTGCTCTTGCTGAAATATAAGGATGACTAACGTTCATACCTTTTCTGACTATTTTTTTCTTGTCAGCAAATTAGCTGTTTGAAGTAGCACTAAAACTGCAAACTAATAATTACTGCAGATATTACAATCTTTCTATTTAATTAAGTCCCACTTTTGGTGTTTGTTTCAAGCCAGAGAATGTTTTTTACCAAAACCCTGGCGCTAATCTTAGCTTAATCTGCTAGCTAGCTACAGGTTTGACATATGGATCAGTGTGGCGTCAGCAGTAAGCCAGGCAATGTTTTGGACTGTCATTGTGACCAAAGAGTTGAGCCAAAAGGCAAAGCTGTCAATTCACCAGCTAATCTACTTTTCCCACTTCAGCCACTTCTGGTGGTTTGCGCGTATGATCAGGAACTCTCCTGGGCAGTTCCTGTCAGAAGTTTTTTCAGCCACACCTAACTGGTAGTGAGATATCTTAGGGAAATCCAGAAAACGCTGGAGGTATTACATCTTATTCAGCCTGGGACCACCTCAAGATCTCCCAGAGGGAAGCTGTCTTTGGGGATGGAGACACTTGAACTATTTTTCTAGGCTTAAGCAGCTGACAATGGATGGATAGATCATGAAAAAATATGCTGGTGATAGTTGAGATTCTACATAATGTCCACAAACCTACAGTATCCTACAGAGAAACCTAGACTTTTCTGTGGAATGTCTAAAATTGATTGTCAGTCGTCAGGTAAGAATGAGCCCAAGAAGGAGCCAAACCACTGTTTGAACGACTGTTTAAAAAAATAATAAGTATACCAAGTGTTGTTTTTGTGTCATCATTATCAAATGTATTTGTCCTGTAGAAAGCTCAATAGATGGAGAAATAGTTAGGAAAGAGGGGCAGAGTTCATTCATTCTTGATTCACTACAGATCTTAGTTTCTGGTCATCTATCTATACTTTCAAGATAAGTCAGTATAGTATTTCTCATAGATCATAAACTTTCTTGTAAAGTAAACCTTGAGCTGCTGGTGGATGGCTGTTGTTCAGCCTACAACAGACAAACCTCTAGTCTCCTAAACTCGTGAACAATCAAATCCTTCCCACTGGTTAGGCATAAAAAGACCCACATGACAGTGATTTCCAGGGCCTTGGAAAAGTAGGAGGAAACCAGAGATCACTGTGAGGGGATGGTGATAATTGTCTCATTTAGAGACTGATGCCCACAGGTAAGAGTAATTACATAGGACCATTATTCTCTCTCGTATGTGGGTGTGTGTGTTTGTATGCCGTGGAGGTTAGTCTTTCAGGCGGGTCCCTGCAGCAGATTACAAAGGTGTGGCTGCCGTGCAACATCCAAATGTGACACATAAAAGACAAAAGTGTGGATTAACAGAGGGTGTCTCAGCCCCATTCCGCTACTTTGCCATCAGTCTGACAGATGGCATGGGCTTGTCTGAGGCCCTGGCAATGAGGAGTGCAGTGGCTTCAAAGGCCCTCTGTAATCTGCAGAAACATCACAGGCTGGGAGAAAGTGACTGTCTCCCAGACACCCGCCCTACTAAGAGGGCGAACGAGGCGCTAATGAAAGGCAGATAAAGGGATCGCAGACACAGACAGTGCCTCATGGAAAAAAAGAGAGAAAAAACATCAGGTAGACTCTGCTTTTTTCCTTTGCCTTTCTTTTTCTTTTAAAGAATCTACAGATAAATGGTCTCGTCAGTCCTTTTGTATTCCCTGAAAAACAGCAACACACAGATAAAGAGTTATTTTCAAAGCTCTCCTCCCCCATTGAGTGTGACTCAATTCAGTATAAATGGTCAGTGCTGAGTATGGGGTAAACTTAGAGATGATGGAAGAAGGATGAAGATAGTGCTTTTTTCTTTTGTTGGAAATGCCACCAGTTCCTTGTGTTTTTGGCAGCTTTGATGTGCCAGTCAAGCCTGGTGCTCACTGTCAGCCACAGCATTAATCAAAGAAACTCGGGCTTTGTCACACTTTGCTGCATTCATTTATCACCCAAGAAGGAGCCAAATCCCTTCATTTGGATTAATCAATTGTTGCTTTTTAGTGACTCTCAGGGCAGGGTAGGTTCACATCTCCGTCTTGGTAACACTAACACATGACAGCACCAGTATCAAAAGCACAATACGTCCTTTTACTTTCCAGGATACAATGGGGTCAGCCATACATCACTATTTCACTGAAATGTATTGTAGTTTCTTCTACAAAAGGTCAAACAATTTTTATCTTGACAGTGAAAAAAACACAAACATAGGGCAGAGCTACAACATCAATTATGGATTAAAAAGTCTGATTCCTAATGTTCCACATGCCAGACATGGTGTGATGGGAAATATGGACGTCTAACAGGTCCCTGGAGGCGCTCACATGTTTGCCGGGTGCAGTTCATGGTATGGGCGAGTTCAGTAGAGCGAGCATGAATCAGCCAGAGTCTGCAGACCCCCGCTCAGCTCCAGAGCAGGGGATTTATTATACACTCTCTGGGTGACCAAGCCACTCTCCATTTCAACACATGCGCCTGTTGTTTTTTGACAAGTTACTGGACTGTGTAGGCCTGTCAGAGCTGGTAATAGCTCTTATTTTCAAGGGAATTCACAGAGCCCATATTATCAATCACTTTTTGTGTATAAGACCATATCACAGAAATGTCAGGAAAGGAGAAAGAAATAGAAAAGTTTCAACAACTAACAGTGGGCCAAATCATAGAAATGCAATGCCTAAAATCACAAAACAAAACAATCTAATTTTACCACATCACATACCATGATAGAATGAGATCAATGTGACCTTTGACTTTAGGTGCTGTGGCCAATGTTACTATCTCCAATGTTCCTATCTCTATACAAAAAAAATCCTGAAATTGTGTCCACTGACTTTATATTTGTCGAGCAGTGTTGTTCTTTTCTTTTCTTTTCTTTTCTTGGAGACACATCTGTTGTACTGAAAGAGATACTGACTCTAATTCTGATATGAATTTATCTTCCTGCCAATGCTGAATTTCCTTAAATTGAAATGCTCAGCACCAATCAGACATTTTTATAATGTTTGGTATATTCATGTTTAGGCATTTAAATTCACTTCAGTGAGGAAATTTCAATATTCCCTGAGCACTGATTGCATTAACTGTTCATTTAGTCCCATCAAAGGGTCAATTTTGATTTGTTTTTTCATAAATTTAAGAAATGGTGAACATGTTAGACATAATACTCCCCGCATATATGTGTTGTGTACGTGTGCAACTGTGCTCATGTTAGCGTGCTGATGGTAGTATAGCTTAAAAAACCACTGTGCCTTCATGTGGTTTGGAATAAATTGGAAAAATTCCCTTGTGGGAAATTTTACGTAAACACCTCCTGCAGTCAGAACTTGAAACGAACTTGAAAAGTCAGCATATGCGTAAACTTGACACAAGAAAGTAAAGGCTGATGGTGGGGAACTTTTTTTAAAGTATTAATGTTCCTAATCCATGTAGCCCTTCTTAATATTTTGGCTTTGGCATTTGGTTGTAACAGTTAGTTGCAGTCCATATAGAGTGACATAGATTAGTTATTTACCAGCAGTAACACTGATTATAAGTCAGATAAAGAAATATAAAATCAGTGGTTTCAGTAAGCGTTCTATTTTTTTAAATGCAAGATACAACTGATCTTCTTCGTGGGATCCATGTTGTTTTCTGCAATTCAACCTCCCAACTCTAGAAATGGAACCATCCGAGAAACATGTTAAATGAACAACCTCACACAGCTGCTATCATGGCTGTAGGTCTAAATGAACATCTTCAATAGCTTTCGGTTAAATCATTTTAATTCAGTGCATAACTATCATTTTTTATTAAAAAAATATGAAAGAAAAGTGTAATAAAATATCAACACTTTACAGGCATCTAGCTGACACCACAATGAGTTAAGTGTATAGCTCTCCAATGTTACACTCAGACAGCAACAGCCTGAACCCTCCGCAGATGAGGGATGTGTCCATAAAGCTCTGGTTTTGAGTTAGGGCAGCATTAAATGTCTGGGTGTCAGCTGCTGTTTTACTTTTAGCTCTGCCAGATTCTTCTCCTCCCAACGCCCAGCTGGGGATACAAAAGTCATTCAAGAGTTGTGTAATTAGCTGGAGTTTAATTAAAGGCCAATTTGAAAAAAGCGGCAGACAAAAAGGCAAATTAAAGAGACTTGTAAAACAGAAAATTAAATGCTTAACAAGCTCAGTATCACCATTCAGAGACCTAATTTACATCGCGAACCTTTACAATGAGCATGTTTGCAATTTTGTGGCTTCAACATTACTTTTACTATGAAGTTGTGATTTTATAACTGAAATATAACACAACAAACATTTTGTATCATATGACAATCTAACTGCATCACACATATTTTAAGGTCATACTGCTTTTTGCACAGACTATATGATACATGTGAACTATTTTATATACAAAAGATAAGACTTTACTTGTTCTCAATAAATCCTGTTAAAGTTGTTTGTGTTTGTGCAAGGTTCCTCTTATGTTATTTCAACCATCATGCATTATTAAACCAAAAGAAAAAATCAGTATACGCCAATATTTCATGATATTTATGGTGAAATGTCAGTTGATGATAAAATAATCCATGCTACAAGATTTGATGAGAGACAGAAACACTGTTACAAAGTTAAGGGGGTGGTTTCGTAGTTTGCTTAAGTTAAGTTTTGTCCAAACAGAAATATTCTCATGTTCAAACACCTTTAATATAAGTTAGGAACAGGAGCCTGTCTGCCCTCAGTGCAGCTAATTGCCCCAGAGGGAGTCCAAAAAGCCACAAGTTGTTCTGCTCCTTGTCATCACTGCAATGACTGCAAGCTACTTGGTCCTGTGCACACACACACACACACACATGCACAATTTTTAAGTTTTGGAATGACACTTCACATAAAGATGTTGCCAATTTTGGCAATGTTTAAAACAGGTTCCTAAGCCATCATGATTTAAAGAGTCATCAAAGACATAGCTGACATTTGGGAATATTAGAAAAAAAGAAATTGAAAGAATGCAATGAACCCTGTGATAGATGGGTTAAATGAACACATATGACTGTTTTGTATAATTCAGTCAGTGTGGAAATCTTGGCAATTTTCATGCAGCTTTAGATCAGGAATCTCTCAACTCTTTAAAGAAAAAGTGGTGAAAATGTGAGACAGAACTACTCAGCCATGAAAAAAATGTGCCACAGCAACATGCTTCCAAAATGACAATATTCAACTTTAAAACCCACAGTTTTCCTGATTTGTTATAATATGTGATGTGTCAAAAATCAGCTTGGCAATTAAATGAATTTAGAGGATCACAACTTTCAGCAAATGATAAAAACGTGATTACCATCTGCACATTTAAGAAGTCCCTTACTCTGCCAAGCCTTTTGATGAGGCTGCAGACTTATCCAACAGCTTTAACAGATGTTGCGGTGCGTTGAGCTGAAAAGCAGCTCTTAGACATTGCAGTCCTGTTGAGCGATTGTTTTCAACTGGTACACTTTAAATCTATGAAAAGGTTAACTGGGATCTGCGACACTGACAGCAGTTCAAATCGGTAACGATCTCAGCACCTTGTTTCACTGCTCTCTGAAAAAACCTCAGCATACTGTCTGTAAGCACCACACCCACCCCTTCAAATAACACACACATGCAGGCAAAGCTTAAACACTAAAAGCAGATGAAGCAGAGATTACTTGTGGCAGGATTACAGTAAAAGTATTTTTGCATACTATGAACCACTGATTCCTTAAGATTTATTAACCCAATATAATTTCAATAATAATTGCCCAACAATATTAATATGTAAATTTCAAGTAATTAATAATTCACCTTCATAATTATACATTTTATTTGAGCAAAATGATTTCTGATGTGCCTGAATAATCACATTATGTTGTGAAACCTAACTAGTTCAGTGACTTTTCAGTGACACATGTGCACAGAAAGGTGTTGGCAAGTTGGATGAAACAGCCCATCAACTCTTTATTTTCATTTTTTATTTTTTTCAAACGACGACACATTTTCCTTGGTGTAAAATAAGAAGAAAAGCATTGATTCTGGAACTGCTGCTCCTTCAAAGCAGCATCCTTTACGGAGAAGCTGGCATGACCTTGTTTCCTTGGGAGTAAAAGATACAGAAAGCTGGAGGGGCTGGGCGAGGAAGAGGAGGGGTGGAGGAAAGAGGGTTTGGGGGGGCACACTGTGGAAGAGGTGGGGTAACTTCAAAACCCACATCAAAAGGAATAAATAATTGTTTCTGCTGGTTTTGTTGTTGTGATACGGATCGGCGAAGCAGCAAGTGGCGAGCAGGAAGCTTTGATTTGAGGCAGCCTTCCTGGAGAGGGCTCCTTCTGTCGGCAGCTGAGCAGAGAGAGGGGGGCCCACTGATTAAAGTCCTGTTTGTTTTAATCTTCTCTTTTGCCCAGGGGAGGCCTACAGAGAGGGAGAGATCCTACTGGGGGGTGGGACGATTCTCTCCTCCGGGGACTGATTCCTCTTCTTTTTGTGTCCTGAAAAGGAGGCAACGTGTGCAGCATCCAGACACAGGGCAAGGACAATGAGGGAAGGCTTGAAGTTGAGTTTATTATGAGGCGCTCGTGACAGAGGCGTGAAGAGAAGTGTTGTGGGTCAGAGGTAATTGCAGATAATTAAGATGATAAAACTCTTTTATCCTCAAAACCGGTTTAGTTTGAGTTGAGTTGAGGTTAGCTGAGGAGCATACATAAAAATTCCATTACTGATGTTTGCACTGACTAGCTTCAGTCCACATCTCCCTTTTTTCCTTTAACTTAATTAGACCTCTAATAATGTCCAGTTAGAACTCTGTATAATCTCTGAATTGTGACTTAAAACCTCCCCCTTTGGCCAGCAGGAGAACAGTGCAAACATAACACTGACATCTAGCACCTCTGGCCTCATTTTCAATCTCTATAATCTTTTATACTCTGTTGAATCATTTGTCAGTGCAACCCAACGCTTGAGAAGATTTCAGTTCTATAAATTACATCCTGTGATACTAAATGAATATAGTGCTTGCACTGCAGGGGTAGCAGCAACTGGGGCAACCTGTGTAAAAAATGTATGTGTTCATGCTGTTATACAGCTGTTTAGATTAAAATGATCACCACATGACATATGATATGTTAAGAGGCAGCTGATAAAAGTGAACATCAAATGGCATATGTCACTGTATGTTAACAGTGCGTGCAATAACGCAGGCCTGCAAACCTTTTCCGCTCACTGATCTTGTGTATTTTTTTCATCTATGTGTATATGGGTAGATAGGAACCCCCCCGCTGACAGCTTCTGTAGAAAATGGCAGTTTTTAAAGGTTCACGTTGACATAAGTCAAAGGTCGTGTAGTGTGAGACAGAGCAGTGGGGGGAGGGGGTTGCACGTTGAATGTCAGTGTTTAGGGGAATGGAAGACATTCACAGTCATGAGCATGCTATGTACATGAAACATAAAATCTTTGCACGCACACCCAACTGTGAAGACACACTCCCACACGCATAAACGTACCACGTGAAGCCTCAGGAATCCTCCACTCGCATGATAGTAACAAGATGAGAGGTGACGCATAACATGAGCAGAAAAGCTCATGTTATGTGAGACAGGAACCATTTAAGTGCACATCATAGTTAATATAGTGAATTTTGCAATATGTTAGTTATGTTCAAGTTAAAGCTCCATTATAGTAAATGTTATAAATGTTAATTTGGCATGAATATAAGTTTCTTTGAGATCACTCCAAACTTTAAACAGAATTTATTAAAATAGGACATTTAATAATTCCTACAGTTACCTGCACCCATCGTTCCTATAGTAACATTCATCTAACTGTCACTATGTCAAGCTGAATTGCTGCTAGACCTCTTGAATAAACTGAATATTTGCACTGTGATATAATCAGAGAGCTTCCCACTGATTTGCATCAACTGATAAACGTGACACCGACTCTTTGATTCTGACAGAAAATCCAGTATTGGCAAAAGTGTCATCAGAATTGCTGAAATAATGAAATAGACTTGCTGAAGCACACATTGCTCAGAGCCTTTTATGCAGTTATTCAAACAAAGTAGTCTCATTGGATCTTATCGACACATGACGAAACAACAGAAGGCAGCGTTTTCCATCTCTGACGGTAAACAGCCGCTCCGTCCACGGGCCTGTCAGTGTTAGAGACAGAGCTCGTTAAGAGCTGACATCAAACGCTTATAGAGACTGATGATTTAAATATTGAATCGACTGGCGGCAGCATTCAGACAGAGGAGAGCTGCTATGTGCTGACACTAAGACAGATGTATATTTTAGCAGTCGTTTCCCAGCTAAACTGTTTAATAGCCTCAGGGATAAGACAGATGAAAGTCAGACCTGCAGATCTGCTGGGACATCTCTGGGGTTTAGTGTACTGTACCCATCACCCTCCCCTTCAACCCTCCTTCCACTCCCCCCTTATACATGCTGGTTCACTCTCAGTGGGATCACAAGAGAGGTTCCCTAAACCGAGGCCCCTTGCCAGGCCCCAGGCACTGGGGACACTAACAAGCTCTAATGATCTCCAGCCAGGCCTGTCTCTCTGCTCTTCCTCCACTCACTCACACTGCAACCTGCAGGACAGGCCTTGGAGCAGACAGCCTTACTGAACCCGCTGTACCGCATGTGCCGTCTCCTGTCCAGCTACTTTCAGTTCAGGATCAACATGAGACAACCTCTGCTGGGGTTGATGGACTTTTCTTTATAGCACACTTGCAGGAATGTGCTCTGATAAATGTATATGGATGAGGTTAAATGAATGTTTGGTATGATAAAAACTCAGTGGCCCCTTTTTCTTTCTGCACTTCTGGTCTGCAGACGTTTGTTGGCATGTCTGCTCTCCAAGGGGAGACCAGATGTGAGGCAATAGAGGGACTGAAGATAATTGTAAACGTTTGGTCTGCTTCTTATCTCGATGGGCCCAAGTCTATCTATTTAAGACCAAAGAAGAAGACAGAGTGCAGCTCTCCCACATCACTACGACTGAAGTTGGAAGCAACAAGGGCAGGTTGTAACTGCATGAATCTTAAGATTGTTGGCTCTTAACCAGTTCTGACAAATTAAAGGTCCTCCCTGAAAAAGTTCTTACAATATTAAAAACCAGTCATTGGCAATGGATGTTGTATTTCTTGGTTCATTTTGTTCTGATCTCTTGACTTTAAGTTGAGATATTTTCAGTACAGCTACAATAGGGCCTAATGGCACATAAATTTTAGTTATCTAAATCATCAACACTAAATGTCAGATTTTCATTGCAGTCCCACGGAGCTTAAATGTAACGGCTGCACAACAGACTTTTTTTATTTTGCACTGGTAGAGAGAAATATGCATAAAAAAATGTATAATATGGTAATATTATAATATGTGTTTTCACCAAGATTGGCTGTAACAGCTTCCACTTTATCTTTATCAACTGCCATGTCTGTTTGAATGAAATAAGAAATTTAATCAAATGGATTTGTGTTTGATGCAAACACATATAAATAGGACCTAAGATACACTTTCCTGACTAAATTTTGGTTTAGTGCATCAAAAGTTGGTTATTTATTTTGAATCAGAATTTGGGGAATTGGGATCTAAATCAGTTTCTGTTTTTTTTAACAACACTTCTGATACTGGCAGGTTTGGATTAGCAACTGAAATGTAACATAGTAAATTAGAGAAAAAAAATCCCATTACTGCACGACTAGTTAATGTTTTACTGACCAGCACTGATTTTTCCATTTATAGTTGCATCATTAAGTTGTTATGGTTAGCATGTTAGCAAAAACCACACATTCAGCAGACACAACAAATTCCTTAGCATTCAGAGATGTGATTCAGTCATCCTTTTTTAATTCAGTTCAATTTTATTTGAATGATGCTGTAGTCAGGTTGGAACTTCATAATGTTATAGAAAACCCTAAATCCTTTACTCACTGTTTTGGGGAAGTAATTGTATTTGTTGGAGCAACCTGCTCTGGTTGAAAACAACACTGATTAGAGCTGAACGAAAACAGTACAGTTTGGGGTTATAATCTCAAAACAAGTTGAAAGACTATAAAGTTCTTCGGAGCAGAGGGGGATGATAATCATTATTCTTTTATAGATTTGTCACCGTAACTGACCCCTTTCAAATAACACCAAATGCTTTGACCCATTTTACATGTAAAAATATTATATTGCACTTTAAACACTTATGACAACTTCTACCAACACAAAAAAGCTCTAAGCATTCCCATCTAACTTGGACCAGTTGTGGGAAAATGAAGAAAAAACCCTGAGAGAGGATAATAAAAGTGTCTAGTAACAATATAAAGTATGAAGCTGCTTTTAGATTTGAATCGTAAACTGATGATCTCTCTGAGCGTAAAACTGATTGAAGGGTTGTATTTTATTTTTGGTGTATTACGTAAGGGAAAGCCCAGAGTTGTTGAAAATGAAAATTATTACCATCTTAACGGTAACAAATCAAGATCAGTTGAAACAGCAGGGGAAAATAAGCAGAAATTTTGATGTATGTATTGGTTATTACATTTTTTTTTTTTTGATCACATTAATGGCATATAATTTTTGTAAAACACCTTAACTGAGTAGCAAACCCTATGAACTTTACTGAGCTATTGAAAAGGACTGGCAGACAACCCAGTGCCAACTTGTTTACACTGTTGTTGGTCTTGTTTTTGAAGAGCATAAAACAGACGCTCTGACCAACAAGACCAAATCCAGCGCTTACAACCCATTAAAAAGGCCATGTGGAAGCTGGCATGCAAACCAGCGGATGCAGCCGCTTAAAAAAGAGAGTACATTAAACAGCACATTGTTTGGATGCTTTAAGTCCGAGACTATAAATGAGTTTAGGTTTTTAGTCTCTGGTGTATAACCGCTACCAGCCTGTCTGTGTGGGCAGACAGAATTGACCTCAGACACAAAAATGCAAAAATTTCCTTTGTAGGTCACAAAATTGAATATTCAGACATTGACTTGTGGCATGATTTCAAGTGTTGTGACTTCATGTTGGTAAAACAGTCACGTACATTAACACCTAAAACTTGGGAAACAGGTGAAACTATTCGGTCTTAGACTTTTCTTTTTAAAAGAATAATGTCACTTTAGGGCTGAACAACATAGAAAACAACCTACTTACAAGGGCCATTTTTTGCAGTGTGTTGTCTGCTACAAGTCAGTGTCCTCTTTTGTTGTGGAGTACATGCTCCTCAGGGAATAATGAGCATGAGGCGATCAGACAGCAAAGCTGGTTTCGCTCTCTGAAGTTTGTGCCAGAAACGAACATCCTCGTTAGACTGGTCCACAGCCACTGGGAACAGAAAGTTCCCAACTTTTGGCTTTTGTGAGCCATTGTGTTTGCATCACTCTCTAAACCCCTAAACCTTCAAGTGTATAATTGAGTGGTTACAGAATATTTTCATTAAGTCAGAAGTTGCTGTCCAGTGTTGGCAAGAAGCACGTCTCTGCTCTCAGCTTAGAGTACTTCAAAGTTCTCTTGAAACTTAGCTCTGTGTTTATTTCTGTCAGTCTTGAAGCCCGTGTAATCAACGGGGAATTGACTTGAAGGTCTTAAAGGGTCCACTTTGAAATAGATCAGTAGGCCTACCCCGCTTACATCCACCCTCACCCTGGATATGAGAGGTGTGGACATAAATTTAGTATTGGACAGTGGATGAAATGAATATGAATTTTCAGCATTTTGATCTAAGCATTGAGAACGGATAAAAGGCACAGTCCAAAGCACATCTGAAAAAGGAGCTTACATTTTCTATAATATTAAACCTAAGTCAGCCTTTGATCTTTTAATCCTGTGCTCATAAGGTTGTGAGATAAGCAGGCATGACTAACGTCTCTTTCTAATATTCAAGAAAGAGCAGAGCCCACATAATGAGCTCTTTTACCCCTTTTGAAGACAAATTGGACTGAAATTCCATATTTAATGGATCTTCCTTTCAATAGATTTCTGTTTAAAGTCGAGAGGGAGAGAAAAGAGATGGTCAGGCCACGTTAACAGCACTGTTAAACACAGTGTGGGTGTCTGGCCTTGTTTTACTCTCAGCCGTCCAGATGTCTGTCTGAGCTGTCTGCAGCTGTCTTTGTGGTACCAACCTTGTTGTTTCAGCATTTAGCCGCACTGTCACTTAAACTGACTCGCAGGGTTTATGTAAATGACAGTGGAAGTCTAATCCTGTGCAGCACACAGGCCGCCTGTGCTTTCTTGTAATCACATCCACAGATCTGCTGATGCCAGCTGTGGTCACCTATCTGTCCTCAGTCAGTCAACATCCCTGCGCTTGTTCATTAGTGCACTGAGGCTACTGGACTTGACTCAAACCAAAATTATAGCCACACAAGTAAAAATATTTAGTAATATAGAATTTAATCCACATTCTAAGAGGGCATACCAAGCCAAAGTATAAGCTAAGACTAAAGGTTTATGACCACAGTGACCCCATAAGGCTGCAATGCTCATTACACACGATAAAAGTTTCAAGAAATGAAAACTTTGCTCCTCTCACATTTTAATTTCTGAGGAAATGCTATGTTGTCTTAGATCAAAGATATTAGGTCAATGCTAAGATACTAGTGACATATTGCTAACAAACTTAAACAGGTATTTTGACTTACAAGTTTATAACCTTATTTCTTTTCTCACAGTACCGTCCAAAGAATCTGGCAGCGCTTCGTTTAGCATGGAATCAGGACATGTGAAAAGCATGTTTGTTTTTGCCACAATGTGAGTTGTGAACAAGAGAATTATCTATCCATATATACTTTAACAATGATTAACACTTAAATAAGAAAAGGACATAAATAATACAGCATAAACTGCATTGGATGATAAATGAAAATTAAATTTGATGCAGATCACCAAACTTTTACAATTCTTTCTGCCTGCCAACATAGATTAACTGTATTTATAGACTGGATCCACATCTGACATGAAATCTAAATTATGATTCTGATCTTTGACCTTTAAAATACACAAATAATACTTGACACTGACACTATTAGCTTTTGAAGGGCTTCACAGGGCATCTAATCACTTTTAAAGATTAGAGCCCTCTGTGTCTGGCTCAGTAACTTCAGCTGGGTAATAGTTTCTCTGTGTATCTCCCACAGGCTGTGCCAAACCTTTAATTGGGTGACACTCAGTCCTGTTGCTCCCTCACTCACTCTCTCTTTGTGTGTCTGTGTCTGTGTTTCACAAGCAGACAAAGTTATTTAAATTGCTCTAATACTTTCATCTCATATTCTCTTTGTCCCATTGTTGTGCAACCACATGTACTCAGATGTAACTCAGATGTAAAGAGACACTAAGAGTACAGAGAGGATTTTTTCTGATTTCATGCATTACTTCTTTTCACATATCTTACATTCTCTCCAGACAAATTATATTCCAGATATGAAGTGCTGTGTGTGTGTGGGGTGGGGGTTGAACAAGGCCAATTTGTTTAAAGGCTGGTCTTCAGGGTGAGGCACACCACAGAGCTATATTCATATATTACATTTGCGTTTTTACACTTCTGACGGGCGCTGTATCGTGTGGCTGTTTTCATCTCTCCGTTTGATGCTGGTTAAAGGAGAAGGCAGTCATTGTCCTCTGTGGCCTGCAGGCATGTTTTGAGCTACGCAGAGTGAGTCAATGGAGAGTCGGGGGGCTGACTAAATGTCAGGCGCACATGGCCACGCTCGCATAGTTTAATGCGGTCCTGTGTCTGGCCCTTGTCCTTGTCCCCTTCTAACTCTGTGTGTCTTTATCCCTCTGTCTCCAGCTTCTCCCTCTGTCTCAGATGTACATGCCATCTGGTCTGGCTCCACATCTGTGGATATCCTGTCTACAAAGCCTGGACAGCAGTGCTCTTTGTGCAGCGACTATTTGTGCTCTCAGGCACCTGCCACGGCTTAATTCACTTTTCCCATGCAAAAGAGGCAAGTGTCCACCGCTAAACATCACATGTTGTAAAACCGCTCGTTAGAATATCGTTTATACCCACGGGTGGTGAGATGCGGCTCTGCTCAGGAATACCAAAGCCTTTTCTGCAGAGGGAGGACATTTGCAAACCTGTCAGTGACCTGTACCTGCACAGCTACAAAACACAATTATTACCCTGTCAAATGTTTGATAAATAGGGAAATGTGCCAGCAGCTATAGAGAGTAGGACAAAGTGTGCTTAGAGAAAAAAAAACACAGCTCTTACATTAATTAGTAGTTATCAAATGAGCTCAAATCTGCTGTCCTTTTCTTTGCTGGTATGATTTGCTGACTTCAAACAATGATATGAATTCAAAGACTAATTACTCTTCACCGTGTTTGGCCTTGGCAGTCTTTGACTCTACAGATGTGTTCAATATGGGAGTAGTCACAGCAACTATGTGTGTACCACGAATGAAAAGCTATGTGCCATGGATGTTTCCCACTGGGATAAGTGAGTAAATGTTTGATTCATTATACAACAGTACGCTATCCAACAAGGACAGTCTTACATAAGTCTGTTTGTGAAATGTGTCCCAGTCAAGGCATCTTTGTGAGCTTTACAACCACTGTCAGATACAATGAAGTCGACATAAATATATTTTGAGGCTTTGTGTCCTGGTTTAAACTGGGCATCAAAACATGAAGTCACTCATGTAGTTTTAATCATAATGTGATTTGACTGTTTATCCCAGAAACAACTGTTTTTAAGATCTCATTAAAAGCTCAATTTGTATTTTGCAGCTGAGCGTTCTATCAGTCACATATGTGGTGCTCCACTTGCTGCAATTTAAAGTAAGAATCATACTTTATAATTGATCATACTTGGAAATCTAGCATAATGTTTTAATGTCTGCTTACTTTAGCACAAATGTTAGCTAAAGTACAATGAAACTCTCTCTTCTCTTGAATATATTTCTATACATTTCTGAAATTTGCATCTGAATTTCCATGGAAACTGTGACACAATATGCAAAACCATCTACTGTGTATGAATCTGTGGTTGAGATGGTTACTGTAATGTATCTCAGAACAGTGATGATGTATCCTTTCCCGAAAATGACCACACATTTCCAATAAACCCTGTTGGCTTCCTGTCACAAGGTCAAGGTGTTGCCCCCTCAGTGATGTTCCTCCACATGCATGTGTTCTCGCTACTGCTCAAATGATGAAAACAAACATGTCAGCATTTATTTTTTCAGTGGATTTTTACTTCTTCCAACTTCTGCCATTGCTAGTAAAGAAACTTAGTTCTATTTACACTGAAAG
Source organism: Polydactylus sextarius (assembly GCA_016801845.1). Taxonomy (NCBI): domain Eukaryota; kingdom Metazoa; phylum Chordata; class Actinopteri; family Polynemidae; genus Polydactylus; species Polydactylus sextarius. Next base: position 15,331,331 of record CM028906.1, read on the forward strand.
AGCTTTGCCAACCTCCTGTTTGTGCTGTGAGGCATTCCTGTAGATTTCCTGCAAAGTTAAACCTGGCTGCACACAGGGAACTGTAAAACTCAGAGCAGACCAGTAATCTCATGACAGAAATGTTCTTTGTTCTAAGTCAAATGTTTTTTATTACTTACTTTGGATTTACATAAGAGAAGCAAAAGTGCCTTCAGTTTAAAAGTCTCCTATTGTACAGATGCCTGCCTTTTTCTAATTAACGAGTACATTGGATGGTGCAAAAGTAGGATTTCCAAATGTTGTGTCAAACACAACATGGACTTCACATTAAAATGTGATTTCATTTGTTCCTAAATAAGTGACTGTTAATCACTACATTTCAACGATATAAAGATTTTCCAGTGATATATGTGATTCCAGTGATGCTTTGGTAGGATAACAGCGTTGTTAGTCTTGTAAATCATAATTGCTATGTTTGAAACCTAGTTATATGATTTTTTTTAAAGTGTGGAAGTATCAAGCTCAATTCTATTCATTCTGCACAGAAAAGATTATAATTTAATCTCATTGTATAGAGAAGGATTTGGAAGAAACGCTGGGATACTCATAATAAATACAATAATTTGAGCTAAAAAAAAGACAATTTTGGCACTAATTCTGCCAAGTAGGGATAATAGTGTCTTCCAGAATTGTATACTTGACTATGATTTAGCCAGTAACTTGAATAAAGGGGTGTGGTCATTTGTAATATATTTAAAATTCCCTGGGGATATGCTCTAAAAAGGAGATTATGTAACTGTAACCAAGAGATGTTCTGCACACCAGTTTGTCTTTTTGCAGTAGTAGACGGTCTCAAATGAATTGATTTTGTTGCATGTTTGCTGAATCATCAAAGAATTCCTTGTTGTCTTCATTTCTATGATAATGTGTCAAAGTGAATATTGCAGAGATTTCCTAAATTGTACTTTATATGGGTGCTGTTGGTAAGAGATATGTACATGACAGAAACTCCTCAGTACCTTAAAAACATACAGTGAGGACAACACTACAGTGGGTAATCACACCAGTGAAGAGGGAGCTGTTTGGTGAGGGGATGAAACATTCATACCACTCCAACTGGCTTAAGTCAAGGTAGCTTAAATAGATGAAAAGACCTTCATTAAATTGGTATTTCATAATAGAACAACAGAAACTCACCTCCATGTCTCAGTGTTTTGACCTTTATTAGGTTGAAAATTGGTCCAGATACTGTCTGTTTCCATTTTGTTGATATGTTTTTTTTTTTTTCCTTTCCTTGTGAAAATGTGAAAAGACTGACGTGCAAAATGTCTGGTGTTGCCAGAAAAGCAGAGCAAAGATAGACAAAATATATAAATAATATATAATACAATCACATAAAATATACAGGAAAAATTAGTGGTCGAAATGTGAATAAATAAACATTAAAAAAGTGCCTCATGCAAACAATTTAGACAGGAAACTCTGCCTTTTCAGCTTTGTACTGCAATATTGAAATGTCAAGGAATTAAAATTCTTCTGGACAGTGGAATTTTTAATACATTTTTATTTGTGAGGTTTTCATAAAACTCCATAAACTGAAAGGGTCAGCAGAGCAGAACAGGAAGGTGGAGCACACAGAGGAAGAGTCCCTAACCAACTCTGTAAAGCTGCAGGGCAGTCACCCTGAACAGACATGTCTGAGTCTGGACAGATGTGTCTGTTCTGTCAAAACAAAAAGACAAGAAGTAACAGCAGCATCTGTGATGATGGGCTGAGGTGGTGGTGGTGGTTGTGGGTGAGGTCTATTTCACTACATTTACTGTAATACATAAGACTTAACCATGTTTCTTTGTAATGTGTCTGGCAGACTTTTGAAGTTTATAAATGACAAATCTGTTTAATTTTTTTTTATTGGTTGTATGCAAATTGTGCTTAATTTGTGCCCATTAATTCCTCTGAACCTTCAGCCTTTTGGTGTCTTATGTACTTGTAAATGAATTGGGAATCAGTTCACTATTCTATTAATTTGATAAGCTAACTATTTATTATGATATAGTCAGAATAATCAATGATGCCTGTTTTTTTTTTTTTTTTTTTTTTTTTTTTTAAGTTAGCTCCACTTGCTATCACCTTGGTTAAGTCCCATATCTCTTTCAGCCTTCAGGTCTGTGTGTGGTTTACTGCTAAATCTGCTGAACATGAATCCAGATAAACTGCAGTTTATAGCTTAGAAGCTCAAACATGTCAGTAAAACAGAGCTTATTGGTTGTGAACACATATTTCAGGGAATTAAGTGAGTAAAGTGTATTAGTTGGCTGGTAATCTAAAGCGTCACCGTCCAACCCGCGTGTTGAGCTGCTTGCCTTTTTTGGTTCTCTTCTGTCTGCGTAGTGAGATATAAGAGCAGCTTGAGTTTGCAAGGGTTTGATCCAAAGTTGGAGTGGAGGGGTGTTTTCTGCTATTACAATACCACTTGACACACCCAATTCTTATGTGCCTTTTAGAAATACTCCCACATTTTCAACACATCCTTTTTTGGCAGAAAAACAGTGTTCACACACACAAACTCATACAGCAGTGGCACAACAATCTGCAGCGTATCATAGTTTCAGCTCTGTAGTGATAGTTCCTCTCAGTTTTTGGGAGGTTCCCTTTTATTTTGCTGAAAAAAAAACACAACACATCTGGCATCAGAGCACCAAAGAGATAACACTTGGAATATCTCAATGATTTGATGATGGTACTGAAGTCCCTTGGGAGTGGCTGAGTGGGAATATAACACAGGTACAAAGCTAACATGGTGAGAATGGTTGCCCAGTTAATTCATGTTGAAATATATATATAAATGAGCAATTTTAGACCTGGGTGCATCATAAAATTGTTGTGCTGTAATCTTACCCTTGTATCATCAGCAAACAGCCCAAGCTGAGATAGACTGATCACAGCGAGCTCTGTACTCTCTGATAATGCTGTTTCAGACTCTTGGCAAGCTCACACAGTCTTTTATATGTGTTATTTATGTAATTATTATCCTCATGAATTGTGGATTGTCAACAGAAGTTTGAAGATGAAGCGCTGTGTCAATTAAAGTGATCCACATTTGATGTCCGCATCATCCACCACTACAGAGGGATGCAGCTTCTCTGATGCGCAGGCTTGAATACAAGCAAATGCATGTGATTAAATATTGTTTCCTATTATTGTTTACTTGGAGATTTCTCTGAAGTTAATTCAGAAAGTCTTTCACATTGAATCACTTTGAGCTGCACATCAGAGAAAAAACTTGAAATCAAATGCTTTTGGTTTTCGGTTTTCTCATGGAAAGTTATTTGAGAGATTTATTTCAAACAGTTACCCTTGTCAGGCTGATCTAAAGCTTTGGAATTTCAGAAATGTGTGATTCTCTCCAGAGCCATCATCAAACCAGACTGAACTCAAACTTTCCACAACATGTGTTCAATCAAACACATCTTGTCTTCTCAGAATTCCTCTCCAGAGTGGACATGTGCATCTAAGATTGTTGTTGTACTATTACTGATTTCTCATTTAACATCTCTAAATCAGTGCTGGCGAAACCAAATAACCAATTACAAATATAATATGAAACGGGTTTACACTGGTACAGAACGTATTGTCTCTTGGATCTATAGTCCTGCAGTCTAAATTCAATTTTGACAAAATCTTTTACCTCCTTTTGATTTCTTGGCAGCAACAAACTACCACCTGTATAACTGTAAGACTGAAAGCATTACAACCTTCACTAGCATTACAAGCTGACTTCAGTATGGCGCAACAAAGTTTGGCTAACTTGAAGCTGTGCAGGTGGTGACTGATTGAATCAAGTGTTCTCCTTGGGGCTTACTGTAGCTGTATGTGCAGCTGTTTAGACCCTTCAATCCAACAAACCTGTGTACTCCACTCCACTCGCTCTGTAGTTGCCGAGCTGCAGAATGCCAAAGAGATCGCTTGGGAGCTATGCATCTCCCCAAACTCACTCATGTATCAGAGACAGACTCAGCTCTTGCCTTTGTTGATTGCACATGTACACTAAACACAACACAGACCTAGAAGACTCATGCATCCATACAAGCATCATATGGGAAGTCATCATATTCCACCTGTTGTAACACAGACGAAGAGCACACACAGTAAATTTTCTGAATGGGAATTGAATGGGATGAACATAAATACACCGGGGACATAAACAATGTTAACAAGAAGTGTTTGTGGCTTAAACTGTTTAATTTCATTTAGCCATAACTGAAATATACTATGGCCAACAGTCAATGCCAGACATACCTTTATCAACCGTGATCCCTGAAGAATGTAGCCCTTGAATTGTGTCACAGCTATAGAATACACTGCTCAATACAGTTACCACAGTAAGATGGGATCGGCCCATAACCCTCAACAAGGACAAGTGAAATAGGTGATGAATGGACTTCATTATGTTTGATCTTAATGATTTATGCTTATGCACGGCCAAATATACTCTACACCTACAGGCAATTTAATATGCTTAATTCACCTATCCCCAATGCATGCATGATTTGGCAGCTCCCGGAGGAGTACATGCAAACTCCACACAGAAAGTACCTGTACCCTGGGACCCTGGGATTTGAACCCAGGGCCTTCTTGCTGTGAGGCATCAGCGCTAACCCCCAATGCTACTTGCATTGTTTGCATCTTGAAATTCAAAATATATTTTTTATATATTTATATATTTTCACAATAATGACATCTGATCACAGACACCCATTTTTAAACCAGGTACTACTTAAGAGTTTCCACTGTTCTTCTGATGTGTTTTGAACTTTATAGAGCCAGGCAATAGCTGTTGCCCCTGCTCTCAGTCTATGCTTACTAAGCTAAATGCATTGCATATAGCTCTAGATAGGCACTTAATGTGTATTTTGACTGTATTTCTTTTTGCGTGCTTTTACACCCACATTGTTATGTGTACTAATACCTGTGTATTAATACCTGGTGTGAATTTAGACTTTAGACCTGGTGTATAATGTAAACTTACATCATAAAGAAATAACAGTATCCTTCCTGCTGATCTCACATTCTTAGAGGAAAAGCCTCATGCAGTTATAATAAACACATCACAGTATCATTTCTTTTATTAGGTGTTTTACATCTGCTGTGTCCACTGACAGTGCTGAAGTGCCCTTGGGCATGTCAGCACAACTTTGTGGGGAATAAAGTTAAATCTTAATGTGTGTCCAGGATTTTTTCAGGAAAAAAATCACAAATCAAAAACGTCAGCAAATCCATCATTATTGTTAGCAGCTGAAAATGAGATATATCTTTAGTTTAGTTGAGTCCAGTCACTTTTTTCATATGGAAGGTTCTCTAACCACAAGTTACACTGTGTCCTATATTATTGATCCATACATTAATTGTTTGCAGGGTTCAGAGGACTAGCTAACCATATCATCCAAGAAAATGAGGTGTGAGGCCTTAAAGAGCTCAGAAACACAATTCAATCCCAGTGCAAAGCTAAACATCACAGCAAGCCAAAGTAATTAACAATTAACAGAGTACAAATTCTCCCTGCTCTTTTACTTTTTACAAGTGGAGGACGAAGGAGGAGTGGGTGTAGTGGTAGTGAAGAACTTTGAGGTTTCAGAAAACAAACTTTGCCAGGCATTCTTTAGACTTCATTTGGCCAAGTCTGAATCAAAGCAAGCGGACAATCTTCCCTTTCATCTCTCTGAGGCTGTGAAGGAACAGACTGTGTCCTGCCATGGCTGTGAACTTGTACAGCTTAGCACTGTGAAGGCCACAATTTTTTTTCCAGAGGGTCGTCCTTTGAGTGTGTTTTTTTTCCCCTCTCTAACCTTTTGATCTAAATCTTCTTAACTTTAAATGAAGTGCTTCAGCCTCTTGAAGATTCAGAGCTTTCATGTCACTGTTCGTTTTGAGATGTAAATCTTCTCGGAGACGTGATGACTTGACCATGTTGATCAAATACCATCAGGACTTGGACATTAAATCTCTTTTTCATTGTTCTATTTAGTAAAAATAACCAGTTTTACAAAAAAGACAATATCTCACTGCAATGGAGTTTGATTTCTATTGGGTTACAAGGGCTACATGGGGAAATATTTCTGATTTCCATAAGAAATAAATAAGATAACATGGTTGAATTTAACATAGGTGATTAAAGCCCAAATGCACAAAACACTGTACAGTCTAGGTTTAAGGTTCAACATACTGATGCACAGAAATATGGAAATAGCTGTTTTTCCATTCTACTGAACAAATGCTAGTTGACTTGAAATAAACTATAAAATAAACTATACCCCTGAAATAAACTATAAATAAAAATAATGATAATAGATAAATAAATTGTTAACAGGAGAACCAGGATACAGCCTTAAGGAACACTACAGTCAAAGCGGAAAGAAAGTCTTTAGATGAGCTCTATGCTGACATAAATGTATATGGAGCGTACAAAACAATCTATGTACTTACTACAAAACCTCTCTCTAAATGTTGAATGCTGTTTTCATGATTTGCAGTATCAAGTGAAGTATTTAGATCACGTCTGTCTTCTCTCGTTGCTGTGTTTTCAGATAAAACCAAAGTGGACGTTTTAAGAGCTCCTTCTGATTACTTAATTTGTTGTTTATATAGAATAATGTGTTTGTAGATATTTTGCTGAGCACTGAGGAAAATGAGCTGGTAATTGTCTTGTTGTTTTCAAATATATTTAGCCTCAACATTATCTACTCCATATGTCGCTAAACCTCAGATCTTTCTGTATTTGCTGGGTACTGACGGAGGTACAACCAGTGCACCTGCACACATGGTGGCGAGGAGCCTCTATCCATTCACCACAAATGATTTACAGGACAGTGAGGAATAGGCATTCCTGCACCCAAGCCTATCGTGGCCAAGCTGTGCCAGTGTTTGGCCGGCCGGCCAGAGGAATAAGAGGAATCCCTGTTGCTCTGTGCTTAGTGCTGCTAAACAGGCTTTTGTATGTGCTATACACAATGCTCCATCACTGGCACTTTGGACAGCGTGAGTGCTCTGCTGCCAAGAGAGCTCCTAGCTGTTGTTCTTTTCATCTAAGTTAAGCCACTTGGCCCACAGCAGAATGGACATAGAAAAGAAAGGACGAACAGAGAGACTTGTGGGAGATGGCAGGATTCCTTCTTGTCTCCCTCTGGGACACGTTTCCCCTGCATTTTATCCTCGCACCCTTGGTCTGATTCACCATGAATTCTTTGGAACACTTTGGTACCGCTTAATTTACATGTATGCCAACAGGCTTTTAATGTATTTAAAACTTGGATGATGTTCAAAGGACACTGTAATTCCTCTGAAATAGGCCTTTTGAAGGCTTTATCTTGTTCTTTCTCTTCTGGCTAATCTTGGAGCCCCTCAGTATGCCAGAGTAATTTTCTAATGCCAATTAAGCTTGACATTAGCATAAAACAGTTTTTTCTTTCCAAATGAATGAAAGAGTTATGTTAAATGGACACTTATTTACAGTCCAACCATCTGTCTTCGAAGTTTCAACATTGAGCAACAACTCCGAAAAATAGGAACTTAGTCTGTGTGTGTTTCTGTTGCCTTGATAAGGGAACATGGGAATTCAAGTGAATGTAAAGACCAAAAAAATCCCTCTGTATTATTCCTCTGTATATACATATATGCTGACACCACAACTCCCTGTGGTGCAACAGCACAAATTCTGCTTTTTGTCCAAATGAAGGTTATGCTATGCTATTAATGCAGAACATGTTGGCAGTCTCTTTCATTTCTCCCAAGAACTGTAGTAATTGCCACAGAGAGCTAGGAATCAATTAATTACCATTAGGGCTTCATTCCAGAGCACAGTGAAACACACAGCAAATGGTTTTTCATTAGCCACAAATGTGCAAATATGACCCAGAGGAGAAACATAAATTCTTAGCAGACTTCTTGCATTTTTGAGTAGAAGTTAATAGCTTTGTTCTTTCTCCACATGGAGAACCAGGACACATTCCATTCTCAGAAAATAAGTGGAAGTCCCACTCATGGGAGAGCTGTGGGGAAATTCAAGCTGTTGTCATATTGGGGTCTTGTTTTTCTGAGTTGTGAATAGTGGGACCAAATAAATCTGCGCTGTAATTTGTATGACTTTGTGTGGATTATTTAAATTGAGATAAACAGCTTTATTAACCAAATCCTTTGAAGTGAAATTGCTTATTTGGTCGAAACAAAAAATACATTTTGAAGTGGACAAGAAATTAAAGCCAGCTGTTCTGATGTAAAACTACCATTACTATCCTCATGTTTAAGCATTATGCCAACCTGAAACATACAGTTGGTGCACACAAGACTGTTTACATTTAATTTAGAAAGGAAATAGAAAAAAGGATCTAATCTTGTTCATGTTACCCATGTTTTTGAGGAAAGGGTTGATTAGAAATTTCTCTCTTGTTCACTACCTCTCTAATTTTTTCTATAACCAGGGTCATTTAATTTATTTACTTGTCTGAAAAGTTTCCTCTTACTGTCCAGCTGCCAAAGACCAGGTGAGAGAATCTCTGAGTTGATCAAAAATAATTAAAATGCTCATGTGTGATTTTTGGATTTTTTGCCCAGATCTTGTACACCAGGCAAGGCACAAGCTGTTCTACTTGGTGAATGTTTTTTCGGGGCTGCAACAGCTTGTGAGCTGTAAACACTATTCAAGGCTGAAAATCTTGTTGGAATTAAAAGGTAAGAAAATCATTTAGGTGTTATTGTGAACATATGGCTCTTTAAAAAAATGCAGTAAATGAGTGCTCTTTGTACTTAAGATAGAAATAAAACAATCAAAATTTCTAACTAAGAAGTTTGCTGTAGACAATAGAAATGGATGGTAATTTCTGTTATTCATTTTTATATAAAACAACAACATTCACGAATAATATCACATCTCTTTGCATCAATAGCATAGCATAACCTTCATTTGGACAAAAAGCAGAATATGTGCTATTGCACCACAGGGAGTTGTGGTGTCAATGTTTAAAGTTGCTCAATGCTCAGAAATACATGTGTTGTTAATTTGAAAATCATTATTACCACTTTGTTTTTTGTGTTATTTTTTCCACATTATTCAAATTGATATAATTTAGTGTTATGTAACAAATAGTGTACTTAAACAAATGATTTATGTCGCCTTTATATACTTGTAAAATCCAACCCAATGTGATATAACATCACTATATTATTAGCAAAGAGTAAAAAGAAATTGAGGGGAGCTCTGCGTGGTGTATACGTTTCACACTAAGTATTTGGAAACTTGAATTAAAAGGCAAACAGTAAATACAACGCAATGTGTGATAGTCTCAGTAATTTTAGTTTTAAAAAAGTAGGGAGAAATATTGACACATTTGCATGTATTATATATACATACATACATATACATATACATATATATATATATATATATATATATATATACATACATACATATATATATATATATATTTCAAAATCTTTCATTCCATTGTTTATAAATGAAAAAAAGTTTAAAATGTTGCAATAAAGTTGTTTTGAGGAACAGTAAAACTTTAGTAAAAGTTTTCAAAAGTGAACACCAATCTCACTGAAGAACATGTTTTTATCTCCATGCAACCATGTAATTTCCAGACATTGTAAACTCATAACTAGTTTTATGCTTGGTTACTTCCAGTCATTACTGCACAACTATCTGCCTGTAATTTAAAGCATTATCAAAGTGCTGCATGCAACTGGGAGAGACTCAACAGTCAATTATAAACCTTATGAGACAAACAACTTTATGTTAGATTATGGGCTCCACATCTTGCTCTATCACTTTCTTTCCCTCTCTAAACCTTTACTGGAGTATATTCATAGAAGATTCATGATTCATATTGTGGTACAAATAAAACTGGATGAAAAGCTACTGTACACCTGCTAAAATATTTCTGTGTAATTAGCTGGGAGCAAATGTGTCCTTGCCAAGTTATTTTGAGTTGAATATATTTACCAAAACTTTTATTTATATCCCAAATGAGGTAAAATCCCACATGAACTAATAGTGTGTAACCTGAGGTCATATTTGCTTGTGGTTGTAGTTGTTTTCTTGTAGCACCTGACCACTGTATTCCTCATCTTAGTGAGGCAAACTCTAGCTGTGGTGTGTTGCCTCTTGTGTCACCTGCTGCTAAACTGATTGTGAAATACTGATACCACATGACCACATGAAGTTCAATAAGGGAAAACTTAAAATCGTTTTTATATCTATTATATATGAAAGAAGCAGGAAGATTCATAGTCAAGATGTGATCCAAATCAATGCAATCCTTGGATATTTGAGACCAGCTAAGAACCTCCTATTGGAGCTTTTGAGTGATGAACTTGACTATATTTCTGCCATATTGCAGATGCTAATGCCAAAGCAGCATTTTACAGCCAGACTTGTTTCCATAGCAAATATAATGTCTCCACAAGCTGAAACAGGCACTTCAGTGATATCAGCTAAGTGGGAAAGTGTGACTAATCCATCAACAGTGAGGGATGAAACAACATCTGCAGTACAGAGTTTAAGTGTAAAGCTTTAGCTCTTCTGGAGCAAATGCTGGTTTCTGAGTTGAGTAAACTCAGAGTACTGCTCAGACATTCCTGACAAAAAAAGTTGGAGAAGAGAGTAGAGCTGTCAGGGAACAGGTCTCCAAGTAAAGTAAAGCTTTGAGATCACTTCTGAAGAGTCCGCGAACACGTCTCTCAACACTCTCTTGTGTTTCTGTCTCGTTATCTGATTCTTTAATCACATTTCTGTTCCTTTGTGATGCTGCTGTGACAGTGCTTTGCCGCTGTCACCTCACAGCTACTGTGGGGTAGCTGATTCACCGCCTCAGAACAGAGCGCTCAGAATCACAGTAAGAGAGACTTTAAAAGGAAAACCACATAACACTGGCTGTCATTCTGTCTCAGCAAAGGCCAGCTCTGTCCGAGAGCAAACAAGATCATTTGCAAACTTCATAATATTCTTGAAAGGAAATAAAGAAATGTTCCTGTCCTAAAATATCCTACAACCTTCCCTCCTCCCCTAAAAAAAAAAAAAAAAAAAAAAAAAAAGGTGGGAGTGCAACCCATTAGCAGCAAGTCACTCGCACTGATCGTCAGCATTAGAAAGTGCTTTCAACTCTGCTAGCTGTCAGCAACTTTGGCAGCTTGGAAGAGCTTTAGCTTCCACTCTGAATCTTAGCAGAGGGGCTGTGGTCGGCAATGACAAAATCAGTTTGAACTCTTGTGTGGAGAATCTGTTAAAAGGGGTTTCGGATCAAAGAAGCCTAAGTGGGTCAAAATTACCTTGACCATCTGAGAACAGTCACATTTTGAAGGTGGGCGGGGGCAATCTGCAATGTAGAGAGTAGATTAACATTTTGCCGAGAAGATTCCTCCCAAAAACGTCAGATCAAAGCGGAGTGAGGCTTTTATTTCTTCTCTTCCGATGTTCCGCTGGCTCAGTGTTAATTTGGTAATTTGGCTGACGCTTTGCTCTGTGTGTATCGAGGCAAAAATGTGTTTACCTTTTCAGTGTTTGGAGAAATGTCTGGGGGCTTTGCTTTTCATATGAAGCAACAATAAAGAATCCAGTGTTTATTTTGGTCATTAGGAACATGAATGTGCTATGGATGTAAACTACGAGAGATGTTTAATTGTACACATCTGAGAGAGATAATCAGTGAGTGTACACAGTCTGCTTTCATTTCAAAGACATACTGATGAACTGCATGACAAACATTAGGGGGGAATTGTTTAAACGGCAGGACCAAAGATGGTGTGCGCACTAAAGTTTGTAAAAGGAATGCTACTTTCATGTTTATGTCTTGTTTTATTTCTGATTTTGGCCATGCTGTGCATTTTTATGATGTGACGTTTTTGATCTTCACATGTTGTACATGGGGTTTACATTTGTGGTTTTGATTGAAATCTCTCAACAATTATTGAACGGATTGCCATAAAATTTGATGCAGACAGTCATATTCCCTTCAAAATTACTGCCTTCCTGTTGCTTTTCTTACTTTTTGTGCCCCTGATCTCACCCTTGATATAATTCAAAACTAATTTAAAACTTTTTATTTCTCACATTACTTTAATTTTTTTTCTTCCATAAAGGTCCACAGCAGTCCTTGCCTTGCAGTGTGAGCTTTTCGTGGAAAAGAAGCAAGATCTCAGACTAAACCTACTCCAGGCAAAAATTGTTTGGTATTGAGGTAGTAATGAGCCATGGCAGTTACTCAATGGGAGCTCTGTATGAGCAAATGGACAAGAGGAGAGCGGCCATAATGGATTAAAATCAGACAAAAACCTGTATTGACAAATCACTGCGGCTCATCTTGTGCTTTCAGCGAAATCACCAGGAGGGAACAAATACCTGCTTGCTTTCTCCTCCTCCTGATGACCTGTCTACTCTGTTTATACCACCTTTAGCTACACAATGGTTGAAGCAAATAAAAAATAATCTTATCTGAGTTTTATTTATACAAGAATTCCATGACATTACAAAATGTTTTTGTTTGTTATATTTATATATGTACTTTTTAAAAATTAATGGTAAAATCTTTTACTTTACTGCAAGGCTGACTAAAATCATCTTGCCTTGGTTCATTAGCAGAAGTAATTTCTGTTTTAACCTCGGCCGTGCTAATTCCAGCCTGGCCTTTGGTACACGCGAGGCAGTCCTTTAAAGACGGCTCGCTTTTGAAGCCTGCTGGTCGAGCTGTTCAAAGCTGCAGCTGTTTTTGGTGGTGTTTGACAGCTTTAATTGATGTTTATTTTGGCATCGAGTTTCATTCCTTTCATGCAAATGTCCTGCACGCAGCGAAATGGGTCAGGGCAGCACTAGGTGGGCACAGTTTGTGTGTACCAGGATAAGAGCAAAGTGCTTAACGAATTTACATTTTAGATCACAGAATCTCAACAAGCTGAGCATAACAAAAAGCAGTCACTCTAATGCTTAAAATGAAAAATGGCTTCATGAGTCGCTCTTTGATTAGATAATGGATGGTGAAAACATTGTGCAGCATATTAATATGTCTTCTATTACAAAGAAGCCTTTTCTTCAGTTTCCAAATCTGGATAACGAGGCTATAATTTAAAATTTCAGCTTAATGTTATGAGAGAAAAATATCCATCTCATTAACTTTTCTCTTAAGATGTTTAACGAGAGATTTTTTCTTTCTTTTTATAAAGTGTTTCTCCACATTTTTCTGTCCGTGTAATTGCTGCCAGTCTGCCCACCTGTAGACCTGCAGAGAGTCGGCCATCTCTCAGACATTCTGGCTCTCTCCATCTACCCCCTCCTCATCCACCTCTCACACCCATCCCACCATGCTTTTCCCCTCGACCAGGGCTGACATCACCATGGAGGCACGCAGGGGCCTCCTCATCTGCTCCCAATTACAGCTTCGCAAACTCCTCCATGGAAAAGACTTCAAACGACCTGAGACCTCGAGAAGACAAAGCGGTGACGAGGCTCACGACCAGTGGGTCTGAAGAGTTGTAAATGCATGCGTCATCACCCTGTGACACTTGGCGTTGAATAAAGGCATCAGTGGGACCAGAGGATATTATCAGAGGCAGTGTTATGGATGTGGATGTGGAAATTGCTCTGGGAGAGGTCTGGATGAGCAGCAGAGTATGATCCGTTCCCACCGAATTTGTGAGAATAAACCGGACAGTCCAGCTGACTTGTATTTGAACTCCGGGATTGTGCTGAGCCAAGTACATAGGAGACCAAAACATCCAGAGGTCAAAACTGAAATGACACAAATGGCTTTTTTCATATGTGTTGCTGTTTTTGGTTCAGTGTCAACATATTTTTATCCTCTCAGATTTATCCTGAGCTATTTCTCAAATTTTCAAAAGCATTTCAGCTTTGATAGATGGAGGGAGATTTGTACTTCATAATGTGAAACATACCTAATCTTGGATTAAGCTGTACTACCATTTTAAAGTCAGAGGTCCACTAGCAGTTGTCACGCATCAAAGTCAGATACATTAAAGCAGATACAAAGTTAAGATGTAGCTGTTTTCATACTGTAAAGCTAGTTTCTAGGACTGGGTCATAGCTAGTAGCTAAGTTTGTACCATTAGCTAGTTTCTATCAAAGAGCTGACCAAAACTGACAGTGTTAACAGCCCAAATGTTAAATCATTTGTAAATGTAGGTTTGAATAATATATCTGCATATATTTATATATGCAGACATAGGCAGAGTTAGTAGTACAATTTAGATCATGAATTTCATCATCATAAAATGTATTTTTTGTTGCTGATATGGTAAATTGATATATGTTCCATAATTCACCCTTTAATTACCTATACTCTTTGTTCTAGACAGTTCTTGTAGCAGCCAGGTAATATTAACTTTGCTGGTTTAGTTAGAAAGTTCAGGAAGTCTTTATGTGAAATATTTTTTTATACATTTGGTTTAAATGTCGTATTTGATGCTATAAAATCAGTCATGATTGGCTCCAAATGATGCCACAAGCTCAAAATGGAAGCATTTGTATCTGTTTTTTTTTTCTTTATTTGTTTTATTACTTACACAATGAAGGTGTGTGATTTAAATAAAGTACACAGTATTGATGAATTGGGGTTAGTCAGTGCTTACACAGCACACATGCACAGTGTTTTAACAGGTGATTGTGAAGGTCACTCAAACTGAGAATCTGGCAGTGAGAGATTGTGCTGTGACTCACACTCTACAGATGTTTCCCAACATGCAAAGGAAGACCGTGCTGACCCTGTTCACTCCACCAATACAACACATCTGACGACTAGAAAGCTCTCAGCGAGCGCCTACCTTTGCCAGATATTCATACATTTTTTATCTCCATTGGGATTTGAATTTGCTTCAAACTACACAGACTAGGACTACAATTATGCATTTGAAATTTGAACAGCAAAAAAATATATATATATATATATATATATATATTATTGTATTATATAATATCTGTAATCATCTCTTCAAATGCCAAAAGTCTCAATGCACCTGACAGTGTCCCCAGCAGGGGGCGATCCTAAAATCTGAAGGAAGGAATTTTACTGTATGATGCAAGGTGTGTGGAGAATAGCAAAAAAACAAAAAACAAAAAAGAAAACAACAACAGAAACAAACAAAAAACCAACCAAACAAAACAGAACAAAAACAAGTCAAGTCAAGCCAAGGAGAAGTGTGTTGAGTCATGTACTCTGGTGATAACTGGTGATAAAGTTTACTATTGTATTGGACTTTAACAACTGTTGGACTATTTATAGCAACTACAAGGTCTAGTGCGGCTAACAACAAAAGAATTATACATCTTCTTCTTCCCATTGCAACCCCTGCTTCTGTTGTTTTCAGAATCAGAAATACTTTATCGGGATGCGATGTAAATTCATTTGAGCTTGTCTTTTGAAATGTTGACCACTGTAAAACAGCTATAATCAATTACAGTTTATGTTTTTTCATCCAGGTAAATGTTGTTATTGGTAATGATTTTATGAACTTATGATCTTGTGCAACTTTATGAAAACCAATATATTGTTATATATATGTGTGTGTTTGTGTATCCTATGAAATCCTTGTTCTCTGCATCAGTATTTATTGAGTCATGTTAACGTGTTTGTGCACCAGCTTTAGCAAAATCCAGATCCCACTCCACTCCCAATTTTCTCCTTGTACCAGTGGGCAACAAAAGGCACAACCCACAATAGAATGACATCACTGGGCTCTATGGACCCTCCATCCTCTCTCCTTTTACTGCCACCCCCACCCCTATTTTCAGAGTCAGTCGTTGGACCGCCAGCCATCCATGTGGCCAACCTTTCTCTCCGGGAACACAACTTCATTACAGAGATGAATTGTCTTATTGTGAAGACCCAACTGCCCCCTCTTGTAGGAGAGGGTGGAGTCTTGCTGGACATTGGGGCATCATGGGGTGACCTGGCTTTAGGGGTCATTTCACCCACTGTTTGAAAAGCATCTGATGTAATGCATCACTGGATGACTGCCTCCTCTTCTCAGTTGAGGGCCCTCTCACAGCCACATCAAGCATCAGTGCCATTTTTTGGACATCTTTTCAAAAAAGGACATAAAAACAAAAGTCTTAAAGAAGTTCCAGAAATACCCCCAAAATCCTGGTGTTTTATCTTTTATAGCTGATTGTTTAATTTGGCCATTTTTCAGCCATTATTCTCTCAACAGTTCAGTACTTGTTAGTATCAATCAAAATCAAAGTTTAATGACCTCAACAAAAATTTGTTTTTTGTTTTTCACTTTCCAGTGTGGTCCTGAAGGTACAGCATCCTCCCGTGATGAATGGAGTTTGTGGAGCTTTATTTACTGACACAGGCAAAATATAATGTCTTTGATGGTGGTCTGTTTGACGACTAGCAGCTGACTGTGGTCGCCATTGTGGAGGAAACAGAACAGTTTCTTCCCAAGGCATATGCACTGTCAGGTCCTGCCAGCTTCATCAACTGTGTATGTCTGTCCACTGCCTACTCTGCAAAAAAGACATAGACAAAGACATCTGGGTGGTCAGTTTTCAAGTGTTAGGTTGGTCGGCCAGTGTTTGATCAGTGCCTGAAGGAAGCGGCAGTTTCCTCCTGTGGAGGACACAGGCCATGTATGTCATCGTAAACTGTAGAAGCCACAACATATATTAAAGCTGTTATTTAGAACTGACCAGGCACATGTGTTCTTTTACTGCCACACCCTGCTGAACCTTATTGTAACGTTTCTAGTGTATCTGTTAAAACTCAAGTAAGGAAACTCAGTGGTAATTAGAGGAGGAAAACATCTAATCAAAGCTAACCTCTCTGGCTAAAATCTTGTTTTTGCTGCAGAGATGTTCAGCTGAACTCTGGGGTCAGTACAATGTAATATCATTGGTGGGTGTGGTTACGGGAACTCAGACAAAACCAGACTTGAAAAATTGAAAGTTTAATCAGTGAGGGCTTTGAAACTCAATTTATCAGCCAGGTCTTAGGCTACACCACAGTGAAACAAACTTTTTTTGAGAGAGAATTTAGGCCAATTTTAACAACAGTAATAGCGAGGCAATGTTGATGGATCTGTCACCTTGTTATAATATAACCTGATTAAATACAAAATTTGAATTCATATTTACAACAGAATGAATTACTATATGAAAATGATCACTTTGTCTAATACTTACGCCAAAATACAAAGACTAAATGCAAACAAAACAATTGACTATCACCTCAGTTGAACTGAGATGGTGAACATGGTAAACATTATACCCGTTAAACATAATTATGAGCGTGTTGCTATGCTGACACATGCATTTAGCTCAAAGCTGTGCTGTGGTGCTTCAGAGCCGCAAGTGTGGCTGCAGGCTTGTTAAACTTTTGTTTCAGCTGGGAAGCAAATTGTTGAGTTTACCTGTTGTTTCCAAAGCACAGGCGTGTACACAACCAGGCTTGTTACTGCTGTTCCATTACTTTTCCTCAACACATAAATGATCAAAACAGTGTAAGCTTTTGTGAAAGAAAGAACGCTGCTCAGAGATTAAAACTTGAAATCTAACTTTGTTATGTCATTACAGTCGGACCACATTCAAGTGTTGAGGCTAGCATTTAGACTAGTTTGGCTTGTGCCAGAAATAGTGCTATTAAAGGAATCAATATGCTTTATTATTTATTTGTTCATTGTAACCTACAGTCGTTGAAACATTTTATAGATGTAGAAACCAGCCAGTAATGAATTAGTGTTGCTTTTATTGCTTTTCTTCTGAAATGTCCTTGCTACTTTCTCGCCAAGCAGCTACAGGCAGATTTCTGCGGAGTGGCTATGAGCCAACTCAGAAATGTTTTATTGTTCTGGAAAAATTATTTTAAGTACTTGCTTTACAATGCTGCTAGAGGCATGCCTGTTTCTGCTGACAGCTCTCTGTAGCTTTTGTCTGGTTAAATGATATGCTTTACAAGATTTTTTTTAAGTAAACACATAAAAAGAACAATGTCAAAACATTCTGTTGTGAAATGCTCTTTGGAATAGTTCTGTTCAGAAAGTGCTCCATTATAATGTGTTTTTCTGTTTAGCAAGATCAATGAGTGCATTACTCTTTCAATGTACCTGATCACTTCTCAGCATCAATCTGTGCTCTCTTTGGGGTGGACAAAGTGCGGTGTTCATGTATGTGCCATACTCATGCATGCAGGGAAAATACAACATTCAATTAATACCCGTTTATTGGTTTTCTGCCCTTTAGGGAAGAGCTTCTTAATTACTGAAACATACAATAGAGTACTGTTTATTTTGTCTTGATAATATTTAATTACATCAAGACACACAAAATCTTGCTATCTTGCCTTGAACCACTTCTTCAACACCTACTGCATGTTGTTGATCTGTTGCCTTAAGGGCTCTTTGGTAATTTGGTACTCCAGTAATTGTAGAAGCACGTCATTCGTCATTCACATCAGTGCTGCCAGGTTGCTCTGAAAAAAAATTCACTGCTAACAAAAGTGTAGCTGTAGGACAAAGAATAAATTTGACAGTTGCATTACAGTGATTCTGCTCATTTCTACACCACTCCAGTGGAGAGAGGAACTTTGGATTGATGATTTCCATTGTGCTTCAGCGCCTGAATACCTTGACTTGACTTGTGACATTCTCAAAGTTGAACTGTAAAAGAAGTATTAGATTATAATGTTGCAGATCCGATGTGTTTTGGCTTCTATCGGCAGACGCCTACATTTTTATTTTCCGTTCTGCAAAGAAGTAGAGAAACTGTCGTGCATTCCTGTGGATGTGTAGGTGAAAGGTCACAGGTCTGTGGACAGGAAACCTTTCTGCAACAAGAGCCGAGAGGCTTGCAGCGCCAAACCATAGCTGTGTTATTCTGAAAAAGGCCTCTTCGCTGTGGAGAGCGCTGCTAAATATTTGGGTATTAGCCTGCCATTGTTTTCCTGTGTGGACCTCAGCTTCGCGTCTCAAGCCGAATGCCCCGAAGATGATATAACACTCGGCGCAATTCGATCGCAGCCTGTGTGATTGAACCCAAGCAGAGAGTGCAATTTCAAAGCCTGCTGAAACTATTCAAAACACCAATGGCCCGTTAACGGCCCAGGATAATGAATTCCATGGCAGCATGGGCCTCTATGTGTGGGAGACTCAGAGCTTAGCTAAATAAACCTTGTCTGGCTGAGTGGCTCCACTGGTGCCCGGCCCTATGGGGACGAGAGCAGCCTGGTCTCTCACAGGTCACTGGACGGGCTCAGTGTTAATGACAGCCTCATTTACCCTAAACTCACCGTGACATCCACAAGCAACATCCCACAAGTCACACCTCTACTTTGTCACAAAGGATAGGCTACTGTTGGCAAGGGCATTGTTACTGGCACAGCTTGAAATGACAAACTGTGTCTACAGAGGTTTTATAGAAGTTGTGCTGGTTGAAGCTGATAGCAGAGATCACTAGTCTTCCCTGTGGTGGGAGTGACAGCCTCTGATTTTTTTCTTCTCTCTTCATTAACTATTCACATTTGGACCTTATGTGCAGATCATCATTGCCACTCAACATGAGTCCAAGCAGTTCAAAGGCAGCGTTGCTTGGAAGTGTGCATGCCACCCTGGGAGTCGCTGGGCCTCGGACACCTGCAGAGTGGTGGGTGCTGAGAGCTTGGGCGTGTTTGGATCAGGGACTGAATTTTCCTCTGAAGATGAGGAAAAGGTTTATGGCACGCTCCCATGAGAGTGTCTCCTGCTCTTTGAAGCTCCTGTCTTGGTGGCTGCTCTTATCTCGGGAAAGGATTATTTTATCTCCTCCTGTTCCTTTCTTTCTCTTCTTCTTCTCTCCCGCCTTTCACCAACTCAGGTTTTGTGCGGATCTCTTAGGAGATCTTCTTCTTGCCCTTGGTCTTTCACTCCACTCATTTCCAATTTCCTCCTTTCAGACTGCACCCAGCCCTCCTTTCACCACCCCCCCACTCTCTTCTCTGCTTCCTCTGCTGCACCCCACTCTTTCTCTCTTTTCCCTATCTCCTCTATTCTACCCTTCCAACACATGACAGACTGTGTAATTAATGAGCATCATAAACCTCTCTTTCTATTAGCTACCCATTAGTAAACCTGGCAAGCCTGTCATTTTGGACAAAAACACACAGCTCCTTCATTTGATCCCCACATCAAAGGGGGAACCCCACTGTTTTCGGCTGAATACACTAATTGTGTCCTCGTTCTGGATGGGGCTACACCCCCATTGCTTCAAAAAAGCAGCCAGTGCCGAGTGCAGATAGTAAAGAGAAGTACAGAAGCAGAAAGTATTGATTATACAGGCCTAAATTTGGAGAGTTTTTGACGCTGGAAAAATTACCAGTCATACAGCCGCATATTTATAAGTCTGTGAGTGTGTATTTATTTACCACACATCATTTTACTCCATTCATTTTTACTGTAGACACTGTAGCCCACTGATATTTTCAAAAAAATGTCAGCGGGCTGGAGGCCCTATTATGAATATTTTTTCATGCTGCAGTTAAGATAAAAAGGAATTTTTAAGTGAGATTTAGGGATTCCTGTATTTTACACTACAAACTAATTATGTAGTGAAGTATGGGATCAGCAGTCTTATTAGGATGAGCCTTAGAAATTCCAATAAGGTTGTTTTTTGTCTTTTTGTCTGATTTGAATAAATCTAATGAAGCTTAATGAAATTTTAGATGGCAAAAGATGACGACAGGTCTAAGCTGGCTGGTCTGTGTCTCGGGGGTGGGGGGTTTGTCTTGGATGTGTGGGGTCTCAAAATGTTAGAGGGTTGTTTGCAGAGATGGCTCCGTTGAATGGAGACGGTTCAAGTAGACGTCTCAAATTTTTGTTTTAATTCTTTTTATTATTATTATCATGTATTTTAACTGAAACTTCATTCAATTTACACAATCAATAATTTCAAATACTGTGTCTTTAACATGAAATAAATTTTGACATTAATTTCAAAAGTCATTTTCTATTAAACTATATCCTGTGTGTTATGCTTGTATTGTTTCCCTTGGATTTCATGCCATATAAAATGACAGTTTGAAAGTTTTTAGTTGAGATAAAATGCTCTCAAAAGGTAACAGCTGCTGCTTGCGAGTTAGTTCATATAAATCCATCAAAGGTGTCTGATCTGATATTGAATTTTACTTCATTTTGAAACTCAGAAAGATTTTAATGGATGGTAGGGGTCTCGCTGTAAAAGCTCAAAATATAACATTGCGAATCCAGGTTCTTTCCTTTGCCTCCAGCTTGTAAAATGGCAAACGCATGCCAGGTTGTCTTTGACTCCCTGCTTCCCTTCGCCTGACACATCACACGCTGGGCCACCACAATGGGCTGAGTCACAGCCACCGCAGGAATCAACACTGTACTTCAGTCACGATTGTCTTCTGCCCTTTACAACATTTATGCCCTTTTGTTCCTCAAGATAAAGGCAACAGTCACATGTTTGAGCTTTAAGCGCCCAGCAGCTGCTCTTCTCTCCCTCTATATGCCTCACATCCCCCCTCCTCACCACCAGGCAGCATTCCCTTCGATGGGCTCTCCAGGCATCAGGCCCCTAACATTGTTACAAGGACATAAACACAGACAAAACCATTAGATACCCCTGAATCTGGCTGTCTGAATGCCCCCCATTATGCCTGTTTCCAGGGGGAATGCTGAGATTTATGGTGGAATGGGGCCGAGTTGGCCACCAAGGTAGGTGCTCCCCAGGACAATAAATACCTACATCCACTGGGCAGGTGTCTGAAGAATTTAGCTTTTGTGTTATGGAGACTTTTCACCACAAAAATCAGGAGACAGATTTTCACTAGGCTTGACAAATACCTCAATAAGAGCCAAATATTT
This sequence comes from Polydactylus sextarius, assembly GCA_016801845.1. NCBI lineage: Eukaryota > Metazoa > Chordata > Actinopteri > Polynemidae > Polydactylus > Polydactylus sextarius. The sequence goes on from CM028906.1 coordinate 15,353,171, forward strand.
ACTTCATTTATTCTCTGATTTGATGATGTGTCAAGCTGAGACAACTACACCCCTCAATAATGGGGATAGATTGGTGGTTTGGGGATTCATGTTCATGAGATAGAACTGTGGCTTTATAACCCCCGCCACCTCCTCTCTCTCAGGCATCAAAGGCGAAGCTTGGAAATAGGGCCCGCAAAGCCATCTCTCCGTTGGCCTCTTCAAAGGACAGGAAGTGTGTCAGAGGGACAGGCCTTCTTTCCCAGCAAATTCAGGCAAGTTGCTATAATAACAAGCTCATCTATGTGTCTGTGGCAGACTAGTTCAAAGGGGAGCTTGATTCCTCTTGGTACAACATGTGATGATAGAGTCAGGATGCGGAAACCACTATTTAGTAAAAATGCAACTAGAGGGCTGAATTAGGGACATGTGTCCAGTGTATAGCCATGTCCTGAAAGATGTGAACATCTTTCCCCGAAAATTGGGGCCAGATTGCGTTTTTGATCTTAACTTTAACAAAAATCATCCTAACTCAGCCATATTTGCATTCACCACCTTTGGCTATTAGCTGCTTAACTGATGTAGGACCTTCGCTCCAAGTACGTAGTGGATTAAACTCCTGGTGTACCCTCCATGAAGGTTCAAGTTGGATTACTTTAGTGTATAAGGAGGTTATGTAGTTTATAAATGCAAGACAGCTTGTTGATAATGAGCTTGTTGATGATATTTCAACATAGAGAGGCAGACTCTGCTATTAGTCTTTCAAGAGACAGACCACAAACAATAGTTGGGCAACTTTACATTGCTGTATATTTTCTAGCTGGCATATTTTTCCCATTTTATACCAATAGGAAGCTCTATCTCCAGTGTAATTTCAGAGATATGTTCAAGAGATATATGTTGTAAGAGATATAAAATCTACTTGCCTTCTGTGCTTTTTCTTTTAAATCAACAGTATGTGCTTCACATGCTGGTGTGCTAGAGGCAAATGAATACTGTGAAAAAATTTAAATTGTTTTGATTCGTTTATTGTAGAGGCCAATAATAATTTAAGAGCCATTACTATCCAGCTGAATAGGAGCCATCTACTAAAATTCAGTTTAAGCAGAACTCCAACAAGTGTTTTAATATTGTGTCCTTAATTAACCAGAGCCTCTTTTCTGAGACAGAAATAAAAACACACTGTAACATGAAGTTTTGCTCTTGAATTAGACCATTTACAAAACAGTCACAAACTTGTTTGATAGAACAAAAAAATGTGACCTTTTGTGCAAAAGTATCAATCTTCACCAGCTGAGAGCACTGAGAAGTTATTTTTATTAATACATTTACAATAAGTGTACTGATTTTGAAGATACACTGCTGCAGTGTTTTCTCCTTTTTCAATACACTATTTGTTTGTATTCTGAAAAAAACATCCATTGATGTTAAAGTTTTTTCATAATACAATAAAAGATTAGAGGATTAATGTGGTACGCCCTAAGAAAAAATGAAGCCCTTTATCATTTTTTTTTTTTTTTTATAAAAATGATGCCCTCGCTGTGTGTGTGTGTGTATGTGTGTGTATTACTGTCACACTGAGCGACTGTCAGCCTAGCATGAAATGGCACAGTGGCTTCTGTCTTTTATTATATATTTGATGACTTCAAAAGAATATTAGGCTGCTTTCATCTGCTGCCTCAGTCCAATAACACTGCAATTCTTAAACCTTTATGCTTATGTCTAAGACCCAAAACAGACAGATTCATGCTGACCACAGAGCAAATTATGATGTTGTTATTTCTATATTATGGCTGATATGTTTTACTGCTAAATAAAACAACTTTAAAGGTCAGGAAGGAGGTGAAAACTGTTTCAAACAGGGATTTAACTAAGATGTCATGCCCATTCCTACAAATGGAAAAGGTCTTGTAGTTAAAGCTTGGTAATTTTAGATATCAGTTCTTTAATCATTAGTCTTACTCCACTTCTTTGTTTTCTGCAGCATTTTGTTTATTTCGTTTGGTTTCAATTAAAATCTTTCAAAGTAAAAAGTGTGATCTGGATTGAGATGGTTGTTACTGGAGCCTGCATGAGCCAGACAAGGTCCACAGACCGCAGTTTTAGGAAGCACCGACAAAAATGCAGCAATAGACATTTGCATTCAGCCAAAGTTTAGGCATGAATGATCTTCTGTTAAAATAAAGGTTTTCGTTTCTTGTCTCGTGCGCTTTAGGAAGAGATACGTCAAGTCAGCTGTAAAAAGTCAATTAATACCGGAAGTACTAACATTTATCCTCATAATAAAAAATATGACACCTCGTAGTTGCTGTGAGATGGTCTCTGGGTGGTTGGGTTAAGTCGTTTCTGTTTACATAATATCTGTACTACGCCAGCGGATTTACAGTTAGAGATATTTTCTAAACTAGCGGCAAACACATATCATCTACATATACGCTATATTTAAGGTATCCCAAATGATATGGAAATATTTACGCTCAATATTGAAACTTTACAGCGTTTTAATTTTAATTCAGCAAATAATTACGTTGTCAACCCAGCGCGTTTAATCAATTATGGCTTTTATTTTGAAAGCGTTGGCAGGAAGTCGTGTGTTTCCTTGCGTGCGTCTTGTCAGTGGCGGCGCTCTGGATCAAAGGCTCGCTTGGCTCTCCAGTCGCACGGTCTTGCACTGAGCGCAGTCTGCTCTCGGTCTCTACGGACGCTCTTCTGTCTGGATATCGCAGCCTATTTCTCTCTTTCTCCTTTGGATTATATTCATCTGATGGTTTTCAACTCCAACTCGATGCATAGAAATGGGTAAACTGCACTCGAAACATGGTAAGGTTTCTTATTCCTGAGAGAAAAATCACAGCTTTGGTTCTGTCCTGCGCTGCGATACTTTCGAGTAACAGTACTCATTGTCTTGTGTCTCTTTCTCTCAAGCCGCTATTTGTAAACCGAGGGAGAGTCCAGAAGGTAAGCGCACTTCATTTTATCTCTTGCATGTGATACACTTTAGTATTCTTTGAACATTTCGGTCAGTTTGTGAACAGTGGAGCAGTTTTCAGACTCAGCTCTTACCTCGTAAAGCAACATAGCGGCGCACACAGTCCGGCTCTTTGAAGATGGAGCGCCGCTATGGAAAACATGGGTGTAACTGAGACAAAATGTAAGTTTGTAGCTGCAAATAACGCGCTTCTCTGTTTCAGGCGACAGTTTTGTAGTGAACGCCTGTTTGGCGAGAAAGGGAATCGACGACTGGCTCGTGAAGCAGAAATACTACTGCACGAGCTCTCGCCTCGAGCAGCAGGACTGTCACCACAAGAATAACTGCGGTTTGACTACACGGGTGAGTACGACGCTGTCCACGAGGTTCACGTATTTATGGTGAAGTAGCGCATTAGAAATGCCTGTTAAATTCTTCACAAAGTGTGTTCTCGTCGCCTCGTAGTGCAAGTCCGCGTTTAACACCATCAAGATGAGGGTTTTGCTGCGGGTTCTCTCAAGACTTTTCACTTAATCACTGGTTATATTGCGTGAGGCTCCATTTAGGATCCAGCGTTTGTCCATGACTTTAGCCGAAGCTTCCTCTAAACGCGCTCAAAGACCTGACAAACTTTCTCCCAAGTTTTCTGGGAGGAACTTTTTTTTTGTTTTAAGCGCGTATTCGTGTTAGCTGCACGGTAATGTAAAAATGTTGCTCATTTCAGACAGTGAACTATTCGTCAATCTACCAATCAATTATGTCAGTTTGGAAGTTTATTCAAAACTGCACAAACATAAGCTACCTCGGGTTTGTACCTGTTTTCTGCTCCATAGTGACAAACTGAAAAGATGAATTTTAAGCTCTCATCTACTCACTGTGTGTTGGTATAATTCTATGCACTGATCAGAGGGGATTTTTTTCAGGTAACAATAGATCAAGGCTGAGTTGAAAGCGTTGCCATGTGGCTGTCTGGTGACAAGTGTGGATTGTGAAGGCTGGGGAGAAATGTTGGAGGTCATGCTTGTTTTGTATTTTGGCATTGGTGTAAACACTGTGCTGATGTTGTCAAGTGGGGAAATCCTTTGGAATTGCTTCAGAGGAGCCTTAAGCCTCTTTGGTTAGCGATGCCTTCCTCAAAGGCGGTATGTTTGAGGAATTGGAGCCCATCAAGAAAAAAGAAAAATCAGTTCTTCCTCCCACAATCCAGACACTTTGAGCTGAAATGCATCTATATATTGAATACAGCCCAGAATCCAAGAGCTGTTGGATTTTGAGTACAATAGGGCGCCTTCTGCAGTATTTTGTTGTGATGTTGTGCGGGATGATTTTCCTTTTAAAAATACCTGACAGCTTTAGCTGGTCATCATAAAAGCTGGACTTTTATAATCACTGACATGTAGTGGATTGCAGCCGTGTTCTTGGCGACCAATGCATTTCTGTTTTTGAAATGAGAAAACCAAAATCTACCCTCAAGCATGGAACAGGAAAAAAAAAAAAAAAAAAGACTGAGAAAAGATTTCACATCTTTTTTGATTTTCTGATTCCATTTTATGCATCAAAAATAGATTAAAAATAAGATTACAGTTTATTTCATGTGTGTTTTTTTTTTGTTTTTGTTTTGCTGTTTCTAAATGGTAGTAGGGAAACGGCTCAGCTCCCAATTTTGGTTTGTTAAGGAAAATCCTCTGGCTGCCAAGTACACAAGCTTGATTGGTGTAATAAACTTGTATTTTTTTTTCTTTTGCTCCTTTTGCTTTCTTTCATAACTTAACTTCTCATTTACACCATGCGTTTAAACTAATTAACGTGCAAGCAAGGAATTTATTGAATTGCTGGTGAAGTAAAGGCAAACATCAAACTTGAGGAAGTCCAGGTCAAATGAAATATCCTCTGCCTCCCGTCTCAGTCATGTCTAAAGTCCACCATTGTTTTGTCTTGTGCTGCAAGGAGGTTTTGATTTTGCCTGAAGAGCAGCCATGGTGTTGCATGGTGGGTCAGTGATTAGAGAGATAGTGGTCCTTTTATGAATCTCCTGGTCTGACGTGATGTGCGCGCAGTTTAGTGTAGGGAGTGGTGGGAGGTAACCAGCTTTACATGTTTCGCCCACATGGTGTCAAAGTTGCTAATCCTGACGTGTGCTCAAAGCTGCAATAAACTTCATACAGTAACTGGATACAGCTCACAGCAGACGCTGTGTCTAGAGGATATTTTTTTGGGATTGGCTCTATGAGAAACACCTGAAAATATGTTTTTTAGAGCATGTCCACACTGCTACAGCAAAAAAGCTGTGCCATTTGCGTGGTCACTTATGTGTTGAGTGGAGTTCATACGCTTTGGGCAATTTAAGCATTTAAAACCACATTATTACAGGCAATTACCATACATTATTACCACAAAAACAAACATTCATTACTTTGTTCCTGGAAATATTCATGTGCTTCTTTTCCCAACAACACTGGTGTGTGAAGTTTTGGCCTAAGATGGAATAGGAGCCCCCTGAAAGAGTTGGATGTTTTTGAACAATTTGGAGTTTGTGGAGTTGAGTTTGTATAAATAATTCAGTCTGCGTGCCTAATGGCTTTTATAGCACAGAGGAAAAATGAATAAAATAAGAAAGGTGTTTCCACCTATTTATCTCAATGTTGTGTTATGATTTTAAAAAGCAGATCCAAAAATCTGTAGTTTGGCTCTTGCTGTGTTTGAGTATTACGCAACATATTTGTACAAATGCTTATAAAGAGTGAAGAAAAAATCCATGTGCACACATGGAGCTTTTCTCTTTGCAACGATCAAACAATCAGGTCTTTGGCATTCAGAGTCAGTTTTCTCAATGGGATAGTTCCTTGTTCAGTTTGTTCACACGTGGTGTTAGTGTTCTGGACACATAAGACGTTTTTCCTTTTCACAAAAGTTGCAGCAGGACTGTGGGCCACTGTTGGGTTGTAAAATATGGACATGAAAAAATAGTGTCTGGTCTCACACATGTTTCATACTTGGTTGATTTTATTTTTTACCACACCCTAAATAAATGGTGTCGCTAATCTGATCATCCATCTTCGACGGGAGTTTGAGATGTGAGCTTTAAAACCCTCTGGCCGACACGAAAGCCAGTTGTAACCATATACTTTTTACATTTATGTGGTGTAAGCACCTTGTCAAGTGTAATGATGAAGACGTTTTAGTCTTCGAACGTCACAAGCTAATGTTTTATTTTTTAATGTTTATTTTTTTTTGTTTAAATGAGAGATGCTGGAAATTTGATTTGCACAATTGTTACGAGATCCCAGAGTTTCCAGAGCCAATAAATTTCATGCATGAAAGTCATTTTACTTGAAGGAATATAGTCTAAAATATTGAAAGATATTGAATCAAAATGATTCCAGATATTGAATTATATATTATTGTCTTTGAAGAAAATGTTCAATACATCACAAGCTTTAACTGCATTAGAAGTCTTAACACTCTGTGAGAAGGAGGTTAAAAAACTTGACCCCTCGCTGTTTTCGGATAACAACAGAAGCTAACTTCTTAGGCGAGAGAATGCAAGTCAACTCTTTTGGCTTTAAAAGCTGTCTATATTGTATAGAATACCTGGTGAGAAAGTTATTTATAGCTGCTGTTCTCTGAGCCCCCCTTCCAGCTGAACCAGGGTCCAGGAGAATGTGGGTCGGGTGTCAACAGTAGGGAGTCCATGCTTGGAATTCTTTTGATCCGATCTTTTCCAAACCTGTACGAACAATGCCAGTTTTACAGAAATCATTGCTTTGTGGCACTGCACACATGAGCACTTTGTCTTCATTAGTGGCTTTACGTTGAAATTGTAGTTGAGCACATGCAGATAGACTGAAACATACAGATGCTCTTGAAGTCTTAATGAGTTTCCATGCAGACCGTGTGCCCATTCATGAGTTCTGCCGTCAGATGCAGCATTAGCTCAGTGTGGCAGACAGTGAGTGAGTGGTGTGGGCAGGTGGATCTGTGGGTCTCAGCACATGAGATCCAGGTCATGTGAGTCTGGGCTCACTTTCTCCCCTGTGTGCAGTGTGGTGTCTACACCTACCCATTAATGTGATATGTTATGTGCACCCAGTAGAATTATGTTGTCGGCATAGATACTGATAGGGCTCTGGGTTTTACAACTTATGACTTGGAAGTTCAAATTTCTGGTGGCAAGTTTATGAGGTTGCTTCTCTTGGCATCAGATGAAGAGAAAAGCCTGTTATTTTTGTCTGATTTCAAAAATAATCAATTTTGATGATGTTCCTCACAAACTCACCCCTTTCTCTTCTCAAAATCCCCCTCCCCCTCTTCTGGTTCTCCCCTCCTCCTCTTCCCCTCTCGCCTCCTATCCTCCATCTGTTTCTTGCGTTTACCCTGTGGCCGTGTGTTGGTTGAGACTACATTTGAAGTGGGCCACACTGGGAGGTGTAGTGACACTGATGGCTCCTCCTCTGCTGTGAAGCCCTACGCTACAATAAAAGCAGCCTCTCCACCTCCAGTCCTCCCAAGCTGCTGCTCTTACAATTCCCTTTTTTTTTTCTCTTAAACTTCCATCAACTTATATGGAACGTAGACAAAAAGCAAAGGTACATCTGACGACAGAATGCAACTCAAAAGTAAATCACACTGGAACTTATGCCCCCAACCCCCTTGTCTCACAGTTGGTTGTCAGCACTTTGATTTTTTTTTTTTTTAAAGTAGAAAGGTTTTTTTTGGAAGTAGGCCTAAAGCTTTTAAACACATTCCCTCAGCCTCCAAGTCTGATAAAAGACATGGCAGGTTTTTGCCCCCTTCATTTTTTGCTTCTGCTGTTGTGCTTTTTCTTCCCCTTGTCGTTTTCACAAAGCGAGGGCCCTTGTCTAGAAGCTGAAAGCACCTTTCAAATGCAGACTCCTCTTCCTCTTTCTCTCCTTCATTCTGTCTTCTCCCTGTGCGTTTTCTTTTCCCACCGGCTGGCCTCTTGTGCGTGCTGTGTGACGTATGCCCCTCTCCCACTGGGCTCTACCCCCTCTGTGCTCCCAAGGGACCGAGGGCCTGTTGTTGCTCTTTGAAGAGGCTGGGAGAAAAGTTTGGAGCCACACTCTAAAGAGAAGAAAAGCCTTAGCCTTTGGGGAGGAGGGGTAGCACCTGGCCATAGAGAGGCTCTGCGATTTTTTTTTAAATTTTTTTATTTTCCCATGAGAAGATAGGGTGGAAATCTTGGGCTGATGTCAGCATAGCTGGGGGACTGGGAGGTTCACGGACATGCAGGTGGCTTTAATGTCACATCCGGCATCGTATGTCACATAGATTACTAAAAGCTGCAGGAGTTTCTTCTGTGTGACAAAGTAGAGCGGATAATTCTCATTTGCTCTGAATAGTGCCTTCTGGGAAGGATTTCTGTGAAAGAATGACAGTGGTTTAGTGTACGGTAAAGCTCTGGTGGTACATAGACATCTGATAAGCTTCATCCACCTTAAGTCTTCCTTAAATGTATTTCTTTCCGGCCATTTGCATTGGAGTGTTTTCATTCTTCTACAGTAACATGTACAAAGTTTGTGAGAGCTATTATTCTCTAAAGCAAACTGACATAAATAATATGGTGCTTTTTATGGTATGAGTGAAGTGGTGCTCATGTAAATCTGCTCATGCAAGTGCATGCAAGTGTGCAGCGTGTCTGCAGTCAGCTGTCCGGATGCACTCCAGAGATGAAAGGCTTCTGCAGGAATGTGTTCTGAATCTCAGGGGATTAGCAGCTGAGATTGTGCTTTGTTTCTCCAAATATACGCTCAGGTTGGAGCAACGGATAGCTGCTGATCAAAGTGTCTCTCACCAGCCTTTTCACAGTTGCATTTAGGCTGCAAGGGTTTGTTTGACGCTCGAGGTTGGTATTTATTTTTAAATTAGAAGGTGTAGTTAGAGTTAGAGGAAGTGTGTGCAGTCGCTGTTAATTTGCCGTCATTTAAAAACCAGACTGAAATTGCTTGCAAGTGATGGGTGCATGTGTAGTATAAATAGTGAAATACTCTAAATATAGAGTTCATTTAACAACATCTTTACTCTAATGCTCACATATTTAAATCTTTTGATGTGAGTGTGTGTGCCTGACGTACTAATGCCTTGTGATAAGCATTAGTGTTTACATTTTTGACTTAAAATATTTAGTGCGGAAGAGAAGAAATAAAACCGATAAATGGATAAATCTTTCATTGATAGATATTGGGTGGTTTAATGCGGCCAAATGTTTTATCAAAGACTGTTGAAACTAAGGATGCAGATGTTGCATAATTAATTCCCTGGACTTGCAATTATAATGGAAGAATAATTAGTAATTGTCCAGTGAAATAGTTAGGTTTCAGAAATATTTGAACCTATTTCACTGTAGACAGGCTTCTGACTTGTAGCACATTAACAAGGCTCGTTTCCTTCAAGTGTCTCCAGTAAGCCATGACAGTGTCTGCATGCAAAGTACAAGTACCCAGCTAATTTACATTGAATACAGAAATGTTATTAATTCCACAGGCTGCGTGAAAAGATGTTACATATTAAAACACCATTGTAGGTGTATGTTTACCTTCTTAAAACCCAAAATATAGTTATTATATAAGAATTGCCAGTTGAGGGTTAGGTGAGAGATTGGCTGTGTGTGTGTGTGTGTGAGGGGGTGGGGGTGGTGGTGGTGGTGGTGGTGGTGGGGGGTGGTGGTGGGGGGAGAGCAGGGTTTGGGAGAAACTCCAGGTGATTGGTGCTCCTGTGGTGGCACTGAGCTCCTCTGAGCTTTGCTTGGCAGCTCAGTGCCCGTTTTAATCATCCACTTAAAAGGCTCCGCTGAAGTGGGTGTTTAAGTGTTTAAACCCTGAATAATTCTCTCTTGTTTGTTTATCAGGTTCCCTTGTGGGTTGCGCTCTGGCCTCTGCAGTAAGTGCTAAATAATATGACTGAGCACTCAAAGTGGCTCTCAAATAGGACAAGATCAGCATCTGCATAAAACTGCTATCAAGCTCTCGTGAGAATGCATACATGCACATAAGCGTGCATGCACGCTCATGTGCTGAGAAGCACACAGGCTCTCGTAAATACACACATTACATTACATATATACACACATTACCCTTTTGTTTACACTAATATGTGAATCCATTTATCAGTGCTTACAGATGCAGGGGCCCAGCGTGATTCCCTTCCACTTGTTTTTCTTGCAAACTAAATGTAAGGAAACACCAGTGATGGGCTCCACAGATTCCAACGTGAGCCCTGCTGTTGTATTTATCCTCCTTGTGTTTGAGAACTTTGGTGACCAGGGCCCTTAGGCCACCTGAGGTATAGGGAACAGTGGAAGTGGATAAAGGTAAACAGAGTTGGGAGAGCATTGTGCCTCCTGCAGACAGAGGTTCCAGGGCTCTTCAGCTTTTCCTGTGGCGCCGGGGCTGGAGGAGGTCTGGATTGTATGTTAGGGGATGTTTTTGGTGGAAGGAAAGCTAAACAGAGGAGCGGTCCTGCTGAAAGGAAAGCTGTCCTCTCCTGGTGTGTTTATACTCCACAGGTGCCACAACCCAAAAAGGACCTCACCCTGCAGACTCTTAATGAAGGAGGCCAACCATGTGCTCCCCATAGGGCCATTTGCCTTGTCCATCAAACCCTCTACTCTTCCAACCGTGTCTTGCTCAAGTTTGAAAAAAACAGCTTTCCTTGGACAGAGGTTTTGTAAGTCTTAAGGGAACAGCAAAGTAACCCTATGCTCCCTAAAGCTCACAATCCTGCACTTGGCTTCTCACATTTGAGTGAGTTTAGTTTTACACGAGTTAAGTTTGTTTAACATAGATGTGCATTTAAAGTCTTCCTGTGTTTTAGAATTGAATTTGACCTCTACACATAGTCCACTTTATGTTTCCTAAGCTTTTGTGTTACCCAGCGGCTCACAAGTCACAAGATGTTAAATTTGATCCATCTCTCCTATTTAGTTCTTTCCACTGCATTTAGCTATAAATTGTTACACGTGTTAAAGCTGCTTCCTGTATGCTGATGATATGAGGATATTATTATTAGTGTAGTTATTATTGTATCGAGTGTTGTGCTTCTTGGCTGAATTCAGAAACTAAAATTAAATGGATAGAACACATTTCTTATAGGTATTACTATTATGTCTTAGTTTGTGTGTGTGCGCCCTTGTATTTTTTGTTCCTGTGCATAAAAACTGTTTGCTCTTCAGTAACACATTCTGTTGCAAGTTCATTATAGTGAGCAGTGACACAAGCCACTAATTCCAGTCAGCTATGAATAGAAACGTGCCTCTGGCACCAGTGTACTTGTATATAGTAGTTGAAGTGTCTATTTCTGCTGCTATGTTTACTTGCTAAGTTGAAACACTCTCTGTAATTATAGAGATTTTAGTTCCTCAGTTAAAAGGTCAGATGTGAGGGATGTTTAGAGGTAGTGGCTTGTGGCTGGCAGGATGTCTGCTCCAAACATGCTGTGCATGGTGTGTGCTTGTGTGTGTATGAAAGAGTATGGATATGCGTGTGTGCTCAGGCACGGAGGATGAATGGCCACCTTGGTGTTGAGGTCAGTTCCATCTGGTCAACATGCACACGTCAGAGCTTTTCGTAACTGCAACCTACCACATGGAGCACCGCTGCTGATTGCAGTGACAAGGTTGAGTAAATGGCTTTGAATAAACGTTACTGACAAGCATCATTTAGAGGAGTTGTAGTGACCTGATTATAAAGATCAGATCTCATGAGACTGCATCCAGTATAACACTAAAAACTTACAAAGCTGGTACAAACTACCAGGTCATGGCCAGATCTGTTAGTTAAGACTGGTAAGAGAGAAGACTTTGATTCAACAGTGAGATATCCTATCAGTTAAAAACATTACAGACTTGTAGGTTTGTCTCTTCTTGCTAAAACACCGGGAAAACATCACGGATTGCCCCAGTATGAAAATACATTCTTTTAGAATGAGATTCTTAAGCAGTAGCTACTGACACGAGAAGTTACAGAGGTGTCTCCTCTCATTTGGCTATGGCAAAAGGTTGAAGTGCCTGTCACTTTCCTTCTGCCTGTGAGGCAGGACTCCAGACTAAAACCTCGTCCCATCCACACTTTGCAGCACTTGAGACTGGCGTCTGAAGCCACCCAGACGACTGAAGTACTGTCTCTTCTCAAAGAAAGCTTTGACTAATTGCTAAGACCCTCTAGACACAGAGTAGCTCACTCACTGTTAAAACATAACACTCAGACACTTAAGCATGGAAGCAGGCATGCTGTCAACTGTGTGTTGTGAATGTATAATCCATTCTATTTTTGCAGTAATGATTGACACATATGCAGAAACTCTGTAAGCCCATGTCACCTCAGTTGGACTACTCTGCCATTTTTGCCAAGGAAGTTAAAGGTTTCAGAGCGAACTAATTTCTTCTGTGAACGGTGAGATCCTCTTGCTGTGCAAACCACACAAGCTTTTGGAGATGAGGTGTGTCATTTTGCATAAGACTCTTTTCTCTTTCTCTCTTTTTCTCATTCTTTGGAACTGAGCTTTACTCTGAATTCGGAGGGCCATAATGTTGTGATTTGTTACTCTTGGCAGGCAGAGACCACCTGTAAATCAAGGCCAAGCGACAGGCTGTCTCCATTCCCTTCCAAACCATAGCTTGCTCTTGGGAATGCAAGGTCCCAAAGTGGAGTTCATTCGCTGGAGGAGAATGTGTTTTAAGGATTCACCTCTTGCTCAGATTCCCTTTTAACCCTCTACATTCTGAAGGAAGCTGTAGGATAAAAACAGAAGTGACTGTGCTCATGCTGTTACCGTAGCGCCTGCATGTGAGCATGCAAGCTGTTTATAAGCCATGTTACCTAAAAGTTTAGCTGTGGCGAGCTCAGACAATAATATTCGAAATGAAATTACTGAACTTGCATTACTAGTTAATGTGTCCACACCTTTGCTGTTTGCAGGCTCATGGTAACTGCTGACATTCATATCCATTTTGTGTGAATCAGAGATAAAGTTATGGTTTTGCTTGCGATCAAATCAAATCTAAGGGAACCTTAAAAACATTTCTGTTTATCTTGTCAAAAATGAAAGCAGTCTCAGCAATTGGTTTCTCTAAATTGCTGCAGGGATGATCGTGCAGTTCAACTCTTGATCTTGACACCATGTATCCTTTCCCTCTCCTCCTCTCTGGTGAGATAAGGCTTTGATAAACAGTGTGGTAAATGTTAATTGCTGTGGTTACATATTTTTCAAAAGCTAATAAAGGCTGTTTCCTTGAGTAACAGGTAAGAGTTTAGTGCCCAAGGGGCTGACTGGGTTGTAAAAGCTTATCTTCGCAGGTGTAAAAGTTTTGTAAATGGGTCATTAAAGTGTTGGCCAACTTCACACATAAAACACAAAAAAGGGAAAAGGAGGGAGATTACTTCAGATCAGCATGTTTCTGAAGCATAGAGATGAGGGCTGTAAATCTCTGCTAATATTCCGCTGAGCCTTTTAGGAGGCAGCCTTTGATGTGGGTGAGGTAATGTGGCCAGCAGTGTTTGCAATGTTAATCTGACGTGGAGAAATGATTGTTGTCTGTGCACTATCACTCAAACTAAAGAAAGGCATCCAAACGTGCCACTTGCGGGAACCTCTAAAAGAAACCAAATGATTTTAGAGCAAACAACTCGTGTACAGGTATTTACGCACATACATGTCACACGTCAAAGAATATATTTACACAGACAAACCGTATCATTTGATCTGATATACGGTACACACAGCAAAATTGCTGAACTGCACATCCTCCACATGCAGGGGTTTGCATCCACCTCTCTTAAGTGTGTCTGGCCCGTGTGTGTTTATGTGTATCTGTGTGTGGAAAATCTCTGCATGACCTGTGTCATGAACTAGAGTTAACACGGTAAGCCTTCTGGCATGTGCAGCCTCCTCAAACCCCTCCAGTCTTGGTGCTGCTGACCGTGCACACTTTAATCATAGAGCAGCTCCAACCTGCCTGGTGATGGATCCCAACTCCGTGGCTATAATTTCCTTCCTGGGGTGCAGGAAGAGAAGTGGGTGTGCCGTGACTGAGGGGTGTCAGACATGGGGCCGTAGAGTCTGCACAGAAGGTGTCCATCTTTGATTTTCCCTCTCAGATGTCACATTACATGTTAGAAATCTTTAGACACAATCTTTAGTGTAGAATATGCTTGTCCAATGTTCAATTTGTTGAACACTTCAAGATAGACAAAGTGGAGACTCAAAATAGAAATCTTTTTAGTTAGGAGCCTAGATGTGATGTCAAAGTTAGGTTTTGCAACCACATTATTTGCACATGTGCACGTTCATGAAAATGTAACTAGATCTTGTGCACCAAATGTACTGTAAAATGCCTCCAATTAAAAGCATCCACCAGGTGGCGTATGTTATGTTAGCCCGTGAAGGCCTCAAGATCAAAGGAATTACAGTTTGTGACCTCTGGAAAGGCACTGAATTTCTTATCAAAGGCATAAAAAACACAGCAGATATGACTTCCTCTTTGCACTGCAAAGTGCTCATGAGATCAGTTTTATGTGTTTGTACACTTTGTTGTGAAGCTCTGACATTTTATTTGAGCGTACATCTGTTCTACTGGACCAAAGTCAAGGAAGTGCCTCAATGCATCATGTGATGATGGGCCTGAGAGTGTCTTCATAAAATAAAACAGATTTGTCTTTGGCTAGCAGGCGCCACTGAGATGTTAATTTGTCATGGCATTCTGGCTGTAGGTGTTGTCTTAAAATTGGCCTCCATCACCCCTCTATAAGTGAGACCGTCTCACGTCAGCTTTGCTATGCCATATGATTATCTGAGATCTTCATTTCATGTGTGAAAACTGATCCCCTTTGAAGCTTCACTCAGAGGTAGTGCAGCGCTTCACTACCCCACATCAACACCCTCTATCTTGGCTCCATCTCTGGGCGTCATTTTTTACTGCTACGTGGTGCTTTGAATGAGGCTGTTTAATGTGTTTGGAAGGTGAGGGGCACTCCAATGTAAAGAACTGCAAAAGTATGGGGCCAGGTTTAAATCGCTGTCTTAACAGTGACTGGTGGTCAGTTGCAACACCACCACCACACTTACCACATAGTGCAGGATAGGCACTGCTCCAGATTCCAGGAGTTGTGCTCTTCGGCCCTTTGAAACTGCCTCCAGTGTATCTCAGTTTACTCTTTGGGGTAATGGAGGGGGATGGGTATTTCCTCTCTTGAGGTCCTCTGCAGTAATGCTACACCTATAAGCTAATTTGCAGCTCTAAAACTAACAACATTTTTTGTGGTTTTTATTTCATGGTTTTCAACATTGAGGCTGTATTTACATTATACTTTTGAAAATCCCCATGCTATACAGCTGTTTTATCGATCAGTTATTCATAAAATTTCATTAATGGCTTCCTTCCAGGTTAGTCAGAATCATTCAAAATCATTTTATTTGCCAAGTGAACTAAATTTAAGGGACACAGTACAAATGAATGATGACAACTTAGGTGTATCTTCACATACCTGGCATGAGGACAGAAAGGGCTGCATGTGTTCATACTGATATTGGCCTTGCTATGGCTGTGGGGAATATGACACAAGGAGAATAATCACCTCTCACTCAAGGCTCAGTTTCACCCTTGCCAGTGCTGGGTGGCTTTCATGTGAACGTCAGCGACCTTAGCTGTCTCCTGTTTGAGAGCCCCAGGGGAAGCAGACATGTACTTGGAGAAGCACCGTAGCTATTTCCACGTTCTCCTTTGTCTCTGTCACTCTTCCCGTCTTGCCTCGCGCATGGCTAAACGTCCTTTCATCTGTGTTGCTCCCCACTTCATGTCGACACCACTGCTCCAAATGTTGAAGTCCTGAAGGTGTTTTGTTGCGCTGGGTGGAGAATGAAGCAGGAGGCACCCAGCCGCAGTCCTAATGAGATTTTTCCTGGGTTTTGATGGAGTGCCAGTGGCGCTGCCATTGCTCTAGAGTCCTGCCTCTACTGAGCCCTGGCGTGCGATCAGGGGGAGCTGTCGTCGGCCGCATAAATTGTCAGCCTGTGTGGTGGGTCGTGGAAGCAGACAGCACAGAGACCAAGAGGCTTTGTGGGACTTTCCCACAATCACATACAAGTACATATTACTTGCACTTTAATGTACCCCTTAGCTTTCAAACAGACTTGCAGAAAAAAAAAAAATTGGCCCGTGGGTCAATGTATGTTGGGCCAGAGTAAGGATGACGAGTTAGCGTAAGGGTTGAGCAACTTTCTGTCTTTTTTTTCTGTAACAACATGTATTTACTGTCTCACTGAAAAATATAAACACTGTAATATAATATCCAATACCATAATCTCAGTTTTTTTGAACCTCATCACATCTAGGCAAGTTAAGCAAACTGCACTTTTCAGCTACGCTTTGAAATCAATCAAATCTCAAAAACAGAAGCAGCAAGGTGACATTTTTATTTAATTTCCATAAGAGTGTAGCTTTGTACTAACTTTATGGATGTAAAGTTAAGACTTTACCTCTCTAATCATCTACACTACACACAATGTAGACTCAGCAGCAAAATAAAGTTAGAAAAGCTTTTTTACTGAGATAATATTTTGCACTTACTACATGGTTACAGATATAAAGGGCAGTATGTATATCAACAGATATAAGCTAAACAGATATTTCTGTAAAATTTGTCAACTATTTTTTACCGTCACATTTAAACTGCCATTTTGGCATGAATAGTGAGTTGTGAAAATCAAAGAAATATGTGAAGGGATTCAGCATAATTGAATTTAACTTGAATGTATAAATTTTAAGTTCAACATGGTTAACTATATTTAGTCAAATTACTTGTGTTCAATGAGCATCCCTTGATTTTATGTTTTAGAGATTACTCTTTGATTTGTTGTCAGTTCAGTAAATATTATCCTTCTTAACTATGCTAGAATGTCTTTGGAATACCCAAATCCATATTCATAGTGTGCCATTGATGAAGTTTGCCAAACAATTCCAATGGCCAATCCAAACAGGCCTTCAGGCCAGTGAGTTATGTAGATGGGATGTTGTAATGGGACAGGCACACTGTGCTCTGTGTTATAGTCGAGTAATAAATCATTTTCTGTAAAAAGGGCTCGACCAACTTTAAAACACACAGGAGCCATACAATCCCTTGTCCTAAAGGCCCCGAAGAAGCTCTGAAGGACCTGGCTGCTGTTGAAAGCAAAATGCTTTATGCTCCGGTTTCCACAGAACATTTAACATCATGTCTGGAAAATTGTTTCAGCTGGTCCCAAGTGGGGCAGAAAGATGCTTGTTTGTGCCCTGAAGGCAGCACCTCTGACAGAATCCTGCAGAGAGACAGGGAAGTGACACCTTCATACGATACAGAGACAACCAGACAGAAATTATTCAAACCTTGTTACCCTCAATGCCCTGGATCTTAGAAAAGGTACTCAAGTATATATATACAAGGGTACAAAATACTAACTAGACACACAAAAATGTTAGAGATAGGACTGAGGCAGGCAATGAATTAAATGCTGGAAAGCTGAAAGGCATAGCACAATAATAGTCTATTGGAGAGCAAGGGCAAGACACAGGTAGATATACTTGCGCTCATGAGAGAATGAGGAACAGATGAGTGAGAAGGAATTGTCGGCCTGGAGATACAACTGACAGGAAAGGCAGTAGAGCGTCAGTAGAATTAAAACATATTTGCAAAAACAACTGGACTGACTGAATGACACAGTGAAGAACGAACAAACTGAAACTCAAAACCATGACTGAAGGCCCTCCTTCAGCATCTTGAGTTGAGTGGGCACTTGGCTATATATGCACGCTCTCCATTAATGAGACAAGTGGAAACTGGGGGTCTTGAGGTGGGTCGCAGTGGACTTTTTTTTGACTGGTTTGGACAAAAAGGTGGGATGGATCTTTGAGGGTTGCTGGTGCACCCTTGCAACAACACTTGAGAGCAGGGATAGGCCAACCAAACGTAACAGCCAGGTTTTGAGACGCTACCCCTACAGGTAGGTCAAGTGAGGCTCAAGTGGAGAGCCAAGCTCACTGATTGGTTATGTACTGGGGTGCTGTGGACTGCCTCTTGTGGGCTGTTTTTTTGAGGTTTTGGGGTAGAACAGGCCTTGAGCCTTTGGTTTGGTAACAGCATTTGATAAATTTGATAAAGGGTTTGATGAAGTGGAAGTGAGGCAGGCCAGTGATGGGAGTAGTAAGAGTGTTGTGGGCATATTTGACCTAACAACTGCTTGGCCCATGTGAGCCAATGCACTGTAGTGTTCTTCCCACCTGAAAGCTCTTTTATTCTGTTTGGGTGTTGAACTACGGATAGATTGAAGCACCAAGCAGCCTGAAAAATTCCCACCAGAAAAGAGAGGTGAACTTGGGCCATCGCTTGATCTCCAGAAATGCTGCAGAGAAAGCAAAAGGGCTCTTAAAGGAGGTAAGAGCCATGGAGTTGTACATATTACTGAATAAAGCTTGTGTAGAAGTTGCGGACTTGGGCTGAGGCCATTCCATGACTGCTTGGGCCATGGCTGGACCACCTGGATACTCTTTCTCTGCATAAACTTCAAGAAAGAAATGTCTGGAACATGAAATTCACACCTCTAGTTTTTCACAAAGACTTAATTTACTAGGAGTCTCTACAGGATCCTACTTATGTGTCCCATGTGCTCTTGTAGAGGTCTGAATAAGACTAGAATATTATCAAGGTAGATGACGATATATCCCAATTTAGCCTGAAATGCTCTCCCCCAGTGACCTCTGACCTTGAATTAGTAAGTCCCAAGAGAAGCTAATCCTTGACCTAATGAGATTGATGACTCTTTTGTGGTTACCGTTTTAAGTACATATAATAGCTTGTTGTGCATACAATGTGTACTAGGATTAAATGACATCCAATTTTTAACTGAAAGCCACAACCATTTATATTCGCTGCTTATAAAAGCTGTTGATCTAATCTTTACAAAGATTCAGATAAGGCTCCCGGTAGAGAGATGACCAGCATCACAGTTTTGGCTCAAATCCACTTTGAGTGCTTTCGTTTCAAGTAAGAGGAGTCAGACTGAAACCCTTTTCATCTGTGGCTTAACAGACAGGACTGATTTATGTCCATGTGTAATAAATCAGATAATTATTAGTATTGACTGGTGTGAAATTGTTTTTGTTATTTTGGCCTTATTGCTCAACCCTAGCAATAAATAGTGTGAATATTGCAAAACCTCCCTTTTCTTAACGGGAAATGTACCTTATTGTTCCCCTGACAAACTGGCTGGTGGGAAAGCAGAGAACTAAGAACCAAACACCTCATTCATAGAGCTCCTACTTGTTATTCTTTGTCTTAGGACAATCAGTTACTGCCAAAACCAGAATCTAGAGAGCTACGCTCAAAAATGTTAGTGTCTCTTAGTGACTGGAGATGCTCCATAGAGACTGTTACAACAAACTGGAAGGATGTCTAAGGCATTTGTCTCAGAAATTGATTAAGTGCACTTTGGTTCAAAGCTGTGTCTTTAGAGGTTAAGAACAAAAATTCGAGCTAACATTCTCATATATTTTATGAAACAGATCAAAATTGCACATCTGACATCATTACAAGTTTCTCAGGTTTCTCAACCAAGAATTGGTCAAAAAATTTTATTGAGCAAAGACAAATATACATATGAGTTGTGATGAGAAACTCTACTAGAGTTTAGGTTCAAGTTCTTGATTTTTGTTTTTCCTTTTCTTTCCTGCCTCCTTTTATGTCCATTTCTATTTAGTGGTCAAAGGCTTTTCATGAGAGTAGTTAGTGTGTGTGTGTACACGTGTGTGTATGTGTGTGTGTGTGTGTACGTGTGTGTGCATGTGTTAGTGTGTGTAAAGTAAAAAAAAAAAAAAAAGCATGAGATATTTTTTTTCTTAACACTGACCAGAGCAAATCCCACAGTAACCCAAGCACACTAATAATACAGCTCCCATCCATCACCACAGACAACAACCAATTAGCACATTCCTCTTCCCCCTTTTTTTCATGTTCTTGGCTAACTCCTCAATAATTGTGGATCATTCATCAGAAAACTGAAATCCATTCAAGATGCTGTGTTTGTGTATGTGTGTATGGGTGTTTGTGCGTCAAGAATTGAAGGAATTCTGATTGTGGAGTGATGGTGATTTTTTTTCTGTGGGGCAGTATGGAAACAGAGGCCAGTGTTAATGTTACCACAGTGTAATTTACAGTTACTCAGTGACGTGGGTCATATCTGTGACTGTGACATATCTGAATGGGTCAACATGAAACAACCAACCCTTCTGCGTGGACATGCTCCAGATCTGGGTTGAATGCAAACTGGAGAAAGGAAGTATATGGTCAGAAGGGAGAGACCATAATTAAACGTATAGTAACTTCATCTGGTAATCATGCAGTAAAAAACTATATGCAACAGTTTTAACACTGAAGTATGTGGATCTATATTAAGTTTTCAATTTTATGAAAATCTATGAAAAACAGCTGCCTGTTTGAATAAGTTGACAGATTTTGTTACTTACTTACTAAGAAACTGAGTAACTCTTACTAAGGTAGTAGAAATAACATGGATGTTGGTTTGGATCCCTTTCCATAGCTATGACTACTGGGACAAATCCCTGCAGGGTGCCGCATCAGTGTCAGCCGATGGGCTGTAAAAAAATCCATGAAGTCAGTCCCAGAGGAGAAGTCCAGGGCTGAATTTCTGTCCTAGTCTGGCTATGTCTCCCTCTGTTGAGTGAATGAAGTTTAATTACCTCTGTTTCTGTCACTCTTTGTCTTCTTCTTTGCCTCCTCTCACAAATCATCTTTTAATATATTACAGCTTGCATGAAAAATTTAGATTAGAAGCCAAACCTCTATTTGGTATTTGCATTACTACACAGTAAATTGGCAAATATCACAAACCCCACAGATCTGTATAAGTAGTAGTCTTCTATTTAATATGAATGAATTGCCCTTTGAGAATGATGTATGAGGTGTGACTGTGTTGAACTAAATGGCTGTGGTCATTTAGTGGTCATAAGCATTTATTGGCAATTGATTGGTCAATTTAACTGACAAATGTGGGAAACTGGTTCTTTGGAAAACAAGGAAACTTGGGGATCAATATAACTGTAGATATCACACATGAAATCTAGACTGAACATCTGTCAAAAAGTCAGTTTGAAGAATGAAAGTTCATTGTTGACCTTGTACAAAAACATTTGACATATAATACTGTTGGGCCTTTGTTAACATCTGTTGTTACATGTTGTTGTTCAACCACAGTTCACAGCTTTAGTGTCATGTTCTTGCATCCTGTTGCTAACCCCCTACAGTTATCATAGAAACTACTGGTGAAGCCTTTTTATCACAGAAAACCTGAGCAGAGTCAGACCTCCATTAAAACCAGCTTAGGAGCAGGCTTAATAAAACTAGGCCCTCACATGTGTTGACCTATTCATACCAACAACAAATACAGGTTTATCCCTCCTTTGGCCTATCAGTCTTACAGCCAGCCAGTCAGTTATTCCTGTGGTTTGCTGTATTCTCTCCCTGGGGCCACCCACAGCGCTGCAGCCTGGCCGGCACTAGTCTGTAGGATCACACCATCTGACCCTCTACCTCTGTGGATTACACAGAAATCCCCTCTCACACTGTCACAGCTTCGCCTCTGACACACACACACACTTATGAACTGCATAAAGATAATAAACACACATGCTGTTACACTTAACACACAAGGAAGTATTTTATGAGGTTAATTATTAATTGTTACTGTTAATAATCACCTGTGATAAGTCTGGCTATTGTGTTCTGTATCTGCAGTGTCAGTGGAGTTTATCTTTTTTTCATGAATTTGCAGTGGAAAACTTAAACCGGGGGTGTTGTCAGAATCTCTGAGTGTACGTGTTTATGAATGTGTGCATGTATATGCATTTGTCAGCCCATGAGTAATGGTTTTTTGGCCAGATGACTGTAGTGCAACATGGATACCTGAGCCAGACTTTTCCACAGTGAAATCTGGGGATCACATGTCCCTCCAGTCTGTGTGGTATGCATTAACAGATAGAACTGCCAGGAGAGGGGGGCCCGGGTGAAAACGGTTCAGGACAGAAACAAGCCTCGCGTATCGCTGCAACGATAGCCTGCCACTGAAATAGCCATACTCCCAGCCTGCGTTCTCATAACTCCCTGCAGGGCCGGCGGCAATGATTTAGATACTTCTTTCATAGTCTCAATTCTGACTGCCAGGCTTATGCTCAGTTTGTTTCAGTCCTGCAATTACTAGCCTCTTAAACTTTCCACTGCTGTTTAAGCTCTGCTTACAGCTGTCAAACTTTGTTCATATATAGATATATAAACGCTATAATTTCGATTCGGGCATGTCACTCTATGTTGGAATGCTGTACTGTGGATTTGCACCGTTAAAGATGTTTGTTTTTATGTGACAAAAATATTATACTTCTCTATATGACTTGAAACAGTGATATATGTGTCTCTCTCTTTTTTTCTTTCTAGGACTCCATGGATGAAGCGTGTGCTGAGGGGATTGGTGATGAGCACTACCGCTTAGAAGGTAAGTCCCCAGCTTCTCATCATCACTAATGGTTACACCAGCTCATTTGGTCCCTGTTAGTTTAATTTGAATGAAAGCTTGCAAAAATACTGTGGGCAACAGCTTCTTAGTTACTTGTGTGTTTCTCCCTTTCCCCCTGCTCGCCCTTCTGCTCCACTCCCATTCTCTGGGCTCCAACAATGTACTGATGAGGACCCCTTTACCTTCCCTCCCACTTCTTTACCTCCTCTGTCTTTCATCCTGCCCCTTACTTTATCGTTGCTCTGTAAAGTGCCTCCTCCATGTTTTTTCCCTGATGTGATGTGATCCTGGATTAAGAGCTGCGGAGAGGAGAAAGTCTCTCCCTCCCATTTAAAAACAGAGTTGGATGTGAGGTGCAGGTTGAAATGTAAAGCTGAATGAAAATAGCCACGATTTTGGAAGACAGACAGAGACGGAGACTTTTATGTCAGTTCTGCTCTAGATAAAAGACAGTACAGAGACGAGAGATAACGCAGCTAATAAATGGAGTTTGAAATGATGTTTATTTGTTGGGCTGAACCTGTGTCTGGGCTGAGCTTGTCCTCCCTTCAAGACAGACATTATTTATTATAGTATTCTGCTCTGTTCATTCTCCATGATAATTAGACAAAAAATTTAATAATTTTCCTTAATAAAAGTTTTCATAGTTTAGTTCAGAAAATACAAAGAAAATACAGACCAAAATACAGACTTTCATAAAGTTGTCATGCTCAAGTAACTAAATAAAAATCACACACTGACATTAAGTAAAAGTGTAGTGGGACATGACACAGCTTTATCACTCCACTTGAGGTGAGGTTGGATGCAGGTGAGGTGTCAATATACTTCTGATTAATGCTATCACGCTGTTTTTTTCCTTCTTCCAAGCATCACACTTTTGAACGTGGTGTTGGAGTTTAGACTCACTTTATGATCCACAGGTGAACACAGCCACTTATGTTACTGATATACCAAGATCAGTATTGCATGTGTTAATACACTCTAATGAAAACACTTTATTATCTTGATGGTTCTTGATTTAAATTTGAAATATATTGATGCCTCATATCTAACATTAAAATGGCTGTGAATGATTTTTGACAGCCCCTGCATGAACCGCATTCAGTTCAGTGATCAGATCCACTGTTGATAGATCTAACAAAGTGGGGTAAAGCAGAAGTGAGAGGGAAATAGAGAGAACAAAGATAATAGGACAACCAACGTACATGAAAGCTTTCTTTCCTCTGGGTTTAAGGAAGCACATCCAAAGAAAGTTTTGCGGGGATTAAAAAAGAACTTGCTGGCAGAAATTCGAGCAGTGGGAAGAAGGGCTCAATGATGAAAGAGTCTTTAAGATACTTAAGGATACTAAACATTGGCACTGTGAGCACGCAAGAACAGCCTAAATGAAACTATTAAGTTCTATGTTCTTTTTCTAATAAGGGAACAACTATGTTAATGAGACGCTTGTTTAGATGATATTGTAGTTGTTCACTGGTGGTGGCTGCCCAGCATAGTTTGTCACCAAGAGCCTAAATGAGGCACCTGGAATATGTATTACCTTGTTCATAAGTAGCTGGTTGCTTCTGACGGAGGACCATCTCATCCTGTCCGTCCAAAATCACCTTGGTACCCAGCACTGAGCTGTCAGAATGTATGAGGGAGACAGGCTCAGTTACGTGTAATACAGTAGCCCAGCTAAGCTGGGTGTGATTGCTCACAGTGTGTGGCAGCTTTCCCAACCTGCCAATACTTGTGTTTGTGTGTGTGTGTGTACGAGTGTACGCATGCATGTGTGTAGCAGGGCTGCTGGCGAAGGCTTGGCATGGAGGGTGCCAGCCTCAGCTGCCCTCGTCTTGCCCCTCAGATCTGATGTGCAGCCAATCCCCTGGCGGCAGCTTCTCTCATAAAGGCCTGGCTTATGTCTGTGGTGGTGGTGGGTGGGAGTGTGGGGGTCATGGGGGGAGGGTGATAGCAGATTACTGTTACTCCTCCCGGCATTTCATTAGCTCTGAGATAAGCATCTCACCACCATATTGAGCCTGCTACGGAACAGATTTGCCCCTGCACACAATGTTCCCTTTGAGCACCTCAGATGATCAAACAGCAGGACCCCAAATGCTGCTCCTCTCCAAAAAGTTGGTGAAAGCTCCCTGGGATGATGCCTTTCATTTCTGGCATTTTCCCCTACCCAGGGATGAGACAGGTCTCCTTTGATCTGCTTTGGATCAGGAGGAAAGAAATTGGGCTGTTGTGTCTGCTCTGTTGGCGAGCAAACAAACAGTGTTTTAGATTTGACTTGGCTTAATTAATTAGTGATTCTGTTTTACAGCCGGTCTGATCCTTTTCCAAAAGGTTTGAGAATGGAACTTCAAAGTGTGGCGGGAGGAGAGAGGAGCGAGAGGGGGTGTGGCCTGTGTGGGTTTATGGGTGTGTTTGCAGCCTCCAGGACTGTGATTGGAAATGAAACCTACGGGGGCTGCGGCTGGCTAAAAGCTGTGAAAAGCTTCTGAGAAGCTACACAGACAGCTCTATGAAGATGAAGCGGGGATGTGTCTGGGGAACTGTAACGCTCGCAAAGGAGCCGACATGTACACCTCCCACGTCTCAGTTACATGTTGAGTGTATCTGCGGTCTCATGTGTCAAACAAATGCTGGATTTCAAAGCAGAGAAGGATATCCTGTAGCATTATATCTGGGCCAACATCCAAGACTAAAACTAAAACATCCAATCAGACAGTGACAGTTATGTTATTTTTGTCAACCAGGGTGGACGATCTTACAACACAGCGCAAGCCAAATATACACTACTGGTAACTGTGACCTCAGACATTATCATGTTGGACCAGCCCCCGTATACCACAATTATAGTTTTTTACCATTAAAGGCTGCGCAAATAATATTATTTGGAGTTTTTGTCCACCTGTTATGACCTCTGATGGACTCACACCATACAGAGTAACTGAACTGACACTTAAATATAAAACACAGGTCTGTACAAGGCTCATTGACTTGGTGTTAAAGGAGTATTAAGGCAACTTACCTCACTGAAATATTCTAGGTTCAAACCTTGTCTGAGACAATATGTCTGTGTGTAGTGTAATAAAACTCTCAATGACTCGTCTGTTGTAGGAAATGTTGTCAGGCTCTGCACAGGTTGGTCTGGCCATTTGTTAACTGTGTATGACAGATTAGTACTCCCTCTGGACAGTCTCCCTGTACCCTGTGTCTGAATGAACGATGTAATGAACATCATTCCATAAAATGATGAGCTCTGCTGTGCTGTGCAAGCGCTCGAGGGCCTCCTATAGGCCTTTGATGTTCAGATGCTGTTGTAGTTCCTTCATTCATAATTGAATGCCACCTAATATTCTGTCATGTTTTAGCACGTAATGCCTTTCATTTTCATGTTTGACATCCCTTCTCTGCGCAATTGTCCATAGATAAAGACATAAAATCAGTGCAGTAGTCATGTGTTCCCGTCCTTATGTTTTGATTCTACAACATATCTGCTCTGTGCATTGATACAAAACTAAATTTGTTACTTGACACCAAACACTGGAAGAAAAGCTACTCATTCAAAGGTTTTAACATTTAAAGTAGATGGTGCATCAGTGCCAGTACTTCCTTCTAATGTGTTGTATTATTAATAAATATCTAGATATCAATATGAAGATACAATTTCAGACAAAAGCAGCAAGGCGTTTGCTAGAGTAGATTTATTTGGAACCAGGAGCACTTGAATGTGTGACATAACTTAATTGTGGCTGCCAAGCTTGGAAGTTGGAGCTTACAAGACACACTTGAAGGCAAAGATATATCCTGAGGTTATGACTGCACCCACCATTTCCATCCTCAGGCTCTCTCTTTTATCTTTATGTGTGTGTGTGTGTGTCGCTGCAGTGGCTTTACCCCCAGAGAAGACAGACAGCTGCTGTGTGGAGGAGAAGATGCAGGAGAGGGACAGCCAATCTCCCGCGGGGCCACAGAAACAGCTCCAGTTTGAAGTGAGTGTCAACACCGAACAGGACGTTTATTACTTCCCCTCTGGACGAAACTGGGGCAGTGACAGGACACTCACAAATACACACCAACGTACACACTGACTGATGTTGATAGTTCCAACACTGTACTGTTTCAGGAGTTGGAGTGTGCCGTTTCTGTGGAGGAGGATAACAGGCAGGAGTGGACCTTCACCCTCTATGACTTTGACAACAACGGCAAAGTAACCAGAGAGGTAATAATCATCTGCTCCAAAAGGCCTTTAATTTGGAGAAATGAAAGGATGATACACAAACTAGTGAAAGAATACAAAGCAGACAATTCAAAAAACACACAGAGGATTTAAGTGGTCACTTTGTTAAAAAGTAATTGAGCTTTATTTTATGTACTTTTTAACTTCAATCTCACATTTTTATGATTACTCTGTTCTGCCTCTTTGAGAAACACGTTTTACTATCTCCAGATGCTACTATTCAGAAACTCACTGACCCAAATTATTACCAAATTAAACATGAATACACATGTTTTAAATGGCCGCTACAAAAAACAGTTATTGGTCTTACAGAGAACACTGCCCTGTCTTTGAATCAGAATCAGCTTTATTGGCCAAGTATGTGAACACATACAAGGAATTGTCTGCGGTTCTGTTCCTTCGCTCCATTATAGTTTAAACATACAACCATAGAAAAACACAGAATAAACATATACAGAAAATCTAAACATTATATAAACATTGTATGGACTGGAAGTGAATAGGTAACCTCCCTGTTAAGTCTTTCTGATATTATCACACACACAAAAAGAAAATTTAGAATAGAAGTTCAAGAAAGTCTTGAACCCAATCTCACTCCTAAGAACCAAATCCAGCATCGTTTGTGTGTTCCCGCTCCTGTGAGGTAGCTTGTGGCTTGCATCTGCCTGGTTCAGATCTGAGACAACATCCAGAAAGGCCTGTGTTTTTTGAGAACAACTTGAAACGGTGCAAAGAGACTGGAAGCTGTCCTCTGTGTGGTTGGCTGTGCAGTTTTTTTGGCATTGCCTGTGGCTCCCCGGCTCATGAGACGGCAGGCGTCGGCTTGGAGGAGGAAAGAAAAGCTTTCTTCTCCAACTCCTCTTTTTTTTTATGTCTTCACACAAATAAAAAGAGGAGGAAACCAAAAACGATACAGGAAGTTTTTATTTTGTTTCATTTTTTTTTTTTTTTTTTTTTTTTTTTTACAGTTCTTCTATGTCTGAAACCAGAATGGGAAACCAGTCCCTGAAGAGTTCATAATAGTTCTTTTTATTGAGTGGTAAAATCATGCGAGTGGAGGCACAGGCTTAATTCTCAGCACATCTGTCATATGAGCTGCTGTGTTGAAATAAAACCCTGATGAAGTTTAAAATACTGTGATTCAATTCACTGCACGTCCACCTCAGGTGAAACTTTAAAGGTGCAAGACTGGTCTCTTTTTTTTTCTCTACGAAGCTCTCCTTACAGTCTTGGAGTAGGGCAGATTTCAAGATCCATAATACATAGCAAAACGTTTAATTCAACAGAAACAGAAGTGCACTAATCCTGACAGCTTTTGAAACGGGCGCGGTTTATATACACAACGGTGCTGATTGAACATGCCTGCCAAGCGAGAGAAAACTACCACGAAAGCCTGTTGCAAATCATTGCACAATGTTGTGCTGTTGAACTCACCTTCAATGCCAGTTTGTAGACTCTGATCTTGCAAGTGTGCTTTTTTTCACCAAGAGACAGTGGCAGCAACCGAGAGACCCTCCATTATTGATTCGTAAGGGGTCAGTTAATCATCACAGTGACAAAGCTGGTACATTAACTTAAAATTCTTGCATATGCAGTGCACCTTTAATGGAAGATTAGGATTGGGTTTGCAATGGAAAAAAAAACATCCAGCACAGTTGCTAACACCCAAGAGGGAGTCATTATCTCAGTATGGTGCAAGAAAAAACTAATCAGTGCAAAATGTAGCTTCTAATGGCCACGAGAGACGGCGTTATTTCATGTGCAAATTAAACAGAACAAATATGGTCAGTTACCTCGTTCTGAAATGAATTTGGTATCAGCTTTAATTTGAAGTTATTAACACTGGTGATTGTTTTATTTTTATTTGTTCCTACATTCCTCTGTGATCTGTAATTTTCTTACCCTAATAGATTACAATGACCTGTAGTTAAAAAAATATTATGCATTTTCTTTTGCGCATTTATTTGAAATTCTCCACAGACGTTACACCCTATGTGGTTATGATTTCAGTCATTTAAGAGACGTTGAGGAATTAAACCGAGAAAGTGTAGCACTCACACAGCTGTAACGTGACTCATATCAGATCTGACATCTCAGTCTGCCTCCCTTGCTACCGCCAAGATGATTCTTTTTATGAATTTATAACTTGTCTTTGCTCCCTGTCTGATCGCTTCACTTAGAAAGCTGAGCTAAAACAACTGACATCAGTGTGTTTCTCTGTTCACTGTTGTTTGAGTCACTTCTTTAGATTCTTAGCTAGCATGAAGGTTATGATACATGCACAAAGATACAGAATATTGAATTCAAACAGCAAAGTAATATGAATAGTCTCCTATGTTATGCTCCTTTTTACTCGATGCCTTCTTGAAAATTTGGGCACCAAAATTCTGTGTCTGCACCAATGTTATCAACAATCTACAACATTTTTGCTGTACTTTATGATCACGTGATCAAAGCCCAGATTAACCACAGTCACATATTACCTCTCTTGCAGGATATCACCAGCCTGCTCCACACCATCTACGAGGTTGTGGACGCTTCCGTCAACCATTCTCCCGGCAGCAGCAAGACGTTGCGGGTGAAGCTCTCAGTGGCACCAGATTCTAGCCAGCGGTGGAGGAGTTGTACGCAGGGTGCGGCAGGTAAAGCTCGCATTATCACAGTCGGTGGGGGCGGAGGAGAAGAGAGGGCATTTTGGGGTCCCCCATGCCTTGCCTGCTGTCAAGCTCAGCCAGAGATGTGTTTGTTGTCACGCAGAAAGGCGCCTGCTTCAGGCCTGTCAGAGCTTTGTTCCTCACAGTCTCAGAGTCGCTCCATCTCTCTCACTCAATGGGGTTCATTTTTAATGATGGGGGGAGTGACAGAGCCAAGAGAGGGCCCCCTCCCTCAACGCCTTCAAATACTCTGAAAGAAACCTTAAGAGATGTGCCGAGTCCTTTTGATAACCACAGCCATTTTTCTTTTCTCCAAAGTTCCCCTTTTTTCCCCTTACCCCCCCTCTTCGTAGAGCTGCCGGGAAAATATAGCTACATTCAACTTAACTTTTCTCACTGATGACTCGGTAAACAAGTAGTCAGGGAAAAATAGCTCAAAAAGTATATATTCCTGTGTGTTTGCATCCTATTGTTTTGACTATAAATATCCGTCAAGGGATTCAAACAGAGCAAGCTTTGAAAATATCGCTGGTTGCCTTCATGCTAATTTCAAACTGCATCAGATCTCATAGCCTTAATAAACTATTTCTGAAGTCTGCATGTTTTTTATTTCATTTCACGCCTTTATAAGAGGCTGAGAGTTGAAAATAGAATAAATGAAGCATTGTTGTTTTTTCTTTTCTATAGATCTTCAAAGTAAAACCCCAAAACAAAGGTTTCTTTCTTCTGAGGCTTGTGTGACTGTTGTCGTGTGTGCGTGCGCGCTTCTCAGTCTGTGTGAGTCTGCGTGTATGTGTCTGTGTGTGCATGTAGCTGCTCTGTGTAGCGCTCTTTGATAATAGCCTCCTGTCTTTCACACGTACACAGACTTGTCCCACCCCAGAGAGAAAAATGACAAGTGTATAGAAGACCCCAAGAGCGCAGACAAGAAGACTCGAGCACTCCTAAGGTAAACCTACCTCAGTTTCTATTATTGAAGTCTGTGCTGTCTACGAGAAGAATATGAAGTTTATTATTGTCATATATATTTTTTATTAGGTCACTGATGTTAACTTTGACTTTTTAAACCTGGTCGAAATGTTCTTATAAAAAGTTGCAAGGGGTGGTGATTGTTCACACCCTTGATCTGTAATAAACCCGTGCCCTTTAATTAGTTTTGCCCAAGTTAACCTCAGCTGTACTGAGGCAGCCCTCTGTTCAGATACTTCCAGTTGAGGTTAAAACCTGTGATTTTCCAGTCACAATCTCACTTCTCTAACAATTACACTCCTAATGCTTGATCATAAGGAACACTTGTTTTACTTTCTCCAAACACTACCATACTGAACCTCACTGACCCAAACTGCTACCTAATGAGAGGTGCCGCTTGTGTCCACAGGCGCCACCACAGTGACCACCACACCCAGCCGGGCTGCCAGCGCCACTGTGTGGATGAGAACCTGGAACGCAGGAACCACTACTTGGACCTGGCAGGCATCGAAAACTACACATCCCGCTTCGGAGCCGGTGAGTGGACCAGAGCCAGGGGTAAAGAGGGGGGAGAGGGGAGGGAGAAACACAGACCGTGGCCCTTTGAAGCTACATCCAGGGGCCCTCATTACTGCGGCACCTGCTTGGAGCCATTAGGTGGAACTACCAGCCCACTGCGCTCCTCGCCAGTACAAACATCTGGGCTCAGGCAAGCACAATACATCAAGTGTTCAAGGCTAAAGCCCATCAACAGAACCGGCTGTTGTGAAGTGAAATATTAGGTCTAATAAGCTTCAGCCTTGATCTGATGGTCAGTGATGACATATGATTATTTGAATGTTGGTTCTGTTAGGAAAGTGCTAACAGAGATTTGCTTTGTGTCACAGTGTGTCAGGGTTGTCACAGGAAGACAAGACCTGAGATGAAGTTGCCAGAATTTTATCATGTAGCCTTTTAGTGGATCTTTATTAGTGAGGTCTGAGCTCAATAATTTGCTTAGAATGAATTATTTGTCATCCCTTTCATCCATTTTTGCTGGGTTTTGAGGGCCAATTTAATGAATTTTAATCACAAAGTCTTGAGACAAATTGTCTCTTTGCAAGTTTGACGCATTTCAGTCCAAATAAACACCTGTGCCTGTTTCACAGCTCCTGCCACAGAGCCAACGAAGGCAGAGCCTCAGACTCGCTCATCCAACCAGACTCGCTCTCGCTCCCACGAGCCAGAAAATGGCCACTCCCATTCCCACCACCGCCGTTTGCAGTCTGTTGTGGACACTGTTGCTCCGGACAGCCTCCACCCTCCCCGGACACGAGGCCAAGACTCAGGGAAGCATGCCCTCCGTTCTCCCAAGACCCACAGCCGCACACCCCCTGCACAGATCAGCAGCAGGGTGATGAGAAGCCGAGGAGTACCTCCTCCTCCGGCCCTGCCCACTCAGACGCCCCCTCACCAGTCTGCAGCCCCCTACCGCAAGCACAAGCAGCGGTCCAAGGAGAGCCAGGGTTACCGCGCCTTAGGCCCTCTGGCAGCTTCAGGACCAGTGGTGGAGAAGGAGCAGGTCAGAGACCTGCCCAGTGTGCTGCTTTATGAGGGGGGCCTGGCTCAACTGGTGCAGCGACACGAGCATCACCACCACCACGAACACCATCACCACTACCATCACTTTTATCAGTCCTGAATTTTCACCCTGTCTGGGACAGCTCAGCACTTGTGCATCCCCAAACCCAGCCAGGCCTGCAGACACTGACAGTGAGCCTCCCTCTCAATCGCGGTGCAGTTATTAGTGGATACAGGAAACGGGGAGGAGACGAGGATCATGGGAGGGGCAATTCAGTGCTGAGATGTTATTAACCAGTATTATAAAAAATGTTGGTCAGACATGCATAAGCTCGGGTATGCAGCAGGTCTGAGGATTATGGCTGGGGCCTGAGAGGAGGGACGGTGGGACAGATTCAACAAACAGTTCATAAGCTCCTCTCACCCTGACCTCGTATCCCACTACCTGATGAACTTTACGGCTCCAAACCAGCACCACAACCCTTCCAGACCACTAAGCCAAAAGGTTTTTAAGGAACAGGGGAGAAAGACTGTGGTGTGAAGATGAAACTAAATGAAGGAAAATAGGTGATAGAAGAGCAGGGCATAGCGTGTGTGTGTGTGTATGTGTATGTATGCGTGTATGTGTATGAAATATTGTGTCAATGTGTGGGCGTAGCAAGAGTGTGTGTTTGCGCGTGAGTGTCACGACACTGGTGTCTGTTGAAAACCACTTGAAGTGCGCTCATGGGTGCGTGAGTATTTAAAGCTGGCTGTCGGGCACGGTTTTGAAGATGAAAATGAAGATTCTGATCTAAGCACGCAATACCCCGTAAGCAAGTTTAATAGGAGGGAAAATGTCAAAATGTTATAAAGTAAAAAAAGAACAGAGATCCCAAATCCGCTGCTACCTCTAATTTTATCCTAATTGTTGTTGTAATGGTGACTTTGACTAAACGTTGAGAGGTTATTTTCAAATTACTTCGAAACTTTTTTTTGAAAGAAGAGAAATCGTGTCATAATCTGCAGTACTGAAGTGTTCAACAGCTCCTTGCTTTTATTAGCTAACATTTAATGTACATAAGGTATATATTGTCATCAATTTTATAAGCTTTATTGATAATGTGATATCTTTGTATTCACTATCTGAAGCTTTTATGTTTGTTTTCCTACACAACTGCATATTATAAGACCACTAGGAGCCCCATTCTGACTAAAATATGTACAACTGTATTTTAATTGCTCGGTCTTACACCCTCCCTCACTCCCTCACTCCCTCACTCCCTCACTCCTCTCTCTCTCTTTCAAATTTCTCACCATGTGATTAGATGCGTAACTGTGACCTTGTAATTATGTCTGAATGACTAAAATCCCAACTCTCAGTAGTACTGCTCAGTAGTGTGGATTTCTTGGTTGTACTTTTGAATACATATCGAAGTAAAATACTTTAACAGTTTAGTTCATCTAAATTATTAATTTAATGGCCCTCATGCTGTTCATGTAGACCGCTAGTATCTGGGTTCTGCATGAAGATGAGTTGGAAGAGAGACGGTGTGATCTATGCTATGAGAGAAGCAGACCTTTTACTATATTCTGCAAACTTTAAGACCCTTGTTACATCTAGCCTTTCAGAGGCTGATGTATTCATTTATCAGTAAGAAGTTTACATAAAAAAAATCCTCATTGCCTAAGCAGTTATGTAAATTCACACCTTTCATATGCGGCATAGTTTTTCTTTTTGGACTTTTCCATGCCAGCACTTTCCCTTACAGCTCTGTTGTCCAGGCCCTCAGCGCGGCCCAGGGTCACACGGCTGCTCCCTCTGTTTCCATGGCATCTTCCTGTTCCCCAGCTGTCAGCAGGTCTTTCTTTGTGGTGCAGCGGGGCGAGGGACCTTTCAGCTGTCTCATTCCTCTGGTGCTGGATAACACTGGGCCCGGCCCGCAGTCTCCACTAGACCCATAACTCACCACTGCTGCTTTCCTGCCAGCACCAGGGACTGTCTGCTCATCCTGTTTCATGGTGCTCTGTGGGCGCTGCCATAAACACGCAGCTGTCGATGGCACCGATGTGGGAAAAAAGATATTTTACCTGTGTCACGTCAGTTTGGAGAGAGACAGTGAAATGAGGGCTCTGAGTACTCTTTCTTCCTGATAATCTTAGTAACCACACATTCTTTTTTCAGCATAATTCAACTGGAGCCAGACTCTTAACCTTTAGCAATGAGAGTTTAAGTGCCTCGCTGTGAGGTAGCCCCGTATACAAAACCAGACCCTGTCATCATGTGAAGGCTTCATGCCCAAACTGTCCCCTATATTTGACTGTGTTAGTCTGTCATAAGCGTGTGTGTTTTTGTGATGAGCAAGAATGCAGTGTATGCCAGTCTTGTCTTCAGCCCAGCGATGTCCTCTCACAGCTGCGTGCTGTCCTTTAGCAGAGGCACCAGTCAGACGGGTTATCTCACGGGACCCAGTGGTGAAAACGGCGTCATTTCCCTGAGGGGGATCACAGCTGCTCCATAGCTCAGCTTCTTCACCTCACCCTGCTTTTTTTTTCTTTTCCTGGACAACAACAAGTCCTTGCTACTGGACCCAACGTAAATGTAACACTGTAACTTCTTTTTCAAAACTTTCGTCTCACCCAAAACGGTGTTGATACCAGTGTGTGACTCTCTGAACAGGAATAGTGTGGAAAAGGTTGACTGGTTGTATGAATGTACACTAAGCAGGCGACTGCTCATCCAGCGGGGTGGTCTGATTCGACACAGTAAGTGAGGGTTTTAGGTGAAAGGCTCAGTCAAGACAAACAGTCAGGTTGTGTTTTTTTCAAACTTTTTTTAACCAGAAAGAATTTTACTGAGGACACAAAACTGCTTTCTGTTAATTCTCTGCTTCACATTCATGAAATTGAAAGTCACACCAGAAACTACAAATGTACTTTCAAACCTTTGAGCACAAATCAGAGCCACTGGAGCAACTGGGGACGATTTGCTTTGCTCTGAGGCAAACAATAACATTTGTTTAGGGTTGGGAAACTTATTATTCTGTGTTATCACAAAGACTTCTGTAGAGGGAGTGAACCTCCTTCAAAAACCATATGTTCTCACAAACCTCATCCTCAAAACCTACAACTGTCTTTATCTCATAAAATGATCATTAATGTCATACTGTGGCAGAGTTTGCCACGAGATCATGTCAGCTTTTTCCCTCTAAATCTGCCAGAATTTGTTTGTATTATTTTGTTTGCTGGATTATTATGTGAGAGTGGGTGTAACTTTAATATTTGAAATTATGAATGCCTCTTTCTGGAACAAAAATCACATCATACAAACTCATCACTTTCTGTCCTGTTGTATAGGATATCCAGCATTTCAGAGCCACCTCTCCATGTTAATACAGTATGTATTGCTCCACTAATATCTAAGTATCAACGTGTTATTTTTTAATCTGATGTATATAGTGGACTGCAGACAGGTTAAACCAGCATCATGTAGAAAGAAAATAAGGCTTATTTATAATTATTGACTGTCAAGCTATCTCACTTGCCTACTGTCAGCTAGTACTTGTAGTACAATATCCGCCACGCCAATCTGACTCGGCAGGGAGGAATAACTCTCTGCCTTTAACGCAAGCTGTTTCTGTATCCACACTCAAACTCACTTTCACTAGGTATTTGTTGTAAAAGAAAATTGTTTAGCACTAGCTGTTTTTCTCCTTCTCCCCTCCCTCCTAATGTTTTTCATGACTTTGTTTAGATTATATAGATTGTATTTGATTAATTGCTTTATTTATTTGATAGCAGATCTGTGCCAAGGGAAATACCCTTTTATTAAAGTATGAACCTGTTCCTTATAAATTGACTGACTTCTGGAGTGACTTTATTTCATTTTTCAGTGATAGTGTGCATATTTGTTTATATATATATATATATATATATATATATTAAGAGATAATTACTTCTGCCTCTGCACAGTAAAATACAAACAAACAAAACAAAAAAACACAGTCAACTTGGATGTGAGTCCTCTATTTTGGGAAATGTTTTTGCTTTCTTGCTGAGAAAGAACAAGATGTAGCAAGTTCATTAGTGAGCTTCAGAGGTGCCAGGAGGTGGTTTTAATGGAGCTTCCTCTTTCTAGTCTTCATGCTAGGCTACGTTAGCTGGTTACAGGCAGTGTCTTCATATTCACCACACATACACCAGAGTGGTAGTAATCTCCTTTAACTCTGGGCAAGAAAGCAAATGCAAATGGGGATATTTTTCTATTAGGTGTTAAAAACTTCTGCCATACAACTAACATTATACTATACAACACACCACTATACTGCCTTACATTTATTTTCTTCTTCCTTTAGATTCATTCAAGGACCATTTAACATCAGATTCTTACACATGGATGTTGTGAAATAGCATCTGATGCACAGGTTACTGTCTCTTCCTTTTACAGGCTGTATGTAAAATTGTCATTGGTTAAACACATAAAAATAAAATACAGAAGACTGTTCTCAAACCATATCCACATCTATAATAAACCTTAATTTCACCTGACCTGCACGGGCACGTGGAACACATGCACATACTCTAAAACAGAACAACCACAAAGTCTAGCTGTGAGGCCGCAGTTCTCTCCACTGAGCAGCTGTGTCATTTATGGCTATATGGAGATCAAAATAAGAAACCACTGGATTTACTTAAAAGAAGGTCAGTGCTGTTTGGTACAACATGTTTATGGTTGCTTTGCTATACGTTTATACAAATCAGACCCACATTCTGTTATTTGTCTCCAGTGCAGATCAAGTTTCTTGTGCATTGTGAACTTTGTTGTATGTTTTTTTTATATTTTATTTTGAAATGCATTCATTCTTTAATTTAAATAAATTAAGATGGACTGATGTGAAGGGTAGGGGGGAAACGTGTGTGTGCATGTGTGTAGAGTGGAGTAAAGCTCCTCCCTACTGTATCTAAACCGTGGTGTCACAGAGGGCTCCCAAATCTGGCTGACCACAGCGGCTCACCGCGACACACTCTCTACATGCACACACACTTTCATCTGCAGCTTAGCAGCTTATCTCTGGTTGGGGCAACCACAGTGAGTCTGCCTTTTGGCAACGTGATATGGCCTCCTCTCACGAACGCGCCTATTCGTGTAAGCGATGCAAGAATAACCTGCAGAACTTCAGTCATTATTACAAATGATTTCTATTCACAGCTTACCAGGTAATTATTACCACCGCTTCACACACGTCAGCTATTAAAAGAATTAGTTGTCAATGTCAGTGGTGCAAAGTTAAGTGTATTACATCACATCATATACATGCCCCTTCGAAAATGTTTTTTTTTTTTTTATTCTGCCCCCTTTAATTTAAACTAAGCCAAATATTCAGAATTCAAAGTACTTTTGTTATTTTAAAGTCTTCTCCACATGGACATCTATTCTATTTATAGGCATCAGACTCACTTTCAAAGTCAACTCCTCAGATGAAACAGGCTTACATGTGATTATCCTGGAGGTTTTTCAATTTTAAAGACATGAGCAGATATAGTCCTGGCCTGACATGTATCATTAAGTACATATAAATGACAGACAATGAGGACATTACAGATCCTGTGATTATCACAGAACAAAGCCATTTAATCTGGAAAAAAATGAGAATATAAGCCTACATTTAATTTTTTACCTCTTTCAGTCATATTGCCAGTGCATCACTCAAGACGTAGTTTCGTAAGCACTTGGCAAACCTAATAGATTCCATATTTGCTCTGTGTAAAGCTGTCTCGCTATATTTGCCATAACTAAAGAAAACCATGACAGCTGTACAGTATGAGTGAGAACTGCTGTCCTCATTCATACTGTGCAGATTAAAGGAAGGCAAATAACTTCTCAAACAACACACACCATGAACAATAATTAACCCTGAATCACAGAGATTTTTATTTAAATGTTGGATTCTGAATCACAGGATTCCAACCATCCTAATACTGAACAGGTGACACATTGTTTTTTGGTCATATGAAGTGCAGATTGTGCGATCAATCCACCAAGAACTCATTGTCTTTGCCCTTTCAAGTGATCTGAAATATAATGCAAAAAAAGCTCAAAAACTCCCCCAAAAAACTTTTCTTGTATTTTTATTTCATGTCTTAGATGCGGTATAGCCGAAGGGGCAATTTCCTCCTGCATCCTCTCTTCTTGGTAGTCTGGCAGTTTTTTTTTTTTTTTTTTTTTTTTGACATTTTCTTCATTTTTTCCTCTGACTTTGATCTGTTCTCCTTTCAACTCTTCACATATGTTGGTAATAGCTTTGGTGTTCATGGAGATTTTCTTCTCCGGTGCAGGGTAACGGTTTGATAATGCATTCACGCCTTTTGAAATGACAGCAATGGAGACAGTGTCCTTCCTCTCATCTATAAGCTTGCGTCTGCTGCTCAATCTCTTGGTACAGGACTCTTCATAGGTGTGTCAGGCAAAAGAAGTATGGAACATGTTTTACAAGTTAGAACTAAAGTTTGCTTTGGAGATTTTCTTTTGAAGAAAGATGATCTACAATTGCTTACTACATTAACTTTCAACTTTCGTCATTATTAAAGCTCCTGTAAAACTTATGTACATGAAATATTGGTTTACTGTAATTTGATGCCGCACATACTAAAATATTCAATTATTCATTGTCCATGTAGTTACTAACAGTACGTATAATAACTAGTCCGACTATGCTCTCCAACAGTATGTTTTGCATTATTGGTAACAAATCATTAACACAGTAAAATAATATTGCACTGATGGTGTTTTTGTGATACTGCATAATGAATAGTTTAATTTTTAGTTCTAATTACATTTTGCATTTAATGTACTTGTACTTTTTATTAAATAACATGTTCTATTCAGGGATTTTACTGATAAATAAGGCCTTTTACACTGTGCTTTTGCAATTTATACTGAAGTAAAGGATCCAAGTGCAGCTTCTACCACAGCTGCTAACATGCATTTTTCTTTATTATTTGAAGTTTGTGGTTTGATGAAATTTCAATGAATCTCCATGGGTGTTAGCTCCAAAATACAAAGATTTATGGGTATATTTACAGATGTTGACATGATAGTTTTTTCATATTTGGAAAGCCCTCCAAAAAGAACATGGAGCACTTGAGAGAGACCGAACCACTAAATATGAGGAATAACAGCAGATACCTCTTGCTGAGCCATATCAGCAAATGAAAATCCCAAAATGATTTGTTGCATTTATATTATACAGGTATGTTTTATTGCTTTAATTTAAACTTATATTAAACACTACGCCTAAGTCATAACTAAAACCTTTCTGGACTTCCCCAAAGGTTGCACTGTATGAAAGTTCATAGATCTTAACTTCTCAACATAAACAATGATGAAAAAGTCGATTTTTGTTAATAAGTCGATAAGTTTTGATGAATTTCTGAATTCTCAGCAGTGTAGTGCACAAAGGTCAGTGGCTCACAACATGGGAAGTTTAGATCTCAGCAAAAGGTACATGATCATTTATAGATGAGCACCAAACACAGCAATTACAGTGAGCAATTAGTTTGAGAATCATCCCCCAGAGACCTGTACACTTAATACTGTAGAAAAAAAAGTGCAGTGATAAGGAGTAATGGTCTCAGTACTGCTCAGCATGGAGGTATTTAAGACTACAATCTGAAATGATTAATTCATGCACTTACCTTAAGGCTGTCTTGCCCAAGAGAATAAGCAAGTACAAGAACAAGATAATGTATATACACTGTGTAGTGTAATTATAGTGCGAGTACAAAGTACAAGTAGTTCAATGCAGGGGGATTACACCAGCTTCTTTTTAGTAAATCAGAGACTTAATGACTATTATAAACATCAATCTTTTTTTTTTTTTTTTTTTTTTTTTACATTTTGTTTAATACAGTTTTCAGACATTAATAACCAAATCTGTGTTTTTTCTATATTTGGAGCTATGAAAAGCTCTGTGACTCGTAGAAAAATCCAACATTAGCAGGAACTATAATGGGATAAACCTTTCCTGTGCATGCGCACAGTGTTGTGTTTGTACGCCGTTACAGTGAATTGTCTTTTTTCACAGGACTATAGCCTATTTCTGTGTAACCACTGGCAGAAAAATAATGATATTGACTTAAATATGGGGAAATGAGAGGCTGCCATAATATGTTCTGTGTGCTTTGTTTCCAGCAGATAGGAAAAGAGCTTTGAAGTGTGGATTGGCACAGCAGGGTGCTAGCTTCTGTAAAAGCAGGATGCTAAACGCTAAGGGATGAGAAGGACATGAGGTAGCCTATTACCAATACAGGAGCACAGAGAGAAAAAAAAGCAAATCCAATGATAATGTACATCTGTTCCAGTGAATTTATGAGCTTTGAACATTTTTTCATGTGGGATAAGTGGATCCTTTTTCTTACAGAATCTCAGAACTTCAAAGCAGATTCGCTTTGGATAATGCAAATGATCGGAATATGCCGGTTCCTGCCTACTCAAGAGCATGAAAAGCAAGAGGGAAAGGGGAGAATTAAAGCTAATTGGCATGGAAGTCTTTTATGTGTGGAAAGAAGGGCAAAAATAAAACACTTCAATTATTGTCAAGTTCATTCAATTAGGAAACAAGCTGACAAAGTGTTAAAGTTCAGTGCCCGATCCAGTATCCATTTACATTAAATGTTACTTTTCACTGCCGATATTCTCCTCGTCATATCTGATGAAATTACAATTAGTAGGATTAAATTCATCCTATAATAACCATGATGGCACTAGAGAGAGAGAGAGAAAGAGAAAAAAAGACTGCTCTGTTCAGCTCTGATACTGCAATGGCTGCGGCCTGCGGGTGGAGGTTGCATATCTGCTCGACCAGAATTTTGCTGTTTATGCACAGCACTTGTGAGTGTCATTAACCGTCATGCTGCCCAAAAATATATAAAAAGCCATCTTCATTTAGCAAGAAATATTCATAAACAAAGCTAAGTAACTGACCGAATTGCCACCTTCATTTTTTAATGACAGATATTTTTTTCTTCAAATTGATGACAAGCAACTCAACCACAAAGGGCCCATTTGTCTAAGAGTGATTTTTCATCGCACAACATCTTCACCAGTACCATCAGTTTTACACTTAATTAACTTAATCGCATTTGTCAGCTGCTAAAACCAAAGGTCCTTTGAGGATAAAAGTAAAAATACCTTAGTCATGGGAATCATTTCTAGACTTAGTTGACAAGTTTTACATACTGGTTTCCTGAAACCACAGGAAATTAGTTTGAT
This sequence comes from Polydactylus sextarius, assembly GCA_016801845.1. Taxonomy (NCBI): domain Eukaryota; kingdom Metazoa; phylum Chordata; class Actinopteri; family Polynemidae; genus Polydactylus; species Polydactylus sextarius. The sequence goes on from CM028906.1 coordinate 15,394,351, forward strand.
TGTGATAATTTGCACTTGATCCTTTTTTAATTAGAGGATAATTTTGATGATAAGTACAAAATCATTAATGAAATGCTCCGACTAACATTTGTTTTGCATGTAAGAAAAATATGATATACCTTAGTTACTATGTCCTATTGCCCAAAAACTGTCACAAATTAATGATCACACAAACTGTCGTTCTGCTATAAATCTTAAAGCATTACAACCCAGTGTAACCTGTGGCTGAAAAAAGATCCCAACAGATGTTCTGTTTACTCCTGTTTGTTCTATTTGTACTGAGTTGTACTGAGGCAGAAAATACAGGGCTATTTAGCCCTTTACCCCTTTAACACGCTTTTTAATGAATGTATCCTCAGTAGGAATAAACATGTTTGAGGTTGAGAACCAGCTGGCTCAGGGAAACTGAACAGTATTTTTGTGATGGTTTGGTTTTTAATGGGAGTTATTCACTACAGGAAAAAAAATCAGACAAGTCTTATCCTTCATGTATGCAGGTATCTGAGTAAGTAAAGTTGCTCCATTTTCTTATCAATAGTTAATCATTAAACAGTAATGGATGTTTGCCTCTTCACGGACATTTTACTTACACCTTAAACCAGAAAATCAATAACAATTCCTTTCACTTTAATAAGATGTGACACTCACCATAGCGTATGCTGTGAACACAACCACCACTGTGGCAATATACACTGTTCCCTTTTCACTCGTTCATTCACTTTTCATTTCGCAGTGAGCACAGTTCAACTTTCCAAATTCCAAATCTGGTGCCTGGACTTCTAGAGACCAAATCCAGACTTCTAGAGATAGCAAATGAATAAAACAAGGCTCCAGAAAGTTGCATTGGGTTTTAGTAGATCATTGGAGCTCTTTCTTTTTGCAACATCAAAGGGGAGCCGTGGCTCTTTGATGTGGCAGCATGCTGTTTAAGGTACAGAGTGAATGGAGAGATGTCAAGCTGCAAGGTGCCTCTGTAGTTTACGTTGAGTGCTGCAGAGAGCTGCAGATGAAAGGAGCAAACAGAGTTTGATAATGAATGTCCAACAAGTAGGACCCATCTCAGACAGCGCACACTCAGTGGGGTGCCTGCGCTAACCTTGAGCCCAGTACCCCAAACCTTGGGTAGACACTGGAGACCAGACTCCATCAACTTTGCCTCTCTTGAAAAAAAGGGGGCTCTCACATGTGAGCTTTAATCTTCCTGTCAATTAAATCCTGATTGACATACACACCTATGCAGACATGGTCACACACACATGTGCTCCCCATAGCCTGTTGCCTCTAAAAGAGATGCCATCCGCTTCCTCTGCTGAAGCCTCTCTCTCTGGCCTGGAGAGGCCTTTTTCTAATTATACACTAATCCTTCCAGTGCATGAGTAAATTTGAGGCTTGAATTGCTCTGTTGCTACAGTATTGTTGTACATAGTGATCCTCTTACAGTTAATGTCTCCATTAATCAAATAAGGTAATCCAACGTTATTTGTTATCCCTCTGTGTATGTGGGATATGAGATTACAGGTTTTAAGACTTGACATCATTGATTAAGTGGTTTTGATTCTCATAACTTTGTTAGATAAAGTTCTCAATGTGTGTGTTTTTATTCCATCATTTGTTAAGGAACTGGAGTTGTTTCTTGCTGTTCAAGTTGATTGTGTTCAAGTGTTGATTAATTATAATTACATGCTAAAAGCAAACTCCCATTGTTAGCCGAGCCCAGAAATCTTTAGATTTTCAACATTTGTAAATGATTGCGGCATTTTCAAGCTATTTCAAAGCAGTGTTAATTTTGGCAGCTGGTTTTGATTTAATTTGAGTCTTGCCTCTTTTGATGAAAATGTGTATTAATTACACCTGCAGTTGTTCAAATCAGCCAAGGTCCTTTGCTTGTCCTTTGCTCACCACTACCCTTCCTGTATCTGCCTACTGTTTAACAAAGTACAAAATATATCATAAAATCATAAAATGCAGTTCATTTTCTGGGTTTAGTTAGAGATGCTTAAGCCTTAGGCTCAGCCTTAGAAAAAATTAGAGCTGCGACACTGAAAAAAACAGACATGTGCTAGATTGCACGCTGTCAACGCTTTGAAAATTGACCACCCCCGGTATCGTAGCCTCTGCTTCCCTTGTGTGACAAGGGTGTCTGTTTGAAATGTGATGAAATGTTAACTTTCCTTTTCTTCATCTTTTTTGCTGTCTCATCTGTCTTTTACATTCAATGAGTATGCTTCCTATGTATAAGGCAGTAACATATTTTTAATCATGAATATTTCATACACATTTTCAGACACAGTTTCACAAGGTAATTTTGACTTAATTGTAGTTGTAATTAGTTATCTAAAGCTTGATTCTCTGGAAATGTGAATTATTTACAATTATAACTGGTTCAAAATGGTGATTTGCAATAATGTTTTAGAAAAAAATATATATCTGGAATATATCTGTAAGTGCATTTTACATTTACTATTTGAAATGTCATTCATAACCAGTCTTAATTGCAGTTAAGATATTCAAAAAGGAATTTCCACTAGTCAGAATATCAGTGTAGATATCTTCAGTGATGACATTTATGTACTAATTAGGACAACATATTCGAAAATAAAATGCTAACTAGAGCAATATATTTGAAAAGAAAAACATTTTAACATCAAAATTATTTTACAGATTATAAAGACACAAAGCTCTACTGACCCAAACCGAATGTTCAGCTCAAACTAGTGGAGGGAAAAGATTGCTGATATCAAAGATATGGAATAAACACTCAAACAGCTTTTCGAACAACATCTACTGCACAAGTCCAAAGATCTTGCTGTTCATAAGGAAGGAGGTTATGTCATCAAAATGCATAAAGTTGGAGCCTCATGTTTAAAGTGTAGAGATTTCCATTGTTGAATGAGAGCAAAGAAATACTCTGATATCTTTTGGGATCATATCTGTATTTTATCAACAATGTCTTACCTTTTTTAACTTATCCATCCAAACTCGTCTGGACCCCCATTGAGATTTAAATGACAGAACTTCACATTAGTGTTTTTTGCAGGATTCCTGATAGATGAGACTGCATTGTGCTCCCTTTGGTGGAGTTGCCTTTCAAAAAAAAAAAAAAAAAAAGAAGATGGCAGCAAAGAATCTAACTTTAGAAAGTGTTATTCTAGTCTGTCTTTTGATTACTTTTTGGCACACCTGAGTGAGGACAAGGGATGGGTAACTCAAAATACCAGTTGGTTGTCACTAATGGTGCAAGGATGCTGAGGCTCTGGGACACTGGATAGTTGATACATATTTGATATACCAGCATCTACAAGAACCATGCTTTTTTTCTAGATGCTACAAACGGTAGACACCCCTTGGATATATCAAGGCCAATAACCAGAAAATATGATTGCTGAAGGCTTTCAGGGGGAGATCAGGCCAAGCAGACTGACTTGGAAGGAGGCTGTGGGCGACAAACTTCTGGCTGACTGACTGGGATGTATGCAGGTGGCTGGCAGGCCCAGGACCAGCTGATGCAGAAGCATATTTGCAACTGAAGTGAGCCAAGGTGTGGCTGACTCTGTAGTAGCCTGGGATGCAGACTGATGGCTAGCAGGTTTGATGCTAGACAACTGGGAGACTGACTGGAGGCTGGCAGAGGTTGAAGAATCCAAGGCTGGCAGCAGGCAAACAAACTTGACTCTAACCAACTGTTGTGTTGGACACAGTTCAGCCCACTGTCAGTCAGGCAGGTGATTGGCATGTCACTGGGTGTCAACCTTGAGACAAGCTGGACACTAGTTGCCTGGGATGTAGGGTAGAGGTTAGAGGCCAGAGGCTAGCTGTGAGGCAGGTTTTAAAACTAGCTAGCTTATGAATGGGTGGATGGCTAGCACACCTGGTGCTAAACCGAAGAAGAAGCACATCTCTGGGGGGTAAGTTCCATAACTGTACAGGTGGTAATAGTGATAAGTTTTCCAGGAAGAAAACATGGACCACTTCCTCCTAAAGGCTTCTTATTGGGTATATTCACGGCCCCTCTTCCAAAAGGTAGATACTTCAAACTTCAAGCTGGTAAGTGGAATATTTGGTAGGAAATTGGCAGTTAGATCCATGTTAAGCCACTTGATACAGTCACAGCTGGTGGTAGGAGACCCAAGCACATACACTCAGGAAGACTGGCAATAAAGGAACTTTAATAGATTAAGTGATGAGGAACAGGTTTGCAGATACATGATGGAAAAAGGAATAGCAGTCCACAGCAAGCATAGAGGGACATAGCTGCTGCACACGCTGTCTGCTGAGCAAAAAGTCATTCAGGACCATTTGCTCACCAGATAGCTTGCTGTCTGCGTCTAATTTTTGGTGAGTTTTCTGCCTCACAAGGCCTTGAGGCGAAAATCAAACATGTTTCATATTTTTCACTTCAAGATATTGGCCCCGAGCAAAGTTATTAGCGAGTACATACTCTAGGATAAATTAGTTGATATGTGGCCAGATTATGCTGGCGCTGGCGACGCCTCATTAATAACAACAATAACATTTCTTTCAATTCTTCCATTTCACCAACATCCGTCAGTCAGCTGTGGGCCGCCATCTTCAAGTGACGTGAAATCATGTGAATGGAGGATGTGTTTTGATTGGCCACCTGAATTTCTGCCCTCAGCACGCAGCTCAAGTAAAGTGCACACGGTGAGTTTTTCACCTCACAAAGCAAAAAATATCAAACATGTTTGATTTTTGCCTTAAGGCCTTGTGAGCAAACAGTCTCAAATGACTTTTTGCTCAGCAGGTAGCTCTAGTGTGCGGCACGCATAAGCAAATGATCTGGTAACTGACCAGGATAAAAGGTCAGTATAAATACTGGTGAAGATGAGGGAAATTAGGACCAGGTGTGTAGAGAGGCAGGGAAATTCCAGGGGATAGAAATGGGAAACAGGTGAGCAGGTGGATTGGGAACAGGAAGAACTTCTGGGGACATCTGGTAGGTAGCTTGAGCATGACAAATGTGGAAAGAGGCAAGAGACAGAAATACACAGTGAACACAAAAAACTATTCATGGCACTTAGGTTGGAGATATACCTATAGTAATGATAATCAATAAAAAAAAAGTAAGCTACACACTCATTTAATCTGTCAAAGTCTGTAAAAGGGGTCAGAAGATAGTACAATATGAAACTGTTTTACGGTTGTGTTTTAAGAGCACTTTTTGAAGTTTACATCAGATACACATTTGCTAGGCTGCAGGTTGTAGGCAGGAACATTATTATCATTGTTTGTAAAACTATGGAATTATTACCTTGCTATTTTCATATTTTCTGGTTATTTCCTATAAACCTATCCACCACCTCTCATTACCATGTGTAATCTTTCCAGTTAAACCATTCACAATTAACTGTATAATGCACTCAAGGAGAGGGCTGGGTTTGCATATAAGGTAATAAAATAAAGAAGTTAAAAAGAGGAACAGTGAAATTTGTCAAAGGGGAAGACGGTTATCTGATATTTATCATCATCTGTGTATTTCCCTGCAAATTGCCCTTTGCCGTTTGTCATCTGTGTTATGCTGCTGTGACAACATTAATAACAATAATAATAATAATATAATTTTACTAATGGAATAAATTAAGTAAACCTAGTTGTAAATATAGATAAATAAATCTGTTTATCAAAGAAATCCTCACTTAGTGAACAAACCTGAATGATAATTAGCACAATGGTACCATCAAGTGGTTGTGTGAGCAAATTGCAGCCAGTAAGTGGATGTACAATTTCCCCCTTGGTTTCTGCTGGCATTTCTTGTAAATATCTAAAAATTGAACTATTTCATTTCTATAATCCAAGAACGTTTGGTTTTTTTTAAATGTTACAATAGCACTTTACTGCAATCCTAAGTGCAGTCATCTCATCCTTAAAAATTTCAGGAAGGAGGAAAGAGGATGTGCTAATGTCAATGCATTTTAGTAAAAAAAATGGGTACTGCTATCTGGGACTATATTTACAACACTACTCAACAATACTACTAAATTATTTTTCTTTAATTTTGAAGACGAGGTGAATTATCTATCAAAGCCTGTATGAGTAAGAAGCACTGTGATGCAATAGCAGTAGAAGCACTGTGACGCACACTTACATATATTACAGTGTATTGCAAGTTGGTTTTGAAAGTTTATTTCATTGGCCAGCAGGCTGTAATTTCCATTTTACAGAAGCAATAGAAAAGGTTTCACTTTGTGCTTTGGAATGAGGAAGAGGCGGAGGTTCAATGTAGTGCTGTCTGTCTGCTCAGAAGACTGGACGAGGCAATAAAGTTTTGAGCTGTGGACACTGACGTGAGTGATAATTTTACGATGGCTTTACTGTATGTGTGCCAGATACCTTAGCAGTTGACATTTGTGAGTTTATTATTATGTTTTTATACGTTTTAAGGGAGTGTATAACACTATGTACACAAAACTTTCTCTGTGTTTGAAACAACAACAGTGTGTAAGAGTACAACATGAGGAAAACTCACAGAGGCTGGTGATAGCATGAGGATACTGGAAGCAACAGATCTTTGTATTGGCTGTCTCTGGACATGGAATTGGGCTGTTAGAAAGCATGTCACAGGAGCTGGTAATGAAACAACGGACAGAGATACTGCATGCACTGTGTAGCAGCGGCTCAGCTGAGCACCTGGAAAGGGTGCTAGACATACTGCTGGCTCAGGGGGAGCTGATATGGGAAGATTACCAGAACATACATGTACAAGGTAGAGCGCTGTATACCAGTGCCAGACAGCTGCTTGACCTGGTGTATACAAAGGGTACAGAAAGCTGTCAACGCCTTCTTAGTGCTCTCAAACATGTCCTGCCAGAAGAGCAGGGAGCTAGCCTGTCTTTTACAGGATGCTGCCAAAATGCAGAGAAAAAAGAAGAATCACAGAAGACAAGTACTCAGACTCTTCTGACTCAGAGACCCAAATTCGTCATTGAGCTACAAAACTGCATTGATGGGGCTCTAGAGGTTCTTGTTGAGTCAGGACACTTCACTTCAGGAGACTGTGATCAAGTGCGGCTTCCTATACACACCCCCTCTCAACAGGTACTGTGCACTGAGCCTTCATTTTTACATCCCATTAAACTGTGGCTTTACAACCTTCTGTTATTGTTATTACATTTTTGTATGACTGGCAACTCTAACCCTACTGATTTAGAAAAAAACAGTTATACTGGATTGGCTGCACTCTTTGTGATGTAATCTTTAACACTTTGGGAAATTCAATTACTCATCCTCTTGTCAAGAACTGTGTAATACTGATGTCAATTTCTGCCCGTGTCTGTGCAGCAAGAATGATGCTAGCAGTTGAACTTAGTTTAGTGCAAAGACAGGACATGGCAGCATGGCTTTGTATAAAAGTAGGTTTAGTGAATTTTAGAGGAGCTGCAATGGAGTTGTTGTTACCTTCAGAAAGACCAAGAAATGTTGTTTTCTTGTGTTCCTGTCTTTGGAACACAAGAAACACAAGAATAACACTAAATTAAACTAACACTCATTAATCAACACTCAGTCCCAGTCTTCCTACTGACTCTTAGCAACAAAAGGAATAATTGCATCTTCAAATTGAAGCCAGTATTTCCTTTTATGATGAATCTGTTGTCATTCACATGTCAATCAGGCACGGAGTCTGCTTGACCATGTCAGATCAAAAGGTGAAACAGCAGCAAAAGTGTTGCTGCATTACATCAAGCAAAATCAGGACCCTGTATCTTCATGGGGCCATGAGGAAGTGTTTCTTTCAAAAGGTACATCATTATAATAATCTCATAATTGTGTTGAAAACTATTAAAGTATGTAATTATATATACAATACCAATGGGAAACTATGTGCAAGCTTAATATTGAGAGGATGCACTTCCTTGTTGACACTTCTGGGTATTCTGTTTAAAATAGGCCAAATGTATGCATTGTAGACATGATAGTGGTTGCTCTCCAAAAATAGAAATGACTCAGTCCAAACTGTGAAAAGGGGGTGTCCCGATTGCAGAGTGATTAGTGATTAATATGCAAACCACATAGAAAGCCTCAGAAGTTTTGAGTGGCTGCTCCCAAGCTGGGTTGATCTTTGTTATATGTCATTCCTCTACTTTCTTTTCCCTCTTTCCTGTCATTCTTTTCTGCATCCTCCCCCTGAAAATATGTTAAAAGGTCTGTGGTGCTTATTGAAGTTTATCTTGTGCTTTTCTTCCACAGAGTTCTTAAAGTATCAAAAGAAGTTGGGCAGTTCTGTGTCTGCCCAGTCCTGCTTTCTCAGTACTTATGGAGGAACTGGCCACATGTCCTTGGATGACATTTACACTGAGGGTCAGCTGGAATTAGCCCATTGTGGTGCTGATGTCCATGCACCTGTAGGCTTGGTGGACATAGTTGGTATGGCAGGTACAGCGAACAAGGAGGCTGACACAATTCTAATATCCGGTGAGGCAGGCAGTGGGAAGAGCACCCTACTCCAAAGGCTGCATTTGCTTTGGGCTCGAGGGACAGCTCTCCAGAACTTTCTGTTTCTATTCCCATTCAGCTGTCGCAGGCTGAACTCGGAGCACAGGGAGCTGTCTGTCCAAGAGTTATTGTTTCAGCACTGCTGCTGGCCTGACAGAGAGCAGGAAAAGATTTTCCAGTTCATCCAGGACCACCCACATCTCATCCTCTTCACTTTTGATGGTTTGGATGAGCTCAAGCAGAGCTTTTCAGATGAGCACAGATTTTGTTGCCCTACCCAACGTGCACCTGTTCACATACTGTTGTTCAACTTAATCCAAGGTTGCCTGATGAAGGGAGTGTGGAAAGTGGTAACAAGTCGACCAGAGGCAGTGGGGCCATTGTTGAAGAAACACCTTCGCAAAGAGGTTTTCCTGAAGGGTTTTTCCCCAAGTGGGATTGACTGTTTTGTGAGGAAGCATCACAGTGACCCCACTGTGGCAACTAAGGTTATGGAGTCACTACAGTCAAACACAGCTTTACTTGGCTTGTGTCATAGCCCAGTCCTCTGCTGGATTGTCTCACAGTGCCATAAAGAGTTGTTGGGCTGTGGAGAAGGAAGTCTACAAACAATCACAGATGTTTACCTGATGATCTTACAGCACTTTTTGCAGCACCAAAGCCACCCAAAGAACACCAGAGGGCCAGGTTGGCTTCAGGAACACCTAAAAACAGTCTTACATCTAGGACAGCTTGCCTTTGAGGGGATTGAAACCAACTGCTATATCTTCTCACAGACAGATCTGGAGGCATGTGGTGTAACTGAAAAAGATATTGGCTCTGGCTTTCTCATCCAGAGCAAAGATATGTCCTCCACCCACAGCAAACACTATGAATTCTTTCATTTGACTATGCAGTGTTTCTTTGCTGCCTTGTACATTGTTTTGTCGAGTAACACTGACCGTACAACCATCCCGAAGCTCTTTGAGCCACAAGACATGAGAGAGGCAGCAATAGGCAGCAAATGCTTTGGGGTTTGCTTGTCATCCACTGATCAACAAGAACAGGTTCCAGGGCAAAAAGCTACGGCGGCTGAAATACCGAATCTGCAAATCACAGCCACATTTGTGTCTGGTCTACTGTCTCAACGCAATCAAAGCCTGTGGCTCCACTGCTTCCCTGGTGCTATGATATCAAAGAAGGTTAAACAGGTTTTGAGATGCCTGTCAAATGGCATGCAGAAGCACTTCAAATCTATCCCTCAACCTGTGGCGGGAGAGAAAAAGAGCATGCATGCAATGCCATGCTTTGTCTGGCTCATCAAATGCATCTATGAAATGCAGGAGAGCAAGATAGCTAAAGATGCTGTCAGTAAGCTAGAAGTGGACCATTTGAAACTGTCTTACTGTAACATTGGTCCTGTAGAATGTACTGCATTAGCCTATGTACTCCAGCATTTAAGGAACCCTGTTGGCCTCCAGCTGGATAACAACTCTGTGGGCGATGTTGGAGTGGAGCAGCTTCTTCCCTGTATGCACATTTGTAATTCCCTCTAGTGAGTATAAAATAGTTTAAATATTCTATTGTTTATTTTCCTTTTTTGAACCTGTAGTCAGTTCTTCCTAGTAGCCTTTATAAGAGGCAATAAGGCAGAAAATAAATGTTATGCTTAAATAAGTGTTCAATATTTGTTCCTTGTGTTGTACAGCCTCCGAAATAACAACATCACAGATGAGGGCATCCACAAACTGATTGCTAAGGGTATCCAGTGTGACAACTTCAAGAAAATTGCGTATGTATTGTCAAGATAAATAATAAACTTACCATAAAACTACAAATGACATTCATCAATTACCTTCCATAACCATTTTGTTTCTCTAGGCTCTTCAACAACAAGCTAACGGATGCTTGCACATTGCACTTTTCTAATCTTCTGAAGACCAAGCAGAATTTCCTCTCCCTTAGGTTAGCACTTACAGTATTTTCAGCCATCATCAAATGTAATACAACAGGCTCTACTATAATAACTAAGACTGTGTAATGTAAAAGGAATTTAGAATGATGTTCTCTATTGTGTTGCTAGACTAGGCAACAATAATGTTACAGCAGAAGGAGCAAAGCAGCTGGCAGAGGGACTGAAACTCAATCATTCACTGCAGTTTTTAGGGTAAAAAAAATCCTCCTTCAAATATCCATATATTTTATTGGTGGTGCATTTCTATTTACAAGTGTTTCTTTGTATTCCCAGGCTTTGGGGCAATAAAATAGGGGATGCAGGGGCACAGGCCCTGGCCAGTGCCCTAGAAAACAGCAAAACTCTGCTGTGGCTCAGGTAACATTTGCTTTAAATAATGACATGTATTAGATGTGTTATAAGGTTGCATGGTGACTACACACTTATTTATATGTATGTGTGTGTGTGTGTGTGTTTTTTTCCAGCTTGCAAGATAAATATACATCTTTGCATGTTTTGATTATTGGAAAATATATCATACTGCAGCTGCTCATATTTGTCTTATAACTCTCATTTTGTGCAATGGCAGCTTGGTAGGTAATAGTGTAGGCAATGCAGGAGCATATGCCTTCGCCAACCTCATCAAGAACAACACATCACTGGAAGAGCTTTGGTAGGTGTTGGTGACAACTTGTAATTGTATTGACAAAGCACGTGACATTAAGCAAATGGCTACACTGACATGTGCATTGAGTGTGCATTGGTGCTTAAGCTGCCCCACCCTCTCATTTCCTGTAAAAGGTTGACAGAGAACTGCATAACCAGAACAGGAGTGGAATGCCTGATTCAAGCCCTTGAACAGAACACACGTGTGAAATCAATATGGTATGTCATGTACACTTAAACATACACTTACAAATCTGAAGTTTGTCACTGTTCCTTGTGTTGTTCGTGCATATTGTTGGTTGGTTGGTATTGTTGCTGTTTGCATGTTGAATATAGGGCAATGTGTAGCTGTACTGCTAGTTGTGATGCCAAGAAATGTTGTGGCTGTTCATACTGCATCCTATTCTTGTTAAGCTAGAATATTACTTCAGACTTCCTCTCCAAACTGCTTGTGCTTTGTCAATGGCTTATTTTGTTTTTTTCCTTTTATGCTGCAGGTTGAGAAACAATGACCTTAGTTTGGAGGAGATAGAGGAGATGTCACAACGTGACCCAAGACTGGTCTTCTAACTTTGTATGAAGTTTGTACAAAGACTATGTATTTCTTTAAGATATATTTTATGACACACTCTATTTATTTCAAGAAGTGTTTTATATTAAAATACAAAATGTAACATACATTTGTGTAACTCAGTTTCTGAGATGAAATGCCAATGCCACTTTTTGGGGTTTATTTGAATACAAAAAATATATTCACCTGTGTTTTGGTCTTGATTTCTTTGTAGTAGTTGCTGATGTTCATGTGACCATAAACCACCATCGCCTCAGAGGGAAGTCTCATGTTTTATTGTGCTACATTTATTTGACAGCTGTAGTTGCAAGTATAGTTGTATTCAACCCCCCACCAATTAATTTTTATTCACAGCAAATTTTTATTATCATTATTATTATTTCAAATAACTGCTACATATTTAACATCTCAGCAGTTTATAAAACTAGTCAATAGTTCTACGTCAATCAAATGCAACCTGAAAATTGTTCATATATACAGTATAAATGTATGGATGATAATCAAGAAATTTGATGTATTGATATTATAGTATTAAATATTGCACAAATTAAGCACTTTCACTTTTGATTCTACATACGCTTCTGATGGTGACACAAATCCTATTTTTTCCAATTTTGGAGGGTTATCTGTTACAGAGTAATATAACGTTGCTTCCTTTAGGTAAATAATTTACAGTGAGCACATCTTCGCTGGACACTGCAACCAAACTATGTGCTCTGCCGTCAATGGGAAAACCCCACACAGCGGGACATTTGTATAGACACAGTCAACAGCCAATGAACAGCCAATCAGCGCGTGGAAACAAAGCGCATGACCAATGCTTGTCAGCGAGCGCGACGACGTCATATAGTAGGTTTAGTCAGGTCGACTCCTGTAAATAATATATCTCATATCTGTAGCGATACACTGTATTATTTCACCTATTTCCCATGGAGAACAGATTTATCTAGATGCTGAGGGCAGACTGTAGAAGGTGGCAGTTCACTGCCAGCCTGCTCGCTGTTGACCAGCTCGCTAAGCTAACTTTAGCGTGATACTTAGCTGGTCAGGGCGCTAGCATTAGCTAGCCATTTAGCTAATCAGAGGTTAACTGGCATTACGAGAGGAATCCAGCCTGTTTCCACAGGCCTGTATCTAATTGGGGTGGACATTTGAAATGACAGTCACCTGCAGCCTGTAACCGAAGTGACGCGTTTCTAAGGTAAGTTGACCGTGTCGTTAGCATTGAACATAAATGTCTATTTATTGCATTTTAAGGCTACATTATGTTAGCTACTTTCCTCTCTTAAAGGGCCTTTGACTGACAGCTCTTGTCTGGTGATGACACACTGCTGTCTTGGTTGTCAGGAAAAATATTAATTAAAACGTGTCATGATATTGAAATCACTGACGCAGAGACTGAAATAAACAAAACTGTAATCAGGTCTGTGGTTGTCACCTCAAATATAGCGCTAAAGAAATGTCATATAAAGAAAGCGCCAGACCTGTCAGGCTGAAATTACTTTCAGTTGTCTACTTGTTTATTTATTTATTTATTAAAACCTTGTTCGCTATTGGTATAAACAAATCTTGTCTAGTGTTTATATATTAATACACTGACTGTATATCGTTCATTGAAAACAACAAAGTTAGTATTGTAAAGCAGCTTCTGTTGGCATGTGTGCATCAAATGACGGATGATGTGTGTTCTTGACTGTGACGGGTGGTTGAACAGCACATCTAAGGTGTCATCAGGGGAAATCCATTCGTCTGCTTTTAGTTTTGCAGAATAAGTCAACTGTATACTTACCCTCTATTTTTAGATTATTCAAATCAGTAGATGTGACTACTGCCATAGGAACTGCAAAGGGATGACTGGGCAGCAGTCAGGAAGAATACGGTGCAAAATTCGTTGTTAGCTGTTACATTTCACACAATAAACCACAACAAACAATCCAGACCAGAGATTTTTGTTGTGGAAGACTAGTAATGGATATTGGTAATCTAATCTATTTTTCTATATCACAACGAAATTTGTTTCAGCCATCAGCCATCCATTTACAATGAATAAAGACTTTTTCCAGTGGTTTTCCCAAACTTATAGTTTAGGTAAACTACTGGTGATGAGATAGTATATTATTTTTGAGTTAGTTATATATTATTATCATATTATTTATATTGTATTTTGATTTACAGGAATCTTATATTTGACTTTTGCCCTGGTATTTATCTTAAATCCATTTCCTTGTATTTTACCAGTTGTATTGTAGAAATGTTTGTAACTACAGAATTTCTTGGGTGTAAATCCACTGTTTATGTATATTTTGGTATAATCTGGCTTGACTACAGTTTGTAAGATAGGTTTGTATTTGTTATTCTTTACCACAGACCACAGGTCAAGCTTGCCTTGACATTGGACCTCTTGCCTAGAATGCAGCCATGAGCTCTGTCCTGTGGAGCCAGGAGAAGCCCAGTGCGGGCTTCAGGGAGGACTGGCGCTTCTACATGGTTGTGAAGGAGTGTACGGTGGAGAAGCCTCCCCAGAAGACCCTGAGGATCCCCCGTGGCAGTCTTGGCCAGGCCTGTCAGGAGCGCAACAGCTTGGGGCGAACACTGCCTCCATGCAAAGGCAAGAAAAGTCTCCGCATTCTGGACCAGACCAACGTGGTGCTGAGCCTGGATGAGCGGGACGTCCAGGAGCTGGACGAGAAGCTAGCTGAGCTGCTGTTCCCCATAACTAACTGTGAGGAGAGATTCACCCTGCTCTGCAATAAGTCAAGGCTAGCACGTGTTTGTGATATTGACTGTGGTTCCAAGGTGCGTGTCCAATTGCGCTCAGGGGATGAACCTCTGCCTGGTGTGGTCCGCTTCAAGGGTTCGCTTCTCCCTGACAGGGCCCTCTCTGGAATCTGGTTTGGAGTAGAGCTGCTGGTAAGAATTGGTGTTTTTTTTATTTACATCTTTTTGTATGGTGACCTAGTAATAGATGCTTATTTTATTTAAACATTAAGAAATGAACTAGTGATGTTTAAAATTCAGTCAACAAAGAGAAAAACAAGGCAAGAGACAAGAAAATCAGTTTTAACATGCATTAGAACCATGGGTACAGCTGTGGGACAAAAATAAAATTGCTATCATAGTAAATATATTTTTTTTCTTCTAGGGAACAGTAATGATCATTTGAGTCTGAAAACAGTCTAAAACAATCAATATGTCAAAACACAGATTTGCTATCTTTTTGCATTGCTCGTGCACAATCCTTTTAGAATCAGCTTGGAGCTGGTTCTGGATCTGGTTCTGGAGTGCTTTCTGAAACCAGGTGATTTTGTGTGACCCAAGCAAAATGTTTGACATCATGTGCTAATACTTCAAACAGCACTGGAGCAGTATTCCCACAAATTAATGAGGCATTTCCCACAAAACACACATTACTTGCTGTCTGTATCCATTAGGAACAGAGAAACAACCATTTCCGTTTACCACTGGTCTTCATTAGTGTAAGTGCTCATGGCGATTGCAATGCAATGAAGTGTTTACTGTTCCTAATAAATAAGATGGAAAGAAGTATGTGGATTTGCTAGAGTGTGAAACGAATGCTATTTTAAGCTCAGTGGACTTTTGTACCCTTTAAAGAAGGAAAAAGTGCAATAAGATTTATTCATTCAGATCTTTGCTGTACACAAAAGTCTGTGTAAACTTGTGTTTGAAAGTTGTAAATACAACGCACTGCACATTAGACAATAACAGAGTGGACTTGCATCTTGGTTTCTGCTGGTTGTTTTTAGGACTATTTTGCACAAAGTAGTGCTGTTGAAACAGAAAGCAGAAACAAAAGCTGAATAATATATGATATCATTCATTGGCATTGCTTTTACATTCTGTCAACATATACATTTTGACTTGTGGAAAACACTGGATTAAATTACAGTACATCTTGGACTTTCACAGTCAGTTATTTGGCTGAAGCGTTCTCAAATATTATTTAAGTGAAAGCTGAAACAAATGCTGTTTGCAATGGTGTTTGCAGATCATGATAACATTTGCATTTCAGTTAACTATTTCTTTCATCTCAAAATGAAATCTGCTTTTTTAATTCCATGCCATTCATTCTGTATCATGTGTACAGTAAATAACAAGATACAAAGGATTACTCATTTCGGAACAATGTTGTTTTTATTCTCCAGCTGTAGTCTTCTTGAGTGGGTTGATGGAGTTCAAGCATTCAAACTGTAGCTCAGTATAAAGGCCCCAGAATTTGCACATATGCTTCAGAGAAAAAATCTAATTTTACGCCCCTTACTTAATAGAGATCACTGTGTTCCTTTTGCTAATTTGGCACTTTTTAATATCTAAAGCCCACATGAGAGAAAAGAAGCACAATATGTTATGGTAGAGGTTATGAGAACATCCTGTACTGTGCTAGAAACTTGAATGTATTTATCATTGCAGTAAGACAAGTTGTATTCACGCAGCAGTAATCGATCATATACTCTCACAGCACTATGATTTTGACTTGCCATCACTAAGGAATGCTGAGCAAGCAGCTTTGCTACCTGCCCTCCTTGTTATGACAATAAGCTGATGATCTCTATCGCTCCACTTCTGTCTCACTCGCTACACTTGTCTCATCATCGTTTCTTTACTTCCTTCTCCCAGGAGGAAGGTCGGGGCCAAGGCTTCACAGAGGGCTCTTACCAGGGCCGCCAGCTTTTCCGCTGTGAGGATGAGTGTGGTGTTTTTGTGGCTCTGGACAAACTTGAACTCTGGGAGGATGATGATGATGAAGCATTGGGTGAGCTTGAGGTGGACCACATTAATCTAGTGGAAGATGACCAGGATTATCCTCCACTGGAGATCAACTCCAGGGTCCTGGTGCAGACCAGGGATGGACCTGAGAGAGGCACCATCATTTTTTGTGACCTGCTGCCAGGAAATGAGAGCCTGGGCTACTATGTGGGAGTTGACATGGTAAGTAAAGTTTTCTACTTACGATAGGTAGTTTTATTTTACTCACAACTGTATGTGTACATAGCTGCAGAGATAGGCCATAAATCATAATACTGAAATTGTTGACATTGGACAAAAATCACTATAAAGTTCAATATGTGCCTTTTTAAAGCCTTTTGGGGTTTACTTTGATTGCCGGTTTTTCTCAGTTTCCTGATTCACGTGTTGCAGCCAGTGGTAATTTTCGTACTTGTGTGTTTCTCATTTGTCATAATGTTTGAAATTTCTCTCAGTAAAGTTGTTCTAACTGTGTCCTCCAATCATGCTGATAGAGAGGTCTGGTCAATTTGCTGTCTCTGGGAATTCACCTAGAAGGAAGTCAGTTCAAGATACTGATACTGATAGTGATACTGATATGTATGCTTTGGGTATCGCCTGTTACAGAGCACTGATCCGACACCAGTGTTTAATTAATAAGCTGTATACCTCATTGTGTGGAGCAGACTGGGCTCACTCTTATTTTTAAAGCAACATCAGACTTGACCGGAACATTGCTAACTAATTTCCCTTCTTCTTAAAACAAACTTGTTTGTGCAGGAAGTGTGAAATATCACCCACTGACCCTTTGCTTTTGACTCCTTCCACATTATGTAAACTATTGAAGTAGAATGTCTATGAATGACTAGGGGTGTAATAATTCATCGATCTAAATCAATTCAATGATAAATATGATGTCATATTTTAAATATGACATCATAATGTCATATTTAAAATACATAATTAGTCTCAGAAATAAATCAGTCTTTTACTCCACAAAAAGTGGGCTACATCTCTAAAATATCTAACGAGTATCACATAAACTGTATCAACAACAAAATTCTTTTTATTAAAAAGAATAGATTGTTTTTCATTTAGATATCTAGAAGAGCTCAGAAATAAAATTATCATCATATAATATTTTAGTTGTTTATTTGAGAGTATTTGTGAGAACTGATAGTGTTAAATGGATATACAATGTCGCCTCATTGATCACAGACTCCTGAATCGAATCGAATTGAAATTGTATCGTGACAGAGTTTGTGATATTATCAAATATGCCCAAAGAATTGATATAATATCATATCATGAAGAAGTAGAAGAAGTACATGTATGTAGGTCTAGAATTAAAAAGAAAAGAGAAGTCATTAGTAGGTCACACAGGGAATTTAGAGGAACAATGAAGTGAGGAAGACAACCAGACTGATGGACAAGACCATGTCACCCTTTTGACACAGTGACAACATGACATATTATTGGACATTGGATGAATGAGCTAGCTGCCCTAGTGAGGCAGACCCCCTTGCTACCATGGACTTTCTGTTTGTACACCAATAGTTAGGCTACATATTCATGAGTTCCCATACACCTTGGTTGTTGTGTACTGTTCCCCCTCTGCTGACTAAGCAGCAGTGTGCAACGTCATCCACTTAGTTGCTGCAAGACTAGAGACTCTGCACGTTTGCATTAATATATTTAATATTAATCTACAGTGTATTGATGATTATTATGATTTCTCTGATATTTTTTTTCCCTCCTGTTATGCAGTTATAGCAAAGCAACATCTTTGTAGGGTTTATTTTTCAAGTACAATTCTGATTCGGAGAAAATAATCAACTATCATCAACTTCAACTGGCTTAAAAAGAAAGAAGTCAGAGCTTCGATAAGTATGCGTGCTGGTAATGTGGCTTATTTAATGAAAAGTTCATTTTGTAAAATGGACACATTAGTTTCCCATTAGAAAAGTTTTTGATGAAGATTATCGTGCCTGTATGCTAAATATGAAACTGCTACCAGCAGCTCGCTTATCTGTACATCTGAAGCTCACTAATCAATATGTTGCATGTCATTTGTTTTGTCTGTTCAAAAACCTGGTGTAAAAATACGGATTACTGGTTTACGTGCTGGTTTGATGCTCCATTTAATAGATAGTTGGATTGTAGGGTTATATTACACACAACATGTTATTTGTTGAGCTTTATAAGAAAGAATAAAGCAGATTTTCCCAAAAGGTTGAACCTTTCCTTTAAATACAGTTCAACACTTTTTTTAGTTTTAAGTTTTAGCTTTAATGCACATGAAATCAGAGTTACTGATCCTTGATTACATGACTTGTGTTACATGGCCTGTGTTTTTGTTTTCTCTGTTTGAGATTGTTTCTCTGTATGTCGAGGGAACATGTCTTGTTGCCTGGAATCACAGTAACTGGTATCTATGGCTACTGTTGTCAGGCGGGAGTGGTATTGTAGTCATAGAGAGATTGAAACACATGACTGAGGCATTTGACTGCTGATCGTTAGTAGCAGCAACAGCAGCAGCAGCAGCGGCAGTGCAAGCCCACTCAGTGCATCTGAGCCACCCACACAAAGGCAAGGCAGTCACGCGGGGAGTGAGGTAAAGACTTAGTGCTGTATGACCCAACAGCATGGCAAAGGGCCAGCAGGCAGCTGAGGAGAGCCCACTGCTTTGCCTCACTCTGCGTCCAGCCTCGCCCTGCCTTCTTTTGCAAGTGGCACTGGCCTCATGCTTATCTTAGATTATCCCACCGGCACAGGGACGTGGATTTCAAACCAAAGAAGACGAGTAGTGGTTGTGCTTGCAGAGAAAGTATAGCCTATGGATGGTAGGACCTGAGCTGGAAGATCTGTTGTTTACGTGGAGAAGATGAAATGAGTAATCGGAAAATCACAGTACAGAGGATCAAGCTTAAGCATTATTTTTATACAGAGCAATAAGACAATAGACCTCATTAATCATTAAGAAGATACCACGGGAACAAGCATGTGTGGCACCAGGTTGATCAATTTTACAGAGATGAAGAGCGCCTGAGAGGGTTATAAAAGTCTCATGTCTCCACTCCTTTCAGGACAATCCTATTGGGGACTGGGATGGTGTGATTGATGGGAAGCTGGTGTGTGATTTTGCCAGTTTGGAGCACACTCGACTCGTCCCCATCTGTGACGTAATGCCAGGTGAGTTGCCTCATATTTGTCCCTGTTTCTGTACAATTTGGGTGTCATCAAACTGTAGTGTTTACTAAAAAAATTCAGCTGACCATCTCTCGGACCAGCACTGAGCGCCGTCTGAGCGTTCTGAGTTTGTGTTTTGCTCACAGCGGGAACAGAGAGCCTTTTGTGCTGATGGCTCACTTGTTTTTGAAAGTCAAGTGAGATACTCGGGCTCTTTGTTCTCCACATTGGCATATTGATTTGTTTATGTGTGTTTCTGCTGCCTCTCTAGCAAGTATGTCTTGAATTCAGGCAATCTTGTAGCTTGGAATTGTTGATTTTGTAAATTTGTCATCGCTCTTGCACGCTCCACGCAGGCCACACCAAGTAGTTTCACTAAGTAGAGCAACTTCCAAATCTAACCCCCAAAAGAATTTGTTATTCATTATTTCCCAATGTGTCATGCTTGTGATGCAAACCAGTGAAAGTTGTGGCAGTCAGCCTGTGTAGAAAGTGAAAGGCAGGAAAACATTACATGTGTTTTTTACATGTGTACATGTTTACCGACATAAATACAACATCTTTAGCCAGGATCTTTCTTTAAACGATGCATGGCCTGCTATTGGCTAAATGTTGAAGGTCAAGTTATTACTACAGTGACACTTTTTTACATGAGAGATCACTTTAGCTAAGGAAACCTAAAAACAGTCTGGAAACTACCTTTTGGATATGTAAGAATGTTCTTTTGGTTCATTTTATTATAGAGGGTCAATATAACTTAAACACACCTCAGAAGGCAACTGTAAGACACGCTGCATGGTAGTTATAAGAAGGCACGCAGGGTTTTGTGCCTCTAACGTTGATATATTTCTGGGTTGTACAGAATATTCCATGCAGGACCAAAGGCTGCAAAAGCACAGTTTTGCCCCCAGAGGCACCAGCAGTGACAAGTCGTCCTCTGGCCAAAGCAAACCAAAGAGCAAAGGTACTGCACGGCTATTAATGATATATGATCTAACTGATGCACTCACAGCTTGCTGTAATGACAACTCTTAAAGGGGCATTCCATCAGATTCTTGGTTGTGATTCTGTATATGCTGTTAAAAAAGGCCTCATACTACTTTGTGTCCCAAACAACAGTATTTTTAACAACTTTTTATTTGTCAGTACCTTATAGTAGAAGCCTTTTCAATGATACAGATAAGCAGCTTGGACACACATGTAAGCTAAGCAAGGAATAACAACCTATAGAACACTTAAAGTGGGACGTCCCTTTAAAAACATGATAATAATGATACCAACAGAGAGCATGCTTGACTCCATTTTACACGAAACAACATAAATTTTTGTTGGAGCTACACTGGTTTGATTTGATGTGAGTTGAGTCTGTCACTCTCTGAACAAAACTGCCTTCAGTTGCTGATGAATTGATGTTTTTTCCTCAGGTTTCTACACTTTTATTTCTCAGTTGGTCTTCTTTTGAAAGTGTCACAAAACACACTCCCAGACACACATGCACATTTTCCTTATGTGTGTTTTTTTCATGTACTTGTGTTATTTACAGGATTAGGTCATCAGTGTGGCAGTAGAAGCAAGTCTGAATTTTACTATACTTTAAATGGCAGCTCTGTTGATCCCCCAGTCCAGTCCAAATCCAAAAGCACATGGTACATTGATGAAGGTAAAACTCGGGTACTCATGGGATGCCAACCATCTTACCGGCAAGCTCCTGTTCACAACAAGCTACCTACTAATTGGTTTTGCTCAGCCACACTTTTATTGGTGCTGTATTGAGTTTAATACACTAACACTGGCAGGAACAGTGGCTCCATTCCCATTGAGCCACACATCCACTCCGGTATTGTGGGCTGCTCTAAATTGAAGTGCCCTCGAAAAGTAGAATAAAGTGTAGATGACTCTAATTGTTACAGTTGTGTATGGAAATCTGTTTCTCCCACCTATCTGCCAAAAGCACACTGGCACAAAATAATGATTTAATGATTATTTTGGATTTTGAAAATATTTTTTACACGTTACCGAAGGTTTATCATGTTTTCTCAAAATATTGTATAACTCTGAAACATATTCCTATTTTATTTCATTTTATTTTTCACCTAAATTTGAGAGTCATGGGGAAGAGAGAGTGATCCTATTTAAAATCCAATTAACTTTGCTGTTTTTCAAAACTAGTGTTAGGTGTAATTACGAGTATTAATGCCTCATAATATGTCTAGACCATTCCACTGAATATTATTTGTTCAGCTGTTTACTTAAATAAATGATATATGCTTTCAGCCGCATCTAAACAGAGCTGTGGTGGAAGTCAGCTGCTGGCTAAGATAAGACATTACCACCAACACAACTCATCTGATCCATGAACAAAAATAGTTTTCAGTAGGATTCAAGAGAGATACACTTTAAACGCAGGGATTATTGATCTTGTTTGTTTTCTAATTTCTTGCCTTAAGGACATCTTGAACAACTACTGTAGTTATATTTAACATCAAACTCACAGCACGCATCATATGATGCAAAATAAATAGACAAATCCACTTAATAAGCCAGAGGCAGATGAACGTATCAAAAAGTTATGTGCTTTATTTTTTCAGACAAGTGGGAGACTGGCAAAACATGCAAGTAATTTGGAATTTTTTTAAGGAGGATGACTCAGTTTGTTGTAACACAGTTTTGTTAACAAGTTAGTGAAGTTCAAGTAAATGTGTCCCCCAAACATTATTTTCAGAGCAAAAACCAGTCAGTGGTTTGTTGCAGAAGCTTGCTATAAAGACCACTCGTCTCGTCTTCATTGCCATTTTAATGTCATATCCCACTTGCATGGAGTAATTGGTGTTGCATAAGGCTTTCAATGATGCTCAGTGCTGCAAATGACACCCTAACTGGCTGTTGTCTTGTTTTGGCTGCAGATGCAGTTGAACAATAAAAAAAATGTGAGTAATACTATTTGCAGGCCAAAGCATTAGTTAAAGCCTTAATTTCTGGTGTTAAGACTGACAGATTCAGTCACAGTGTTTTTGTTTTTTTTTTTTTTTATTTCCTTTGGTGTTGGGACACAGATTAATTTTTTTAAATTCCACTGTTGATGTCATTGCCATTTCAGTTGTGAAGAATTTTATGAAGAATTTCTCTTGTGCAGTTTAGAGGAAAATTGTGATGTGGTGTATTTTATATGTCCATGGCACTTAGTGGTATAGATGTTTTAGCTCTCCGTCTTCACATTGAGGATATGTTTTTATCAAAAACCTCAAGACATCTACAAAATAAAACAGATACGCAAGAAAATATGGTGCACCTCACCGGCATAGATAATTTTGGAAGATTTGTAATTGATTTTGAACTTGAGAGGGTTACAATGTGTCGGAGAGTAACTGAACAATCGAATGCCTGCAATAGTATTTCAATACTAATGCATGTAATCTCAAACATTGTTTGAACTGCATAAATGCAGACGTTAGTCAAAATTTGCTGATGTGCTTTTTCACAACTGCTTACTCATCCTGTGAATGTGTTATCACTGCCATGTTCCTCAGGGTCACTTTCTGTAATGTGTTATTTGTTGTGGTTACAGTGCTCTAATTTCTGTCATGAGGTCAGCAGATAAGACAATGAACTTCCATAGTTCTTTCTGTTGGAAACTTAACCAGTAACTGCCTACTGGGGTATACATGCTTAAAGGTAGATATCTACATATTTCAGAATGTGTGTTATTCGTCTGTCATCATATTTTAGTTTCAGATAATGGCCACTGAACTGTATCTGAGGTTTTATATTGTGTTTGTGCATGAATTTCAACAATAGAGGAGAAGCAGAACAGGATTTCTCTTGACTCTAATCTCCTATGTGGAACATAATTGGAACAATGGAACATCATTTTCTGTAGCCTCTAACTTCTAATGTTCCAAGTTTGTTATTTCCTTTTAAGTTTTTGATTAAAGGATCTGCAGAGAAATTAAAAAGTTACAGTTAAAACTATAAAATTAAAAAGGTTTTACCTTTTAAAAAAAAAAGTACCAGATAAACAATTCCAGGGGCTGTAGCTATTGACATGAATTCTTAAAAAGGGTGACATTCTTCTCCCACAAACATGTGGTTATGGTTTCAAATTAAGTAATTGGTGGTTTGGAATCTTTGATATGTTTTACAAAGCGCTTCTGACAGAAGTTTTTGTGGGAAGTTAATTGTGTCAGCTCAAACATGTAGTGAATCATTTCTCAGAACAGTCACACGTCTGCTCATTGTCTGCACCTCAGACACTCAGACATCACACCTCAGCAAAGGGTATTTTAACACTTTTGCCAAAAACCTGTTCCTTCAGTAATTAGGGGGCCAATCATCAGTAGCTCTTACACACAGAGATCCCCCTGTGCTGTAGATCTGTTGCCATGGAGCAGTGTATTGTGCTGACCAGTGATTCAGCACCATATTCTCAACAGTATAGACATCACAGATACCTTTTGTATTTTTCTTTTCAACTGACCATAAAGCAGATATTCTACTTTAGCTCCAGGGTAGACTCTCCAGTGGTTATGTTTTTATACATCAGTATACTACCAAGACCTTTTGTAATTATCCATACGCTACCGTGTCTCATTAATAAGATTCTTCTTGTAACCTGAAGTGTTAGAATATATCCTGCAGCCAAATAGTTAAAAGAATATTGCAGCTGAGAAACATGCCTGTAAAAAAAAAAAAAAAAGGTTTCTCAGAACACTCATTAATGAATATAAATCTAATATAAAAGACATTTTACCATTTATTGACAAAGGGGATATGCCTGGATGTGGCCCAAAGTCAAAGTACCTCAAGTTGCTGAGATCTTTTGAAAGGGCTTGACTACCTTTTAGTGCATCTTAAAAGCCAAATGTGGGTTTCCAAGGTATCTGTTCAATTAGTTCAAATTCAGATGTTTGTATTAAACAGTAACTTCACACTATATAAAATTGGTTATGCTGACCTCAAGTGCTTGAGGTGTTTACACTGTAACACATTTTCAACCAGAAGAGCTGTCAAACAGGGATTATCGTATTATTTTAAAGACTGACATCCCTACATTGGTAAATGCAAAAAGCTGTAATGTCATCAAGTTTGATTTCTGGTTTCTCTCCGGCAGTTGGGGAGGACCCTGCCAAGTCACTTACTGACACGCCCCCTGACTTCAACCAACCCTCCCCGCCCTCCAGAGCCCCGCCCTCTGCCTCACTGTCCAGCGACAACAAGTTCCACTCTCTGCCCTTCAGCCTGAACCGGAAGACTGGACCCATTGACAGCATGAGTCATGGTCCACTCTCCCTCTCTGTTCAGTCGGTGATGGGAGAGCAGCCCGAGCCTCCGTCTCCTGCTGCGCCTCCCTCGCCACGACCTTCGACACCTCCCCGTGAGCAGCCAGGACTGGAGGTGGGCTCTCTGGTGGAGGTGAAGGAGAACCCCCCTCTGTGCGGTGTCATTCGTTGGGTGGGTCTGCCTCCTGGCCTGCTGGAGCCTCTGGCTGGGCTTGAACTGGTGAGATAATACAGTAATGTGAACTTCAGTATCAGATTTCAGTATCGCTAAGTGGAAACAAATCACTGATTGAGCATTATATTTGTAGGGCAAATAATAAGTTCATACATCAGTAGACAGTCAGTTGTGAATTATTATTTGTATTAATATTCAAATATTTCTTAATTAATAACATTATTTGGATTTTCCTCTACTCCCTACTTGATGAGCTGAAATGGGAATCGTTTCACTGAAACAAATTTATCACGTGTTTGATTTTAGTTTTAGAACATGGGTATAAAGACTTGAAACTGGAATGCCTTGTTCAAGGTGATAAACTTTGCCCAGCAGACCTCTACTCACTAATTAAGACACAAAATCTTGTTATTTCAGTCTGTATAAAAAGTGAGTCATTGATCCCCACAATAAACCAAACAAACAAACAAAAAAAAAGATTTCCAACAAAAACACATTTCCAAAAATGTTTTTGTAAAAAACATTTTTTTTCCATGCATGTTGCTGCTGTTTGTAAAAGGATTGAGTAAAGTGCAAAATCCAACATATTTTTATATTAAGTAGAATTAAGTAAAATTATTTATTTATTTATCACCACTAATTTCTGAATCAATATTTAATGCATTATTTAATCTGAGCAATAAATACCACTGATGGAAATAAATAAAATAGTACATGATTGTATATTTATATTATAATATCATATAGTCAAATAATGTAACATAAAAGAAGAATCTGGTAATTACTTTCTTTATATAGTTATTCATTTATTGTTTTTTTTTAATATAAACAAAATCTTTTTTTCTGTGGAGATAAACATGTTTTTTTTTTCATTTGTTTATTTTTTTCTCTATTTTACTTTATGCTTTTAATTTGATCTATTTATTTGGCATCTCTCTGCACTTTGAGGGGCCAATCTGTTTATCGAGTCACTTCGGATAGGCCTTCCTGTGCAGGCTGAGTAGTCATTTCCTGCTTGAATAAATCCTGCTTTGGTGGGACCTTTTTTAGCTTGAACAACAGGATGTAGATGCGACACAGACTTGTGCATGCATAGTGTGAATGCGATGTTTGAATTGGGGAAGGAAACACAACGGCAGAGGTTGAAGAATGAAGAGTGGTTGTTGGGCTGAAATGTCAACAGGGAAATAAAAGTAAAAAAAGTATAATATAAATAAATATAAAATATAAATATGAAATTTTATAATTATTTAATATTTGGTTATTTTCTCTTGTATTTCACCATTCATCTGTCTTTTATTTCTTTCTCAAAAATGTTTTTTTGTCTGAATATTTATTTTCTTATTCTTTTGCACACTTTGTTTCTCATAACACTCCCATAAGGCCGTACTCACTCTAAACCTGACCTTCTCTTCCAGGAAGAAGAATGTCCCGGTTGTACTGATGGCACCTTCAAAGGCACGCGGTACTTCACCTGCCCACCAAAAAAAGCCCTTTTTGTAAAGCTCAAATGCTGCAGACCCGACTCCCGCTTCCCGTCCCTGCATCACTCCTCTAATCCTATAGAGAGGTGCAATTCCATCGGTGAGTCACTGGATGTCAGAGGATTTACCTTTTATTTCCAAGTGCTTTGCTTTTACACTTGTGCTTTATGTGTTTATGTAGCATTTGGGGGATACCTGAGTGAAGTTGTACATGAGAACACACCTCCACGCACAGAGAATGATGGTTTGGATGTCATGGTGGGAAAAAAGAAGGGCATTCAGGGCCACTACAACTCTTGCTACCTGGACTCAACTCTTTTCTGGTCAGTACGATTTTGGTTTAACAGTATATAATAGTATGCTATTTTATATTAACATTTTAAGTCATATTGATTGACTGCATGGTGCTTCCTCTGCCATCAGTGCTGTGTTTGCCCAGAGGCTGAGTCTTATTAGTAAACAGTTTTAACCGTGACCACTGGCCGTGACAGGAAGGTGCGTTCCAGCTGTGAGCTGGCTGGATGATAGTGGTATCTGATGTTTGTGCCAACACTGCCAAAGGCCATTGAACAAACCAGTCAACCCAAACTGCCCACAAAACTACAGGAGGGCCCATTAAAAATACTTTTATCAGTTTGGAGTTTTGAATTCTATGTTTTAAAGTTACAAATCCATTAAAATGTAAATTCAGTCAAATGTTTTCATCTTCAGTTTTTCTAGTGAACTAGGCAGTAAATACAACATCCATGAAAATTTTCATACTTCAAGTTCCTGTCAGCCAGGTTTTACTGTTAAAACATCAATTAATGTCTGCAAATTGAATAATAGCTACATTAATTTTAATCACTCAGCTGTATGTTTTGCTTTGCAGTCTTTTCTCCTTCAGTTCTGTACTGGACACAGTTCTGCTCAGACCACGATCAAAAACTGATGTGGAGTATTACAGAGAGACCCAAGAGCTGTTACGGACAGAGATAGTCAACCCTCTGCGCATGTAAGTCTCTGTGGTTTATTGCATACATACTCCGCTGCAGGTTTCTGACATTCAAACAGTACAGTATGCATACATGTCAAGAGTCACTTTTGCCATCACCTCTTAGACATGACGATCTTTTTCTTACAGGAAGTTAAAAGTATCTGTTCTACCAGAGAATGCTAAAATTTGCAAGATTTAGTGTCACAGAGAACGGTTGAAGAGTGTTTTGATCCTTGTTCATACATGTTACATATACACAATAAAATGTTGGTTGGATGTGTAATCCCTCAGAAGCTTCCTAAAAAACCCTCAGAAAGCTGCTTTATGGTGGGGGATTTTAAACTCGTGGTTTTGCACCTTTTTGTCTGCACCTCAGATTTGGCATCTTTTCGGGCTTAACTGGCAACCTCATTACAACATACAAGAACTTGACACTGATTGGCTCCTTCACTGCCACTCAAATGAATGTACCTTTGTCGGCTTCAGAACACGGACAGACCATCTTTTTACAGCTTATCACCTTTGAAGGGGAAGGAATGGAATCAGAGTGGGGGGGGCAGTGAGATACATTTTACATCACAAACAACCGTTTTAGAAATTGACCCATTTTCTAGTGGACATTTCTAAAAGAGGAATTTCTATAAAAGGAGATGTTCAGAATTTCTAGCACTTTACGCATGTTCCTGAATGCGGATAAAAAACATTTTTTGCTTCTCCGTCACCTTTAAGTAACAGCTCACGTGTGATTAAAAATCAAACAGACAATCCAAGAAACCCATAGGGAAAATGACTGTTATTATTTACTCCATCAAATATTTAATTTAGGCAGTAAATACAATTTATTTAATGTCACAGTAATGTGACCTAGCTTTTTACTGTGGTCTGTCTTTGTCCTCCAGACATGGGTATGTGTGTGCCACAAAAGTGATGAAGCTAAGAAGGATCCTGGAGAAAGTAGAAGCTGCCTCTGGGTTTACCTCTGAAGAAAAAGGTAAGAGAACGACACGAGCGATCTGTAAACTGTGATCATTAACTAGTTTGAGTATATCATGGAATAATGTAGTTATGCTGATGATTACATGAACTAATTTGCCCTTTAAGGATGTGAAATTTGATGCGACTATTATCGGAAAACGTGCTACACTAATAAAATAAAAAACCTTTTGATGAGGTTTTTTGATGAGACCAGCTTTTTATAAACAGCATATACTTGCATCGTATGATGTTGACAAGGTTGACAGCGTCTACACTATATGGCAGTATTTTCACAGGAATGTTATGTCCAAGTGTCTCAAATGTTATTAAAGTGCATCTTATGCTGCAGATCCAGAGGAGTTCCTCAATATCCTTTTCCATCACATACTAAGGGTGGACCCACTGCTAAAGCTAAGGTAAGGACCAGTCATTAAAAATCCCAAACCTCCTTGGCTACATCACCATTGAAAAGACAAGAGCAAAGTCTTGAAATGAAAAAGTTTGTTAAACACTTTCGAGTCAAATTTTAGTTGCTGTTTTCAAAGCGTAACAATAAAAATCTGTAATAGTTTCATGATAGTTATTACTTCACTTAAATGATAAATGATATGTCACTGCTTACAAGATTATGCAAATGTAGTTCCCAAACACATGTTCAACCACAGAAGTATAACAGACTGTGTTTAAATCTGTCATATTTACAGTCCCACAAGTTTCACTTCTGCTATATTACCGTACTTTCATGATAAGGGAAAAGTGGTTTAACGGTTTGTCTTTTTGTCAAGTTAAGAAAGCCCCATAACAGTCCTGTTTAAGACACTAACTCACAGAGTTAGATCATTGTCATCTATGCTGCATTAGGCCACAGTATTTCCACTGATTGTCAAAGTAACCTCAAACATCTAGACTTTAAGGATCAAAAAATTCTGTCATCTTAATCAATGGATGAATTTTGTTCTCCAGGTCGGCAGGACAAAAGGTCCAGGACTGTTATTTTTACCAGATCTTCATGGACAAGAAGGACAAGGTTGGAGTTCCAACTATCCAGCAGCTCCTGGAGTGGTCTTTCATCAACAGTGACCTAAAGTTTGCAGAGGTGAATTTCTTGTTTTATTTATTACATTAGTATGAGTCAAGCAGAAAGTTTGGTAATATCACTTAATTTGTCACACTCCCCAATGGATTTATTGTTGCTTAATATGATCATTTCCAGTTCATAGATTACCACATTTTATATCCTGTCCTGATGTAACCTAAGTATAATCTATATTTACAATCATTCAGAATTAAGCCTTTTGTTCCAGTAAAGGCAGGGTGTGAGATTTCAAGAAACGCTCATCTTAGTGTGTAATTTATGGTTATCCTATGGATGTTTTCTGGCTTAAGTCTTTATATTTCAATAAAAATATATGTGAAAATACAGTTATTTGTGTAAAATAATATGTACTTAAAGCATTACGGTTGTGGCGTGGAGGACTGGCTCCCCTTGTGTTAATTATCAGCTACTGAAATAAATCCTAAAACTACATTTGTCATTTTTATGAGGGTATATCAGAGTTTGAATTATTATTCCTTTTTCTTGACCAAAGTAATTTAGGCTAAGCTTAAGCTTTTTTTATTGTCTGAATGTTGATTGTGAGAACAAAATGCAGAAAGCTTTGATGTAGAGGGAGGGGGAGTAAGAATCCCGGATGCTAGAAAATGTACCACACAGGTGAGCCTGTCCATTTCCACATCACAGTGAGACCTAACAAAACACCCAAATAAGGACAATTTACTGATCAAAAGAAGCTTCTGTTGCTTCTGCCAGAAATGTGGGGAATAAATCACAGAATAATCTCTACTTCTATTTACTCAAAAAAACCTTCATATAATAACAAGTTTAAGGATCAAAGTTAAAGGATCAACGCTGACTTGACTGTCTCTATTTACTTTTAAAGACTTGATTGTTTAGATTTGTAAAATGATGGATCTCCAGCACGTTGTGTGCAGCCACTTGGCTTGTCGTTTCAGTTTATGTGTGCACTGAGCTCTGTTGAAACATCTGCACTGCTTTGTTCATTGCTACAAAATTTTTCTCTCTTGTCTCTCTGCCTCCCCCCTCCACAGGCTCCCTCCTGCCTTATCATCCAGATGCCCCGTTTTGGCAAGGACTTTAAAATGTTCAACAAGATTTTCCCCTCACTAGAGTTAGACATCACAGACCTTCTTGAAGACAGTGAGTAGTAACAAATGTTTTTTTTTTCCCCAAGTGTGTGATTGTGGTGTAATCGATCAATGGTGATTCACAGCTTTGTGAAATTGTCACGACAACTCAGCTGAGATGAAGAAACCTTTTTTTCCCCTTACTTTCAAAGCTTCTTCTAACTTTGTACAGAACTACACTTCAGTAAGTCAGTAATAAAGGTATGTGTCTATTATCCAGCTCCAAGGGAATGTCGAATTTGCGGAGGCCTGGCTCTCTATGAGTGTCGAGACTGTTATGAAGACGTGGATATCACAGCGGGCAAGATTAAACAGTTCTGTGAAAAGTGCAATACACAGGTAAACAGCAGAGGGCATTATTGCAACACCAATTGAATAAAAATAACTTGTAAAGTCTATGTCAGGATAATCCATTTGGTGGCGCCAAATCCAAAAGAATAACACTGTGTCAATGCAAGTTATGTTGCAGAACAGTGGCTTCCACAGTAGGGTGTAACACATGGTCAGTTCATTTCTTAACTTGCCAAATAGTCATTGCATTCATTGCAATAGTATTTGTTTTATGTCTGTCAGGATTTATCATCCAGTGTACTGAAAATCTTTTATTTTTTAACTTGTGTTTTATCAGATATGTACACTATCTTTTGTTTAATGTTCTTTAAGAGGCCACATTAACTGTATGAGCATGTGTAATGGTGTGTCTGATTATACTGATTTAGGTTCACCTCCACCCGAGGAGGAAAGCCCATCGGCATGGCAAACTGTCTGTCCCCAAGGAGCTACAAGACGGTACGGGTCGGCAGGGCACTTTCCCCCGTCAGAGGATGGAGCTGTTCGCCGTGCTGTGCATTGAAACCAGTCACTATGTGGCCTTCGTCAAGTACGGCAGTGCAGATTCCGCCTGGCTCTTCTTCGACAGCATGGCAGACCGTGATGGTGGGTGTCATGGACTTTTGATGTCGTGTTTGTTATGACATCAAACTGATCCTTGAAGTGAAAATGTTTTCCAGACTATGCATTGAATTGCAGTGTGAGTAGAGGAATTTAACAGTAGTTAGTAATGCAGAAGATGACCCACAGAGGAATAGACCAGACTCGTTAATCACTTCACAGAACTCGCTGCAAATTACTGCTTAAATTTCAAACCAAACTTTGAGTATGTGATATTGTAAATGTTTGAGACTCAGTGTAACTACTAATTGTCCTTTGATAACACAGCCGCAGCATTTCTAATATGCTCTGCTGTGTTGCAGTTAGTTGAAATCAGAATTGTGTATTTCGGCTGCAAATATTGCTTTATGTATAAATTAATCTGTGAAAGTTGCTACAGTTAAACCAATAAAATATGTGAATGAATGAAAAAGTAAATAGAAAGATAGAATCGTGTGTTTTATCATTTTAGTGTAAAATTATATATATTTGATTATTCGGTTGTGTTCTCTTCAGAGTATTTGCTGATTTTTTTTTTTTTTTATTAATTAGTTGAATAATAGTTTCAGTTTAAATTTGTATTCTTTTATCAGTATAGTAAAACATCAACAGTATAACATTTTTTAAGTGCACTTTTAATATGAACTAGCACTAAATGGCAGGAAGAAAAATGGTTGAACATCGTTGAAAATAAATTTGACATGCATATCTGCAGCATCTAAAACAACGTGATTTGACTTGTTGCGTTAAATCAAAGTGGTCTAATTCCAAACCAATTCTAATTCCTGTAATATGTCCCACAGTGGGGAAAATTTAACAGAAATAAGAATTTGCTGTAATGTACCCCAGACATTGCTGCTGCAGATTATTTTTTCTAATTATTGTTTTTTGTGTGTGTGTGTGTGTGTGTGTGTGTGTGTGTGTTTTTGCAGGAGGGCAGAATGGTTTCAACATCCCCCAGGTGTCCCCCTGTCCAGAAGTGGAGGTGTATCTGAAAATGACCCCAGAGGAGCTGCACGCTCTGGATCCCAAGAGTATCCAGGGTCAGGCACGACGCCTGCTGTGTGACGCCTACATGTGCATGTACCAGAGCCCGACCATGAGCCTGTACAAGTAGAATCCTCTTCCCAAACCCCTACCCCTCCATTCCTGTCCCTCAGCCACACCGCCTCCCCCACCCCCAGGGCAGGAGATTCCCAGAAAGACCAAAAATAAAAAATAAACTGAAAGAAGAAAGGCTGCCTGCCAGCAGGGGTGCTGTCTGGAGTTAACCCTCTCCACCCCACTTTTTCTCAATGCCTGCACATCTCTGGAGGTTGGAGAGACGGGGGGAAACGGGGGAGAAGCCTATTTGCACTGTGCATTAGTTCAAGTGATGTGTTCTTCATGTAGTCCTATGTAGCTTCCCTGTGTCACACAGCTGAGCATTGGTGGTGGATGATGAAGCAAAGGTAGGCCTTATGAAGATTCCCTCCCTATTCTGGGAGGAAGGTGGAGAAAATGGATAGGAGGGCACGTTTGTGATGCCGTGGCCGGGTAAAAAACATTCAGCAAAAACAAGAAGAGCTTGTGGGAGAACCTTGGCCACCTCATTTACCTTAAGAAAAGAGGAGTCCTGCTATTCTTAATCACTGTAGAAGATGGGAGCTTTCCATTACGACATGTTAAGGAAGCAATTTAGTGCGCAAGTCCTCATCCAACCTGTGTGTACTCTTCTAAAAACTTGTGTAAAATCTCTTAGTAGCATAGATTTCTCCAGGTAGTTACACCAACAGTATAGATGTCAATCTACTGTGCAGTTGCATTAAGACCAGAGTATTCTGCTCTTTGTGAACCAGTTTGCATATTTCGCCATCACGCCGTGTAAATGTCTTTACAGTATATGTTTTGCAGAAACAGATGTAGCCATTGTAAAAGTCTCACGTTTTACTGCATACTTGCTCAACCAATGCTGCACTTTTGTTCTATCCCCAAGTGGACTTATCAGGAAACATTTAGGTTTTGCTTTTATTTTTCTCTCCCATTGGAAGTCACAGTGAGTGCTAATTTGTTGGTCAGGAGACATCAGAGTTTTGTGTTACGGAATACAAATTTGCCTCTCCCCTGTAGCTGTAAAGAATGGTCTGCATTGCTAATGCAGAGTAGATGCCAGATAAATGCATGAAGGGAGACTTGTACAATGGCTCCTGTTGTAAAACTGGTTGGTGGAGCACTCCATGCATTCATAGGGTCAATGAGGTGAAATACTGGAAGAGTCTGGCTGTTTTTTTTTTTTGTTTTGTTTTTTTTTTAAATATGAGTGTGTGATGTGAAGAATTTCACATGCAGTGTTTTAAATCTCTGACTCATTACCTTGATGACTAAATCTAAATTATATTTTATGTTTACGAAGCCTTTCCTCAGCCCCTCATGGTGGGTCTGATTTCATATGGGTGAAGAGGAGCAAGTATTGACTCTCGCTGCCTTTCATGAAGCTGCGACATGCCACGTTTCCAGCCATGCACCAGATAACTAAAGAATCGTGATCAAATATTCTTATTTATTATATTCTAATCTTATTACAAGCTCATGTCGTCCCTTTTTAAGAAAATGACACAGGGTTGTTGATACTGTAAGGGTTGGGTACTCCTTGTCCTCTTTCACTGTATATTGAAGTGAGTTTTTTGTAGTTTACGCTGACTTGGAGCAACTACTGAATGTTAATAGTGACACATTGAACAGTGTAGAGTTAACAAGGGATTGGAGATGAAGAGGCACGAGGCTGGTAACCTTGGGTCACCATATATATGTATTTAAAAAAAGTATATAAATAAAAATTAGGTCATTAATTTCATTATATTCCGGTTTTATAGAAAGCTTAAAGTACACAACTACACCAATCCTTCTACAGACTGAGAAATGAAGAAGTTTTTTTTTTTCATTAATCCCCCAAAATTTGATTAAATCAAATCTAGATGTTGGCATCAACATTATATATATATATCCTAAATCACAACTTGATCCAGGATTTAGTTGTGACTAAGTATATAAGGACATTTCCACTGTCCCAAGGATTCTGACAGAGGACTTTCCTTCTCTGCACTGCTGAAGCTTGTCACTGACTGGAGCCTTGTTTTCTGTGAGAGAAGTCTCACAACAGCCGATGGGATTTTTGATTTTTGAGGTTTTTTTTTCTCTGTTGCATCTGTACAGTATAGACATATGTAACGGGTGGAAAATTAATGTCAGTGATGTTTCTGTAAATGTTAACAAAATAAAACCCATTTTGAAGGGTATGCAGCACGTTGTGAGTAAATTGAATACTTTTTTCCCGTAAGGTCAGAGCAGTAATATAACTGTACATTATTATATTGTTCTGTGAGTGGGGTATTGAATTGATAATTAGTATGTTTAAATGCATATAAAACATAATATATAATCAGTTTTATACCAACAAGTTGCTATAGTGTGTTATTGAAGATTATAGTAGACAAAACAAGATTATTGTTCTTTCTGGATTCAGTTCTTGATGGTTGGTGTGTATGAAAACATACACCAAAGCACTATTATAAGTATTATTATAGCAATGCACTGCCGGCTATAGCATAAAATTGTGTCATGTCTTTTGGTGTTTTTTTCACTGTTGTCTGTAATCATCCTGGAGATCTGGTTCTGCACTGATAGGATTACTATGATCAAGCCCACTTTAGCCCTTTGAAACAGTGATCATCTGCTGACTTGTAAATATATAACAACAACATGATTACAGCCTCTTATATTTATTGTAGGATGAGAAAGATTAATCTTGCTGTTTTGACCACTTGGTTAGCTTTAGTCTTCTATCCACCCTATATGTTCAGATTAAGTCTACATCCAGTGACCTAATTCCCCAAACAACCTCTGACAAACCGATACCTCGGGATAAATCAGCTTGTATTAAACATGCCTCTCCCCCACAGGAACCCTCTTCCACACCTTACCCCTTTTAGTTTTTAGTCAAACTTGAAACCAGCTTAGCAAGCTGACTTCAGAAGTGCCAGATAAGTATTTGTCAACAGAACAGCTGGCACACAATGCCCTCTTGTAGCTTTATGCCACAGCATATGCCAGCCGCTCGTAGCGCGTGGTAATTTAGCTGGGGCTGGTTCTACAGGAACAGATGGGCTCAAGTATTGTTATTCTCGCTCCAGCTCAGGGCCCCTGGGGGGAATCACTAAATAAAATCAAAGCAGATGGACCTCTCTGGGCTAGGCTGTGTTTATGATAAACAGCCAGTGCAACCATTGTCCATCTCACACCTTAACCCCACCCTCCACACAAACTGACTGGTAACAGGATTACAGTAGTTTAACCTCACCTGCTCTGGGCTTCAGCTCCTGGTTCACCAAAACAGCAGCTAAACCCAAACAGACAGATGACAGGAAGCACATTATGACTTACCCTACTCCGTAGAGACTTTCAATAATTTCCACCACAACAAGTCTTTTTGTAACTCACTGACCTTAAACTGTAAAATTCTCTCAAAACAGAAACTCTTATTTTTGTGCTGATTTAGAAACATCTGACCTCCCTGTTGTTTCTCACTGACACAGTGCTGTTTTGTTCTTTTATAACCTTGCCAAGATTTCATTGCTGTGGTTCTCACATCCATGTCATGGACACAGGCCTTGGTGGCAGTATGGTCACAGTAAACACCATCTCATAAGGTAATATGGTGTCCCCTTGTTATACAGTACATGGGAATGCAGGTCAGTTCTCACTAAGCATTGAAATCCAAATCTACTTTCATTCCCATGGGAAAAGAAAGCAATAAACAAAAGAATCCTATCACTGCAGAACTGTAGTAAATGTTTAAGGCCATTCAGAAAACAGGAAAGCAGTGATTTCCGGCAGTAAAGATGAAAAAGAGTCTAGCTTGAACGGTTTTAAGCCAATCAGTCCTAACTCAATATACCTCTTAGGTGTTGTTTTAACTCCATCATGATAACCAGTTTTATTTAGTGTCTTCAAAGGTCAGTTTCTGATGAAGTCAAAGTAGTGCAATCAACCTAAATGTTTATAGCCAAAAGTATTAACTCAGCAGTTAGTCACTCACTTTAAGCTATATTAAAAACTTTAGCTTTACTTTTTCTTCAGGACACTGCATACAGTTATTTTTCATCATTACCATTTTTTTTTGTTTTTATCATGGACATACACCCCCTCTAAAACCATACTCATTTATCCTATTTATCTGTTAAATTCATCAGCAGACGGACAGAAATAACTCTTGCTTAAAAGTCAGGACACAAAAATAACATTTTTGTCTCTGGTCACTGCTGTCTCTTACTTGGAAACAAGTGAGTGAAGTCATCT
This sequence comes from Polydactylus sextarius, assembly GCA_016801845.1. Lineage (NCBI taxonomy): Eukaryota > Metazoa > Chordata > Actinopteri > Polynemidae > Polydactylus > Polydactylus sextarius. Next base: position 15,431,256 of record CM028906.1, read on the forward strand.
ACAAACATTATTTAAAGTAATGCTACTGTGTTTTAATCCTATCCTTTCCATTTGGAAATATTTTTTCAGTGACTTATATCAAAATTCTAACAGCATTCAGTGTCTTTAGATAATCTAATATTTATGTTAATACAATCATAATTGGCTCTCAGTTCTGTATTGTGTTGATGCTACTTAATTACATTGTAATCTTAACATTTGTACTCATCTAAGTAACACATAAGTCCTTCTCCCACATTTTCAGAAAGGACCCTGGCTGCTTGGATGTAGAATTAATTGCCTCTAAAGCAACAGCGACCAGATGTTGTTGCTCCTAAGAGCCAGGTGTGGATAAATTGCATATGCAGAATGTGTGTAAAATATTTAAAGTCGTATCTTTCACTTAAGGTGTGAAGCGTTTTTATTGCCCATCACTGCTTTGAGTATGGCGAAAGGAAAGGCCGGCGGCCCCCCTGGGCCCTCCATGCTGGAGCTCAGCACCTGTGGTGTTTAGACTATGGGTGGTGAGACTGAGAGTGAGACTTGGCATGGCAGAGTGTCGCGGTGGGGTTGGCGCATGAGTGGGTGTATCGGCGCAGAGTGGAGGGTGGGGGTGTTCATCCACATGGTCGCCCTCTAATTCCCTCCTGGCTGCCACCTTTAACACTGCATTATTTACAGGTGCTCTCTGGATGGAGACACAAGCTGCTGTCTGCTTTAAATATGGATGTTCTCTGTGTGTGTGTGTGTGTGTGTGTGTGTGTGTGTACGTGTGAATGCTGAATGTGTGTAACTGCTTGTTAGACATTGGATCAGAGTCACACCACATCCACACTGATGTAGATTGCCTTTTCATCCACAGATTCTTTTCATGCAAAAAACTTGGGACTGCTCAGGTTGCTTTCTGCAACGCAAAAAGAGTGATAGTTTAAGTTCTAACTTTTATCGTATCTATGATCACTTTTTGTATTTTTGTAATTTACTATTACTAAGATTTGACAATTACAGCACTGCTACAGACGCCGTCTCATCATTGCTCTTTGATGGCTTGCTAATAGGCCACAGCCATTGATACAGATTAGCTTAACATGGTTAAGATTGCCATGGAACTTGTGATATTTTTACAACAGTGTATAAAATTACACTGTGAAAGCACCGGCACTGTTTGTAATTATGACGCCGCACAGAATTATCAGCTGAAACTGCAATTCCCTTTGGCTTTATGGAGCTTTATAGTGAGTTTCAGTGCATTGTTCTACTGTGTGGCCCACCGACTCCATGGTGGTGGTTCATGCTCACTGCTCTAATAGTATTGCCGCAGTAAGCAGTTGTCTCAGTGGCGAAGCTCTAAAAACTGTAAAAACTACCTGCTTGGCACAAATTGACAAACAGACACACTTGGTGACTCACCAGTGAAGCATTTAGCAGTTAAAGACAGCTATTTCCCTCCGGAGTGGGTAGAGACCAAAAACAGAGCTTAAAGAAATGATTATTGGGTATACTCTCCGCAAGGTGGCCAGAAACATCACCCAACTTTTTGCTAAATTCACTACATCAACTTTAAAGGTCTTGTTATTGCAGTGCTGAATATACAACCTTTTCTGTTAGCTCCAGAAGATCAAAAAGTAGTTGCTGCAGGTGTAAAATATATGACCGTCCTTTTTTTTCTTGTGCATTATTAATGTCTGTTGAAAAGCTTGTCTCCAAAAGTCTTACTTGCACAGTTGACATTGTAGACAAACTGAACAGTATGAAGTGGCCCCTTTCAGTTTGAAAAAAATCTCATTCTTGTTTTAGTACATCATTCAAAAACATTTTTGTTAACTCATAAAAAGTTAATTGTTTGCAGATGATGTGTGTGCCCTCTTTTTCCACAGCACTGGGCAACAAGTCCAAACAGTGATACAATTTGCTTGTCACTGCCTGTGGTTCTAGGCCTTAGTTGTCATGTTAACAATTACTTATTGGTTATTTTAGTGAAAGGTTGTGGTTTGTGTTATTATTAGGGCATGAACCCCAGCTATCTATCTTCCTTCATTAGACTTTATCTCTCTTTACACTACATCGCCCAGCTTACTGTATATCCTTTGCTCCCACCATAATTACTACAGCCACTAGTGGTTGCAAAACATGAAAATGTACCTTTGGTTTGTAATAAGCTGCTTACAGAGACAACTGTGACCCAATCTACCCCTGCCACTCTGATGTCCTTAGTGCTTTTAACCTTAAGACCCATGAAGTAACATCTACTATTTATTGTAAATGATGCCCAGGAGTACCCAATTCCACTTAAAATCATTACAAGATACAGTATGTGCCATTATGAGGGCAACACATACAGAGACTGGCTTTAAACAGACAATAAATATTGTGCTCTTTTGTGAACTACATACTATCATCCTCTGTAATGAGAACAAAATCACTGGGAGGGTTAGATTAGCCTAAGTGGACTATGTCCTATTACCTCATCAATGATCTTTTATAATCTGCTTCACTATTTCCTCTCACAAACTAAACCACAATGGTCAGATTGGATAGATATGTTCAAAGGCACTGGAAGTTATCTGAAGCAAATAATCATGTGTGGATCAAAGGGCAATTAAATGACTGGTCATAAGGGCACTTATTACTCTTAAAGTGGAATTTGAATGAAAATAGGCTTTCCCTAACAGTTTATAGAGACAGAAATTGGAACATGTCTGCAGGCCCTAGTTTGTCAGCCATGCCATTAATATTATATTATCATATAAAGTTCTAAACTTTAATAAATGTAATTTGCCGTTGTGGTTAGACATGCATAGCTTATCACATATATGGAAAATCAAATCTTCACAAATATGGATAAATAAGGGAAACAATTTACCCTCTCCCATAGGACCATGTTATTACATCACTTTATATTTTTATCAGAAGCACCACTTGGTACAGAATCTTAGAAGTGACTGTGTGTTGCCTGCTGGATGGACGAGGTGCACCCTGAACAGATAAATGCATAAACACTCCTTGTACCCAAACAAAGGCATCAAGCGGGCATTTCATTAGACCATTGTGTGATATGGCAGGCCGCTGCTGTGAATGTATTTATTAGTTTGCGATACATGCCTTTTCCTGTTGTTCCCGGGGCAGTGGATAATGCTGGTTTTGTTCACGGCCCAGTGTGAACGGCGCCTCGGCTGCCAGCTGTCAGGGCTGATACCGTCTCATTTGGATTCCCAGCCTGCTTGCTGAATGGCTAATTAGATTTGCCATTTTCAATCCACTGATTGCTATACATACTAGGACAAAGGAGCTGACAGCATGTAGCATTCAAGTCCAACTGTAACAATTAATAACTGCGGTAATTAACATGTGTGTTGCGCACCATTGATTATGACATTACCTGCAGAACGGATGGTCTGGACCCTGCCATTTCATTAAGGAGCACAGATATAGATTGTTATTAATAAACTGCTTTCTGCAGCTGAGAGGAGGTTATTAATTACACAAATTAGCAGGTGCAAGGGTAATCAAGTTAAAGCGGTTTCGTTCACAATAATTGATCTAATTTTTACTGACCATTCCTGTTTGATCGTGTCACATGCCCCCGTGTGAAGAGAAATCACCTCATTAACAAAAGTTTAATCCTAATCATAGTTCTTCGTCTGCCTGGCTTTAAGGTCATATCTGAATGTCAGAACCATTTGAAATTGATTGGTGGTAAATTGAATCAATGTCATGTTTAGAGAAAACAATAACAAGTAATGGATGGAGCAACCAAGCCCAAAACAAACAGTTTTATTGCTAGGTGTCTGAAGGTGTCTATGTGTATGTGTGTGTCCAGGGGGAGGTTGGGCTTCATCTGCCACTTTCATAATTCATTATGTCTATAGTTAGAGAAAAGCCAGGATCTGGGTAATTAGCAGCAGCTGCAGGGACCTGTTGTTGGTTGGTGGTAGAAGCAGAAGCAACAGACTTACTGTATAAGAAATTAAACAAAATAAACTGAGCAGTTAAAGTTTTACTTTTTTTTATTTTATGTTTTAACAGCTATTTTACTTTTTATACACATTATACAGTAAATTTAGACAAAAAATGTTCAGCAGCAGAACTATGCATGTGATATATATTTTTGCAATTGTTTTTGACCCTACTCAAGTAGCATTTTATATTTGGCCTCAGCTGTAACTGACTGGGCCACAATACAACCCAGAAGTCCTTTTCCTTTAATTAGCTTTTCTGTTTCAGGTGAAGAGCAAGCTGCCAGCAGAAACAAATCCTCTTGATCCCTACAAAGCTGCAAAACATGAAGGAAAATGGCTGGTCTCAGTTTTTTTTTCTCAGAGTGCAGTTTATTATAAAGTCTACATCACACAACCCCAGAACACATTGCATCTGCTTCTTTGCTTGACAACAAATACGCATCAGATTTCTATTTCCCCTCCACCTGACAAAACAGCAGCCATTTTCATCTTCCGGAGCGTGTGAAATTTCACGCTCATTTTTCACAACACATCTTTTGATATGTGCTGCTCCTTTCTTTTTTCTTCCTCTCTCTCTTCCTGCATATGAAATCCTACCATTCTTGGCTGCCAACACCAAAAGATGCAGCCAATCATCTCCAAGCGATGGCAGTTACAATTTTCTGTGAACAATTTGCTCCCTTAAGAGGAAAATTGCTTTCAATATAAGCTCCCTTTGAAAGACAACAACAATAAAAAGATACAACTGTAATACCGTTGCCTCTGTCAGCACTTGGCCGGGACAGCTTCAGCAGAAACGTATGACTGGGGGATGAGGTGCTTACTTAAGTCAGCCTTGTAATATCAGCATCTGTGTGAGACAGTTCTGGCAAATGAATCCCACTTTGAACATAACAGCTTGGCATCTCATGAAAATGACTGCCATGAACAGTAGTTGTCAGATATGCTCTTGCTATTGTGATGGTGAATTGTCATTTATTATATGTTGTGCCTGCCCCTGTCAGCTCCTGTTGACTGTGCGTATTGATTTGCAAGAGCAGAGGGGTGCAGAGGTCACTTTGATCAACACTCTGCAACACACAGGAATCACACCGAGCTGACATTCCATTACCCGAGACAAAAAGGACTCAAAACAAAGAATATGTTAAGGAAGGCTGGACTTCAATACAGCAATATGACTATAATTAAGAGAGAAATAGATGGCCTATGCTGAAATGGCTAGAGGTAGGCTGCTCCAGGTCGCTATTGTGCACTGGAGATGAGTCTCCTTGTCCCCATGATATTACATGCTTGACCTTTTGACTCTACTACTCTTGTGGTGCCCTTGCCACGTTTTCTTTAAATCAAATATTGTCCTTGCAGGTGCTCTATAATCACATGGCAGACAAAATAGGGCAGTGATTGAACCCATGTACATACAAATGAAAATCACATTCATTCTCTTCTATTTCACTTTGGGCAAAAGCTAAAAGAACAATTTCATATTGAACCGTATTTATCTGAATTAAGGCAATGGCAAATTACTTTAAAATACTTTAAAACATTACATAATTTTGTCACTTTTTTAATTCTTCACAAATGAATAAATATTGCTGATGTTGTTGTGGACTGATCACAGCCTCCACAATGTGAATGTGCCCAAAGTAAAATACATATGTTGCATTTTTATGGTTCTTATTGTTTTTACTTCAAAGATCCTCAGGTATAAACTGATAGTTGTTGTGAAGTATTTGCTAATTTAAAAACTATAGAGAATAGTGTTATTTGCGCTATTATCAGTAAAGTAATGATATTTGTGTGACCCCCTCAGTGTAATCAATATTTCACTTATAACTATATAATAAAATTAACTCAAAGAAAGGAAGAAAAAACCCATAACAAACCACTAATTCACACATAGAGGAAGCATTAATTAAGATTTCCACACAGTTTTTTTACAGTGATAATCCCATTAATGACCAATTACATGGTTTTGAAAAAAAGCATATTCATTCTTTTGAATTTTAAAATACAACAACGGACCTATGCCACTGATCTGACAGCAGCAATATGCTTTTATTTGTTAAAAAGCTGATGGCAATAATGAAGGACATGATTGTGAGTGTAGGTGTTTAGTTTGACTGCATTGTTGCAGATGAAATGTGTGTCTCAGTGCTGCGCTTTGAGCGAGAGCCTGGTTGACTGGCGTTATTGCGTGGGCTAGCCCTGCTGCTGTCTGTCGTGCCTGTCAAAGTCATGAGAGGATCACTTTATCATCGTTTGTCTGCTGTGTCTGATGCTATTGAGTAGGAGGGAGCCCTTAGGGAAATGGGGGCAGGCTGCTGTATTTGCTGTATGCTCCTTTTTTACTTAGTTGCTGGCTTGGCTTTATCAGGATTGTTGTTACAGCCTGTCAAATTGCTTGGTAAGGTTTGTGACACTGCTCACAAAAACCAGCCTGGCCTCATGTGGTATTACTCAATATGATGGCTCATCAAGGCCTCAGGGGCAGTAAAACAAAGGCCTGAATGCTTAGGACTGTGGCTGCTTGTATAGACTTCTACAAAATATTATCATGCAGACCTGGGTTTGGTCAAAGATGCAGTATTAGCTGTGTATTTAATTTCCACATGTATATTAGCATTTGAAAAACTGATCTATTTCATCAAAATTTAATTTCCTCCTGGATTGTGTCCTTACTACTCTGTTTACAACTAGAGATAGAAAAAAAATTATAAAGTAGATGTTTTTCCAACTAATGTATAACAAGACTAAGAGTTTAAAGCTATGCTAGCAGCTGTGAAGTGGTATTGCACAACTGGTGCTTTGAGGTAAATGCTATTGTCAGCATGCTAACATGCACACAATTACAAGGCTAACAAAGCTTGCTATGGTAGTGGGAAAATAATTAGTCTAAAACAAAATTATCAGACAAATTTAAAATTTGACCTGATGATGGATGAGGATGACAAAAAGGATTAACCGATGTTATAGTTATATAATACTGCAAGGAGCAGGAGGCATTTCAATCATTTCAAACAGTGCAACTATGGGATCTCCAAAGTCACAATCCCTAGCTTGGTTAAAACCATTACAGCCCTCTGCCGGAGTCACCATCATTGTTGAGTTGTACACAATATTTGAAAATTCTTAATATTCTTAACAAATGGGCCCAAACCTTCCCTAGATATCTGTTTGTTGAGGAAGACATGAAGAGAGTTCAGCTTATAACGCTCTAACAAGGCCAAACACAGTCTCTCACCATCACTGGCACTGCCTGCCATATGAAAATGTGTCATAACACTGGGAATGCATAAGTGCAACATTATGATACCAAGAAGCAAATTACACTGGCTATGAGCTTGAGCACAGGAAATCACAATATTATGTTTGCATTACACCCAAGTGAAAGTGATAAAATTTCCTGTGAAAGGGGAATGAGGTTAATGAGTTCTGGCTGGTACTAATGTTAACAGACCATGGCAACCGAATGAAACCAGTTTGTATGACTCAGACTAAGTTCAGCCTGTTTTTTTGAAAGATTATCATTGGTGGCTCAATTAGTATTGTGTACTCAGCATCAGTCTTGGTTGGACAACATGGATGATTCAGTGTCAGTTAACGTGTGCCACTGCCAGTACGCCAACATGCCAGCTGGCTCTCCAGATTCTCTGTAATTATCCCTTAGAAAGATCATATCTACTTCAACTTCTGAAACAAGTGGACTATTTCCTGGTGAATTTCCTAAGCAAGCAAGGAAAATAAGTTATCTTCTACGTTAGATTGGAGAGGCAACTATCACCAGAACCATACAAGCTTAAAATGGGTCACTGCAGGCCATGTGTGCACCTTATATGATAAAGCTCAGTGATACTGAATCAGCCGCCTCACAGTTATCATCACAAGTTTGAGTGGCGAGGCATCTATGTACATCCATCCTGCCAAAGACACCGCATGTATTGCACGCTGCTCTGGGGCAATCCACAATGCAAAATTGATTAATATTTGCTTTCAAAATGACACGGCTTGATGCATGGGGCTCTCCACATGTAAATGAACACTTTAAAGGAGATGAATAGCCTCAATGGAGGATTGTAAAGTTCAAGCACCAGATTTGCATATTTATATTACAAGTTACTGATAATAAGCAGGGCAGGAAGAAATAAATGCAATCCGTTTGTCAATGTACGACTCCCACATCACAAAACAGGGTCTTATTAGCTTATGCGAACTGATATGGTCAATTACTTGCCACAATAGCTGGGCTGAAAATGTATTGTTTGGTGTTTTGACTTTATAATACAATTTAGATGAAGACAGAGACACAACATAATTGATGAAACATTTATGATAGCTCCTTCAACATAAAAAAAATAAAAAAAATCATTTAGAAACATTGTGGTTAAAAATAAGGTTGATCTGAATTTTATAATCCGTCAAAATAAAAATAAAAAACATATATTAAACATTTGTAACTTATGTTTGTGTTGTTTCCTGGTTGACAAATTACATTTAGGACAATACAAAATTACAGCAGTGGCTCAACCCAGCCAGCTATGACAAGTTTTATGTTTAAAGGGTTTTCTCTGCAGTCATCACTTTCTTTTGGAGTGTCACAGTTTGACTTCACATGGATTTCCTGTTCCTGAGGAGAGATACAAAGACTGGACACCACTAGAGAGACAAACTGCCATTATGTTTTGTGAGGAGAAAAAAACAGGAAGCTTGTGGTGTCAAGTAGTGTCCAGGATGATGTCACTTTTCTCCCTTCAGCAAAGCATTAGGCTGTGTTTCCACTACTCTGTTGTCTCTACCGTTGCTTTTCTGGACTGTATCTCTAAACTGCAGGCAGCGGCCAAGAAGGTCAGTGGTATTAAAGATCAGTTGGGTTGTGACAAAGATAATAGAACAAAAAGCTAATACACAAAATTACAAGTCTCCTAGAAAGGCTTACTGCAAACACTACAGTGATACAATGACTAATATGAATATGTTGTTGTAAGTTTTCAATTGACATGTGACTATTACTGAGTCAGTGGCCAATTATAGTGATGTAACACTGAAGTAACATTTCAAATAAATAGTCTCATTTCAAATAAAAACATGTAGATTATTGATACTTCATTTTCAAGTAAAAAAAAAAAAAAAAGATTTTTGAAAATAATGTTGTAATGGCAATGTTGTCATGTCCCTATGAAATGCACCCAGGCCATTACAATTTGGTTAAACTAACAATAGCATGATTCTGAGGGTGGCATTTTTCCCCACAGTTTTATTTATTGTTGTTAGATATGTTTTTGATTTCTTTGGGATAAATTAAAATACTTTTACAAAAATACTTTTTGCAAAATTTTTACTATTCTCAGTCGAGAGTTGAATTTACATTGGCTACATTGGACTTAGCCTAATTAGCCTATGTTGGAATGCTAACATGCAAAGCTGCCATGGTAAACAGAGAGCAACCAGCAATTGTATTTATAACTGATTCATCATCTAATTTTTTTTTTTTTTTTTTTTTGAGGTCACCAGTCTCACAGGGCTAATTTTTGAATCATTTGCTGTTAATTGTTTATCAATAGATTTGACATAATTTTTTCTGCCTACCAGTTGACTGTCTAATTTTATTTAGCTCTGCACATCAGCATACTGACATTACTAATTAACCCAAAATGCACCTCACACAGCTTTTTTGTTGTCATAGGAACTCAAAAAAGTCTGTTAGTAAGAGGGTAGTGGTCTTTCATACAGATATAAAGTACTATAATAGCTGCTATCAGATACCAGATAGACTTCAATAGCCTGTGTGATATGAGGGAACATATGTTGCATGAAGCCATTGGCTGAGAAAGATGATACAGCCAAAACAAAACACAATATATGAGTAATCTAATATGTGCCATATGTTGACCATACATATAGGACCTCCTCTCTTTGCTGAAGTGAAAAATGAAATCAAATATCACAAATGAGAAGAGGCCATTAAATTAAGATGATAAAGGCTAACTGAAGTGTAACACACACCATCCTTTGAATAGGGCATTTTTGTGTTTGGCTGACACTCAATATCTCAAGTTGGTTTTTGCCCCCTCTCTTTTTCATCAGGTGAATTGCTCCCATTGAGCTCCTTAACAAGTCATTATAGTGTGGTGCTCAGTGAGGGCCCAGCCAGGATTCCAGGTGTTAAAACACATTTGGCGTGGACAGCAGGCCAGACCAGCAGGAGAGTCAGCCAACCAGACTGCTCCTCCTCACCTCCTCCACTCTGTCACTCTGTTAGAGGGAAACCCAGGTCGGTTAGCTGCCTCAAAGACACACTAATTCACACATACTGCAACACAAATACCAGACACACTCATACACAAATGGACAAACACATTACATTCACTATATGAGAGCATGTTAGACATAGACATTCAGTTAGCACACACATATTTTGACAATTCTCTAACCAACTAATGATCTGTACACTCTAAAAAAAGACTGCAATTCAACAGATCAATTCCTGAAAATCCAAAAAATCTGCATTTAAAAAACAATAAAACCAAAATAATCCATTAACATGTCTAATGTAAACTAACTGAAAACGGCGTGTGTCAGTGTAAAAAAACATTTTTGTGAATAAATAAACAATATATTGTTTATATATTGTACGTATATGTACGTATATTGTAATATATTGACGAAACTGTAAAGTTTAACATTGTAAATACAAAATCTAAAATGAAATGAAATTAGTGAAAATTGCAATCTGCAATCTGCAATTTTACATGAATCTGTAATTTAGCACATGTGTTGTGTAAAATGGAAGTGTATAACAACAAGCAAGGAAACATGCCTGTGTTGTCTGGTGGCAGTCAGAACTTATACATTTGCTCCTAACATATAAGTAAGCATCAGACACAAATCAGAGCCTTATATGAGGCCCAGTAAAACCCAGGCGGTATAAAGAATCGTACCACATCACAGAGTGGACAGACACACATAGAAACAACAATATGAAGTTTGTGGCATGATTGTGTGTAAAGGATGCGACTGTGTGTTTCATCTGTTATCAGCTCAGATAAAACACATGGAATCGTGAAGCCTCATCTGACAAAATAGCTCAGACTGTTGGAAGGCTACCTGGTGGTTCAGTGTGTGTAGGTTTAAATCTTACAAGGTTTTGGTTTTTGAAGTCCAATTCAAAGACTTAAATACTCTAAGAAGAGTGCTTAAAATGCATTGGAGGTGATAGCTCAGGTGGTTATGGGACTGTCTGCAGTTCTGAAAAGCTGCAAATTTTGAAATTCAGTGCCTAATGCAAAAACCCAAAGACTGTGGCTGAACAACTCAGTTGGAAAGCAGGCAGTTTGGAGGATGGGGGAACGTAAGTTTGATCCTTGTGACTTTTGGAGTCTGAGGTCCAAAGCTGAGGGAAGGTCCCAGAGTGAAGAGCACTTGTTTGGTTCATTAAGTGGTTGCCTTTCTGTATTTAACATTATTTTTCTGGTGCCACAGCTGCTGGAATAGTACAGTGTTTTTAACATTTTTTTACAGTGTACTACAAGCCAAATTTGAACTTTAAACCTCTTGTAAACACAGCCATAACTCTAAATGAATCAAACTAGCACCAAGAAGTGTGGACTGGAAAAACATCTTTACTGTGATGATTTCCTGTTTTTGTTGGGTCTGTGTTTGGTATAAAAATACAAGAGAACACACACATATATATGCATAATTCAATAAGTGTCAACACGTACTGAAAAAACTTATTACAGTATTAAAAATTCTTCATACTAAAACACTCAACAGACATTTAGTCAGCTCCTTCCCTCTAAGTATCTAATAAGAATGTTAGTTTTGCTAATGAATTGAACATAAAATCTAACAGGAGACAGATGCAGATTTAATTTAATTTGGTACAATTGCTGTGACTATTGGAGAATGAAACATTTTTGTTGGTGTATTTATAAAGCTGATGTTGGCAAGGACAGGAAAATGGTTGAGACCTTGTGCTACGAGCGAACCATAAATCTCCATCATTTTAACAAGAAGAGACAGGAACCAATTTGTGAGATTTATGTTTTTTTCTCTCAAATATGAACCAAGAACAGACATATCAGTGAAGCAATGATGATCACGCTAAATCTAATCAGAGTGGAAAATGAATTTTAATGGACTTGTCGTTACAATTTAAGTCTCATAAGGAGCTACTCCTTCTGTCACGTTAATTCAATTCCTGATCACAATGATCTCCACAGAACGCAGGAACTTCTGAACCATAAAGAGGGGCTTTAAGGGCAAGCGTTGCATGTTTGAGAGGAAGAGATATGTCCCGTAATTGAATAATAAACAATGTCTAAATTAAATTATAGTCATCCAGAGTAAGTAGATTAGAGGGGGAAAAATGCAAGTAAACTACATAATAATAACAACATATAAAGAAATGGACTGAGAGAAGTCTGCTGGTCACTGATGGGGTAAGAAGAGTCTGCGCTGCACGGCCGCTGTAGCTCTGTGAATGTACCACTTTCAGCCTGCCTTGTCTACAATAGGGGATTCATAGTCAAGGGAATGAGCATAAACAAGTTCCCCAGCACATGCATACAAGCATAGCACACACTCTAACTGTAAATAAAAACATACACCATTATGGACAAAGTTCAGGTTCTGTGTGTGAAAGATTTCCTGTTCTTTCACAGGCTATGACCCAGTTTTAAGCTAATATTATTATAGCAGAATTATTCATATATTTATTCATGTGCAGTGGAGAAATTAGTATTAGAAAATTATATCATAGATGAAAATGTCTGACCTCATTATTTGCATCCATCTCTAGAGGAAGTGCTTTTTCCAAAAGAAAAGGAAAACCACAAAACCATAAAACAGTGTTAATGTATTGAGGTGGAAGACAATGGGAAGCAGTCAATTCAATCATTACACTTGGGGAGTCATATAAATGTGGTGGAAATAAATCAATGAGGAAATGCACCAACTTAGATTTTAGCAAACCTATTAATTTACTGAAGTCAAACAAAGTCAGCAACTAGGATATTTTCACACCTTATGAGGGGAAGTCACCATTTAGCATTCACAGCAGATGGAAACTGCTGTGAATGGGTAGTAACATAGATCCTTTCTATGAGCCACATAGATAACAGGTCATTGGCTGTTCCATTTAAAGCCAATAAGGTTACATTTCTGAGCTTTTTGCTCTCGCTCACCAGGATTTTGCTACTTAACTACACACACATAAAACACACACAGCTACATGCACCTTTCACCCGTTCACCACAGCCCCACTATTTTCCCACTGGAGGAATTAACCGAGACATCCTGAAAGAGTGAATAACTCAGCTCAGCTCACCCGGCATGCCTTGTCGTGCATGGTGTAATCTGATAATATCAATCATAATTGTGTTAGATGTAATCCATCTGACTTTCAGTTTGTCGGGGTCAGGGTAGAAAGCAAGGCCCCACTTGCCATCAATTATCAGACATAAGAGAGTAGTGGATGGAGCTCTCCTCTATAAATAATATGGTGGGGCCCCGGCACGGCAGATCGATGCCGTACAGTTCCACTGTCATGGCTTTAATGGCAGCTGGCTTTCTTGGCTGTGCAGATCAATAGCACGTCTCCTCAGGGCTCAGTCTGGGTCCAGGTCATGCCTGGTGACAGGGACGTAAATGACACCTCTGTTGTGATTGGAAAAATTCAATGCTTTTGGGTTATTTAGTCCCACTACTGGGTGCTGAATCTTTTTCCAATGCAGCACCTTGTTCCCAGAGGGAACACCTGTTGAGATGAGTTGGATCTTCTTCTGATCATATGCAAATTTTTTTCTTCTTAAAAATGTTTTCTTTTCCCTTTAAAAGCAAAATCTCTGGCTATATATATTACTTTCCTCCCCCAAAGAGCACAATCATTAGGTTTTTTTTTTATTTATATGTGTCCCAATAATTATCTCTTTAACTTGTATATTTGACTGTGCTTAGTTCCTTCTCATGAAGGTAAACATCGCAATTACTGAGTAAAGTACAAGGTTACTGAAAAAAACAGTACACACCTACATTTTTTCAGGAAAAAATCCTAACACTACACATTTTTATTTCCCATGTTCCGAGGGTGTATAAACAAGGAAAGTGAGCCCTTTAAATTCCAAACAGGGTGGTTTGAAGTGATGTCTAATTGAAAAACATGAAGAGGCACAGCTGCTCAGTCTGAATGTCAATGGAAACAAGAATGACAGGCAGCACAGCAGGCAACCAGGCCAACATTGCTTGGCCAAGACTTACGAGACACATAAACAAACACACACAAACCGAGTTAACATGGCGACGCAGAAACAAAGCCAAACTAGGTGCTATCAACTTAAAAAAAGGGAGCAACAGACAAATAAAACCTACAAGATGGGGGAGATCGCTAGAATGTTATGGCTTCAAAGAAACACAAGCACAGAGGTTAAAAAGCCTGACCCATGAAAACCAAGATGTTTATCAGGAGAACATGATGGTTGCATATAGAGTACTGAAACAATTAATACACGCACTGCACATGCACACACACACACACACACACACACACACACACACACACACACACACACACACACACACACAGGCATGTTTGTTTGAGTTTGTTTCCTCCTGCAGAGCTTTGTTTCAGAACAGAAACAAATTATCAACATCAGACTAAAAGAGCAGCAGTAAAAATATTATATTTAGCAGGAAGAAAACGTGTTCTCAAATTTCAGTGTCATGTGTAAAAATATGCAACAACATCTCTGGGGGGAACACATAGATATGAGATAAGAGTTGTTCGTGTCACAGAGAGGCCACAGAGCTGACACAAATCTGGATCCTTGTCCATTTTTATGGAGGAAGTGGCCAGACTGTGAGGGTGAGGGGGTGTGAGAGATAAACTACAAATGTAATTAACAGGGATATGGGTCAGTGAGCAACAAAGGTTTTGTTTGCCAATTGGCCCTTTCTGTTGCTCTTTTTCCCCTGGTTGTTTTAAATCAGGATGAAATGAGAAATGAGAGTCTCATCTTTCAGAATACAGACATTTCACTTTCATTGTGGTTAAAGAAACACAATGATGTGAATGAATCAAGCTCTGGTGAAGCATTCAGGGTGGGGAGGAGCATGTCTGATGTTAATGCGAACACAGTCCTTCTCTATAAAAGTGTGCTATAGTTACAGCTCTCCTGCTCAGGAGACAGACAAAATAGAGAGTACAGAGAAGTATAGACTTAATACATTTATTCTGATACTGGATCAGCTTCATTATACAGGTGTTATACTGTAAAATACAGAGCAAAGTCATTAGATTCTGTGAATTGTCCATATCGTGTAGACTTGACATGTGGCAAGACTTCCTCAACTGATTGCTTTTTCAATGATACAATACTTGGAACAAAGTACAAACTTGACACTGTTCACAGTCAGTGGCCTACATCAAAGGGAAACACATAGTAAATGGCTCTTAGGGCTTGACCACACCAGAAACAAGACTCAGGTAAAATTCCTTTGCACTTTTTCCAAAAGCTGAGAACAAGAAAAAACTTGTGTTAGTATAAATCAGCACTCTAAAGGCTGTGATCATTGTCCATAGACCTCTTTCCCAGAGAAGTAATTGAGTGTGGAGGGTTGCTGATGCTGGAATAGAGGGTGAGTGTGTTTCTGCTCTGCTGCTGCCATCGGCCACTCAGGGCCCGGGCCGCCCTGGAACTAATGGAGCTTCCTCTGGGCCGCTTTTCCCCTTAGATGGGCACAGCTGGGGTGGATCCACCACCCAGAGCTGGGGTTACGCCTCCCCCTCCACTCCACACCCAACTTCAACCTCCTCCCTTGTACTTCTGTCTTCCAGTCCTGCTGCGCCAGTGCCGGGGCTGCGCCTTCAGTCTGCTGCACTCACTCCTAACAGACGGGGAGGTGAGCGTGGGAGTTCCAGACATGGGTGGACCACCACGGTGAGTACTGTCAGGCTCATATCTGGCCTCAGAGAACACAGAATGAAGGGTGGTTGCATTGCTGTACCCATTTCTACATAACAGGCCCACCTCACGGACGCCAGGAGACAGGCATGTTTAAACAACACGACCATCTAACGAGGGCAGTGAAACTGGATGTATGGGCTGGACCAAAGGGTGGTCGGCCTTTTGATATGCCTCTGTGGAGCAGCCCTGTGGGCTCGCTCAGCCCTCCACCTCTCTGACATTTTACATGGCCCGAGAGACGAGGCCGGGAAAATGAACCTGTGTCATAAAAACATTACAACAGTGCTGCAAAGCAGGCACACAGGACTGTTTGATGTTTTCACCCTGCATTCTTTGTCAACCAAAAAAACATGTCCATCTAGCTAAACTTTACTAACCTCTACAATGAGCGGTCTATTATCTGGTATGACATAAAATGGAATTGCATAACTTTCATTAAATGTAAATAATATTCGTATACATACAAGCTTTCAATCTGTTTAAAACATCACACAACCAATAAAAGTATCATACATCAGCAGTGATGATCTTTCACTAACAATACCAAGAAGCAAGGACCCTCCTCCCAATTTTTGTGTGACGGATGGTGCGTGTGTGAGCAGGTTATAAAAAAGTGTACTTCCACACTGTGGAACTTGTAAAACATAGCAAGGGCTACACCCTCTGCAGCCACACAGCAGGATCCAATTAGGACTCTTATCTACTAATTATGTCCCTTACACATCTGCATTCCAGAATTTAAAAAAAGCCTGCTGTCCTCTCTCCGTAACAAGCTCTCGAATTAATGAGATTGCTCTGTAATTGAACCTCTTCATGGGTCCCTTGGCAGGAAAAATACGCTAAGTTAAATTTGTATTAACAGAGCATCAATCATAGCTGATCAAATGATAAACAGTGTTGATGATCACAGGCGCAAAGCGGTTGCACCTTTATGTAAATGTGCTGTCCACCTTGGAGAAGAGGCACATGCACTTAGGAGGACGAAGGTGCCGGAGATGGAGGAGGAAGAGGAGGAGGAGGGTAGAAGAGAGGAAACCTGTTCCTGGTAGGGCCACTGTGGGGTGCTGTGCTCCAGATCACAAACTGTCTTCATACAGAACTGGTGTTGGTCACACAAACACATGTATGTACATGTGTGTTTTTGCTGTACTTGCATGTTCACAAAACCACAGACACATGCACAAAGACATGGCTATGAACAAATTTGAGGCTGCTCATTGTAAATTCTGTGTCCATACTGAGCTGGAACACGTTCTATTATGGTTGAAACTTATCAGACAGTTTACTACATTACAAACATACATTAATAATATTATTTTTGTTCCTTATTTATTGCCTTGTCTTCCATTGTGTCAGACATAATATTAAAACACTAAAAATTAAAGGATTTATCTGTATTTATTTCTGATGAAACTAAAGTTCCGACAAGGTTTAAGGTTCACATGCTAATGAATGTTTATCCCTTACAGCATGAATTTGATCTGCAGTTAAACAAAGTCACAAGTTTCAGTATGACGAAAAAGAGTAGAGTTCATTCAATTTCCATGAACATTTATTCCATGAATGTAGATTAAATCAAACAAGACTTGTGCAACTTGACCTTAATGTGCACATCGTGGTTGGTCTGAATTATGTAAATGTGAACTAGGCACAAAAAACAAAAATGACAACAAATGAAAATAATTATAATGAAAATTAATATTATATAGAGTAATTATTTTAACAGTTACTGTTACACTTATATACTATTTAGTGACTTTAAATGAATTTACCAGCAGAGCAAGCTTTAATTTACTGATTTTCATCAACAACACTGCGATTTTTGATTATTATTTTTCTGCATACAATGACATTGTGCTTTCCCAGGCTGTTTCAAGACTTTTTAGAGAACACAGTCATGCACTCAAGAGTCCTCAGAGTTTAACAGGTGCTTGAGAGTTAAGAGAGGGAGACATGCTTACAGTGTGGAGTTAGCACAGGTATGTAGAGTGGAATACCGGTGGTTAGAGCTGGAAAAACAACACGACAAGTAGAAACGAATTCATTACTTTGCACAGAATTTAACAATAATTGAATAATTTAACAATCTAACACGATGCTGTATCTATCTATCTATCTATCTATCTATCTATCTATCTATCTATCTATCTATCTATCTATCTATCTATCTATCTATCTATCTATCTATCTATCTATCTATCTATCTATCTATCTATCTATCTATCTATCTATCTATCTATCTATCTATCTATCTATCTATCTATCTATCTATCTATCTATCTATCTATCTATCTATCTATCTGGAGGTAAAGGGAGGAGGCAGAGGTTTTCTTGTGAGGCTGAGCTCACTTTATTAGCATTGATTCCCTTTTTATGTATTTTGTCACAGCTAATGCTATTGATCAGCGCTGTCGCAAGCCATACCCCCTTAAAAACGTCAACAAATTCTTTTTTGTGTGTGCCATTTAGCTTCAAAAGTGTCTGATGTCCTTAATCATCCTTGGGGGCAGACTGTGCTGCCGTTAGAAAAAGGACTGTTTTTTGATGGGCTACATCTGCTTTGTGTACTTAGAAAATAGACAATTTTGTGAGGATTTTAAGCATGAGCTGTATGAAAAGATGTCCACTAATTTTGGATTTAGAGTACACAATTTTGATCACATCACACAGATTCTGACTTTGAGAATTTATGAAATTCAAACTTGCCATAAAAAATAAAGTTAGTAGATAACGTCAGTGAGACTCCTGTCATTCCAAATATCATTGTATATTTGTGATATAGTGGCTGAAACAATTTGTTTGTTTCTCAGAAAAGAGTTGAAATGGAAGGAAGGCATTGGGTTTAAATTAAAGAGCCCTGGATAATGTTGGTGTCAGCTCTCTTCTCCTCCCCACTGCCCAGCATGCTGACAGTATAGCCACGAACAGCAGTTTGGGATCGAGCGGAGTTCACATGTCCCGTCCATCTCAAACAGGATCCCCACTGAGGAGGAGAATAGCAATTAGCATGCTAAAGGTAGCACTAATGCGAGACCATCTTTGAACTGCCTCCCAGAACCAGTCTCCTCATTACTGGCTTTTGGTAATGGGCTGATTGGTTCAGTGTTTATTGAGGATAATCAAGCATGTGGAGTTTAGTGAGCAGATTTTGGAGGCTAACTTGTGTTAAACTGAAGGTCAGAGCCTAATTCAGGAGGGATGTGTGATGGGACATTAAAAGTAGCTACATTAATGACATTTACTTACTCAAAGTAAGTAAATGCACATTATACATTATCAGAACTGCTGGTTTTAGCATCAAAAGTAATATTCATATCCATTGCATTATAAGTGTGTTTTTTTTTACATTAATAAAAAAAAAAAAAAAAACAGTTTTACTTTATTTTTATACTTTTAATTTTCTTTTGCTTTTGAGTTCAGCTTTTTTAATTTTACAAAAATGTCTGGTTTGTTCACAGATAGTATTGCAAGTGAATATTATTTTCATGAACAATAAATTGATTATTTTCTTGATGAATTAATCATCTAAATATCTATAAATATTCCACTGTCCAAAAAAAAAAAAAAAAAAAAAAATCTTCATAACATAACTTATTATCAGTGATCCAGTTAAACTGGATGAATGATGATCCAATTAAATTATTCATTTTCTGTCAGTTCTTTGATTGATCCACTAATCATTTAGCTTCAGTCTCCACAGACTTGCTCTTCTCTGTGTGATCACTTATTTTGTTCAACCCAAACATACAAAGCACAGTTTTTCTATTTGTCAGTTGATCACAGCATGATTATATATGAAAAATAATTATAAAAGTATTATTTGAATTTTCTGTTTTGTATGTTTGTCTGACAGGATAAAGGATAAAAACCTATGCTGTTATCAACTGTATTGACAAAAAACAAGTGTTACAGAGTGAGGGAGACAATAAAGAATACATAACATGTAAGTTCTGGCAATTATTTATATCAGCCTCTTTAAGAATTTTAGGTTTTCATACAACGTGATGCCAGCTTTCAACATTTATCCACTGTTGTGGAAAACATTGGCCCAACATGGACTAAAAAAAGAAGATGGGTTCTCAGATTTAGGTACTTTGGAGTTGACACGGTCTGAGTCTCCTGTGTGACATTAGAGCTGTAGATCAGTGTGTGTGCCGAGACGGGCTCGAGCGGTCCTCATCAGCTTATGGTAATGTTGTGAACAGTGTGACTGCTCCAATAGAAAGGCAGCTGACAGCCAGTGACATGGCCTGCCTGTCACCTGACACCTGCCAATAGAGGGGGAGGGCCACACACACACACACACACACACACACACACACACACACACACACACACACACACACACACACACACACACACATATAAACACACGCGCACATACACACACCTGATAATCATTGAATTATACACAGTGCGCCTCTTTCACTAACCTCTCCTCTCCTGGGACCCAGCTGTTCATGAAATACCTCCCAGTAAGACTGTGGGGATGGAGGAGAGGGGCAGCTGGGGGAGGCTGGAGGGAGGGGTGGAGGGGAAGTGCAGAAAAGGCATGAAAAAAAAAATCACGCCTCACTGGCTCCCAATACCACGCACATTTTTAAGAGAGCCAAAGTGAAAAGATACAATTTCACTCAATGAAGCGGGCTGCAAAGGCAGCCACAATGGAGACAAGATAGTACAATCTTGAGGTCACTGACACTGCCTCTGCAGTAATTACTACACTTCCTTTAATACTTCTGAAATGCAACTGTTCTCCCACCCCCATCAACACACATGTACCCCACCTCACACACACACACACACACACACACACACACACACACTACTCCTTCAGACAAACATGAACATATCAGTAAGAGAACAAGTCTTCAATGTGGTGTGTGAGCTCAACGCTGCTTTCATTTCCTCAGGATCAGGCTTTTCCCTGTGCTGAGATTATTGATGTTTGATGACAAAAAGCAGGTTTGTGGCTCTTTACTCCAACCTCTGGATCCTGCCAGAAAACATATTCCCTCACTTCTCAGTCTGCAGACTGTCAATAGGTAACTGTGATACATAATAACAGCAGCTCTCTGATCTCAGGTAACATGACTGTGGCATTAAAGTGCAGGTCACAGTGAAGATCAAGAGTATCACAGCTGAAATGGGTAAATCAAATCTCAACACATACTAACCCAAATGGATATAAAACTATTGCAGACCTATGGGTTTGGTCTGATCTCCAATGAAACTTTAAAATCTATTATTTGGCTTTAGTCTGTGTTTGGTCAAAATACAGGTCTACGGCAACTTTCCCTTAAAGTACAGGGTTACAGCGAGATTAATCTGGAACAGTTTTCAATTGCGAATCAGGTTCAGATTTGCAATTTTCAAACAGGAAAATAATGGTAAAATCCAAAGGGATTCAAAATGTGTCTTCTTTTTGTACACCGCTCAACACTTTATCATTTTTCAAATCAAAGTTCTGTCCCACAAGAGGAATTCGAGGGTTGAGTGGGAATGAATCACATCAAAAAGCCGTGTATTTGTCTTGGGTTAAGTTTTGATGTGTGTGCTTGTGTTGCTGTTTTAAAGGATTGCAAGCTGGGTAAAAGGAAAGGGCTGCAGTCAACAAAAGGCATTATATACCATGCCCTGCCAACCACTTAAGATATCTTTGAAGATGAATCAATCACTATATTATAGTGAAAGTCCACAAGGTGCCTGGCTCATGATCGAACACTGCGTCTGCACTTCATAGCAGTCTACAGGGCATTGATGCTCTGATTGATCGCAGAATGGAAGTGACTGGAAAGAAGAAAAGGATTACGCTTGTCAAATGCAGTCAATACACCAGGCTGGTGGTCAAATGTTTGCAGTAAATCTCAAATAGTGTGTGCAAAGCTAAAAAGGAAAAACAGGCGAAAAAAATTCATTTGCTCAGAGGACCATCCTCTTGCATCCCCACTCAAACTGACAGGCCTGAAAATATGCAGTGGGATGAGTAGCCTAAGGCTTTAGGAGATTAGCAATGCTTTAAACATCAAAACAGCCCTTTCTATTATCTCAAGAGAAACCTTCCATCTATAACTGTTCAGATTCAGCTTAGACCAAAGAACAAACTGTTTCATACACAATCAATGTGCATTATTGTTTCACTTCTGCAAGATTCAGATTTCAAGCTGGTTTTTTTTTTTGTGGCTTCCTTGTTTAGACCATAGATTCATTGTGTGTCTCTTGACAGCACTGGTATTAAGTGTTGCCCCATCTGAAGAAATTATACGCACAAGTCAAAGCATCAAATCCCTGCGTTGGCATGAGGATATTGGAAACAGGTAATAATGATATCTGCGCATCAACCAGAGCTCAGCAGGGCTGCTATTGGGCTTAGTGTATTCAATGCGCCAATAGCTCAAGTGTTATTTACAGAGGGTTTTTCTTTTATGGAAAAATCAAGATGTGATTGATTCAGGTTAATGTGACTGCAAGCCAGAACCAAGCAGCATTTCAGTGCTCAGGTTAACAGAAAACACTAACTTCCATAAAGTGCTATGGAGATAAATCACTGTTATCTTGACAGCGCTGACAGCAGTTTAAGCAGCGGCAATCATCGGAAGCACCTCGGGAGCCCCTGTGCTGCATTTTGCAAAATGTCATGGGGGGGTTGATGGAAGGGGAGGAGACGGGTGGGCTAGCAGAAAGATTTGAGGTGTGTGTATGTGTGTGTGGGGGGGTCACTGGGAGAGATGGTCATATCAACCACCCATCAGTGTGCAGGTGCTCTACATAAACATCCCAGAGCAGTAGCAAATTCTGTTGACGAATAAAGGCAATAAAACAGAGAAGGGTTGGAGGGGCGACCAGTCCCTGGTGTATTCCCCTTGCACTGCGCGCTCACTCACTCACTGCTCACCCGAGTAAGATTATGGTGTTTGCTTTTATCTGTCAGAGATCAATATTTCAAACGTCTGATAAAAGAGGAAATTGAACTGGGAATAGACTGAAGTGCTGTAAAAGTACAAAGCACAATTATCAAAAAGCACTTAAACTGCCTAATAGGATACACATATTAAAAATGCTCAAATGGATGTCTCACAGCCATAATGAGCACTGGTTCTGGTCTCCCATCCCCACTAGCCTCATTGTTGTCTTTTGATCACAACACAGTGCCCTTCTGGATGCAGTCACAGTGGTCAATGCACTCTGGGAAGTATATGGACCCCTAGAGGCGCACACTGTGTTTTAACACACCACCATTAGGTGTGATTGGGCACTTTTGGCCTTTATGGGAAGTGCATTACAGATTTAAACTTTGTGTGAGAGCGCTAACTGTGTGATACAAGGACACGTGAGAGGCCCTTGGTAACATACAGAAAAAGGAGGTGAGTCCATAACTCTCTTTTGTTAGAGGGTTTACTCTGTGTAAGGGTCTCTCTGTTGCCAAGAACTCTACTACACGTCACACTCAAAGCACATTAGACTGAGGATCCTATAGCAAATAAAATGACTTGACTGCAGGGTTGAGGGTTCAGATCCCAGTGTAGCTAAATGTACAGTGTGTGGCTTATTTACCTGGGGTTAGATTTGGTTCCTATTGTCCTGGATAGTACATTCTTATACTGCAAAAATGTTTTCCCAAACACTGTATGGCAGTGTAGTTACCAGCTGCTAGATTATGCTTAGAGGCAAAGGTTTTTGAATGAATGAATGAAGTGCTACATTTATTAACAACAGCAGTGTTGCCTAAGAGATGGCTGGGGTAGATGGCTGAAGTACAAACTGCATGACTAAAATGTAAATAAACATATTGTGTGAAGTCACTGTGGACTTTATTCTGTTTTAAACCAAACTGAAATCTTCCTCTAATCTCAACCAAGTGCTATAATAGATTAAGCAGAACTATATAAAAAAAAGTTGCTGTAATCACTATTCTACTGCAACTGTCCTGGATATTTTAGTGGAAAACAAATATATTGTGTGTGAACATTTTGCTGATATGTTTAGTATCAACATTACGTTACTTACATGCCAAATATTTAAATGAACAACATATCCTCATTATCTCAACAGGAAACATAATCTGTGCAGAATTATACTCCTTCAATTTGTATTTGTTGTTGCAAATAAATTGTAAATAAACATAATTTCTAAGAAACTGTGTTGTCTGTGTTCACTTTGGCCTAAAATATTTTCTCTCTGTATTACCATTGTTGCTCTTCAAATTGCTTTACTTGACCTTGAAATTTTTCACATGACAATCTTCTTTTATTCCTGAGTATTGATGTCTGTAAGTATTTTAATTGCTGTTGATGCTGTTGTAACAATGTAACATTAAAAATGGAACATGCTTTGGTACATAAAATAAATTCCCTCTTAAAGTCTTTATTTATTCAAGATGCAAACAGATGCAAAACAGTCAGTAAAAACAGAAGAGACAGTCTCTCCAGGAAAACATTTATCCCGTTGCACTTGTTTGCACACACACAAAGTGCCACAAATGGTTGTGTAACAAATGAAAATGAGAACAAGTTCAATCTTTGGCTTTTTCTCAACAGGCCAATCACTGGGAGAATTAGGGAAGGTTACAGAAATTGTTGTACATGGACACCTCCAATCTACTGTTACTGTTTAAACATGCACACTTCTCTGTGTATGTGTGTGTGTGTGTGTGTGTGGTAATTACTACCACTGCTCAGGGATCATGAATGCCAAACTCCTGATTTTTCCCTCTTGCCATTGTCACACTGAATATACCAACCTTCTACACCATATGATAAAGTAATTGCTTTTTTATTTTGTTTTAGAAAACTACTCATGCCAGTTAAAGTTATTATTACATCTAATTGGCATGAGTACTGCCCCTCTCCGTTGATAGATAAAACAATGTATGAATCAGATCAAGAAACTACAGCTGTAAATTCTTCTTTGAGGTAACCTGGCATTCCTGACTGTGTGGCATGACCACTGCAAAAAATAGATGTTATTTAAAATGTGGAGATAATCAGGAAAAACAGAAAGGCAAAATCTATTGTCAGTTATTGATTCAGAGATTCAACCATGATCATTTAGTTATGCAAAACTACTATTGATTTCAAGATGAAACGTAACCTTCACACAGAAAATGGGATTTAGGGATTTTGCTATCACTCAGCTCCATGTTTCAGAAAAGATGAGACATGGCAAGGGCATGTTGCAGAAACTAATTCTACAATGTATTATATTTGGAATATCCCTTTAAGCAGTGAATGTTAGATAATGAGACAGCGATGCAGGTTTCCATTATGAAGATATAGAAAGCTTGCTTTTACTGATATCCGGGAATCTTCAGATAAAGACATCCTATTACTCCTTGACATGATATGATACGCCGGCCTATTCTTTTCCACCCTATCTAAATGATCCTTCATTAGAAAACTGATCAATATGCTCTCTTGATTAAGTGGGATGAGAGACACTCATTTCATTTTCAAGCATTTTTACGAATCGATGGCAAGATTATCTTCCAACAAACGACAGAGATGCAAGGAAGGCTTTCTGAATACAGGCCAATAACATCATCTCTCACCATCTTGTTTTTCTCAGACACCCACCAAACACACACACACACACACACACACACACACACACAAAAAAACAAAAAACCTTGCACTTCTATCTTTGTGAGAACGCTGATTGACATTGGCATTCCCTAGCTTCTTACTCTCAATTCAACCACCACAACTAATTCCCTGACACCTAACCCTAACTTGATTTTAACCTGAACTCCAACTAAATCTCAAAAAGCCTTTTCAAGTTGTGGAAACCAGCCAAAATATCTTCACTTTCCCAAAATATCCCCACACTGAACGTCTAAGAAATTGGTCCTCATAAAGATAGATAACTTGCATGATATAACTTGCATGAATATAGTACACATACAAAAAAAAAAAAAAAAAAAAAACATCAACACTCACAGACACACCGACTACACAGCTGCAGAGTAAATCATGGAACGTGGTAATCACTGGCCTAATATAATTGCAGACAAAGCTTTTAATCGGGAATGGTAAGACATTAGGTAAATTAGTTTTTAAGATTTAAGATGTTTAAAGACTTCATTTGCAGATACCTCTGATTCAATGTAGCAAAAAGAATCACTGGTGATTGAAACTGATAAATGGCTGAGTGCTGTAAAATGTGTCGACACTACAAAGCTAGGCTTCATTATGGAATAGTATTTACCTCATGTTTTATCTGCATATGTTTTCAACCTTTATCTATCTAATGAAGTGTTTAACTAAGTGTGCCTAGTGCTTTCTGGTAACACTTGCCTTACTTTGATACTGTATATTTATGTGTGCCCTTATAGCTTGTAGCTGATGGTAGAAAAGTATTATTGGGTAGTCTTCAAAGATATATTGTATAAACTAGAATCATACTGTATATAGCAGCTGTAACATGCCTTGTGCACCTTCATTATATACCTTGAATAATGCCTAATTTTCTTTTTTAGTTAATGCCTTTAGTACCTTTGTGCCAAAATATTTTTTTCTGATTTCTGATATTTTATGGACAGTGCAAAAGCAGAACATATGCTGTATCCAAACAGTGTCATCAGAATAAAAGGAAAAACACCTCTAACTGAGTGGTTAGCCCTCAAATTAGCAACATGTCATACAACATTTGTTGTATGATATATTGGCAGCACTTTTCCAAGCAAACCAGATACAAACAAAGAGTGGGAGATATCCTCACTGTCAGAAATCCCTGATATCTCTGATTCAAAACTATATATCTGCTTATACTACAAGTGTTTATGCTAAGTTAGGCTAATTACACTCTGATTCCCGCCTTGTACTTAGGACCATGCGAACGTACTATCAGGCTTATTATTTAACTCTCAAAAAGAAAGTGAATAAGTATATACTTAAATGGTTTAAGTATTACTTGGGGGGAAGAGGAATCCTAGTCAAGTTTCATCATGAAATGCTTAGGCTGCCCAAGTATTAAGTTTTTTCTCACAAACAACTGCTCTTTAAGTGAGCACCATCCACTTGGCCTTATTACCAAGAAAAGATACTTGTGGTAGCAGAAAAAAAAATCACAGGAAACAAATGGCAGCCATATTATTATCAACCTAAGTTTGTTGGAAACGTTCCTTTTGTTTTTCAAGTCCTGGAAGTTAAGTGTTTTTAAGCCTAACCACATCCGAATTCCCCTCTCAAGGACAGGGTAGATGAGGAGAAAAAAGGCCCATGAGAGAATACATTTTTTCCCATTGCTGCTCAGAAATACAACATTTCATGGGTTGACCCATTAAAGAGAGGGCACTTGAGTCACTCGAGGGACTTCAATTAACCCCTGGGGCAGTTTGGTCTGCTGCTCAGTGACTCTGGGCACAGGGGTTTGCCTCATGCTCTAGCCAGCTGACAGTGAGCTAAACAGACTCAATCGATGCCTGTAAAAGAGAGGAGAGTGAGGTGATGTATTGTCACCCACCACACTGCACTCTTCCTCCTTCTGGCGCCCTTCAGCGTTAATTTTTCCAGGATTCAAATCACATTTTTGATATTTGCTTTATATGATAGAAAACTGAAGAGAAAAATCTTCAGGGAAGAATTAAAGGCTGTGTGCTGACCTCAAGGGTACTGATCTGAGGCTCAACCTAATTTGGAAAAATAGAAAGGTCTTGCTGTGTTATTATCATTTGTGCTGGTGCATTTGATACTGAGCTGCCTCTGGGGGTTGAGCAAACAGACGCCAATGGTGAGAGGCGACATCTTAAAGTGATATTTCACTTTTGTGGACTGTTTTCACTTAACAGAAGTTCAGGAGCATACAATCTTCAACATTAGCTGCCCGGGGGATCCACTGACTCTAGCCCCCACCAAAACACACACACACACACACACACACACACTCACACTCTTGAAGGACTTGATTTGATCACAGAAACTGCTGTAGAGTGCTACTTGTAGGGTAAGTAGTGAGGCCAATGTGAACATTGTCTTACACAGTGAACTTTCACTTTAGTTTAAGTTTAATGATATTTCTGACTTACCAAGATTAAGCAGATTTTCACATTGTCATCTTGATTGCAGAGAAAAGGGACAGGGTATAATCTTGAACTGGGTCAGATCAGTGTGGGAAAATTCAGCCTCCAGTTCAATAAATTCAAACAGCTCCATGTTATGAGACGTGGGATAGTGCAGCCTGCACACACTGTCTTGGCCCCTGTGAGGATAATTCATTAACTTCCCTAATCCTCTCATGTGGTGTTGCAGCAGAAAAAAAAAGATGAAAAGCTCACTGAATATCAAAAACAACGATTTCTGAGCTCCTTGCCATGGCCCTCACAGTCTTTCACAAGTGTCTCTGAAAAAAAAAGATGCTACATGTTCCAAGCATGCATGTCCTGTGTTAATGAGCTCTGAAATACATTTTCGGCAGCTTATGGCTCCCGCGCACTGCTGTGGGATGAGAACAGCTCAATAAAATATACACAGGAGGTCGAAACGGTAGGGAAATAAAAACCCCTTTTTGACAATGTTAAGCCTCGCAGCTGCTTTGAGGCAACTGAAGGGTTTTTATCAGCTCTTCAGATGTTGGATCATAGGGCGCAGAAAGCTTTCCAAGGGTAAGCAAAGTCAGAGGAGTCAGTACTGTACCAGCACATGTCTCTGCCGACATGATTAACACACATGTCACTGTGTTTTCTTGCACTCTGTCTGCACTATACTGCATGTGGGCTCTTAGCATCTTTGTGGCCAGTACAAACACCCTATATGTACCGTGAGAATATATGTCTAAATGTCTTTATTATAACTGTAAATGTTTTTATATGTGTGACATTTTAAAAATCACATTTATTGACAAAGCCCTGAATGGTCTTTAAGTGTTGGACACAACACATCTCTGTGGGAAAGTTAAACTGATCCAAAAATTTGGTTTCTGTTCAAAAGATAAACACATATCTGTGTCTCAAGTATTTGTAGATGATGTCTAAACAAAGGCACCATCTTCCAAACTCTATATATATTGACTTTTGCTCTTCAACGTCACCATTCACACTGCTGTGGAGAAAACAATCCCCGCTGACTGTGGGTGAGGGCAGGGTACACACAGGTCACCAGTCTATCACAGGGCCAGACAACATGTACAGACAAATTAACATTCACACTCACATTCACACCTATGGGGAATTTACAGTTACCAATCAACTAACTTACATGTGTTTGGACTGAGGGAGGAGGCTGGAGTACTTGGAGAAAACCTACACAGACACAGGAAAAACATGCAATCTCCACACAGAAACACCTTAGCTCAAGACATCATTTAGAAGTAAATTTAGTATAGTTTCATGTGGCTGAACATATGGTCTAAGCTTATCTTATGCTGCAAGCCCTCACTTGCTATTCCAAATAGGTTATAGAGAGCACAAAGACTTGTCCTGTGCTTAGATGCTTGTAAATAAGACCGGAGGTGTATTTTTTATGTTTCAAGTCTATTTGCTTGCATTTTACGCGAGTAGCTGTAGTAATTGTGCATTATTCTGTGAGTGCTTCCAAAAGCAATGGTGACCTACAACTTTATACTGTGGCTGAACACCTCCTGTGTTAACACTGTGAACACTAAAGCTACTCCAGCTGCTCCGATAACATGCTGCTCACACTACATCGTCTGTGTAGACATTGTGTTAGTCACAGGTAATATATTCTTTGTCTCACACTGTATCCTCTTAAGGAAGAATGGACTCTTGAAGGATAGAAACAGCTTTGACATAATGAATAATTAAGATATCAAAGGCATGTGTACTTCAGGAGAATTTTTTTTTTTGAGGAGGTCGATTCAGTTAACTATTACAGAGGTATGATACAGAAATGAGGTGGGTTATAGTTGAAAAACACATTCCTTGACCATTCGTTGCCACCATTGGGAGGAGGAAATGAGTTTATTGATGTGTGTCTGTCTGTGTAGATAGTGTTATGAAGGAGAGGTCAAGTAACAAAAGCTTCTCAGACAAACGTTCTATAATGACCTAGCTCTCAAACTGCAGCATAGGTTAATGACTCTGGACCTGGCCTGGGTTCCAAAGAGTGATTTTTCAGAGCCAGTTGTGTGATGTATGATGCAGTGATTGTTTAGGGAGTGTGTAACTTAAAGCAATGCCATCTCGTTGACATTCTGGATGATGAAATAACAGGCACTTTAGGTAATTCCTCTGATAAAACAGCCCGACCCCATGGTGGATGATAGAATCAAAAGCATTTGTGCAGGTCGCTGTCAGGATCATCTGTCTAGTCAGTCCATTAAGGCGGAGCGCCATTTCTTTGACTCCCTGCCAAGAAAGCATGAAGCTCTACTGTCTTAAATGGGAATATCCTCCATGAAGACAACATAGTCTTAACGCAGACACCTTACAGTGATGGAGCAGGTTGGGAGTCTGTGTTTTCCTTACAGGCAAGTTTATGGGCCACTGTGCAGCTGATAGACATATATCCTGACCTGCTGGTTATGTAATGACCCCTCAAACCACAAAGCTGCTCTGACCTGAACTCTGATGTCTATATGGCAGTTATGATTATGGTGAAAAAAGAACCCCCTCACCTTGTTGGAAATAAGATTAGAAGTTACACAGTACCACTTTTATATATGGAGGTGCAGTTCTAGAATTTATGGCTGGTTTCCCAAATGTAAGTTAATTTTGACTTACCAAGTGCAATATCCTGTCTATATCCATATCCTGTACTTTGAAGAAGGAGTCTGTGTTTGCTGGGAGTGGAGGGCGTTTAACATTAAAAATGATGATATTGCATCAAGACTATAAATAAGTGAGTAAATATGTGGACAGGAAGCAGGATGACAGATAGCAGCACTCGCTGCAGCCCATTAGTTGTTGACAGCTCCTGCAAGGGAAGCAGGCCGGAATCTGTGGCCTGTAATTCTGTCTCATTACCACGCCAGTCGGCACTTCCTCCCTCAGACCTTTAATTCATCTCTTATAGTTTGCCTGTCGCTGGCCCTCTGTTTTATTGCGATCTAAATCGTGTGCTATGATGCCTGATTTATGGCAGTCATTGAATGCCTACAAATCAGAGAATATTTTCATTGATTACCTGAAATTGTCCAATCTCTTCTATGTTCTTGGCCCCTGATTGGGTGGTATTTACTGATTGCCTCTTCCTAACTTAAAAATCAATCAGTGGCCACAATCAGTGGCCAGATGAATCCAGGCCAATGCAGCTGCTCCTCCTCCATCAAATAATCTCTGAGGCGTCAAATGAATTCTAAATCTTTATGATGTTTGTATATGCAGCACTTATCTCCCATACAAAGACTGGAATTTATTCAATGCACAGAATCTTTATTTTGAAATTAACTGTAAAGCCATTGTGAACCATATAGCCCAGTAAAAATCAAACTACAGAGCCTTACATAGTCACAGTTGTTCACCTTTTCACCTGTAAGTCTTAAAGCCAAACTGTGCTCAGTGGCAATTAAAACAACACACATCATATTCCCACAATAAGCTAAGATATGGCTCTAGATATGGCAATGTTGGACTGTTACTTGGTTGGTACACCACTGTAATGGAGATAACTCATCAACTGTTTGATAGATCACAGACAACACAGGTAAAGACACACATTCTATACATTCAGTGGCTCAAGTAACAGCCAAGCCACTGCTGCAGTAAGATGGCATGTTCCCAGCAATACTACTTAAATCTTATTCCACTCCTCTGCAGCTGCTTTAGTCCTCTGTCATTATCAGATTCATTTTCCTGACAGTGACCCCAGCTTTCACTTGCACTTTTGACATGATCTGACTTCCTGATACAAGGTGTGGCGGATAATTATAGAATGCATTCGGGGCAGCAGAGGTGTGCTGCTGTCTGGGCTGAATCTAATGCAGTCACATCTGTTTAACTTCACCATGCAGGAGCACCTACAGGTCTGGGAGGGAGAAAACAAAGCGACACAGAGACACTGCCGGTGAGGCTGGACAGGTTTAATGCTCTGGCCACTGGCATCTTGGACGGTATTGAACAACAAGGAGGAATCTGCATGGTTGTGGCGGGGGACATGGGATCAGAGTGTGTGATATGAGTCGGTGATGACAAGTGCTGATTTATATTGAGGTGGACGTGGATGTACAGAGCCCTGAGGGTGGCTCACCTACTCACGCATTACCGTCACTGTCAGGAAGAGGCAATGAGAGAGAGAGAGAGACAGAGACAGAGTTTTCTACATCCTAGGTAACTACAAGGAGCAAGACTCTTAACACCTGCAGGCTAAACAAAGTTTTTACTGAACAAAACATCTGGAAATGTCTGCATTATTATTTCTTTCCTCCCAGTTACTAATTTAAGGCATAACCATGGTGCTCTTGGATCATTGTTGCACTGAATTGAATTGAAATGATCAGTCAGCAAATGCTCAGTAAGACTAAGAGGCCATCCTAGCAGCACTGTGAGGTTGTGTGAAATGCTAACATGTATACAAAACACAATGCTAACATGCCAATGTTTAGTAAATATGATGTTCATCATCTTAATTTAAGTAAACTACCACCAAACCACAAATCTACTAAACCATAATGGGACACTAATTGCTTTTGCAATTATTGAACAAACTGAAACTTTGATCTGCCAGTGGCAGTAGAGGAAATGTCAGAGGATCACTAAAGTCATCAGGCTTCATCCTCTGGGGACCATGACTGTCTGTACAACATTTTGTGCCAATCTATGTGATGGTTGTTGAGATTCCTCAGTCTGTGGTGGAAGTTGTGGACTGATGAAAAGACTAGCATTACCATCCCTAGAGCAATGCTGCTGGCAAATACAAATGAGGTAATAATAGTGGTAGTCACCACTCAGGCACTGAAACCTAAAAACAAATTCAATTGAATATCTCCATGGCAACTTATATTGGGGAAACAACCAAATGTAGCATTTATTTTGCTAAAATCCACCTGCATACAACTGAATTTTTGTCATTAAAATTTGGAGAAAATAGATTTGATGTTTGTATACTGAGATATGAAATCATTGAGAGAAAAGAGGTTTTTCTCTACATATGCTAATTTCAGATTTCTATGCTTTAGACTTTTTCATCGCTATTTGTTTGTTAGGTTGGTTTTACAAGAAAGATGTGAAATGTTTTGTGCCATGCCTCTGGCAAAGATATAAATGTCTTAAAAATGTGATGCATCTGCAAAAAATATAAAAGAGAAAGGGTGTGAGGTGTGTGTTCATGCTGTGTGAAAAAGAAAGAGGAAAAACGGGGGAGCGAGCCATGGTGTGAGAGCAATTACCCTCAGTAATTTCATCTGCTGACATACACATTGTAGGATCATTTCAAACTGCAGGTCTGAAATGGGAATTTTTAAGCTCAGCCATTAAAATCTAAGAATTCAAATAACTTTCTTCATTGAGAATTTTATAGATTCCACATTAGGAATGACCTTGAAAAAGAAAAAAAAAAGAAATGCAGTGAAAAAGTGCTGGCTGGAATAGAGTTACACAGGACATTACACTGGTTTAAAATGGTTCAAAAGGTACAAAGCGAGAATTGGGAGTTGGTCTAATTTTGGGGAAGTTAGTGAGGTTGAGTGTTTTTAAAGCAGCACTTTGTGGTGTACATTAGACAACATTATTAGGTAAAATGTGCTTATTTGGGAATCAGACGCATCACATGGCAGGGGTAATGCTATCATTATGCAGGACTGCAATTACAACAATCAAAAGATCCGTTTTCTGTATCATGTTATCAGATGAATACATTATAACAATTTTTCTTTGATGATATCACAGCCTGTGATCTTGCAAAGGAAAAAACATTATGAACCAAAACTGTTCCATTGCAATCAACCCCTGATGAGTAAGCCATCTTTGACTGATTAAAAACTACATCATACATTTTTGAGGGACTTCCTGTTTGGTCTGTCTCACATCCCTGCCTAAGAACAGCACTCCGTCTGTTGAGTGTTTTGCTGTTTGCTTCATTTAAGTCCTCTCAAATATTTACAGAGCTCCTTTTAATAACTGCATTTCCTTTACTGTTTTTTTTTTCTTTTTCGGCTTATAAGCATCTTTTCAGCTGCGGCTTGATTTTGCTCCATGAGATTACAGTGATAAGAAAATCTAAACATCCGCCAGGTTTATCCTTCATAGACTGTGTTTTCAGTGGCTTGCATTGTCTCTGACAATTAACCCTGAGAAATGGAGTCTGTGGTCGCAGGCCTTGCCTTTATTGTATGCTGACAGACAATTCCCTCTGGGGTCACAACTCTACAGCCACATGTAGACAATAGAAAGACAACAGGGAACACAAAGTAAAGAAATGAGCTATGAGGAACAGTGTGGCTCCTTTGGGGGAATAACTCCCCAAACAAGTAAAGGCAGGTAACATCAAGCTCATCCACTGTCCACCTCGCCTCAGTGACTATCTACTGTTTTCTTCTTATATCACCTCACCAACACCGCCTCATCTCCTCTACCACCAACTCAACCCCCACCCTCAGCCGTCCATCCCCATCAATAAATCCATCTGGGAGATCAATGCTGCAGCAAATCACTAAAAGTTATCAGCTGAAGCACTGCCAAATCAGCAAACACAATCACTATGTAAATCCATCTTTACTTCTCGCCACAAAGACAGGCTTGCTTTGAGTGAAAACAAGCTACTTTCTCTGAGAACTAAATGTGAGGTAGAAATGGACAGTGTTGGCAATGCTGGCTGGTTGCTGAAGCGCTGCACATGAAAGTATTTGGTTCAGAACACAGTTCTCAGCACGGTGCCTTTTCTCAATGGAGCAACATATTCCCCCACACACTGACAGCACAAAATAGCTCAATAACATAAACAGGAAATATGGTTAATTCTTAATGCACAGAATTTTATGAATAACCTGCCTGATGTTTATTCTATCTGTATGATATCAGCCATGATACAACAGCTACTACTACTTCATGTTAACCAAAAAGTTGCCATGGGGTGGTCATTTATATGCTTAGATTGAGATCTGATGGTGACATCTGTGCTTCTGTTAGTCATGATCCTGCTGCAGCCCCCACTTTCCCCATTGCCATGGGCAAACACCCTCTCTTTCTCTCTTTCTCACTCTCCATCTAACTCTCTTTCAGTCTCTCTGTCTCTCACAACCCGCTCCCTCTCTCTCCCTTAGACAGCTTGGTCACCCAGGCCTGCAGGAGAGGGACTCACTGTGATGAAATAGAGGTAGGCAGTTGTTCCTTCAGCCCCAGGGTCATTATTTAAAAAGTGACAGAGACTCCAGTGAGTGAACGTGAGAGAGGTGAGGAAGGAGGGAGGGTGAAGAAGAAAGAGGGAGGAGGAGAGAGAGTGAAAATGGCATTCGGGAAAGATGGGGGGGGGGACAGTGAGTGGGGGTGCTTGGTTGTGCAGGTGTATTGTCCAGTGGAGGGAGAGGGTGCTGGGAGACAAATGAATCCAGCAGGCATTTGGTACACACCGGAGATTGCTTATCGATCCAGATCGCAGTATTCAGGCTGGCCTGAGAGAGGGCTGAGAATTTTCTGAGGGAGTTAATAACCTGGCAGCTCAGCTGTCTTGTCCAATTCACCAAAGGCAGAGGCCTAATCAGGGCTGGATTCCCTTTTCTGTCTGAGGAGGGGGCTCTAGCCCTCCACCCTCTCTTTCAGCTTTCGGCTCTTTCTCTGTCTCTCCATCTCTGTTGCCCTTCCCTCATCCCTCCCTCCCTTCCTCGTTCCCTCCCTCCACAGCCCCTCACTTCCACTCCATCGGAGCTCTGAAAGTGATTGAAATGACAGCCTATAGAAAGAGGCTAATCAAATTGTTTATTATCAGTCTGAATCAATATGTATGGATTGTTAAAACATCAAAGTCAGCCCCTGGAAAAGTAATAGTCGCCGGCCGGCAGCAGCTGCTCAGCCAAGGCTGGGTCCCTGGGAGCCTCGCTCCATTTAAAGTGACTTTCACTCTTACTTAAGTCCTGATGACCCGACGAGGTCAGTTGGCTGAAGGGGATGTACATGGCTGTGCTACAGCGCTGCTGCATAAAACCCCTCTAAACTTCCCTCCAAGCTACTCAGATACATGTCTGTTCGAGCTGACTGATAAACTATCCATCACCTGAATAAATGAGCCACCATGGTACTGGGATAAAGACCATTGCTCACCTACCATGCTCCAAGCAATATTTTGGACTACTAGTCATTGGTTCTGTTAAATTCAATATTTTTCTACCATTTTTCTCTTCTTTGAATCCAACTCTCCTCTCTTCAAGACACCAGTCTGGATTGCAAATGAGGTCAAGCTGATGAATGAGTCAGCTGAGGGGATCAAATTGCTTTGAGATGGACATTGTAGTTGGTTTCAGGCTGTGAGACAAGCTGGCATGGAAGATTGATGGATAGCTATTGTCCATTCATTGGCGCCAAGTGTGACACCTGATGTTTGGCCGGGGTCTCCCTCCACCTCTGACACCCCCACAAACACAAGGCACGTCATGGGTTGATAGAATGATTAGACACTGAATGATATCTTCTTCTCCAGCTCTCCATTTTGACCACTTTACTACCAGCAAACATTAAGATGGATCACAGCATCTAAAGCCACCAAGTCAAATTTAAGAATTGTATTTATATAACACACAAATTATGTAATTTGCTGCTTCAAGTCTCTCACTGATACATGTATACACACATGATTGGCCGGATATACTAGTCGAATGCAAAGGTACATGTACCTCTGCATTAGACCAGTATATCAGGCCAATCACAGTCAGGCCAAGGTTCAGTGTAGGATATATTAAAAGAGATGACTTGACTTGAATGCTTCTGGTTGAAAGCTAGACCCAGTAACCACCATGTCATCCCATTGACCTCATCCTGCTTCCCATTTTTCTATCACTCTTTTTAGTGGTCAGATTGCAAATTCAATGAAGCAAGGTCAACATTTCAAACAATACACTAATCCATATCACAATAGGAGGGACTTTCTAATTGGAAGTCCATGCAACTCCTTATCATCAGCCCCATTACATGAGCCACATAAAGGCACCATCATTCATCATACTCCAAATTTGTTTTGTCATTTTTTCTTTTGGATAGAAGATAAGGGCCAGGAGGCCATATTGATTTTATAAAAAACATGAAGCTGAGACTCCAGAACAGTTATCAATAATTGCTTTAATAACCATGAAAAAACAGGGAGGACAAAAAGAAGTGCACATCTGGGGCTGACAACCTCAGAGGATAAGATATCATAGTATTTTCATTTGATGTTCATTTAGTTTATCACTGTCCTGTTTAGTATGATTTAAAAAAGCCCAAGGATGAGACAAACATACATGATGAACAAATATGGCTGTCACTCCAGTGTTCAAAGTGATTAAAAAGCAACACTTTAATTTTACTTGCCACTGCAATAAATATTTATCAGCCAACTAGCCTAACCAAGAAATGATCACCAGGGCTGCCTTTGTAGAATAAGCTGCAACTATTCAATTACCACCATTGCATAGGCATCGCAATAAAAAAATTGCAAGATTTTTTTGCATTGCATTGTCCTGTCAAAACATTCCTGCCAAACAAGGTAAAGTTAAAACATATAGTTAAAATATATATTCAATATTTATCTATAATGTATAAATAAAACCTAATAACTGCTGTAAGCATATATATTATTTGAATTGTGTGAATTAAATCTGGGTCCCTCCTTCCTTTTTCATCACACTCTTCTCTCATCCCTTCCACATTACTGTCTCTTCCAAGCAAAGCCAGCTATGAGCGGTAGCTCATGGCAGGGATACAGTACAGTTCTTGCCAAAGTAGTACTGGGCACGTAGCTGCATAATAAACACCCAGGGCTCCTGCTCTTGACATGATGGGGGTCTCTAATTGAAGAGTGCAACGAGACACCCCTAGCCAAGGCTCTCCCTATCAGCCCTACACCCACAATTAAATCCTCCATGGGATCCAAGGCGCTGCATTATTGATGGAGCAGAACGTTTGATTAGAAACTCTTAACACAGCTCCGGAACAGAACAGCCAGTCCATTGTCATTAAACACCACTTAAACCAAGTCAAAACATACCAGTCGGACATGCTTCTTAGACATCCGGGTTATGATGGAGTTGTGGGTGAGGGAATGGGGGGGCAACTGGATTGAATATCAATGATTTGTGCAATACCCTCTGCTGGCATATGCTGAAGGGTTTTAGCCATTCAGGATAAAAAGGTAAACAATATACCTGCAGGCCAGTTAATAGAGGTTTTCTTGATGACTTACAGGGAAGAGGAAAATAGTGGATTTCATGTCCAGGAAACACATGTAAGAGATAAAAAAGCAAGTGAACCGCAACAATGTCAGCGCTCCATATGATGAGTAAGTGAATGTTTGAAATTATAACAACCCCTTCACCAGGAAATATGTACTTACATCAAAGCCAGGTTGCTCTAAGTGGGGCTAAACAGTATTACCGGCCCACAGTCAATCAACTGTTGCCTAGTGCGTAGATAATGCATCACTTCATATCAAAAGCCCTGCTAATGAGAACAGGATGATGTATACAATACCTAAACATGCATACAGATGTGTGGATGTAACATGTAGATGGGGATGTAATGGGGTGTCAAATTAAAGCGTGCAACATTCTGGAACATGTAGGCTGAGGTGTAGGCTTCACTTTAAACATGTATGCCGTTCTCTGTAAAATAAACTACACTGTTACACAGAACAGAGGGCTTGTGTTTGTGTGGGAGTGAATTTCTGAAAGAGGCTAATGCATGCGTTTTTTACAAAAAAATTTTGCACATGTGTGTCTGCAGGAGGGTAGAGGGAATACTGCAAATTCGCCTCTGCAATAGGCCTAATTAATACACACTCAAGGGTTGATAGCATTGTGGCTGAAAGTAGATCTCCTTAAGAGATACTTAATCCAGCTAAAGATTGCACTGCTCCCTTCTCTTCCATGGCATCACAATCAAAGGTATTGGGTGGGTCTCTAGTGGACTCATTAGCAGACTGCTCAGTGGTGGGGGTCTGGGCCAGGGCGCAGCCCTCCACCCACCCCCTGCCTTCTGCCCCCTCATCCCCAAATGCACACACATAACACCACCTTCCCTTCCGACAACCATAAACACGCTCACACACAAACTGCTTGTTGACCTGAGCAATCAGAGATGCTCGTATTATTATGACATTCATTAAGCAACACTGATGGAAACCCTACACACTCTCATCAGCTCTGTGATTAATCACCACCTTATTGGCAAGCCACAAACCTCCCACTATCTGTCTGTGTGTGTGTGAATTTGTGCGTGCGAGCGTGTGTGTGTGTCTGTGTGTGTGTGGTCTCTTCTTACTGGGGCAGGGGGTCAGATATCAGGGACAGGGGTGATCAGTAGCTACTCAGTGAACATCATCCAGACTAATGAATGTTCTGGCACCACCTTTACGCAAGTGTTGCCACCTAAATGTATCTAGCAGCAATGAATAAAACACCTGACCTGAGAAGGAGGTCTTGTAATGTGTAATGTGTATAGTGCCTTGTTTGTACAATATGCTTTATTATAGGAAAAGAAAAAGAAAGAAAGACTGAACAATAAAATTGATAGGGAACCTTTAATGCATTCTACCTCGGTGTAAAGGCCATGGCCTCTGTATGGAAAGTCATTGTGGTCTGTTTTATCAGGAATAATCTGTATATCTACCTTGTACCTGATCTGAATTCATAATACAGCAGGTTAGTAAGTGGGATCAGGTTAAAGAGTGCTGAGCCATGTTAAACCACTGCAACACAGTAGCATGCATCATGTCCACGCATTAATAAAAGGCAACTATGCTATCATTATAAGCACCATACGTGCCTGAGCTCCACTTCCTGGCTGCTCTAATAGCTAACTGGTCAAGGGTGATTTATCTGATAAACTGCTTTTGTGT
Organism: Polydactylus sextarius; assembly: GCA_016801845.1. Classification (NCBI taxonomy): domain Eukaryota; kingdom Metazoa; phylum Chordata; class Actinopteri; family Polynemidae; genus Polydactylus; species Polydactylus sextarius. Next base: position 15,471,063 of record CM028906.1, read on the forward strand.
TCCACAAGCCTGAGAGATGGTTTAGTTTAGCCTAGTCTGCCATAATGTGCTTTATAAATACAAAAACAAATGGTTGCCTTGGGAGGAGGAAAGATGTAGCTTGTATATTTGTGTTGGGTGGGGTGGGTGTAGGTCAAATTGTATCCTCTTGTGCCTTGGGGGGAGACAGGAAAAGCCTGAGTTATAACTCTTCCATCACCTGCCTTCTGCCTCCCATGCATTACTCAGGATATAGTGCAAATTGCAGCCGGCATCCATTAGTTCTTTTCAGGGTTAATATTGATGTAGATATCATTCCTATCTGCTGTGTCATTTATTTGAAATACTATGTGCGAGGAGTAGCTCCGGCAGTGAATCAAATCAATTGATAGAGCAGTTAGCCTTGCAGTCCGGGCTGCCTGGGAGCTGCCGAGCGAGCATGAAATATTATGGAGATTGTTCTTTAAAGTGATCTCTTCATCATCATTTGTCTGCAGCCTGGGCGATCCTATCCCCCACTGCTACGTTCCTCTTGGGCACCAGCTGTCATAACTAAATCAGCCGGATAATGCAGTCGTACGCACAGTTCTACCGCATGCCCCCCGTAACACCCGCCTTCACCACCTCCCCCTGACGCCCACTCCACTGCCTCCTCTGCCTCTGCTCCGTTCGCCCCGTCATTGCCACAGCCACACATGTCAAGGAGCATCCAGAGAGTCGCTCATCATCGTCACTGATGGCCCTCCTCTCTGGGGCCTGCTTGTTTATGTCACTTCCTATGCGTGTGGCTGCTAGTTCATGTCACCCTGTGTAGCAGGGGAGGGCACGCCTGCTGTTTTACTTCATGTTTGGCTGCTCATGATGGGCAGACAGGTACACCACAGAGCTCAGTGACAGTCCTCCTGGATGTTATGATAGCCAGTTGAGCTGCCAGTCTGCACCATGCTGTAAGTGAATATGACAGAGACAGTTTTTATGGCACTCTTCACAGTCTGTTAGCATGCGGCTGGATGACTGTTTTTACTGCCCATAAATGGAGCAGCGTGCATATTTTCTGAGTCATTAGGAGGACAGTCAGGAGACATACTCAGAGGCAGACGCACGCCACTTAGGCCAGGCCGTTTACCATTGTAAAAACCTCATCACTGAGCCTTTCAGGGTGATGTAAACTCTTACTTGGAGAACATTTCCATGTGTCAGTGAGAGATGAGATGAGAGGGCATCTTCAATGACAGGGCCCAAAGGATACAGGGCCTCAGAGGAAAAAGCTGCATTATTCAGTGCCACGACATCAAGATCCAGCAGCTAATCATGCCATCCTGATCAGTGCTTCATAGCCTTCTGATATTACAGTCAACGAACTGGGTATGGTAACAGCAAAGGCGGTGCCAACCTCACCCTTCTGAACTGATTCTGAGAGGATGCCATCTAAATGCATACACACACTGGCTCTGAATCTTTTTGTGGGACTGTATGTTTGCCAAGCAAACACATACTCTCTGTATCTTTTATTGAAAGAAAAAACTGACATTTTATTTCATAAGCTCTACTCTGGACTTGGGACAAAACAAACGTGCACAGCTGCACTAGTACCACCCACTAAAAATGAAACAGAGCCTGGATATTATTCTCTGGCAAAATAGTATCAAGTCATACATTTATACTGATTATCTGGACAAAATAGGCATCTATATTGTTGAGACAATGATGTCAGACTACAGGCCGTTACATTTATATTTTCGCAACAAGTCACTCCGGGCAGCCTGGCCAAGGCGGTGACATCTGCATGACTCCTAGTCAGAGGAACAATGAGGGCTCTTAGCTGAGAACAGAACTGCTATTTGTCACTGTATGCTGATAAAATTCATACAGGGGCATTGTATGGCTCTGAAAATGGATGTTAAATCCATTAATCAAAGGCAGATGGATTATGTGCTCTACGGGTTATGTCCTATTGCTTACACTGGGAGATACAGAGGTTTAAAAGGCCATGGTGTGTATGTATGTATGTGAGTGAGTGTGCATACATACACATGCACTTGTGTGTGTCAGTTCCCAATGAGTGATGATGACCACTGGCTCATCATATTGATCAGGAGAACTCGAGGAGGGTGTGAGATAGATGGCCGCACACCAACAAGAACAGCACGAGCATCTCGCACAGAGTAAAACACAGCTCAAGTGAGAAAGTTCAGATGTACCTTGGTGCATATGAAGGGTATAATTTTAACTTTGTTATTATTTTTTATGTATCAAAGTAATTAAAAGCAGTAAAGAAAGAAGTATGCAAGTGGTTCAAAAACAAGATGCTTAAAAAACAGAAATTAAGGAGGAAAAAGGGATCAAGCAGGGTGCAAAGAATGCCAGGGTTAATAAAAATAATGGTTTAAAATACCACTGAGACCACCCATCTTAAAAATGTAAGCTATGCACTCACGCCACTGTAAGACACCGTTGGCATATGTGATGCAGATGTAACCATTGCTGAAGACCTGCATTATAGAGCTAAAGCTGAATTTTTTTGGCTCCATCTCAGAGAGACGCTATGCAGTTACAGGAAACAGAGAGTGCAAGAAATAGCTTGCCAGCTTCCTGCTCCATGAAAAAGATTTCTGCTAAAATATAAAACTTTGATTTAGTGTCTAAAACCAGAGGAATAAATCTAATGCAGGATAAATATGTGTGATGTGATCTGTTTTCACATCCTGTCAACTTTTAATTAACTTTTCAGTTCCTACACTCTTTCTCTTGTCTGCAAGAATAACTCTAAATATATGTAATAACACAAAATAAGTATACTGGGCAAGGACCAGATTGCGTTGGTTTTGTGACTCATACTCTAACACCAGCTGGATGCCGTCCCCGCCCAGCTTCCTAGTGCTGATTGGACAGGTAAATGCAAAGAGCGTGTTGCTTCTCTCCACAGTTTTCCACACATTCAGCAGAAAGTATTTTATAGTGCATTTTTCTGTCTCACCATTCCAAACAATGTGTGTGCGCTCCATACCGTCATACACATGGCTCTGGTTTGGCTCGGAAAAGTAGATTTCTCTCTCTTTCTTCCTGTGGTTATTAATTATACAGATATTGTTCTGGCACAGATTGTAAGAGGGCTGCTAGATAGCTTTGGAGGTTCATCTAAAGTCAGACTCTGAAGTTTCATTTCAGTGTTGGACTTTAATATCCCTTTGCGTGGTCCAAGTGGTGCTCTGTTCTGTCTCTGTCGGCTGTGCAGTACTGGGACATGCAGGGCTCTGGCAGTGGGGGAACAGCCGATGTAGGACAGCCTCTCATGGCTCCCTGGGGGCAGATCTGTGCAAACTACACTACAAATTACACAGTGGGTTGCTGTGCACCCTGAGCCAGTGTAAACAACAACACCGTTTCCCCTCTTATACTATGAATCAAACTGAACTTATATGACCCATGTCTGAGTCCACACCCAGTCTTTGTACGCCCCCCAAACCCTTTTAATGACACACCTACGTAGTAGTGTTCAGCCCCGAGCTACTGTAGCTTCCTCTCTCCTCCCCCCCTCCCACTGACTTCATTCATGAAAACTCCTCCTTCCTACGCCCCAGCACTCTCAGCGTGTCACACTCTGCAGCTGTTTCATTTTAGGAACTGGGGACTCCAGAAGTTTGCCTCGCAGCCACCAGACTGCTCTCAGAGCCAGTTGGAAACCACAGCCAATACTTGTCCGAAGTGCTCTGGCAAAGTTAAATATAGAGCCCCTCAGTTGTTGTAAGAGCTTTAATAAATTCCTCCTTCAAAGTTTGCATAATGCTCTCTGGTTTAAAAGACCAAAGTCCTCTCGCTTGTTATTTCCCAGGCCTATTTGTTGATCTCTCATTGCTGGAATATAGCATTTCAGTAATGGTCTGCTGCAAACCAGCTGATGTGTTTAATAAACTTTACTGTGCCTCAGTCTGGGAGCTACCTCCCACTTAGTTACAGACACGCAGGAAGGCAGTGGGCCATGGCAGTGGAGAATGATTCATTAACACTGTTCATTCAGCAATTAAATAGTCATGCAATGTGACTTACAACCCATAATCAATAACCTGTTAGTTATAGTACAGAATGTTTGCAATTATTTAAAACAGCCAGTAAGTTACACTAGAAAGCAGAGCATCGTCAGTACAGTATATGTTGGAAATGAACAAATTATATATTTATGTATTTGTGTGTGTATAAAGTAATCTGAAACATCCAAGTGGTCCAAGATGTGCAGTTATGTATTGGTTATGTATTGGTTATAAACAGGAAAATAAACAGGAAACTGTAGCAATCACCATTGTTTTTAACCTACAAAGCAAAACATTGGTCAAAACAACAGTGATTACAACATTTTTTTTTTAACAAAAACACTGGTGCAGATTTTTTTTTACTGCCAGTGAAAAAGTATTCAAAAGAATTTACATTTTGTCATGCAATCTAATTACACTTAATGAAACATGGAACTTTATATGTAGCCTATGGGAATAGATTTGTTTTATTTCTTTTATATAATGGTCCTGATTAATTATAAGTAAATTATAGCATATAAAGACACAGTTCACTGCAGTTTCCATATTACTGCTTATGACTCTTGATCTGGGTCCGTACAAATTATTCAGAAAGTATTTCTCAACATTTTCATAAACTCTTAAAACCGGGCTGCACACACGCACACATCCTCAGATATCAGTAATAGTTGTCAGACTGGCAGAATCCTTCACCAATATGCGTACCAGCTGCGAGCCCTGGCCTGGCATAGTCCTCTGCCTCAGACAGAGGGGGCTCTGTGGTGGAGGTCTGTGTCACGCCATCAGAATGTGCGGCAGTGTGCTGTGGGTCCTGAGAAAAAGAGCCCGGAGCTCTGCATTATCAGCTGGGTTGATAACAGCATGGAAATACTGAGGCCAACAGGAAAGACACACAGGGATCCTTCCCAGACCTGGCCACTGTTCTCTTTTCACTGCCAATAACCCTCGACACGGCCGGTGTTTAGACAGAGTCTTGCTAAGCTTTTAGCTCACAAAGTGGCGTGTGAATGCAGGTTAAGGAGACTTTCGAATGTGAAAGCAAAAAGGAGAGGATGATGTCATGAAGACACATGCTGAGCCTCTATAAACTTCTCTTTAGTCAAATAACCAGGCAGAAAGGAAAAATACAACATGGCTAGGAGTTGAGTTCTTAAAAAGTATAAGTATGTATTTACAATTTAATGATTTTGATTATATTAGATCATATTTTGATTATTATAAAGTTTTAATTGAACAGATTATACAATTCACAAAATTATATTTATTTGAATTTATATACAGAATATATTTTGCGCTTTTAATCACTTCATAGTTAAAGTAAATTTTTCTTCTCTTTTCACCCTGACCCTGATAAAAACTTGACTCATGTTCCTCTCACTGGGGGATCCAGCAGCTTGATGTGGATGTCGGTGAATGGATATGATGTGTTCACTCTCCACGTGGAAAAACACCGACATCCCACTGACCCTCTTCATGTTGTGCGCACATGATATTACTTCCATGCATAAACACAGAGCGGGAGCGGTCATGTGAACACAGAGCTGTAATTAATACCATGTACAATTTCCCCTATCCCCCTGCAACCTCCCCAAAAACACACACACACACACACACATCCCCCAGCCCCACATTAACTTGTGGAGCGGAGCCGAACAAAACGCCCCTCTGCTCGTCTCCCCTCCCATCTCTTCCTTCTCAGAGGGTAAGAGTGCAGATGTGAGGAGGGTCAAATAAATAGCCGTGATTCAGCCACAATTCCACTTTGACATCCACTTAGCCTCAGGTTCCCTCTGCCAGCAGCCACCTGTTGCTCTTCTTTAAACACTGCCTGGTGAGGAGGAAGTCCTCTCATGTGGAACTGAGCCCCCACCAATACGCTCCAAGGAACTGTGATGGCTTAAATAAAATTGTACGGGGCCTTGGCGACGTCATTCAGGACTTTTACGTGCTGAAAAGGGGAGAATAAAAGGGGGGAAGCTGAGAGAGATATAGAGAGATTCAGCCATGTGGCCAGATGCTAAGACCATCAGGTCTGTGTGTGAACAGAGAGACAAGAGGGATCTACTGTTCAGAGCTGGATATAAAGTAGCGGGACACAGACATCTGGTGTGATTTCGCACCGTGAGACACAGTCAAATATGAAAGGTGAGAAGCACACACACACAGAAGTACAAAGTCAAAACCAGAGTGCACATCTTCATCATAGCATTCTGCATAAAATCACACTGACAACATATATATTTTGTTGAACACACACTGGCTAAGATAAAACCTGTGACACCTCAGTTGGGCAGCAGCCTCTAAGCCACTCAGACTCCCGTGCAGCAAAATACATAGTGTTTAAGGTTATTTTTCATGTCAAGGTTTTTATAGATGTGCACTGACTTTGGGGAACTTCACAGTGGTAACTTCAAATTACTTAAAATGCTCTTTTGATCAAACCTAATTAAACACAAGCAATTACCAAAGTGAAATTAGCAACATTTAAATGCATCCATTTACTTGATTAAAGTTAGATGATGAGAGTGAGATAAGTGAAGACCAATACTGGAGGAGATGAAAGCAATAGGTCTAGATATTGGGTGTCAGGTGAAGCACACAGAGAGTCAGAGTGGGACTGTGACAAAAAAAACCCCACAGGTAAATAAATGAAGAGCGATGACCGTGTCACATCCTCCTGGTTGAGCTCGACTGAGTATCGTGTAAAGCTCAAAGCTTCACCTTAGAGTGTCGTATGCTCCTACATGGGCCCTGCCACAGATGCACATGGCCTCTGGTTACAATGCAGAGAAATCCTGTCTGCTCAGACACGGCTCCATTACTGAGGCCGGAACAAAGATTGAAGGGTAACTGCCTGAAGTAAATGTAGAAGCATCCCCGATTTATGGAGCTCAAATGTGTCAGAGAAGAGCTCTCTTATGTATGATGCAGGACTGAAAGGGCTAATTATGATCCCATTAGCAGAGCTGTTGTCACTACGCCTTTGTGAACCTGCTGAACCAGGTATTTTACCTAGTATCCGCATGTTAACCAGTAGCTGGACAGAACAAGCACCCAGCAGGGAGAAAGCAGTCAGAGTGACCCTATTGTGTTACTCTGCAGCTTTGGCTGGCCGTGCTGCTCTGGATGTATGTGTGGGCTACTGCTACCACTAGCTGGGGAACAGTAAAGCATCTGTCACTCCTTTCAAATCCCCAAAGGAAAGAAAAGCAGGTTCAGAGTTTCACTGGGCTTACTCACAGCAGATGTCATAAAACAGTCCCAGGACATTCATCCAATCAGTGGCATTTAGCAGGGCAGCTCTGTCTGACCAATAATTAGCTCAAATTGACCTGTTTCTTCCTTTCTCTCCTTGCCTTCTTCTTTCTCTCTTTCTCTCTTTTCAAGCTCTGATATGAATAATGAGGCAAGGGGTTAACACCAGGTCACTCAGAGCTCCCTATCTGCCATGTTATTTATTCAGTGGAATGAGAAATTGATCACATTATTGTGTTAAGAGGGACCTGATTCGTTATAATCAGCTTGGTATTGGCAGGCCAGGCCCGCTGGCCTCGCTATTGCATTAGGAATGCTCAGGCAGCCATAGGTCACAGCCGCTTGGGCCATTTTACAACTTCACATCACCTCCCTGACCTTTTGATGACCACTGACAAAGACAAAAGAAAACCAATATATGACAGCGCAATATTAGCTGCTGGTTGAACAACGTGTGTCTTCACAGTCAGTGGTGACATGTCAAGACGTGGAGGGATGATCATGTCTTTGTTCATGTGTGGTAAAGCTAAACTCGAAATACTGTGAGTGTGTGTGTGTGTGTGGGTGAGTAGGAGTGCCTACACAGAACCAGTAGGCCATGACCTATAAGCTATATTTCTGTCAAAAAGACTGACATTTATTGAGAAGGCAGTGCCAACATTAGCAGAAACTCAATCATTCAGCTATTTAGAAAATTTACAATTCCAAGTAGTGGTTGGTTTGTTTCTCTGACCATTTACTTCCTCTACACAGAGCATTTCCAAATGAATGAAAAACTGTGTAAACGACCAGGTGCACTAACCTATTTCCCCCCGTGCTTACATCATGCCAGCTCATTAATCAAATGAGTCTGCTGCTCTGTTTGCACTAGGCCAGAGCATATTGGTTAGTTCTTGTTGATTTAACCATAACACCCCAGCACATAAAACCACCCTCGGTTCTGAGCTTAATCTTCAACAAGACTGTATCATTTTTTTTTTTTTCATTTCATTTGCAGCCATCAACGTATTTATCAATTTTTAGTTCTATATAGACCTACAGTACATAGGGTATAGCTGAGGAACGGTGGCACAAAACCTTCTATATGTTCAACTTGTCACATTGTAAGTATTTTGATCAACTGTGCCAATAAAACTCCTCCAAAACAGATTTAATGAGCATTATCTCAGGAGTGTCACACTTTGCCAGCTGTCACATTTCTCAAGTTTTACCTGATTTTCCTGATTTAGTAGAATAGATGGGCATGTGGAGCAGTGGAAAGATTGAGTCGCGACGTCTTTACAGTTTGACTGATGTTTTTGAAGAGTAACTAATCTTAAAAGACTTTTAGCTCTGTACTAAAGAAATTATTTCAGTGGATATAAATATTACTATGGATGAAACAATGATATTGCAGACCTCTGCCTTGTTGGTACAAGGTTAACAACTATTCACAACTAAAGACCTGTGAGTGAGTTGCTGTATTATCTAAGTGCAGGATTTGTGTTGTGCAATTTTGTCTGTAACTCTCTTGAACTTGAAGTTTTTTGTTTTGTTTTTTTCTCGACAAACCCATTTTGTTTTAACCAGTATTTAAATGAAGCAACACCACTGCCGCTTAAGCAAAATATTTCAGTATGCCTTCCACCTCTGGAAAACGCTCCTCACTCTCCCCGACTTTCATCCTCCGACTCCCCCCAGATCGCTATGCCTGTTTACAGTGAAAAACATCTGCATTGAAATTATTCCACTTCCTGGGGCTTGAATAAAATCAAGTCTCCACAAAACAACAACAGGAAGAGGGCCATTTTTACAATAGATGTGTTTAAATGTGTGCAAGTATTCAGTGACGCCTGTGAGCAGATAGATACTGTGTCAGCAGGGACTGCTGCAAAATAGCACCCTATTTACACATTAGCAGCCGCCAGGAGAAATATCAATGCTAAAACATTGTCTGTCTTTGTTTTTTTTTTTTCTTGTTACGTTTCCCCCACAAAACCCCTGACTATTCTCAGTTTCATTTATTTGTTAAACATTAACAATTTAGAGAAAACACAAAAATATTTGATTTGTCGAGAATAACATAATTCAGAATTAACTCGGTTCCATTTCAAGCATACATTTTCTACTAAATTAGTAGAATATTTATCTAATGTACTCCCCCCACTTTCGACCACTTTGATGTTGCTCTTTGTCTCCACAGCATGTCTGACAGTCTGTGAGTCTAGTTTCATGGAAAGAGCACTACCTAGTCAATTATTAGCCAATAGCAGCCTCTGCCTTACTCCAGGCACTTAAACACACACAGGTTCCTCTTCGAATTTGCTCTCCTTTATGTGCACTGAGCCAGGGAGAAAAAAGAAAACAACTTGAAATACTGTATTTCACCTTTGAACCAAATACTTTCGTTCACAAAAGTGACGCATTTAATATTTGTAGATGAGAAAGCAAGCAGGAGAGTTATGATAATTTACAGAAAAAAAAAAAAAAAACTTAGATTAAATGGTTCTTTATTGTTTGTAGGATCAGGTCATACTTGTTGTACAAGTTTTTAAAGGCATGTCCATCACCCACTTAACATTTTATAAGAGGAAATGGTACAAACAGCTTTTAAATACTCATAACATTCCCTTTATTTTGTCCTCCAATTTCCTTTTTTCTCTCTCTCTCTCTCTCCTTCAACTGAACCAAGGTAGCCTCAGGACATTCAACTCCAGAGACACAACTGTGACGCCAAAAAAGCTGCAGGTACGGGTGTAAACAATCCCCGTCACTCTTCACGCTGCTTGAAACTTGTTTAAAAATGTCTCAGCGTCACCCTGAAACGTTTACACAAGCAATTGTGCACGCAGAATTAATCTTACGGGCTTACAATTAAGACATTGAGGAATTTCCCTCAACATGAGATGAGGCTGGCAACCTCATTCTCTCCCCTAACAGTAGCCTTGAGAAAGTGTGTGTACATAAGCCTCCTGTGGTTACTCAAATGTTGTAAACTGTATAACTAAAGCTTAGGCTTCATTCATAAGCTGTTTACTTTGTCGATAAATCACAGCGTCCCTCAAGCGACAAGTGGTGACAGGAGGCTAAGGAGAAGAGGGGTGGATCTGAATTTTAAAACCTGCGCCAAAGTAAACCTGAATGGATAGGAGTTAGTTACCTTTGAAAGTTTTGTGTTTGGATTGTATTAGCTGTAACCAGAAACCTAAGTCAGGGACAACAAATAGAATTTATCTGTTCAAATAATTACATTCAAATCCAGGGCTTATGCTTGGGCACAGAAGACGAGGCAGAGTTGGGTGGTGGGCATAAAAATACAGCTGCTCCAGCACTGGCTGTGGTTCATGCTGCATGGTTACATGTTTGTGCTCTGTTCTGTTCTCTACTATTCAGTTTGTGAGCTCATATCAGTCTGACAGTGTGCTGATGAAACATAATTGAAAGATGAAGTTGAAAGACAAAATGTCAACTGTCTTAATTGTGTGATTTCTGAATTTCAAAAATACATTTCTTGTCTGTAAAACCCAGAGAAATACAGACAGAAATTATTTTTGGATCTACAAAAACATCAATAGATGAACATGAAAACTTGCTACCAGCATAGGTGAGTGTTCATGTTTAGTAAACAGCATATTTTGAATTACACAAAAATACAAAAAACACAAATAAACAAAATACAGATATAAATGCAGAAAATATAGAAATAATAGCCTACACTCAAAGTACCAAAAGTAAAAGTACTTATTATTGGATGCATTTAACACAGTTGCAGATTGTGAAATCGAGCCATATAATAACAATTTTATTAATGTTTGGGGGATTCATCTATAATAATACATCCTAATTTATCAGTGGATTACCAATTTCAGTCAACAGAGAGATAAACCTGTCAGACAAATGCAGTGGAGTAAAAGTATAAAGTATTAAAAAAGGGAATTAAGGGAAGTAAAGTAGCTGAGAATTGCACTTTTGCAAATGTAGTTGGTTATTTTCCACTATTGAAAATTAATAACCTCATCAATAAGCCTGGATACAGCCACTACAGATTCATGGCTTCAGCAAAATCACAATTATAAGCTCTAAATTGACTTGAGGGTTCATTTTATTTTTATTCAGCTTCATATTTAATGCTGGACAGTGCATCAGTAAAATAAAGTAAGTACAAGTAAAACAAACAGTATCTGGCTACATTATCTAGTCTACACACATATGGAAAAGTATTCCTATTCCTAATATCGTAGCTATGATAGGGTTTGTATTAGGCTTCCAAAACACTTTACTTTATCAACAAACAATGGTATTTGTTTCCTGCTGTTAATAGAAGCACCTTCTTGTGGCTGTTTTGTTGCAGCTTTTATTGCAGCATCATTGCGGCGTTACTCACACTCCAATGGATGTGTTTGTGCTCATTGCATTGCAGCCTAAAAACAAAAGCGATGCAATTTGTCCTTATTTCTTACAACTATTACAATGTCAGAGAAAACAATTCGAGTCAGATAGTGTGTGTGGAGCTCAAACGTAGGGAGAAGACTCGACACAGAGGAGCAGAGGTGTGTTTACAAGCTGGTGAAAAAGTCTAACAGGTTCCTCAGAGGTGGGGGGGACTTTTCCTGCTGGGGAAAGAGAAGAATATACTCTGGCACATTCCGTGAGACACTGCAGTCTGCTGGACACCACAGTGCCACATTCCTCATAGTTACAAGTAAGTGTTCACTTGATACCTGCTTTAAAAGGATAGCACGGCAGACCTGTGCCACGCGTCATACATGGAGGTGATGGATGATCTCAAACATTTCAGCTGGGTTTCATGTTTTTACAGGGGCAGCTATTATATTCTAAAATTTAATCTTCTTGCCACAATTGTCAGGTGACAGTATGCATTATGCAGCATTGATTTAAGAGCATATGAAACTGTTAGTAACACAAATACACCAGTGTCCAATTATCGACACACAACAGTATCATATCTCTGCGTATCCTTATGTCGTGGCTCAGTTACACCTCAGAGGAGAAGAAGCACCTGCTGGGACAGAAGCCACCAGGGTCACGACACTGAATTTCTCAGCTACAGGGGGTGTAGCTAAGGGTCAGCGTGTTTCTCCGAGTATTTTCTCACTCACCTTTGCTAAGCCCACCTTGGATCGATGATGCTTGACCCGTCTTGACAAAGTCATTCAAGAACACACTGAAGAAGCAACAAGCAAGAAAAAAAAAAAAAAAAAAAAAAAAAAAATATTGCAGGTCTTAGGTGAATATCCTGAAGAAAAATAAAAGATGATTTCATTACAGGAGATAAAAATCATCTGTGTGCAGTACGAAAAACTAAACTAGTCCAGCTGTTTTTTTAAACATCAAATTTACAAATACTGAATAAAACCAGATCCCAGGAATGATGAAGATATCCCAGCAGCAAAAACTGAATTTGTGAAGACATATAAACAAATTACATTCACTGGATGAAACTTCTTATTTGAACATTTCTAGAGATGTGTAATTGTTCATGATTCCTTCTGTATGTGTGTGTGTGTGTGTGTGTGTGTGTGTGTGTGTGTGTGTGCATGAGTGTGTATGTATGCTTACGTGTGAGTGGCTGTGTTTTGTTGTGTCTTATGTCTGCTACTGACGCAAGTCCTAATAAAAACTGCTGAATAAATAATATATAAAACATAAATTATACATGAAAAACAAGCTACATCATGAGACTGACATGGAAGACTCATCTCAGTTACAGTCGTATCAGCCCTGGTGAAGGTGGTGATTGACATAGATTTCATTGATAACAATTGATTACTATTATTAATTTTAATTCAAAATTCAATATCTATGTAAAGATCAGGGTGTCATTATTACTGAACGAGAGTCTGTCTCACAGTTACAGTAATATCAGAAATATTGACAACAATGTAAAAATGTAATTAAATATTATTCATTTAAACTATTTCTGTCAATTCCAGTGGAGCCTCACAGGTAAACAACATTTTAATCTGACTGTTCATATTTGTTATTTACTGTGACTAAGAAGATTCAGCCACCAGTGACTTAAATGACCTACTACTCACTGAAATGTGATTGTGATGTTTTATTCTTGTAATGAATATCTCATTTTGGAATCCTGCCCTCCAGACTCAAGAAATTAACAACAGAAACCACAGTGCGGCAGGCCTGCTGCTGTGTGCATTTTACACCCACAGTAATACTGTTTTCACCTGGTAAGGTCAGCCTGTAGCCCACACCGAGTCTGGCAGGGCTGAGGCAGCGTCTGAGAAAAAAGATACCCAGCCCCATTTACGACAGGCCAGCCCAGTAAAGCTGGAGTCAGTCTGCAAGTGAAGGGTGGAATAAAGGAGTTTCTCAGGTTTAGAAGGCCTGAGTGAGAGCACTGAGGCCCCGTCCCACTGAGAGCTGTGCCTCTGTAAATTACAGTCACACTGCTCCATTAATCTATAAACTATGTGATAACTATACAACACACAACTGCTTCGTCTGCTGTGAAAATCTATACTTCAACTCAAGTCGTAAAACGGTGAATTTGTGCTGGATAGTCACACTTTTGGATATTAAAGAATATTTCTGAATTAAATTAAAGTTTTTAAATAATGAATTCATTTTGTCTCAAACAATCTGCATAAACAAGTCGAATTCCTGTGAGTGTTTACCTCTAAATACCTGTTATTGCAACATATAGGATTAGTGGAATTACTAAACAAGAGAAGTGCTTACAAACACTCTTTCATTATGTATGATATCACTGAGAAAGTATGTAAGTGGAAACGACTAGTTTTACATTTTTGGTCATGGAACTCTGTGGTGGCACATGGCCCCTTTGTCAGAGTGGGATTATCAGGAGCGAGCGCTCACAAAAGGAAATGCTTGTGGAGCTACAGTAACAGAAGGATAAAATCAGCCGTGTGATGATTGGGGTGACACATTTGTTTGGCTGTAATGAAAATAAGCCCATTGATGGTGCATTCAGTCATAGGCCCAAGCCCCCCACTCCACATCCTGTCTCTTTATCCTTCATACAAGTGGCAGACAGATAGTGGCTAGGGGGATATTGCAGCAGCCAGTGTGTGTGTGTGTGTGCGTGTGTCCGCCTGTCGCTTTGCATACACTGCTGATATGTATGACAGAGCTGTCTCCACTGCCCACCAGCTAACAAATGAAAGTTAATCTTCAGGACCTTTGATACTTTAAACTACCACACAGAAAGAAATAAAGTTGTTTATTTCAATGATTGTCTTTTAAATTTTATTAAAACTTCAACCGAAGTTGAAAGACAGAAAACATGCCCATTGTAATGACTGTTACTCCCATTACAAAGTTACAAATTAAAATAGCGAGTTAAATTATTCACTTCCACATTTAACATTTTTGTATTTTGTTTTCTGTTATTAATGACACTTCAATAGCTTATTATTAACTTAATATTATTAGACTATATATATTCTATGCTTGTTGAACTGCAGGATTATGTTCTAAAAACTTAAGATTCAATACTCGAGTTAATTGTTTTTGAACACCAGAATAAACAAAACACACTCATATAAAATGTTAGGCCACCATTGGGCACAGATTTAACATGTAAGACCTTGTAACAAAGCACAAGTTGAAATGATTCTGTGCTGCAGAGAGGTTTTGGGCTCTGTCACCATCCATATCGCTGTTTTGTCTCTGAGACATGGCGGAGGACCACAGCGCTGATAAAATATCAGGCCTGATGGTAAACGCAGAGCCCACTTCAAGTGTTTGATCCTGGGATAACGGCTGTGACTCACTCATCTGTATGTGTTTCAGCCAATGGGCACAGACACACACCCACCCACCCACACACAGGACACATATGTTGGTGAGAACATCTCTACCAGAAACCTTCCTTCAGTGTACCACAGGGCGGCTGGATAACTTCAGACTCACAGTATCAATCAGAAATCTACCCCACTCCCCACCCGTCTGCTCCACCAAAGCCCTGGGCTCAGACGTACCACACACAGGATTCAGATCAGTGTTCGACTTGCACATGTTCACGCCGCCAAAAGTCTCGGTAGCTGTACGCAGCTGTTGCATGAGGACTACTGAAGTGGCTCAGAGGAGATGATAAAGAGAACAGCGGGCCCTCAACCACAGGATTTTTGATCTGGTCTGGTGAAGGGCTGTTGAGCAAGATACTCTGTGTTCTGTTATTAATACAACGCTCACACAGACACAGATACAACTAAAGTATGAGCTTGTTAATATCATCACATGATACGCTACATGACAAAAGCTTGTCCGTCTTAAAACTCAAAGCTGGATCCTCAAGGCCACTCAGAAAATATTTGTCTGACTCATGCTTACGTTCCCCTCTCAACAGCCGCCCTGTGATCGCCGCAGCAGTGAGTATTTAATGAAATACCCTTGTTTACTTTCTTCATTACACTGGATTCAACATCTATTAATAGTATTTTATATATGAAGAAAAAAATCTGCAACATATTCGCCCGTGGAAATTGACCAACAGAGGGCACACATGACTGCAAATTAATAACCAAATCTAATAGTTTAAACTATTTTATTTTACTATTAAGTGCATGAAATGAACAAATACTTTTTGCTATTAGTTTTAAAACCATTATGGTGGAAATTTAACAAATTTTGATGTGTCTGATGTGATTTTTTTTTTTTGGGAGTAAATGTTATATTTGGAAATGAAAGTCATGGTTACTTTGTGTTCAACAAACCTCTTCCATTACTTAGGTCAGAGGGCTGGTTGGATATCTGTATGAAATATATAAATGTTTGTTACATAATACAGGAAAATAAGTCGACATGTGTTTTGCTTCTCTGTGGATCTGAGTGAAATGATTCCAATCCAATGAATAAGTATTCAGAAAACTTTTTCACTGCCTTAAAAAAAAATCCTGAAAAAAAAAATCTGGGACACACAGGAAGTGATTCCTATTATGTCTCTGCCAGCAGCAGCAACAGCAGCTGTATTTTTTTTAATTAATAAAAAGAAGAACTAGATAGTTAACCTGTCATTCATCCCAGCTGAGAAGTAAAAGGCCACATACAAAAACTAAGCACGTGCACAAACAGTGCAGCTCAGAGATGACTGAAATACAATATGATAAAACAAAATCAGTCAACATCTTCCACATATTTTTCAATGTTCAAATGTTTTTTTCTGTACTTGAGCATCTTCTAACCACCAGCCCCCTCCTCTCCACCTCCAAAATGTCTGTGAGCGCTCTGACATGGTGTTGGTGGTATTAGGTGTTACACAGGGGTCCATTTCCCTCTCAGTTGTCTGAGTGGAACACACCCGCTGCGGCGGGGCTCCCCCTCAGCTTCATGTGTGACAGTAATTTTACACAGCCGGGGCCCTTGGTCCCGGAGGTGGGCCATTAAAGTTCAGGTGAGGTTAATTACAGAGAATTGTTAAGCCTGCTGTTGTGCGCTGGGCGGGTGGGAGGGCCTTGACGCCTCCAACGCTGATTTCTGTGTGACACAGCTCGCCGGCTCCACGGGTGTTCAGCAGCAGATTTACACACAACACCTACAGTCGCCAATCATTCACTGAAGCAGCTCGAAATTAAACCCCACAACACAGCCACATGAAAATACTACAGCTTGTTATTACACCAGACATATAAATTAACACACACAACATTCAATTCTCCACATGAAATACACAGAAATTGAGTGTAACTACCTTTAAATAAACAGCCAAATTTAGGAAAATGATTTTACATACAGATTGTGATCTCTAATTTCTACCGAGAGGTTATATTAAACCTGAGACAAGTCAAAAACAGGAGCTGGAAAACAAACAGGAAGAGAGGGACTCACAGATGTAGTCGGTTGTGTTTGAGTAAGGATGAGATTATATTGGATTAAAGAGGATTTTTGCAATGCAAATGAATGCACCTCAAATCAATAAGGCCTGTTCTACTCAATATACAAACTAATTAAGAGGTAATACAATCAAACCAGAATAAAATAGATTGTGCAGCTTCCTCAGAAAGAAATCCAATCAAACCTTTTTATGTGAAAAGATAAAATCTAAAGCGATCTTTCTTTGTACGAATAATGACCTCGGCTTTGTGTCCATTTAATAAGGAAAACTTGTCTTAAGAGGTTACACTCAATGTGCATATTCTAATCAATATGAATTACATAGGGTTTTATCTATGTTATCTGCTCCAGACTGCTAAGCTAATTAATGTTTTATCGAGTGTTTTAACTCAATTATTTCGCAAAGTCAAAGAGGTTCAACACAATTTTCTATGAGCAGCCGGAACATTTTCAGTGGAGAGGAAGTAGTTGCGTTCTCCAGCTTTTAAAAGACACACAGCCACCACCAGAAATGTATTCAGTTTAAATATTTGAATTTCAAAGAAAAATAGTGGTGAAAATATCTGTGAAGTGAGGTATTTTAGTAGCTTGTGGAGCACAATGCCTCTCTGACACGGTGTTACATTTTGTGTTGTATCTACAGAGTATCACTACTAAAGTTCGGATGAGTCCCCCCCACCCCCCACGCCTCCACCTCCACCCCTCCTCTTGCTCTTCATTCCAGCTGATTGCTCATTTTCTAATGCTAATGGTGCTAGGCTGGGGCTAGGGTTTCTCCCCTGTCAGCTGGCCACTGGGGCTGTGGGATGGATCTAATGGGCTCTGACAGGAGGGAACTGATCTCATTCAAAGGGGATTTGATATGTGGCATGAATGTGGTGAACCTCAATGGACATATTAATGACCGTTATCATTCACAGACTTTGTGCCATTCATAAAGCCCCTTTCTGTTGGACGCATCGCTGCTGCGCCAAATGCCATGACTTATGGATGAGCTGGCCATATATTGTTTTCACTGCCTTTTAGGTAACACGTCAAAGTGACTCAGAGCTGTGCTCCGGTGGCAGAGGCGGTGGCTGGTCGAATGGTTTGAGCAGCACAGCGCAGTAAATAATAACATGGTGGGTGTTGTTTACAATTCAATTATGACCACATGCTGGCAGAGAAAAAGACAAAGACCTACAACCACAGGAGACATCAGTATGGAGTCACAGTCAATATTTATCTTCACCCCCACTGCTATTTATGACTTAGGTGTCTCTTCATGCATTCAAAGTATTGTTTGCACTCATTTTTCATTATTACCGCTTCTATTGCAAGGTGAGCAAAACAAAAAAAAATATACATAAACAAAGAGGAAAAATGGTGAGCACGTTTGTGAGAATACTGATACATATGGCAGTAAGATGTTTTTCCAATAAACTAAACCCAACTCTGATAAATTATAGTTTACAAAACAATTTATTTTATAATACGATATGAATTTTATTCACTAGAATTCTAATGCACGCCCCATCACAATCCAACTATGTTCATGAATTCATGTAAAAGATGACTGGGCCAAAGGAAGGAAAAAATAAGGTTACAATCAACATGTGGACGCTTTTGAATAAACAAGTCTTAAAAAGGCAGAGTGCTGCTTGTGCACAAAATGGAGCAGCCACAATTAAATGTCTCGGGCAGGATGTTCATCAGAGTGTGGTTTTCCAAAAAATCCAAAACAAATCTAGCCTGTCTATAAATGGGAGAACCAGTCGGAGAAAGTCATATTCAGCCATACATGCATTGGATGAGAAGTGAAGAGGAGCGAGTCTTCATTACACAAGGGCAATCACGACGAACACATGTGGCTGAGTGGCTGCAACTCGAGCCATTCTTCCTGGTATCTGGCTAAGATATCTGTCGAAAACCCATGCACCCTTTAAAAAGAACAACAAGCACACGATGCAATACTCAAAGGTTCTTGCACCCTGTATTAATCAACAATCAGAGAAATGTATTCATCATCTGTCACATGAATATTTCTTAATGTCTGTCTTTTTTTCTTAAAGAAAAGTAAACAAGCAAAATTATGGTCAGCCTTGAAATCAAAGAGATGTGCATGTGTTCTAAAAAAAATAATTCTACAACACAAATGGTTACTATTACAAATTTATCATAAACCTTAGATTTTCAGATTAGTATGATTAATTATGAACATATTCAAAGTGTTTTCATCCCCCCTCCATTTTCTTTGCATGCTCTATTAGCAGAGCTGAGGTGCAGATACGGGCATAGCAGCAGCAGCTTGGGAGGTGCTGGGAAGTGTTTCTTGACAGCTGCACAGGAAGTTACATCCCTCCACACGTTGAGGTGTCACCAGCAGTATTTTAACATTTCCAATTTTAATCTCAGATTCCTGCCATGTGTCAACTTCAAAATAAAGTTCCGCTCCTGCATCCTCGGTGCCTCCTAATAACAATCTGTTAACTGTCGCAAAGATGCCACAGAGATGCTTGGCCTTGCTCGCTTTCTTTGTTCTGCTCCCTTTTTCTTTTTTTTCTGTAACTGTGTTCAATATTTTCTGACAGAAAAATTCAAAATAATTTAAAACATATGGTTTTGTTAAATATACAGTCTTGATCATGTTTACCATTAAAGATGAAAGAAAATATTGTTGGCAATGTAGGGACAGTAACTGACTTCTGGCAGTGGTGGAAAGTATATTTGGTCGTGTATTCTAAGTACAGTTTTGTGGTACTTCTGCTTCTACTGCTTTCAAATTTATATTTCATTATATGTTACTTTTAGCATCATTACATTATTTACACTGCAATAAGAAAAATAATCCAACCAAAGAAAGTCTTTTGTATGGTTGTATTGTGCTTTACTCGGAGTCTTTAGGGAACAAAAAAAAAAAAAAAAAAAAAAAAAAACACTGGTTAAACATCCTAAAACAGATGTAACAAAAGAGCGAAGCAGTCACCAACAACATTACCAGTGCTGTTCTTGACTCTGAGGCTGAGGCAGCAGGACATTTTTGCCTGGCTTCCTCCACAGCCTGGAAAATCTTCCCCGCATTACTACCATTGTGAGAGCTGCTTTGCTTTCACAGTCCAAAGATCAAAACAGCAGCCATGTTTCCAAGAACAAATGTCTCACCAGCTGGGCTGGTGTGAACACAGATATAATGCTGACAGGAAGCCGAGGCAGTCACTTGTAGAGCCAATTATGGGCAGAGCCGTGGGGGCAGGTTTACAAACACCGCTTTTCTTGTGTTGCGCTACTCTGAGGTATATGATTAACTTCCTCACCAAAAGTACCCAGGCAGCCCTGAGTCTGCCTTCTTTGTAGGTGGCAAAGCTGGTGAGTCGTGGCACAACCCAGCTGACACCAGACTCCAAAGAAAAACAAAAAGTGGGCTGTGACGGAAAGGGTTCATTTTGTTGTTTTTATCGCTGACTGTACTTCCACATTCTTTGACTTTTAATGGGTCTTCTTTAGGACATGTTTAACCATTTGGTTAAGTTTTACAGTGTTGCTATCACTGGGAGAATGCAGGTTATAGGCCTCTCCTGAAGCCACAGAGGCTCGGAGTTCTCCATCCGAAGAAAATACCTTTGCTTTCGGACAACTAATTACAGGCCTTTCCCATGAATGGAGGTTGAAGGAGCAACTTAATTGACCAGTCTCTAGATTACCTTGCATTATTCCACTACTGCATTCCCTCAACCAAAATCATTTTGTGAGGGATCACAAGACTTTTCCTTAACAGTTGCACTGAAAATATAAATGAAAAAAAGTAATTCCCTGGTGTTCAATCTTGTTTGAATCAAAATAAGAAGCGTCCACAGTGAGAGCCTCCTCCTATGTGGCATTGTCATGGTGGCAGAGCAGGGTTACCAGCAAACAGCAGTCTTTTAACTAGCCATGGTCTAGCAGCCCTCCTTCACTGTCGAATTTAAAAAGTTCCTTTCACCACATCTGCCCTATTTGTGCAGCCTTTTCTTCACCTGACTTGCTCAAGAGATTTGCTTTATCTTAAAGGTCATTTCATTCAACTGGGCAACAAACAGAAGTGAATATAACTGTCCCCAATCTTTCCCTCGCAGAATTCATGCTTGAGTTGCCTCAAATAAAGAAGGTCCCTCCCAGCGAGAAGAAGGAGCTCACAATCTGGGCAGCTCTATAGAAAAGACTCCCAGTATCATACAGTCCCCCTTTACAACTCTACATTTCCATTTAATGACACCCTACATATTAACCCTGGTCAGCATCCAATTACACAGAATAAATGAATTATCTGTGCCAGCATGCAATTTGAAAATGTTTTTCATGCAATGCAGGGACAAGGCAGAGCGGGGGGCCTTTTTTTTTTGTCATCAATCCACCGTTCATTAAAGTGCGAGCTTGTGAGTTATTTCGAATCCATTAACTCTAAATACAGGTGATTCCCAGCCCCTTTTTATACAGGACCACCGAGATTCCCTGTCATGGAGTGTTATAGGGGTGTAGAATGACACTAACACAACTGATTTGATGAGCTTTCCTCCCCAGGCCAGCACTCAACCAAACAAACCGGCCAGGCAACCAACAGCGCTCCATTTATATTTAATTACAGCCTGCTAACATTGCTCACAGATAACATTACACCTGGCAAAAATGAAGGGAAGAAGTGCTATGAATTTAAAAATTACAATGTAAGGTTACTTCTATGTGGTTGCTGTGACACAACCTATTAATGCAATGAATGAAATGTATCTGTATTTTTAATTTGATACGCACAAAGACTTTTTTTCTGATTATTTAATCCAAATCAGATAAATAGAAAGTCAGTGAGGGCAGCACCCATCTTTCATTTAATGGCATGTAAATAACACCAGGTGGTGAATATTAAGTATCAAACGTGGGACACAGCAGTCTGTGTCACATGACCCACCTCTGTGGGTGTAAAGTCACTGCTGGCCTCCCAGGCGACAAGCCTGCGTGTGTGTGTGTGTGTGTGTGTGTGTGTGTGTGTGAGGAGGGAGAGGGGGTTGAGTTAGCAGAGATGACCAGATGAGAGGTGGCTGAGTCCAGCCAAGCCATGTCAAGTTACTGAGTGCGGCTGTGAGAGAGTGCAAACCAGCTCCCCTGACTCACGGCTGAGCTGTAGATACACATCAGCAGCCGTGTCTGTTGCTCACAGGGCACAAATAACCTGCTACACACTTGCCCTGTCTCCATATGTGCTTTGGCATCAGCAGAATAAAAAACATCAAACTGTCTAAAAACTGTGATTTAGTTGCATGTTCTCATATTCCTATGGATACATAGTCAAACTCAGACCATGTGACACCATATTTCTGGGTGAAAACAGCAACCGTAAATATCAGGTTTTGTTGTTGATGTCTTATGTGCCATCTGCCATTTTCACTGATGTTTTGCAATCATTCAGGTTGAGACCATCATTGAGAGAAACAGATACAAATACCCTTCTTATTTCCCAGAGAAACAGTCCAGCCCATTTCAGAACTAGGCTATGTACTATACATTATATGCTGGAGATTACAGACCTCACTGAATACAGATGAGCCAAGTTCGAGGAAACAGAAACTAATAACAGTATTTGATCACAAACTAGTTCCTGGCATACAATGTAGACTGATGGTAACAATTTAATAGTATCTGATGGAGAGAGTGGTGGTCTTCTTTTATTTCTTGCTGACATGAGGTCGGTGGCTGCCCATTGGTCAGATGCCAAAGATCCATAGAGTGATCCAAGATTCATGCCTTCTTTATTTCCTGTATTGCATAAAGTTATCCATACTCTTTGTAGCATACCTGCAGCTAGTTCACATGAAATACTTCCTCATATACTGGTACACAGGTAATAGCTATATGATATATAGTATCATACACATTGTATCCTGGATACTTCATCTGTGTAGGATAGATTGTCATCAAGAGTCAGTGTCTGCCACTGAAATGAGACACTACATACGTATTCACACACACACACTATTCAATGTTGCATTTCATAGTATATACAGTATACAAAGTGCCATTTAGAGCTGGGGGCTGGCATGGATGAGAAAATGGTGTTATGGAATAGACACATACAGACACAAACACAGAATACGTCAGACATACACATGCACACAAACGCATGCACGCGCACACACACACACACACACACACACACACACACACTGTGCATCATTGTCTCTTGGCGTGTTGGCGCCTGTCACTCAGTGGGGTCCTGGAATATGCACCGGGGCCATCGACAGGCGTCTGTGTCAATGCCTGACAAACCTCAAGGCACTAGGCTGTAATTGGAACGACTGGCCTAATCCTTAGATCAAGACAGACTCATTGACAACCTAAGCGGGCAGCAATCCCAACAGCGCCTTATTAGTGAAGCTGGCTTCTTTGCTGGGAGCAGTGATGTCATCACTGCCAGCTAAAAGACGCTGTCTTGGCCTGGGAAGGTATCTCATAGAAACTGACAGTAATCGGTTGTTTTTTATTTTTAATCCAGCATATAATGAGAATTGTTTTGATACTTTATAATGTCTTCTTTGTGTAAGAGAAAGTTTGTAAGTTTGTTACTCCACACCTGGACACAGTTAGAAAAAAGAAGGATGGATAATCACTTACTCACTGGACAATTTATCTCTATTCTAGTGTGGACATTAAGCTCCTGCATAAAAATCATGCCTTTGTGGTCTTTGACTTCACAATGTATTTTATTTTACATTTTATTCCTGTCTCAGTATCGTATAATTTAAGGTATATCTAAAAGGCACAAACATACACACTGCAATTATAGTGGCAGACTGAACCTCAAATTATGAGTTCATTACATGGCAGGGTGATCATAGTGTGGAAGGTCTGTGAGTTCAGCTTTGTTTAGATCAAGCTGTGGACATTCCACCTCTTAGTTCTCTTTGGAGAGTTTTTGTTTACTTCTAGAGGTGTTTTGAGAATGGTATCTTTCTGAATAATAGTAAAAATATTCTTGTACTCCAGGTGTTTTAACAGCAAATATAGCTGCTTCGGTCAGATAATTAATTAGTTGTGAAACACGGAGGCACACTGATATTTATTTCAATACTTTAACCAAGATGATTATGGCATAGAAGTGTTGAATCAGGTTCACTTGCCTGTTCCCTGAATCACCTGCCTCAGGTTCATATCAAAAGTAAAAACTGTGTAATGATTGGACATATGAGACTTTTTTGACAGTACAATCCCTAACTGACATTTTAAGTGAAAAGCATCCTAAATGCTAACATGGACAGTGAAACATCAGCTATGGAAGATTAACCCACTCAGACAAGTCTCCTGCCTGTGCACAGTGCAGTACATGTAAGGAATCACTCAGACTAACACAGGTTGTATCACTTGGAGCAGACAGCAAGCAGATAGGTTCTTACACCATTCCAGTTTCAGAAGACATAGCCACAGTGCTCTCTTGAAATTGCCCTGTGTCCCTCTCTCTCACCTCCCAGACGGGTAATCTGCTCTCTGATGGAGGGGAGCATGTAGCAAGGGTCGGCTCTGACACCTTCTTGGCAGAGCCGCTGAGCCTGCCTCCCAATTCCCATTCTCAGAAGCCAAGATGCCCGAAACCCTGGACACAGTGTACTCGTTTGTGGTCCCTGCTGACTGCCTGGGATGTTCTGTTAGTGAGCATATCAGAGTGTCTGACATGAACAGATACTTAGAGTAAGTACACTTAAGACATAACATGTTTTAGAATGAAGATCCTGTAAATAAGGTCATGTCATAACTTCATGAATGGTGCTTTAATGCAGGGATCATTTACCCTCATACAACTATTCAAATCATAATATGCTGCTTAGGCTGAAATGGTCGCATGATATTGCAGTTAGTGACTGCAACTCACTTCAAAAACACAAAGTAGACTTTTGTTTCAATGTGCTAAGTAGTCCTTGGCAAAACTTAAGAGCCATCAACTTCATGTGGACCATGATATGAGCGTTTCTGTGTCAATGTGCGTGCATGTGTGTGTGTGTGTGTGTGTGTGTGTGTGTGTGTGTGTGTGTATGAGTGTGTGATGTGTGTTTGTAGTTCCTGGCTTTTGTAAAGGCACCGGGAAGCTCGAGCCGTCCACCCAGGCATGCCTGTGCAGTGTAACCAAGGCTGACTGGCTGACCTCAGACTGTGTGGGCCCTTTAGCAGAAGATGAAGGAGCTTTTTCAGTGACACAGGAACAGGAGGTATCGCCTTCCCTTTGCAGCAGCACTCATTCATGCCAGACACAATGCGTTATTATTGGTTTTGAATTGAAATGTTAATTTTGGGAACTGGGCAACTGGGCCTGAGAGCCTGCCCTGCTCATTTCTCATTTTTCACTTGGCTGAGGTGGTCTGTTTCGATGAGGAGGGTTAACCCTCAACTCTACTTGTATTACAGCACCTTGGCTCAGGAAGGTAAGGACCAGGGGCCTATGGGTTAGACCACAAACACGATATGCCAGCGCTTTCAGCATTTGAACTTAGGCTGGATGTTGAACAGCGCTCCATCGTACAGAAGCTGAAAGTTTAGTGGCAAGAGGTGAAATCTGTAAGACACTGTTCCATACCCACAGAGCAGTCACTATCGATCCTGACGCCATGGAGGAAAAACCAGCTTTTTCTGGGCTGCTGGTGTGAGGCAGGCAGGTCAGCATTCTGCTGTACAGCCTCAGTGAAATGAGTGCATCAGCAGGCCCGGCAGATCTATATGACGGGAATTAAACAGCATAATCAAATTGTTTGCGCAACCATTTAGCATCTCATTCCCCCGCTGCCTTGGGCCAAACTGACCACTGGAGACTGGCCACACACACACAAACACACACAGCAGTAACAAAGTAGGGCAATAACTAACAGCGATTAAAGGAATATTGATGGCCTGTGACACGCAGCATCCTGAAAAATGCTATTTGGTCAAATAGCTGCAATAATTAAGTATATGAGGGTCAGTCAATTTTATCTGCTGCTTTTATTTGGATCGATTATTTAGTAAACTGGCCAGGCCTCAGAGAGCATTATTGCTGAGTGGGGTGTTGATTTCATAGTGCAGGTGCTTTAGACAAGTCACACAGTAGCAGTTCACAGCGAGGAAGAAACACAGCAGCAATAACAGTTGGAGGGTTACATATATTACACTTTTAAGTATGGAACATTTATCTGGGGATTTCGTATGAGGAAAATCATCAATAACCTACAGCAGATGTTGACCTTGTTCTGAAATATACTGGCCATTAAAATCATCCAGTTCTGTCCTTTATTTTCAAAACATTATGTTCTTGATTGCTCACACCTTTTTTACGTATTCTAGACAGCAAAACAAGCACGCACCCCTGGTGTGTAAAATATTCTCACCAAGGACTGATAAACATTACCTGAAAGCAAAAATAATGAGTTTTGGCTGCATAAAACCTTGGTGCGTTTAATGCGATGCAATGGTTAAAAATAAACCAGGCCATTTAGAAGCTTCTCTCCAAGTTGATTGATTAAACATTAACCTGCTGGATCTGGGATATTTCTTATTAATCACAGGTGGCACAGACTTAACTGAGCATGAGGAAGGCATGAACCCAAAGCCACACAGGCAGAGCACACACACACACACACACACACAGACACACAGACAGACACACAGACACACACACACATACTACATGTGCATGAAATCATGTAATCATAACATATGCCATTTAGCGGATGCTTTAATGCGATGAATGATGTGGTTTTAGCGCTGGTGGAAGACAGACATGTAACTCTGGTGGTGCAATTGAGTTATACGTGTGTCACACACACACACACACACACACACACACACGCACACACACACTCCTCCATATCAAACGGCACATTGTGGGAATTGCCATGACCTAATGCATTTCTTATCTTACATTTGATTACACATTTCGCTGAGGAAACTATTTTCCTTTGCCTACAAGATGTCCAATGAAAAAAAAAAAACAACCTTCACTAAAGGAGAGAGGAGTTTTTAAATGTGTGGGTGGCAGATCTGTGAACCTGACCTGTTAAATACACTGTACAGCAGCCCAAAATCCCATACCGACCGTAAAACAGAAAAAAATCTCTATCAGGCCCCCTTTTTTTTTTTATTTTCCCACAGTTAGTGAATGTGTAGGAGAACCTATCACACTCCAATAACATCACTGAATATTCAGCCACTGTAGCAAGCCATTGCTTTGATCTAGTACTAATGTGGGTGGCCAGTATCCACAACTACAGCAGTCTTCAATTTGAGTCTGACAGAGCTCTGAACCTGCCTCTGAAATAGCTATGTTTTACTTGCTGTAACCCTGGGTGACTTCTTTGTGCCCCAGGAAGCTTTTATGAGAAAATTGACAAAGTAAATATCCTTTCAGCTGTTTCCCTGATGAATAATGTACGCAGAAGCTGATGGACTGCTTTGAGGAAAAAAAATCAACAGCTTCAGGGTTGTCCCTGCACATCAGCTGTCATCGCGTGATGTGGGTGGCGGTCCTGGTGCGGGGGCTTACGGCAGCACACAGGTGCCCTTTTCACTCCCAGGCCGAAAATGACAAATTCAATAAACTCAAGACATCTCTCAGGAGCACCTATGGATTCAAACACACCTGACAAGGGGCTGAAGGGCTTCTTCCTAGTCACTGTGACACCCCAACTTGACAATATCAATATCTCTGTCTGCAGCCATTGTAGCAGAATATCTTTCCATCTCACTAGCATGATTTGACACTGTGAGAAGAAATAAGAATATGTGTCAGAGGTTGTGGGACTCGAGGTAAGATTGTGATGAGGAAACTGTATCTGTGAGATGACATTAACAGAGAGTGTCCCCAACTCTGTGTGTGTTTAAGCCTCAGAGCAGACAGGCCTGGCTAGGGTTACCAACCGTAATTCTGATGGTGAAAGGGCTACAATCAGCCTACTTAATCTCGAAGCTGTTCTTTAAAACCAAAGAAAGACGATCTGTCTCCATTCTACTGTACAAAACAAGGAAACATGTGATTCATCTTAAAATGGAAATGCACATTAAATTAAATTTGCCTTTAGGGGCAATGAGGACAACCCGTGACTGCAGGTTTTTTTCGCGATAACAAAAAAGGTGCTTGTACTCTGTCAAAAGAGCCAGTCTCATAAACCTATCCTGACCTGAAAGAACAAACCCCAGACATCAAATTTTTAAAGAATTAGCATCACAATGGACTAAATGTCCCCCTTGTAGTAAAAGCCCAGTAAAACGGCCCTGCAATTTCAGTGGTGATGATAAACTGGGAGACGCTGATAGCGGGAGCACTGTGCGTGAGACAAACCCTTACTGTATGTTCATTAGCATCCCTGAAGGTTCCCATCTGAAGATGAGGGAAACAGAGCACTGTGGCCGTTCTGCAAGCATGAGTGCCTTATTAAAGAACGGGCCAGGGAGCCTCAAGTTTGGTGAGTCTGGTCCACGAGGAGCTCACATTAGGGCTCCCACCTGTTTGTCTGGGTACTCCTTTGACACAATAGGTCATGAAATGCAATATGGGCCTGTGCCTCCCTCTCTCACCACACAAAAGGCAAGGAGCGGATGAACTGCAAGATAAATGACCTTGACATTTGGATAGTCTCCAGATTGCTGCGCCATAAAAATAAACCATGCAAAGACGATCTCCAAACCTTCATAAGACCAAAGCATAACTTAAATGGAGAACACACAGGAGCAGTGAGACAGGGAAAAAAGTGTTGGGTTTTAGGCAGGATGGATATTTCCTAGAAGTCTTTGATTGCTCATCTGTGATAACTGTGAGAGCACACAGGCCTGAAAAATCCTACTCCGTGTTTGTACTTACAATCTGGAGTTCTTGTCTCCCAACCAGCTGTGTACACGCTGTAGACAGGCTCCATTTTCCACAGGAAGCATGATGAGAACCACAGGAAGATAAAACCAGCATGAAATGGCTGGGAGAAAATGACAACACCAATTAGAGCAAGGCTTATACAAAACATTAAATAAACTAATCATCAGTTTTCTATACAATAACATCCAATTATGGGCCATATAAGAAAAATTAAAGGAGGCACAAGCCAGTTAATATCCGCAGATAAAACATGTTTAAAAATGAGGAGCAAAACTGAATTTCATTTGACATAAAATTGAAGAGGAGGAGACGATTCTTGCACATGTTTTCTGTTTCTATAGGAATGAACGTAAAAGCACCAGAGAAATCTGGTCGTACAGAGAGGAGGCCTCGGAC
Source organism: Polydactylus sextarius (assembly GCA_016801845.1). Classification (NCBI taxonomy): domain Eukaryota; kingdom Metazoa; phylum Chordata; class Actinopteri; family Polynemidae; genus Polydactylus; species Polydactylus sextarius. The sequence continues at coordinate 15,500,364 of CM028906.1, forward strand.
CAGGTCCATCACCTGAGTGTGATTGACAGTGTGGGCAGGTGTGGCACTGCTTGCAAGGAAAGTGAACTGCGGCCAGCTAAATGAGGCTCACCATTGTTCTCCATGGGTCTTTGATCTCCCAGCGGTAGGCCAGAACCTCAGTGGGGAGTCCAGACCGGGCCCCAGGCTACAGTTTGTATCGACTCAGGAGGGCTGACAGCACATGGCAGAAGATGTGGGAGGGGGCTCTGACTTCCCAAGATTGTCTGAAGAACTGTGAAAGATAGAAACAACAGATATTAAACAGATTTTAGTCCTGAATTTAACTCCCCCTGCTGCTACTATTGAAGAGTCCAGCAGTTTGGCAGCTTACTAGTTTGTTTGTTTCATTTTTATTTTATTCTTGTTTATTTCTAGAGAGCACACACACACACACACACACACACACACACACACATACACATACACACACACACACACAGACACCCACACACACAGACACCCACACACACACACACACACACCACGACCCATTTAAACTCGCTGCCTGTTGTGCAGATTATAAAATGTTTCTCAACTAAATTACTTTGGAATAACAAATTACATGGATTGCGTGCACAAAAGAAATAAATCTATTTGAATTCAAAATTTCTGTTTTCATGAATGCACACTGTTTCATTGCGGCATAAAAGAGTTTAAGACCATTAAAGAATTGTAAGAAAAACTCCTCTGACAAGACCAAGCAGAGTGAAGCACATCCCCTCAGGTAACAATAATTAATGAAAATATGTCGTAGAAAATAAACTCACACAGGAAACAGGTGATCTTATTTTTGCAGAGTGGCAGCTGTGCATACAGCCATTACTTAAGGCCAACCCTTTAATGAATCTTCAAGTGTACAGTAAGTGGACAGGAGTGGCTTACAGCTAAAGAGAGTAATGTTTCTTTGCCGATGCTTCCCATCCTCCCCAGACACTGCAGCAAAAGGATATCGAGCCATTTAGCCCAGACAAGGGAAAAATAACTCTAATGCCAAAATACAAACACTTTAGATAAAATGGCAAGAATAAACCAAATATTTAAGTGTGTGTATATGTGTTTGTGTGGATCTAAATATGCATCTTGCCCTTGTGAGTGTGTTTCTAATATAACGCAGACGGACAGTGTACAATATGTGTATCCTGAAAACACATTCTTAGAGGAGCTGCAGCGCAGTGGATGAGACTCACAGCAGCACAATAAATTGTGACAGTGAGCAGGACAGACTGGGACAGCCCCTCTTAGTCTGTAGCGATTGTGTTTCAGTGTGTTCGCTCAGCTCTTCCTGTGGTGCTCTGTGTTGTGGAGCAAAAAGCCACTGCTGGGAGCCACAGTGGAAGAGATCAATTGTACACATTCCTGCCACCTGAGATTCAAGTGTTTCTGTAATACTGCACAGCTCAATCGATACTTCAGCGAGGAGGAGACTGGGAAGAGCCCAGTCCAGTGAGTGAGTGCTGGGACACTCACTCACAGATAAAAGCAACGTATTTAATTCTGGGTATTTCCTGCATGAAAAAATGACTCATCATGTTTTTGATCTGATCTATTATTTGATATTTTGTATTTTTAGATTTTTTTTTTTTGATATTTTACACACAGTATATTGGAAAAAGGGCCACAAATATTAATGTGACAGATATAATTTTTAGTTTATTTTTTCTATTATCATAAATTGCAAATATGTATTGTAATTAATATTCTTATTTAAATAAAACAGTAATATGATAATTATTACGATAATAATAATAATAATAATAATAATAATAATAATAATAATAATAATAATAATAATAATAATAATAATAATAATAGTAGTAGTTTTTGTATAAGAGTTAAAGGTATAAATATTAGTTAGTAATAGTTAATTAGTAGAATGGTGAGAAGGTGGAGCGCTCTCATTTTCTCTGTCTTTTTAAAGGAATCTCTCAGGAAGCCGATGTGCTGCACAAACACAGCTCAGGGGAACAGATGTGACTGTTAAAAAGAAAACAGGCACTGTGGGCAAGGATCATTTAGCTTCGACGTCTTGAAATATAAAACGTAAATATTGGGGATTTCGGTTTGTGAAAAGGAGGGGAAAGCGCCGAAGACGCTGGACAGAAATTAACAGATCCTGTATTGCAGGATGTGCAATGATGTGTTAAATTAAATGCAGCTGTTGAAATTCAAGAGGAAAATTTTCAGTTTGCATAAAAAAAGAATGCAAAGGCGAATGCCTTCAAAGCCGTCAAAGGCTTGATCCGGGAAACCGTGTGACAACTTTTTTTTTTTTTTTTTTTTTTTTTGGAGATTTGTGGCAAATAATTAGATCGTCGCTTTCTTAATGAAGAAAGGGGGAAAAAGAGGGGAGGGGGCCATATAAATACCGACTGCATCACTAACACTTTAATAGTGGTAATATGTCCGGAAAAATAACATGTTTTCCCTGCTGAGACCTTTTTTTTATTGCAATCTGGTGAACGTGTATAAATAATGACAAGAGAGGAGCTTTTCCTTTCTGCGTAAAAAGCCTCGATTCAACCTGATGCCGTGGATTAGCGATTAATTTGCGATTTCAAGGATTGGCCACGGAAATTATGAGTTTAAAAACTGCGATTATTTTTAAATGACAGAGCAGAGAAGCTCACACCATCGGTGGCTGAATGCAAACCTCCGTTTTTGCTAATGCAGTTTGTCTCCGTAACACAAAGTTGCACAGCGGCCTGAGCATAATTTATTTAAAGGCAAAATGCCTCTTTAATTTAATTTAATTTTAATTTTCTGTTGTTATTTAAAAGGATGCTTGATGTGTGAAAATAATTGTCAGTATATTATCAACGGTGTGACAAAAAGAGGGAATAAAAAGCACACAGACACACAATGCTTCTTTTGGAAAACTGATGTATTTGATTATTAGAGTAAAGAATTACAGTATCTTAGTTGTTAGTAGGTATTAAAGTGTAGAGAAACTGGACCCATAAAGATCTTCCAACTTTCCAAGAAAGTGCATGTAACAGTCCGAAGGTTTTCAAACCCAATATATATTTATATTTATAAAAACACTATCATTTTATCCCCTGGCCGTGATGGGATTTCTCTTGTGTGAGTCATATGTACATTTTCTTACGAGGGAGATTGTATTTCCTCATCTGAACGAATTTACAGAAGCTTCAACACATAACTTTGCACTTGATGTCAGTGAGGATGCTGGGACATAGCAGCAATGTGGAAATCCAGCTGAGAAACTAAAGGAGGAATCCTGCTCATTTGATTGGCTGTCACGGTTCCAAAAACCAGGAAATAGGCCAGACCGAATGTTCCCCTTTTAGCGACTGTCTTGCTTTCAACAACACCAAAATACGAGCCACGAAAAAAGAGATTGGGGGGAAAAATATGGAAGTAAACAAAAAAAGTAGAAAGTACAATACACAGAAACAGTAACAACAAAACAAGTTAACACTAAAGAAACCCTTGAAATGTAGCAAACTTTGCTGTTTTGTCTTCCTTAAATAAAATAAAGGTAAATGAGATTTGGAATGAAAGGAACTACCACACCATTTAGTCCCCTGCCTGAATTTCATGTTTTCATTTTTGATGAGATGAGGGGAGGGGGGGGCATGAACACACTGATGTTAGACCATCTACAGAAGATCAGTGTACAATATTTACAGCAAAACTGTTTGCTTATTACAGGGCTAATGCATCACATGAACATCGACAGTTCGGTTATAGCTACTACAGACAGAAAATAACTTAATGCCAAGGTAAGGTTATCTACCCAGATATTCTAAGTTCAAAAGCACATATTTTAAGCACCCATACATACCCATTCTGGCCTTAAAACAAACAAAAACCTAACTGTTAATGCTTCCACTTGGTTTCAAGCAAGGTTATAATCACTAATAAATAAGCTCCTTAAAACTATAACATGTACATTGTACAAAAAAAGCAACTTGTCTTCACACTCATGTTCGTAAAGATTCAATGGCGAGCAAAGCAGTTCAGTTGATTTTGTCCCTGTCTTGTTCTCTTTCTTTCTCTTCTTCTGTGTGTGTCTACATATGTTTACAGTATGCCTTCAGGCATCTTCATGTGTCTGTGGGCAGCTCAGACATACACTCTAACTAGTGACAATTTCTTTATTGTCCTCCATGAACCGTGTGAAACGGAAGTGGGCCCCGTTCTCTGTGTTGGCCATTTTCTCTAGACCAGCAAGAGCAGCGTTGGGCTCCATGCTGTGTAGCTTGTCTAGGCTGCCTGTCAGGCCACCAATGGGAGAGCTGCCCCCATTTCCCACACCACCTGACATCGGTGGGATGCCTCCATTCTGAATGACAGAGATTTCATTTGTCTTCATTGCGAGGCCGTTGGAGAAAGCTGCAGCATACTGGTTCCAGAAACTGGCTGGGTCCCCGTTGCTTGCCCGTGATGCCATGTCCTTCTGGAAGATTTCAGGAAACTTGACGGGGTTAGTACCCAGGAAGGCCATTGGCCCATCCACAGAGAGCCTGCGGCCTCGTCTGGCAGGAGCGCTGTTCCACATGTGCGTGCCCATGTGAACCTACGCAGAGAGAGGGAGCGAGAGAGGGGGAGAGAGAGAATAAAAGGGAGGGAGGAGAGAGACAGAGCAATGAGAGGGATGAAAATTAGTGATGTTTACAAACTTGGCCACAAGAGCTGCACATGAGATGATGCAATGGAAAAAATAATAATAATGCTCAACTCGGAATTAAAACAGCTTCACACCCTGGGTGCAGCAGACCAGTTACTTGCCTGTGCTCTGAGAGGTACCGGCATGGTGTAAACATCTTATTTTGGCAAGACTGATGCATACAGTTTAATCTAAACCTTAATTTACTCCTTTTATAAAAGGACAACAGGACTTTGAGGAGAATTGCACTGTCCAGTTTCACTGCTGTGGCCACTACTGTGTGTGACTTTTCACCTTTGCCAAAACCAATCGTACGATGATGAACAAAAACTTTTTTCTTCAATAGTCATCCTTGAAAGATGCATTTAAGTTATCAAATTTTAAGATATTTTATGCACAGATTTCTACAGACAAGTTCAGGGATATATCTATGTTTTACTAAAGTTAAGAATTTTTATCTAAAAACACAGATATAACTGGTGTATGAACCATCAGCCACAACTTGATTTAATACAAACTTAAGAAATTAAAAATTAACATGAATCCCAAATTCGTCACTGGGATTAAATTTTGGCCTTCTCCAAAGTAATCACCATAATTTTATGGTTAGTCCACAAAGTTCGCCAAAGTTTCTGTAGATCATTGAGCAGATGCTTTCTTTTTTAATGATTTAGGCCTGTGACATTTTTCACAGACTCTGTTATGGAAAAATTCAGACTGACCTTGCTCACAGTGATTGCCTCTGGTAATTAATTCTGTGCAGTGAATCATTCTTAGGCAATCACATTCTGCAATTTCAACCCAATAATCATATTAGTTGTGTGATTCAGCCTTTCCACTAAGGTAATTTTTCTAACAGAGCTGTTCCTTTAATTAATTATACAACATTACCACCTCTTGATGCCTAGCGCACTGAAACACCGTATAAAACTATACACTAGTCTCAGAGCTGCTAAAAATAGGAGCTCTGAGACTCATTTTTCATAAACATTCTCACGCACAAACTTTTAGGAGACCAGATAGATTTCTGGTTTTTTCGATATTTACCTTGAGGTTTCCTTTGGTGGTGAAAGCCCGGCCACAGATACTGCAAGCGAAGGGTTTCTCTCCAGTATGAGTTCTCTCGTGAATCTGGAGCGCGCTGGAGGAGGAGAAACACTTCCCGCATGTATTACAGAAGTGTTGCTTGGGTGTCCTGCGTGGTGGAGCAGCGGAAAGCACTGGGGAAGAGGAGGCAGATGATGTGACCAAGCCAGGTGGCATGTCCTTGTCTGGGTGGAGGCTATGAAGGAAGCCATTGACTTCAGGTTTGGTAAGAGAGCCTACAGAGAGGAGGGAAGGAGTTGGACTGGATGACAGGCTGGTGTTTGATGGCTCAAAGAGCTGTGAGGGCAGGTCTCTCATTTGATGGGTTAGCATATGCTGCTTAAGGTTGCCCTTGGTGGAGAAACCCCTGTTACATGCCGTGCAAATAAATGGTCGTTCTTTGGTATGGCTTCGATAGTGAATGTCCAAGGCACTCTGACAAGCAAAGGTCTTCCCACAGATGTCACATGATGTGTTCTTGACGGTGCTACGCTCACGGAAGGGGAATATCATGCCCACAGGGTCTTTTGAGGGATTGACAGATGTCAGATCCAGGGCTCCAATGTTGGAGGGGTGAGAGTGTAACAGGCTTGCACTGGTGTGCTCCAAGGATAAGGCCCTCTGCTGCCTCTCTTCAATGCTGGGGGATTTATGTGGTTGGGGCTGCATGCTCGTGGGGGATGGCGCCTGCATGGAGGAGGTAGATTCTGACACAGCTGGACTCCCGGCGCTTTGGCTTTCAACATCCCCTCCCAGTGACGAGGAGTCATTGGTGAGGCAATCCCCCTCAACTAAGCCATTAGCCATAGCCTTCATTTGGCTAGCATGTAGTTCCTCTGTTTCATTACTGTGGGCATTTTCTTGGCCATTTTTCTCTTGCTCCTCCTGGCCAACCATTTCAGGAGGAGCTGGGGAATTACACAGACTGTCATGGGAGGCATCAGCTGACCTGGGCGTATCTGGCACACTGCTATCTGGGCCCTCCTCCATTCCCTCCATGTTGTCATCAGAGAAGTTGTCAAGATCATCAAAATTTCTCTCATCAAATGAGCCAGTGTCAGAGGCCATAGATTCTGGGTAACTCTCTGGCAGAGGGGTGTTGGGGATCTGCCCACCCATGTGCATGCGTATATGCTGCTGCAGAACCACAGCATTTGTGAACTTCTTCTGACAGATAGGGCAGGAGTGTTGGACTCTAAGAGGAGGCATGGCCCTATGGACGCTGTAGTGGGTCTTTAGATTTCCCTTGGTGGTAAATGCCCTGCCACAGATTTTGCACTTAAAGGGCCTTTCCCCTGTATGAGTGCGATAGTGCATTTTCAGAGCACTTTGGCAGCTCAGCACTCGGTGACAGATGACACATTCGTTTGGGTCTGTCACCTTCCTGTCAATGTTCTCCACAAGCTGTTGTAGCTTGGAGGTCTCTGACCCCTGCAGAGGCTCCAGAATGCCTCCAAAGGGGAACTTAGCCTTGAACTGATCAGACATAAGTGGCATGAGTGGGTTGGTCATCATGGGTGGGCTGTTGGATGTTGTGTACTCAGCTGTGCTTTCCGAAGCAGAGCTCACATTTGTCATGAAGCCTGAGGACTGGCTGCCTTCTTCAGTTTTCTCATTTGAGGTAGGCAGAGTTGCACCTTCACCCTCTTCAGACACTCCATCATTACTCTTAGCTGAAGGCTCAGCAGCACCTGAGTCACTCTTTGCAGTAACAGAAGGGCTAGTTATGGCTATTGAATGATCTTCTTTTTTGATGAAATGTGGCAGGCTCGGCATGGTTGGTGGCAGCAGCATGCCAACTGAGGAAGTCAGTGTGGGCAAAACTGGTTTGCTGTCCAACCAGCTGGTGACAGGTTTCTCAGGGGGCATAGACATGCCGTATGGAATGCCGGTGCTTGTTGGTATGTTGTCTAAATGCTCGGGAACAGGATAAGGATTCATCTGGATGTGTGGGTACTTTTCTTTATGACGCTGGAAATGGACCTTCAGGTTACCACGTGTGGAGAAGCGGTTACCACAGATATTACACTTGTATGGTCTCTCGCCAGTGTGGGAACGCAGGTGGATTTGCAAGGCACTGTCACTCCCAAATACCTTGCCACAAAACCTGCATTTATGCTTGAAGAAAGCATCATCAGAGCTGCTCTTGTGTTCAAATGAAGTGACATTTGGCGGCTTGCCTTTTCTCTGCTGGGCCAAAGCTGCTAAAGAGTTGAGGTCCTCTACAGTGGTGCCAACACTCGGCAGAGAGCTGGAGAACATGGGATTTCCAGGTGGGGGCTGAGGTAGAAGGGGATTCACTGCAGAGCTTAACAAGCTACCTATTCCAAATGCTGGCGTGGATGACTTAGCTAGTGAGGAGTTACTGAGCTGTGAGTGGAGGCTACTCATATGAGCTGGCCTCTTGTCAGAGGACTGGGCATTGCCTGTTGACGGCCCCAGCGTGGTAATGCTCTGAGATGTCTCACTGGTGCTTGGATTGGACTGAGGTAGCTGTGCTGCTGCAGCCAGCTGCTTTAGGCTGCTAATACTGGCTGACTGACTAGCCAGATTCTGCGCTAGGCCTGCGGCTGCAGCCAGCTGTTGGGAGAGATGTGAGCTGAGTGTGGTCAGTGGGCTGGCAGCAGGCCCCATTGTGCCTGGAGCAGAAGTTGGGGGCACCTGCATTTCTGGAGACTGGGAGGCCAGTAGCAGTATCTGATGGCGAATCTGCTCAATAAGTTGGAGCTGGTGTATCTGTTGCTGTTGTAGGGCTAGGAGTTGCTCCATCAGGGCTGGCACTGCCACCCTGGGGCCCCCAGTGGAACGGGCCTCTTGGGAAAATTGGGCCACAGCCACTTTGGTGCTCTGAAGATTTTCAATTATAACATTGCTGTTAATCATGGAGAAATTTCCCAGTTCAGTGAGATTACTGAGCTGAGGTAGAGGGGCAGAGATAGCTGAAGTACCTACTGCGGGGCCAGCGGTGCCCCTGCCACTAAGGCTGCTGACTGTGTTAATGGGGCTCCCATTCTCTGTATGACTGCCTTCCTCTTCATGACCGCTGCTCATTCCAGAAACGTCCACATCCATGGATTCGTCTTTTTCAAGAGTGTTACGCTCCAAAAGCTCACTGCACTCTGTTTGATCAGTGTTATTAGCTGCGTCATTCATCTGGTCATCAGGATTATGGGGAGGAGACCCAGGTGAGAAAGTTCCAGTGGGGGAGGCAGGATTTTCATTCACTATCAGAACTAACTGATTCTTAGTGCAATTCTTCTGGTGTTCCTCAAGATCCGATAGTTCAAAGAACTCAGCACAACATCTGTTACAGACGTGGGCGTCTGACTCCTTGCAGGGGGGGTCCTCTGAGCAAAGTTCTGTGTCCCCTGAAAAAGAGGAAACAGAGGATTAGTGATTAGAAATGTTTTGCAGCTGAAGAAGCAGCTTTATCTCCTCAAATTCCATTGTTGTTAATCTTAAGTTAATCAGTTTTACACTTATCCCCTTGATGTGTTCACAAAAACAACGATCGAAAGGCAACAATAAGCCAACAGAAATGTGAAAAAGCCTTATTCAATGCAATGGCCTCTCAAACACGATAAGAGGAGATACAAAATCAATAGGAACTACTCAAATATTGCTTAAAAGTGATCTTTGAAGATGTACATCTGGGTTTCATCAGGCGAACCAAAGGTAATCATTTTCTCCAGATAATCCATCAAAATATAGAATAGAGTGAAGTGAGGACATTGGTCTTAATGAAATTTCATAGAGAGCCATTGATTTCCTATATTCCATGCCCTTCAAAGTCTACTTGTCCACTCGGCGCAAATCAAGCATTTGAAGGACTTATTAGACTTTCAATTTGCTGTCAACTTTGCTCATTTTCAGCCAACTACGGGCATCTTGGACAGGTTATCTATGTCACTAAACTAATTTGTATCTACTCAGGCCACAATCACAGTGAGACATGAACAACAGAGGCTGTGGCATTCAGACTGTTATGTGCAAATACTAAACACAGGCAAAACAAAAGAGAAAAATCAAAGTATTACAACATATAAAGTGGCCAATGCCTAGGATATGAAGGTTTTGCCGTGGTTAAAATATCAGACATTGAAATAAAAGAACAGAAAAAGAACACATTTTTTTTTTTTTTTAAATCTGTGAATAAACTTTGACCTCAAAACCTTATCAACTACAGAAAAAAACACTCATCAGTAAATTCTCTGTGATGAAAGCAGTGGAAGAAAACAATCAGTTTGAATAAACGACTTGATCAAAACTAACGAGTACACCAGAATGCATGCATCACAAACTTGCCAAAACTGATAAACGGGACATACCAGCTCAGAGAACATGCAGTACAGATACAGCAACTTCTGTTGTCACCGAGATGAAAATTCAAAACTAATGACCGCCTTTCAGATGAACACACAAAACTGGTTTTCAAATTTTCCATTTTAATACAGAGGACGAGTCAGGGAGTGAAAAGGCAAAACGACACCCTGCCCCCAGAGCCACTGCTGTGCTCCAGACTTTCCTTATTCTTTTTCCTCTTTGTCACACTAAAATCTTGCTGTTTAACATACAAGTTGATTTACAAATTGCATTTCTCTATGAATCCCTTTCATTGTGGCTGTGGCCCCTCAACACTTTCATCAGGGCCAAGAATTCATTTGCAAATGAAACCCAGAGAAGTTCAGCCCTGCCCCACAGAGAGACAGGATGCCTTCCCATTGTTCACGCAGCATGGGAGCGGCGGGGATCGTCGGCACAGCCTGGTCCTGCTCATCTCGGTCGACTCAAAGCAGATCCTGTTTAATTCAGGGATTATCTCCCTCAATGTTTCTCTACTCAGAGACATCAGATAACGCAAAGTTGCCATGACAGTAAACCCTGGCCCTCACACCACCAAACCATGCAAACAGGGAAGACTCAACTTTAATGATAACTTTTCATGTTAAATCCCCCCTACACCCACCCACCCACCACAAAAATGTGTTTGATTCATAGTGTGAGAAATGTGAGGATTAAATAAACACCTTTTCTCTCTTCTCAAAGCGCACTGTACACAAATTAACGCAAAGAAAATCCATATGACTGTGAAAATAAGAGTCGTGCAAAAAGAAAAAGAAAAACTTTAATCTGACAAACTTTTGTTAAATGCTAAATAAATAATATATGTACACTGGGGTATATGTGCATTAATAGGCTCGTGTCCATGCAGTGAACGCACGACAATAAAGTATATACTATTTAAAATAGAGTGGTGAAAACATCAGATTAAATTAATTCACCATTTAATTTGTACACATACATACATTGCAGGGTGTTAGCGTGTGTGTGTATGTTTTTTTAAATTAAAGTCCAAAACAAAAATGACAAATTTTTATGTAGTTCATATTTTTCAAAACTCCTACAAATCAAAAGATTTTCAATAACACTTCTAACGTGCAAGTGAAAAAAAATTACAAAATTAAAGCTAACGCCCACATATATAATTACATAGAAAAAGAAAGCGCAAACATTTATTACCAAAATATCTTTTGCAATTTCTATATTAGTAATTAAGGAAGTGAAGCAAAACATCAACAGAACACAGTGCAACAGTGAGCACTCTCCTGCTCAGCAGCTCTATCTTAACTTTGGAATGTGAGACAATAAAGTATCAACAACGCTCTTACTGAAAAACACAAGACTGTATGAGAAATCATTTCACCAATAACTTATTTACGTGCTAAACTCTGTAAAACTGTGTAATACAATGTTCTGCTTTACATGACCGCAAAAAAAGGACCAAAATGAAATCGAAGCATGTCTGCAAATCTACTGTCCACAGAAGACTAGTATAGCAAACAGCGCAGATGCTAGCATTAGACTTAATTCCCAAAATAGCATGGATTAACTTTGAATTAAAATTAAGATAAAGTCAAGCTGGTATGTCGGTGGAGTCTGTAAAACTTCTATATAATCTGTATCAAAAGACCAATGTAAGCAGTGCGCAGGACTAAAGGGCTTCAGGAGAGACAAAGAGCAGAGGACAGAGCTTTGAAGAGATTGACCAAAGTTTGAATATGAGACAAGAAAGCAAGGATTAGTCAAAAAAGTTGACGGAGAGCTTTGAAAGATCCTACATTATTTTTTCGCGGGGGGCCTCTGTGAGCCTCTTGACACTTGTAACTTCAGGAGGATTTCTGTTCACATCGTCTCCAGCCCTCAGGACTCATCCCACTGAACACTAGATGGGGTTCCACTAAAGCTGCCGTGGTCCAGGACAAGACTCAAATCTCAGAAGCTCTGCCCGGTGACATGCTTAAAGCTTAAGGGGAGGGAAAAAGGCAAAGCAAGTCCTTCAGGCTACACCTTGACTCACACCACATAAACACTGGCATGATGACAGGCAACTGCACTCTGTGTTTGCAAGGAACAACAGTGCAAAAGGGGCTGCCCTGCCAATCTCCCCTCTAGGGGGGCTACTCTCATAGGGCGAAAGGGGATGGCCACAACATTGATAAGGCCTCGCACTCGCACACACACACTTGAATAAAAAGCCGAGGCCTTGCTGGGCGCCTGCAGCTCCGATCAACAGGGTCAAAGACGAGGTAGAGAGGAACACACTGGGCCCTGAACTCTCATCACCTCCACATAGAGGGACGCTGGCAAAGGTTAACACAGCTCAACATCCCACCCTCTGTGGCTCTCACTCCGACCTCCCAGTAACTACAGCCCTCAGCATCATTGACATTCACCTACAAACACAATCACTTTCTGTTTTCACTTATGGCTACCACAACTCTCCAGAAGTCACACAGCGCATTAAGTATGAGCACCGCCTCGGCTTAATATCCCCAAAATCCAAGGACAACATGTCCCTTACCTTTGTAATTACACACACAAGACACTTGCAACAATTTTAACACGTGGCATAGTTTTGGACATAATAGTTAATTTTGTATTCTGCAGCCTGAGCAGGGTTGGTGACAAAAGTAACTCTTCATTAAGTTTATTAGATTTAAAGGAAAATGCAGAAAAAACAGCACACGAAATCAGCTGTTTTTTTTTTTTTTTGTTTTGTTTGTTTTTTTTTTTACATTAATCAAGTTCAAAAAAAAAATAAATAAATCATGTGAAATGGGTTTGAAAATACCTCTCCATGCATGGCTTTCTCCTGAAAGAAACAAGTGTTTATTTTAAATGACCTGCACATGTTTTTTTCAGCCAGTTCTGGGAAGTTCTAAACATAACGTGGCTTTAAGAATATTTGCATTTCTTTTATTCAAATTCAGAGGCCTTATTCAACAGGTTCAGTCTGCGCTGAAAACAATTTATAAATTCATCTCTATTTTTCATTAATGGCCTGTTTTCTTTTTTTTTTATGTAAATACTTTTTTCTAGCAAATTAAAATAATATGCAATTGAACGAAAAAATTCGATCACACGACATGAACCTCTTCATTCAGTTAAATAATATTTATTTCAATTACACTAATTAAAAAAAAAAAAAACTACAGTGAGTCCTGGATTGAAAAGTCGGTCAACAAAAATACGCGTACACTTTAGCGCCTTTTTACGAAATTCAAACGATATTAATTTTTTCCTACAGTCTCATCACTACATAGTTTTGTTAGAAGTTTCGTTTTTTGAGTTTTCAAAAAAGATGTTATGATTTACAATTAAGTGAAACTTGCCTGGTTTCTGTTGGCCTCTGTGGGAGCACCAGTGCACAGACCTTGTGAAAGGCACTTTGTAGAAACTGATTTCACATTTTAGACACAACAGCAGCGGGAAAAGAAAGCAGGCTATAGTCTGGTTCTGTTGATCAAAAAGAAAAATCGCACCGTTCAAATGTATATTTTTACAGCAGACTGGAGGCCGTGTCTCAGCGTTTCTGAACGAACCTTTTTTTTTAATTCTATCTGCGTTGATTTTGGTAGAAAAAAAGACAGTATTTGTAATGAAACAGAAACGGTGTGTGTGAGTGTGTGTTGACATCTGCGCTGTTATTTGAACAGAGTTTAAAAAAAAAAGAAAAAAGAAAAAAGTAAGAACGATGAGTAAACTGGTGAGATATTTTCGGGAACAGGAGAGGATATGTGTTCTCTGGCGCTCTTCTGAGCACTTTGCCCTCCTTTCATCCAACGTAAAGCAATAAAGCTCACAAACTTGTAAACACGCGGTGATTAACTTGGATTGATTTTTTATTTTACTGTTATTATTTTTTACATATAAATATACAAAAGGGGGGAAACATTACACCACTTTTGTAACGCGAGCTGCGGGTCCGCGACCCAGGAAAAGTTGAGTCCCGGTAGGAGCGACTGAGGTGATCCATGTCGACGCACCGAGACCGACCGCTGAACGCAGGGAAGCCTCGGAGAGAACCGCAAACTGAGCCGGCTACTGACTACTACAGTTTCTATGTTAGTTGGAAAATACTATTTTAAGCTGATGAAGAGATTTAATAGTCACTAAACTTTTAACACAGACTCAGCGTAAACCTGAGAAGATTCGCGTCCTGTCTACTTTAGTTATTATCTTTAACTAATTTGTTTTTTTTATATATATTTAAGTTTGTCTAACGTTATTAGAAAGTCTTTATATGTGGGAAAAATACTAATAAAGCGTTGCAGTTTGTTCTGAAGTGAAATAAAGTGAATTAGTGGATATCATAAACTGAAAAGTTTTCTAAAAAAAAAAACAGTGGCACAGACTTTCATCACGCAGACGATAGAATTTGTTAAGAGAGAAACGAATACTGAAAGTGTAAAGGCCGATTCAAAGTACTAACTTTCACGGCCATACTTGGTCTCAGACACGATAAAACAATGAAAAAGTGTTGGAAATTCGTGGTTCTGGGATAAATGCAGCGACAGGCTACTTTGACTCACCATTGTGTTCCGGTAAAGGCAGATGAGGGTCGGATTGGAAGTGTTGCGGCTTCGCTTGTTTCCTCCGCGACATGCTGGCTGGCACATCAGCAAGCAAAGAATAAAAAAATGACTACAAAACCTTCTCAAAAATTACGTAAATCGAGCCCATCCACCGCGCATGTGCCCCGTTATGATTATCAATAATGCTCTGCGATTAATCATACGGGGGGCTTCTTTGAAAGGCGATTGGCACCTCGCCAGCCCCCCTCCTATTCAAATGAAGTCTCTTTAATCAATTAGCTCCTGATTTGCTGGGGACTCTTGTCTCTCTCTCAGCTCCCACCCAATGAGTTGATCCGTATGGGGAAGAAAGGCTGGGTTTTCCAAACTCCCTTTAGATACGGTTTAACCCCTTCTGTTAGCCAAGTCAAAGCTTATCTTGACTACTACGGGGGAATGTCAGCATCTCGAGTCCATGCCTGTGACAGTATCTTTCAATCTTTCACATTAATCAGGCAGCGATCACAGTTTTTCTTTTCTGTTTTTTTTCCTCCTGGAGATGTGGACTGACCGGACCCTCGCAACTCAAACCTCCGCGATCTCCAGACAACTTTCTTCTCTCTACAGCTCGCCAGTCGATCCTCCGCTCTTGCATTAAGATCGTTGTAATTCAGCTCTTGTTGTGTTGTACACCGACACCTACTCTCTGAAGAGTTTTACGCTGCGAGGCTTTCGGTGCGTTGAAACACAGCGATGCGCGACCATGTTCCGTGCGTAAATGGCACCGGTACGCGTTCCCAAAAGTCCACAGTGTGATCCGACGTCCCAATCAGTTTCATTTGATTATTATTAGTAGAAAGGGGGTTACTTACTAACACGTTTTCATCACACACTGCATTCCGCGAATAAACAAACTTTGAGGGCCAGTGCAGCAGTGGGACAAATGTGGAGCCCGGCCCATCGAGGATCTGATTGGTCACCGGGCTATTCAGTCATGTTGTCATTCACCTCCACCTCCTCCCTCCCTCCATCTCCCCCTCCCTCCTTCCCTCCCTCACTCTCTCGCTCCCTCCCTCCCTCTCTCTCTCTCTCTGATTACGCACAGAGGATTCAAACGCTTTTTGCGCACCAGAGTGATCAGTGGTAAAGACAGCGGACACAAGTCTGTTCATCTGAATATAGATAAATTAAGTTTTTAATTTCTTCATTAAACATTTATTATTTTTATTTGGGGCGAATGGCTGAATCATACATGCACCATGAGAGCTAAAACCCATTCAACACATTGGTTTGAAAAAAAAAAAATCAAGAAAAGAAAAACAAACTTGTTTGGCTTCATATCAGGTTGTCTGTGAAATAAAACCAGTTCGAATTACTGCGTCGTATGATTAACAAAAGTTAGATGTGTAGTTGACTGTTTCTGGAAATGCTGGTTTTAAAGGCATTTATAATTGCTGTCGGTAATTGTAAAGTCAAGAAATAAAATAATGTATATTCTGATTATTATTATCTTCCTAAATAATTCACTAACAGGAGTGCGCCTTCCTTCAGTGGGGATGTTTTAAAAGGGCAAGATGTCCCACAGGAGCTTCATGTGAGTCGAGTAGATTTATTACGTGAAAAAGACAAACGAAGCTCTCAGTCGGGTTGATTTTGAGAAATGAAGATAATAATGTTACTATAGGTGATGCCTCGGATGCCATTATTTTTCACTGAATATTTAAAGAGCAGCTGCAGGCTAGATGGATCTGGTCCTCTCTTGTGTCAGCTATCTTTTAGTTTCGACTAGCCTTACTATTTACTTATTCATGAAAAAAAGGAAAGAGCAGGGGGAAAATCAAATACCTCTGATGGCTGAGTGGTCTGCTTTATCAATGCGTTCTGACAAAATAATTTAAGAATATATATATATTTATAGATATACTGCACATATATTGGAATTGTAGATTTATTTCTTGCAGTATTGATATATGTCTGAACTGTCGTAAAATCTGACCATGAAACCAGATCGAAATGTGAGCTGCGACTAACAAAATCTAACAGCAAATGATCGTTAATAGGGGAAAACAGGGGAAAACGTGTATGTGTGTGTGTCGTTAAAAAGCCCATGCAATTATGTGCACCAAACTTGAAACTGCTGGGAGAGGAAAAAGGGGTCTGCAATATTGTAATGTCGCAGGCGGGAAAATCAATGGCCAGTTAATTGATGTGAGTGTTGGTGTGAGATTGTAAACAGGGTGATTTGCAGCCCAGCCGAGCGGGAGACATTTTAAATGGGATTCACTCGGGACGGTGAGGATACAGTGTTAACAATCATGGGCTGAATGACACAGACGGACACAGTCTGGAGACACAACACACATGAGTCAGTGCAAGCGCCTGAAAAAGTTTTCAACTTTGCCTGAGATGATTGTTTCAGCCATTCAGGTGCATTTGACTCGATTAGATATCGATCATAAAATATTATCTATATAACATCCAACATAAATTAAATTAATGAATTCACAAATTGTTTAAAAAATGAAAGAAATTGATAAAAGATCATTCAGATGTTAAAGATTTAAATAAATATGCACCATATAAACATGGTGGATTTAGATCAATGCATCAAATATTATTTTTTATTTTCATATTAATTAAAACATATATTCTAAAGAATTTAAAAATATTGATTTATTAAATAACAGCACATTATAGTCCCAATATCCAACCAGTTGCTTTTATCAGTATGAAAAACAAGCTTTTCCTGAAGTTGATCACAGCTAAGTGAGAGAAGCCTTTGGCGCATAAAAAGCGCACATACGCCTGTTACGCGCAATCATTACTGTGCGCACCATTATCACACAAGATCCGGCCCCGGTGCCATCATTCATTATTGTCAGTGACACCTAATGATTGATCATAGAGCGCAGAAAAACTGCGCGTTTGAGCGCATAATAAGTGTGAGGAGGAGGTGGGTGGGGGGGGTCTCCCAAATCTCCCCGGAGTGTTAGTGAACCCGGACTCAGTGTGTTTCTACCCAGAGAAACCTCTTTTTTTTCTGTGTGACACCGGATTCAACACGTGGTGGGTTTCTATTCACGGTCCTGCTCCCAGATCGACGCGATGCCTTAAGAATTACAACTAGCTGGATCAGGCCTTCATCTAGGTCAGCTGCACGTGTGTGTGTGTTTGTTTGTTTCCGTGTGTGTGTGTGTGTGTGCGTGCGTGTGTATCATAATGAGAACCCCAGCAACAAGAAGAGCAGACAGGAAAAAACTCACAGCGGTTTATAAAGGATGCAGAGTCTCAAGATTTCTGTGTGTGTGTGTTATGACAAGAGAAGGACTGATTCACTAATTCAGTGTCATTATTACACTCCATCATTATTTGATAGGTTTGATTAACATGCCATCCGTTCATAGTATTTTAGGCCTTCTGTCAGGATGTAAAGTTATATGACTTCAGAATTAAGAGAGGCCTTATATTTTAATTTAAAAACAAACTGTTATATGTCAGCTCACTTTATTACATATCACTTATTAAATATATATAAAATAACATTTATGACAGATTTAAAGTATAATGTGCTGTACTTGAGGCTTATTTTAGATTAACAGTAAATGCCAAAGCCTTTGACCCCCATGTTCCCAACACAAATATCAAGAAGTGCACGGCCTTATTCATAGCATGCTGACGTCTTGCAAAAGGATTAGGAGCTTGATTAAAGGGATTGTTGTAAGCTGGCCTCATGCTCAATGAAATAAAGAAATAGGTCCGCATTTTCTTTGTACAGAGTCACAAACATACTGTCATTGTATGATTCTCAATAGTGCTGTAGAGCTTTGTTTAAGGTGTCCAACTGCAAAAATGTACATGGAAATTAATCTTACTACATTTAAATAAAAAAAAAAAAATCTTACAGGAATCACCACATAATTTATTTCCCTTTTTGTTTACAAATTTACAATATATGATTTTACAGTCATTTAAATTATTAAATCAACTTAGGTTTCTAAGATATGCAAATCAGTTGCAACAGAAACAGTCAATATTTCTAGTATGAAGTGAAATTACTTTGTCCTCCAGATAATCAGAATGCAGCATTTAGAGCTCGGTTTTGTCACTAAAGAAATCCCATTGAAAAATCGGCTGCATTAAAATTCAGTACCTGCAGCAGCAGAGAATAGCCTCCATTAATTAAGAGATCAGACCCTTTCTATTGTCCTCCAGCAGCCCTGCCACCACTTGTCCCGCAGATTGTCTCCCCCCCATTGTGGCCCCTGACAACTTCCTGCAGCATCACCCGATATCAATGGGCTGTGTTTGTTTTTACATTATCTCAGCTGAAGTTACAGACACCGCCTTTCAATCCTGTCTTGTTTGAGAGAAAACAAGCAAACATTCAAGGGTGTCACAGAGCTGTTAGAGGTCACTGACCCATCATGCAGACATGCACACGCACACGCGCACACACACACACACACACACACACACACACACTGTGTGTGTGTGTAAAAGTTTGCATGTGCTGCTGATACAGTCATCTGTGACACACAGACACACAGCTCACTCGTGATGACTGTGTGTGTGTGTGTGTGTGTGTGTGTGTGTGTGTGTGTGTGCGCGTCTTTGTGTCAGCTGTAGCTGCCCAGGTACAAGTGTTAAGAGATGTAAGCCAAAGGATCCCTGACTGAGAGTCTCGTCCTTCCAGTTATTAGTGAGAGAGGAAAGGCGGCCAGCACTGTCCTGACTGGTGTAACTGGAAACCAGATACAACAGGCGGTGTGCACTCAAAAAGAAATCCACATCCGCATCCTGTTACAGTTTGTTGGCACACTTAAGAAACATATGTAAATGTAATTAATTAATGAATAAAAATGATAACGATTATATTATAATATAGACAGATAATGTAGGTCGCTGTACTCTGTTGTTTACTAAAGAGGAAAGGAAATGAAAAACAGTTAAAAAAAATTATAAACTAGGATAGGATATTAAATAACTACTTGAATGTGTGAAACAAAAAAAAATCTTATTATTTACTTCTTTTAAGTCTTCAAAAATATATGCAATTTTCAATATTAAATATTAAAATATATAAATTCAAAATTGCTTTTACACACATTTCTAAACTCCTATATCTTGAATTTTTATTCTGTAACTTATGTTAAGAAGATTTCTGCCTGCTTCTCATTACTCAGCACCCAACATCCCTTTTTTTTTCAGAATAGATACTCACATTTGCAGAGATGCAATCATTAAATCCTCCAATTGTTATGATACAAATTCACTTGATTGTATCTGATTAAACATACTCGCTTGAGTTGCATTAACGAGAAACACCATGGCACTGGACGACCACCAAGAGTCCTATTTTGGCTCCTTGGCATTCTTGAAAAACACATTCTGCTTTCATATGACATTGACAAATGATATTTGGATGAAGAGAGATGCTTAGATCGTTAGATGTTTCGCAGAATGGAGCCGGATTACACTGACACACATCACTAAGACTGGAGGTTACAGAGGAACCAAACACTCCAAACATCTTGAAGAAATTACATCACCCTCCGAAAAGCTGAGTGTTTATGTATTTTTAAGAACCTGGAAGCAAAACTAAAAATTACACATTGAATTATCCCTACATTACTTCACGCGCTCGTAAACACAGAACGTACAGAGTATACACATGTGATGTCTGTGTCACAGCCACAAAGCAAGCCAGGCGAGAAGTGTAACCACACAACAAAGCAGCGTGCAGGTAACCACCGAGTGAGCAGACACGCCACGTAAAACAAAAAAACACACACATTCTTACAGTAAATACACCCACAAAGTTGAAACATATCAAGTGGTTTATTCGCAGCGACTCTGGGCACAAGATGTTTATCAAGTGCCGCCAGACAGCTGTGTTGGTTGGCCAGCAGTTAACTGTGTCTCAGACAGCCCCTTATTGCTATTGATAGTTAGCATCAGTGTCCCGGCTGAGAAATGGGGCTGCTATGGGCAAACGCAAGCTATTGATCTCCGGCTTGTCCCTGACCGGCCTGGAGGGAGGAGATGGGAGTGGAGGCCGGACGGAGCCTCTGTGACACTCGCAGACTCCCTGTCTGCAACCTGGGAGGGACATTGGTGGTGATGATTGTGTTCACAAAGTTGTTGGTCCTTCAGGTTGCTGCTTTGTATTTAACTTGACAGTCTGCATCCATTAATTCAATGGAACCAAAGTGATTCAGTCATAGTGAGTTTATGAAAGCCGTCAGACTGGGGGGAAATAGGAAGTTGTGCGCAATCGTTCACATTGGCAACGTCATTTTTTTCTTTTTAACAAAATAGTCACATCAGGTTTTACATGTCTATAGAGTTCCTAATTTTGTCACTTTTTCTGAAATTAATTTCCTATTTGTGGACATATAGACTAATTTGCTGGCACAAAGCAATTCACTTTGCCTGGTGTATCATTTTACTGTGCGACCGGTAACACGCAGTTCATCAGATGGCTACATTAGTTTGCCCTCTGCTCCTCCATATTCCCAATAAAGAAAATGGCGCTAAATATGACGTCTTTCCATACTTAATTACTCTTTAAAACAAGCACAAACACACAATAGACTGCATTGAGGTTTTGGTGGTTAAAAATGAGCAATCTGTTGGAAAAAAATTGTGTTGCAGGCTCAATGTGAGGTCCTCTCATGTGTTTGCATGTGTGTTCTTTAGCTCCTTGTGACCACAGGAGAAAGATCTAAATGTGTGTGTGTGTGTGTGTGTGTGTCACAGTGAAGTTTTCTGTGTCTGTTTTTGTAAAGTGTGTTATTTAGTTAACCGGTGACCACATGATAAAACAAGGAGGATAAAAATTTCTGTCGTGCTGCAAAAATTTGGCAAGTCTTTCAACAAGCAAAATAAGGGGGAAATGAGACGTTATTTAGCTTAAGCTGTATTGCTGCACACCATGTTTACGCCAGAGAACAGGGAGGTGGGGAGGTGAGGCGGGGGTGAAACCTGCCTGGAGGTTAAAGGGGGACTGAGGTGGGGCTTGTCATTCTTTATTTACAACACTTGTAGAAGTCTAGTCAGATACAGGACATCAGAGAAGTCGGGTCCCTGATGACTGGTGAAAAGACTACCTTGGGGGTTAAACTCAGTGAAGTTACAGCGCTGCCACCACTTCCCCAATGAGCTTCTTTCTTTCCTCGTCTCTTCCTTCTCTCTTCACATCTCACTCTTTCTCTCCTCTTTTGTCAGCTTTTCTCCCTTTCTTCCTCCTTCTCACTTTTTACTCAAATTCAACTAATTTTTTAACATTTTTATTTCCCTATTTGCAGAAACAGGATATAAGAGTTAACATTTACGTAGAATTGATGACATTCACCACAAGTAGAAAAGCTGGAGGAAAAAAAATTATGCATGTATTTATGCAAAACGCTTAAAAGCCACTTCAGTGCCCACTCGTGCATGTGTGTGTGGTCAAATGAAACAGCACCCTCCCTCTCTCTCTCTCTCAGCTCACTTAGGCTGTATGTCAGACAGAGTGGCAATCAGACTCTCTCATCGAACTCCACTGCCCTTTTGCTTTGCCTCATCTCGTCTGGCAAGTCGCCGCTTTGTAAACTCCCATCAAAATGTCTGGCGAGGGGACACGGCACAGATCTCCTTACCTTCCCACAAGGCCCATGAGATCCACCCACCATCCCTGATGATGACGTTACAACATTTAATAATTCTGTCTCTCTAGAGTTCCGAGTGTCAAAAAAATGGATTTTAAATCATGTCCAAAAACTCTGATGCAGGTATGCTCAACATACTCATCACTCAGGCAGACAGCTGTAGACAAACACTCACATACATACATATGGGGGACGGATGCACACGCAAACACACACACACACGCATGCACGCACACACACGCACGCGCGCGCACACACACACACACGCACGCACACGCGCACACACACACACACACACACACACACACACACACACACGCACACACACACACACACACACACACACACACACGCACAGGCCTCTTTTCAAAGAAGTTTGCTTTTTTTATTACTTCCTTTCCCATTCAGCGGCCTCCCCACTTTTCCAGAGTGCCCTGGGTGTGCAGTGAAAGAGCTGTGCTTATTATGTGCTCTGTGCTCTCCAAACCCAGCTTTGTTTTGTCCAGATAGCTGTTTTTTTTTTCTCTCTCTCTCTCTCTCTCCTTCTCTGTCTCTCTTTAATATTCAGGGTAAGAGTCTTGGCTCACACAAGACGGCTGTTTTCCCAGTTTTCTCCCCCACTAACAGGCAAGTGTGGCCCCTGTGAGTGTAAACATGCAGAAGGGAGGGACATCTCCTGACAAACATCACCAAGGATGTGCCACCCTGCCCCGTGTCATTCATTCTCCACCTGGCACCGAAGCTAAACTGTTAACACCGACGTGTGAGCGCCCGATCACTACAAGACTGCCAGCGACTGCACTTGCCTGGTCTACCTAAATCCACACCCACATCTGCTCTCCACACAAAAAGGGCTGCAGTATATGAGCGTATCATTGAATGTTTGCGTTTCTCAACAGACTTGTAAATGGAAAGTTGTCTGTGGAACTTCATTAAAAAGTCTGTGGTAATATCAAGTTACGTGCCTGGTTAATTTTCTTTTTAAGAACTTGAACACACATCAATCAAATTTCATGTTATATATGTATAACAAACCACAATATTGTGACTTCAAGTGTTCTTTTATGCTCTGCTGGAGGTCCTGGCTGCCTTAAGTGTCTGCATCTTCTGAGGTGTGAGTATGTCACCACCACATATTCCCCTACATTCATTGCACTTGGCAGTTGGACTGTAATGTCTTCCAGCAGGTCCTTTGTTTAACCAGGTGACTAACACTAAAGCCACCTCTCACTGAGTAGGTGTCTGGAAAGACTTGCACCTAGTAGAGAAAATTGTCATTACGTTGTAGCCCAGTATCTGCCAGTGGCAGCGCAACGCTAGCAAACAGCATGAATTAAGAGTAGAGCCTATACTTAAACAGAAGATACACTCCAAACATTGATAAGGCAGCACACTGCATGGCAGTCAGACCCCTGGTGATGTTAACAGCACTCTGCTATTATCACAGGTGCGATCGCTCACCAGCCCACAACCACATTTACATCTTAATTACCAGCCTAATCAATGGGGTTGCACTTTGACTTCATTTGTGACATTCATGAAACCTCATTTAAGTTGTAAGAATAGGCCATCGTAAGTATTGGTGGTAAGAGAAAAGCACCTATTTTCAACATGGGATAAAAGGTAACAAAGGAAATAAAAAAAAAAGGGGGCAGACTCCTGAATCCTCACAGGCATGATCACATCACACTGCGGGGTTGACAAAGTGAGTGCAGGGAGATATTTATGATAATTGCATACTCCTCCCAAAATGACAAAGCAAATTGTTGAGATGTGCAATGTGTGACAGAAAACGGATGGCTTGCCAGACTTGAGCTGGGTGATTTAAATGGCAAGTGATTGAACAACAAACTCGCATTAAGACCGTATTGATGAGTTCAGTGTTTCATTTGGGATCAATAAGACGATTGGTGGAGGCTAAAGCCAATACATGCAGCGGGGAGAGACTGCAGAGAAGAGAAGGAGAGAGATGAGAGTGTATTGAACTGCTTCAACATAGAATAGAGAAGGTGCGGGGATTTGTTTATCTAACAGGAGGCCTTAGAGAAAACTCGTGCAACATATAGGACAGACTATAGCTCTTAGGTTTTATCCATTGTGGCAGCAGGATGTCATCATACAGTGATGTCTGGTTAGCTTAGCAATCAGGGGCAGTTAATCAGCCAGAAATAATCACTCATCTGATTCTGAGTCAGAAAACTCGACAAAACTCAAATTACTAAAATGTATCAGCAAATTTCTGCAGAGGAAATTTAATGACTAAATAACAAAATGGTGGTTTGCTTTTCCTCACAATACTACAGTAACAATAGCTTCACAACAAAAATAAAAGTATTGAATTATACGTTAAAATAGTTAAAATAGTTAAAATAGCTAAATATGAGTAATCAATCATAAACAGTTTAAATAATTGGTTAAATGTAAATATAAAATGGCTGAAATGCCTCTACAAGTTACAGTAGCACAAAAGCAAAAACGCAGATATGATTAAATCAACAAAATGTACATTTTTACATTATCCACTTGTGTTAATTGTAATGAAGGGCTCATCTGATAGATGGTACATAAGACCACTGGGAGTGTTGAGCACATCTGCAAAATTTTTCTTCCAGAATCCAGGAGTGTAAAGTGTTTAAGCTTCTACACTTGCAAAAGACAGAAATTCACTGTGATAATTAATTCAAACCCAGTTTGGTTGGAGCAGGCTGCAAGAATAAGAGGCCCGGTACTGTAAAGGCTCCGGCAAATCACAGCTGTTTCATCACTCTCCTCCCACAGTGTGACAGATGATGTTAACAATGAACATTTCATCTTCAGCCACACTGCGAGCTTGCATACGACAGAGATGAAGTACATCCGGCTAGATGAATTACTGCATGGTGATTTATCATGACAGGCCAATAGGAAAAATACAAATGAACAATTAGCAAATTCAACCTTAATTAACCACTCCCAGACAATAGATGAGCTTGTAGAGCATGTGTGAACATGCTCTCAAACAGTCAAAGCACAAGGCTAATCTTCATGTAGTTTGTAGAATATTACAGTGTTAATTAGGGTTAATTGAATAATTTCCCTCACTGCGTACTGATTATGGATGTCAAACACAGAGAGGCTATTTGATTAAACAGATTGCTCTGGATAGAAGATGTATGGCTGATGAGTGAATGTGAAGGCGAGTAGAAATTCCTATACTGATAAAATGATTTTTTTTTTCTTCTAAAAAGGTCAAAATATGGCTATAAAAGTAGGCAGGCAGAAAATTATTATTGATCCTTGAACATAAGAAATGAATGTACTCCATTCAACAGTTCAACATATTGCACATGAACTCAGAGTTGATCAGATGATGTTCAAATCATAAAAATTACCGTCTCTTAAGTTTGCCTTGTTTGAACCACACTCACATCACATGTGTTGAGTCTTTCATTCAGCACCTGATTTGGGAACACGTTGTTTCCCAGCCCATCTCCTCATGAGTGATAATGCAATTTAGCAGGAAATACAGTACCGTGTGAGACCTGGATGACATGCATCTCTCGTTTCAACACTGGCTTAAAATTAAGACCCACAAGATCTTTGTTGTTAGAGAGCACACAAACACACACACATATACGCTGCTTCAACAAAAACAAATTAGGACATATCTCATAATTCAATGTCACCAAATTCAATTGCATTCAGGAGAACTCAATTTGTCCCAAGTCCTTAAAATAATGAGTTGATTTGAGTAAAAGTTCTAAAAATAATAAGTGTTGGTAAACAAAGCATTTTTCTGTTCTGAGATTTTGTAAATCACTGGGATTGCAAAGAACCCCCTAACTGAGGAAGCGCAGTAATGTGTGTCCCTAATGTTGGTGTAAGAATAGGATCTAAATTATAGCAGAGAGTGTTTAACTTGATGGTAACAGTAAGGTGAAAAGTTGCAATGTTTGAGTGAAAATGACAAGCTGCTGACAAGATGACAAGAGGAAGCCAATTAATAAGAGTTTGAGCAGTAAGAAACATTTGGACATTTTGCCTTCAGAATAAAGTGTAATTTATATATGTCTATCATAGCTGTTTGTGCATATTTCTTTGTGCGTTTTTGTTTTTGCATTTGTCCACAATGAACGTGTTTACTATGCAGAAATAGGATGATGCCATCATCCAGGGGGTTGGCAGCAAATATCTGGCTAACAAATGATGATGTGAAACATTGGCTCATAAGCCTATAAATCAGACTTCCCCCCACAAATTAATAGAGTTGTTGACAGTTGACGGCTGAGGAGAAAAACTGTAAATCATAATCTGGCACATGAAAATAACACAACTGGAGAGAAGACCTATGACTGAAAAATCCTCTGCCCGTTTCTGAGATTTGTTTTTCAGATCAGTTCATACATTTTGAAGAACAACCCATGTCCTCTCGCTGAGTGTTCACTGAATATTTTCATAATTTTATTTCATACCTACATCGTCTGCTAGTCTTGTGACAGAGCAGCAATGCATCCGTGCATCAGTGTCACATTACAAACAACTGAAGGAGAAATGGCAGCGCAGACTTATTGTTAAACGGCATGAGGATGACAGCGAAGATGAAGGAGGAAAAGTCGGTAAAGAGGGGGGGAAAGAATAAAAAGAGACAGCGGAAAACAAGGGAGAAAAGAGGGGGGAGGATGAGAGGAGAGCTAAGTACCAGGGAGCATGTCAATGTGGGGGGCTAATGGTGGGGGTACCAAGGTTGCAAGCAATTTCTCTTTGTTATCAAGTGAAATGACTCTGCAAATATGACAATAAATCACAGTGGAAATCAATCTGAGAGGAGGCGACTGTGAGCCACTGATAATGCATCAATCAATATTTAATGTTTAGACTTTAATTAATCCACAGGCGCCAAGCATTCTTTAAGTGACAAAGGGGGAGGAGAGGGGAAAAAACGAGCGGGGAGTGCTTTTGCATAGAATAGCTCTTATATCAAACAGAGACACTGAGCTGAGCCCCATCAGTCGATTTCACACAGCTTCCCTGTGTTGCTTTATCGCCTGTTCTCTTATTTACGAAAGCAGAGGTGGAATAAAAGGAAAAGTGTCTAGTTAAAAATATAGAGAAATAACTTTTAACATATACATAATTTGTTTTATCCAATTCTTAATGATGAATCCAAACCACTGTGGTGTGATCAAAATCTAATCAGACATCTATTT
This sequence comes from Polydactylus sextarius, assembly GCA_016801845.1. NCBI lineage: Eukaryota > Metazoa > Chordata > Actinopteri > Polynemidae > Polydactylus > Polydactylus sextarius. The sequence continues at coordinate 15,527,791 of CM028906.1, forward strand.
AGTGTCAGTTTTGGTTATTTGGTAATTTGGTTGGACCATGTTTACGTCAACTTGTGACACAATATAGCGCCAAGCTAACAAGACAGGACTGACCTGTTAGGTCCCAAGGGTAAAAAATGAGACCAAGGCCCTTATTACATGATTTATTCCATAACTTAAAGCCAGGCTGTACTTAAAGGTAGGTCGTCTGACCACATCGTAAGGCAGAAGTGTTTATAGCTGTTCTGAATGACCATACAAGAAGGTGAGGTAGAAATCTGGCAGTCATAAAGTGTAAGATGTAATTTTCATTTACTGTATATGTGGATACGGGGAAAATATGTGTACAGGGGACTGTCTTCTCTGGCAGACATTCACAGTATTGCATTTGTTTGTACACCCAAAACATGACAAAAATAGATGTGTGTGAGTTAAATAGAGCTTACGAGAGAAGTTCAAACCCTACTAACTTTCTCAAATCCACACAGTTGGCCAGTCATCGCACGCAGTGGGTGTGAATGTCGAGTTGTCAGTTTTAGAAAGTTACAGACATTGTAATGCTTCCCACATTGGAAATGACACATTTAACTAAATTAAACAGACAGATTGTTAAAATAGAGATATTTGTAGAATATAGAATGACAAGTATAAGTGTGCCCTGCAGGCTAGACAACAAAACACTGTGGCAACTAAAAGACCACAGATTGGACTTCTGAGATGCACCGAGAGGTCATCCACAGTACTGGTTTTGCTAAAGCCTCAGTTATGGTTTGATTACAAAGAGTGTCAGCTGAAAGCTTTCAAACTTTAAAAAACTCATACTTTTTCTGTCTTAGCAATTGTGGGAATGCAACTCCCAAGGCTGTGAGAAGACTAAGACCCACCTCGATACAGCAGCTGCCCCGACCTCCATACCTGCACACTGCTGACACTGCTGTAACGTCTGATTCAGAGGCTCTATCGAACAAAAATCCCTGTCTCAACAATGCAACTACAGGGCTGTTATGAAGGACCGTTTGAGCATGGAGCCATGCTTAGCCTTCACCCTCTGATCACACTGACACATCCCACAGGTACTAATTACTGAATCTACTCCACTGAGGAGTTGTGGGAGAAATAACATGGAAGACGCTTGACATTTGGATACCTGCTGTAAGATTCACAGGGATAATTGGGACACAACTGAGAGGGAGGTCCACCAAGTCTGTTTTAGTTGATAAGATGGCTTTAGGTAACTCCCCAAGTAAGGCACATCACCAAAAACATGACCTCTTAAGAGCACCGAGTGGGTCAGCACAGGAGGGGAAAAGAACACAGGCACTTCAAGTTTAAAAACTAGCAGCTGGTGGACAATTATTTGAGGAGTTCCTTGAGATGTGGATAAAAGGCTTACCCATAACAACTGCTGATTTTCTTGACCGCACATATTACTTTTGATCCATTGTGCCATTGCCAACAGATTTACAGGTCTTTTATCTTCAAAGAAGATCCATCTAGAGCTGGGTAGAATGTGCTCTGTTTCAAAGCGAAGCAAAATATACCACGAACGAGCCATTCTTGAAAATCAGCAGAGAAGTAGCTTGTGTTGAATGATTTTGATGCAGGTGTGTGTTTGTAGTCGTGAGTGACTGCAGCAGACACAGTATCAGCTGACACTAAAATTATATATGAACAAATAAGCTTGAAGTCTGACTACATTTTTTTTTTTAGCAGAGAATGAAACATCCTGCAAAGAGGAAAAAAAAACCTTCTCATTTCAACATGTATCGATCGGAAACGGAGGGGTGGGGGGGCATTAACTGACTTTAGTATTTAGTATTTAACTGACTTTTATGACAGTTGTTAAGTCATTTCCTGCAGCAGTGGTTTATGTCTTTGCAATAACCTCCATGAATGATGTAATAAGAGATTATGATACTTCCTCCCTCTTTTATGATCTGTACCTCTAGCTTCATGTCAACACACTTGTGTGTGCACACCTATGAATCAGAGTAAACCAATATCAGACAAGCATTGTCTTTAAATTTATTAAATGGGCTTATTGGACGTTGGCCCGTCTGATCTGATGCTGGTTTATTTGCAACCACTGATAAATAAAGGTTGTCTGTAAAGTGTGTAATTTGAGATGAGATATTCTTTATGTAAGATCTAATTATACAGTGAGTTTATTGTAAACAAATTCGTCATGGTCTTTAATGCTCGGGTTCTTCCGTAAGCTGTACACTGAGTCACACAATCACTATTAAAGCAATTCTTTATATGTAGACTGCAGCTTTAATTCTGACATTTAAATTACATGCTATACTGTATATAGAGATTATAACAAATTACTGAATTTATATTTTTTTGAGTAATATTGCTACTTTGAACAAAGAATAAAGTCAGTATTGACAATACATATCTAGATACACAGTCCACAATCTGATACAAAAATAAGACATTAAAACTATAAACTGACCTCTGAATAGAATGTGCTACTTTCCTCTTTGAATAAAAGTGTAGTTGATCTATTTATTTAATACTGACTATTTTGTCAACTTTTGAATTCAGTGTGTGAATGTTTCTATCCAAATCCTGCTGACTTGATCTATGACAGTACTGGTGTTTAAATAATGCAGCAGCCTAGAGAGGCCAGTTCGTCCACTCAGCGGGGGAACCAGTACTTGATGCTCCAGCATAAAAATGCAGGGTTTTCTGACAAAAAAAGATGAATGTGGCTCAATGTTGCCAAACCACAATGTGAGATTATCCAGAGAGACAGGTGTGAGATTTGAGTAGTGAGTTTGCTGCAGAAAGTTGTTGGACCAGTGATAGCTTTTGTAACTGAATGAAGGGTATTAGAGGTTTCTCTGCACACTGCTGCCGAACTAGCATCTGCCCATGGCCTGCATGTGTGGTGTTTGGGGAAAGGTGGTAAATTACAGGGTCTACTAGTCTACTCTACTCTGCAGGTGAGATGTTTAAGGGACATTTGTGAATTGCAATTATAAGTAAGGTCAAATTGTTGGTTGGTTAAATAATTACAAAGCTATTATTAAATGAAAACAATTTGTACAAAAATAATTAAACTAGTTTATTTTTTATTTAATGTTTTTGCAGTTTAATACATGGCATAATATTGCTTATATAATATCTTCTCATTTCACTTTATTTAATTAACTATTTGATGAAAATCTTCCAAAAAAATAAAAAATAAAAAATCTTAAGAACACATGCGTTCCATGGGAAAAAGAAAGCGTGAAACTCTGCTCTTAATCTGATTCAGTTGATCACATCCCCTACACACTAATATACAAGTACACATATAGAAATACAGACACACAACATGAAATGTGTACCAGGACACAGTTGGTAGGGGGAGAATCACATGAGGCATATTTACTGACTGTCACACAAGTTAAAAATCCGGAGGGCCCGCTCATTTTTTCTTCTTCTTATTCACAATGGCCCAGTGTATGAGAGGAGCAAGATAGTAGCCAACAGAACGTATCCAATTGGTCATGGTCATTAAAAAAGAGGGACTAAAACAAGCTACACTGAAACTGAGTTATTCAAGGGGGGAGACAGCGGAGTTGCCACTGGTTGATATATTGAGATGTATCAGTGTGAAACGCAAAGTGAGTAATGAAATAATCCAAAGTGTGAAATGCAGCAAGCTGTGGACAGACAGGGCCATAATTTCCAAGAGGCCAAGTATGACATTGATAACGGAAAGACAGCCGAGAGCCATATACGTCTTAATTCTCCCAGACATATGTGAACATATGTAACTGTATCATCAAATCCTCAAAATGCCACAGGCTGACACGTCTGCAGCCAATACCCTGTCTGAGGGAGGAGTGGGGTGGTGGTAATAAGAGCCTGCTGTCATCTCCTGTTGCTCTCAAAAAGTGAAGTGACAGACAAGATACTTTCTGCTGAAAGGACACAAAACACTGTCTTACAATTAAATATACTTACAAAAGATTACAGCAGGTTAGATATTATAGTGTTTGATTTACAGTGTTATGTGAGAGAAGAATGAACATGGTATTCACATCTGTTTGCATCTGTGTGAGACATCTACAACCACTGTAAAGTACGGCGTTAATCTCATCCCTCATAAAGTACGATACGTTCCATCTGGTTAGGGCCTTTGTTGTCTGTTGGTAACTTAGTGTCTTTCTAAAACCTGAGGCTCAGTTTGTGGTTTTATTTATCTTTTGTCATTACTAATTCTAAAAAAGGCTCTTCCAAGTTTACTTTGTTCTAATTTATTTTTGCTACTCTGTGAATGTCTGATCTCATCGGGAAGTGACAAAGTGAAATTTATCTGCGCATCTTTCTAACATAGGTAGTTGTGGAGGCTTGGTGTCACAGGATTTATCACAGGATTAGCTGCTAAACTACTCTTGCTGGCAATTTAAGCAACTGCTAGTAATGCTAGCTCACAGAGCCTCTTTCTGTTTTCTCTGTATTAAGCTGTTCACTCCCCCTATGGATCCCAGGTAGTGACCCTTCTGAAAGTCAGTTAGCAGGTTAGTTAGCAAAGTTGCTAATGAGAAAAGAAGTTCAATTTTTTTTTCCAGATGTTGTGTTTGTGCCATCGACTTCCATGTTCTACGAATCAGCACAACAGGCCTCTTCAGTTGAGTAACAGTTTATATTCTGACATAAAAGAGTTAAATTAAGGTGGATGCAGCACGGCTATTAAGCTAAGGTAATTTCTTCCTTTCTGCCCTCTCTGTTCCCTCTTAGAATTTGTGAGTCAAAGTTTACCAAAGTTGAAGTCAAAATGAAAAATTTGAGGGAATTTATTTTGCTGTCAAGGCTAAAACCACTAATTGCAACGTTCCCTTTGGAATACATTGATTTCGCTGTTATTAATGCCGCTCCGACCAGGCCTTAACTTTCTTTCCCTGAAACGTTCTTCCAGTTCCGCCCATCCTGCTAATACTGGCACAACCCCTACGTTTACCATAGGTGGCAAGCCCACAGTCAGGGGTTAAGTGGTAACTAGCTGGACATATTCCTGACAAACAGGATTTAATGCAACAACTCCCTGCAGACCTGTCCTGGTCTGAGCTAAGAGAGTTTCACAGAGAAGAATGTTTCCAATTCCTGTCTCATAAAAAACAACATCAGGGAGGAGAAGGTGAAAAGAAACAGGTGATGGTAGCTGCATTCACTGCTCCTGACAAAACTTTCCACACGAACCTGAATCTGTATGATGATATCACCTATTTTAACATCCTGTTGATTAATCCTTTTGTCAATTCGAAGCCCAAATTTGCTCCTGCGGATTTGAAAATGCACCCAAGCAATATACAAGCTGATTGCATATAAAGTCATAGGTTTGGTAATGGTGGAATATTTGCATGCATGCGTGTATGTCTTTGGTCAAGGAACTTTAGGAATGCTGCTCTGTCCTTTTGTGCAGACTTGTTCCTGTGCCAGGACGAGGGCCTTCTCTTTAATCCATACTGATTTGGTAAACACTGACGTTAAGACCGCTGCAGGCCAACATCTAATTCTGTTGTTTTCTCCTCCAAAGAAAATGTGTATTTCTTTGGAGATGTCTTGAAGCAGATGGAAATGTAGGGGGATAGATTTAATCTGACTAAGGCTCATGCTTTGATTGGACCTCAGATTAGGATTGCAGGCTAGTATTTTCAATAATTATTCTCTAGTTGAATTAAACATATCCTCTTAACACGAAAAACATACGCTTGCTTTGCATGTCTGCCCGAACATCTGTAGGATCACTGCTTTTAATCTCAAAATATTTATTAAGCAAAGGGAGAGCTCCGCATGCACAGATAGTGACTTTCATGAAATACACTCAGTTTACAGTAGCTGCAGTTAATCAGTATTGAAATGAAGTAAATGTAATCCATATTTTTACTTGAAATCTCCTCATCTGAACTTTTTCTTCTCCTTTGTGCCGGACGTTAGTATGACACAAGGGCCAGGGTAATGTTACAGCATTATTCTGTACAGCTGACTGGATTCATCTGCAATTCAAACCATCTTCACTCCTCCCTGCTGTCAAATAGACAATAGCCTGGAAACTTATCTCTTATATCACCTGCTCCTTGCTGTCCCATATCAAACATGTATACCTTTCTTCTTTTTGTTTTTTTGTCCCAGAGACAATCCAACCACTGGCTCGTTTGCTAATTAATGGCAAAGTGGCCGGGGCATTCATCCTCAGATCCCTTCTGTTTGTAGGTGTGGAGCCACGGAGCTCCTCTTCCTGTGGTGAATTAGGACCACTTACCCAGCCCGCTTAAGATCCATTGTTCTTTTTATCACTGACCATTTTAATAAATCTCAGGTGGTAATCTCACAGTGCCGCCCACCAGACGCCCTTTAAGTTGCGCGTAAAAGCAGTTACCTGCCACAACAATGGCCTCTTCGGCGGACTTTATCTGGCTAGTGTTGACAAAGAAGGCAGCTGCCCTGCTGGACATAAGGTCAAGCTTAATACAACCTGCCCCCCACCCCACTTGTAGGATAGACTAAGAGAAAGAGGGCTGGGTTGTACTGGTTAGGGTGGGTTGAAGAGGGAGCCCTTCCTCAGATTTTATCAGGAAAAGCAGCGGACCTGCTCTCTTCTTATCGCTGTGGAAATGACACTGTGTAATTCACTGTGTGTGTGTATCAGTGTGTGTGCGTGCATGGTTTAATAAAGGGCAAAAAAAAAGCCCAGGGCAGCAATGAGGCAATGAAAAAAGAAGAGAAAGATTAAAAAAGCATATGTTTTAGAAGTCATTAAGCGAGACTCAGCAGAGCCTGCTGTGGACTTGATTTACACTAGGCAGTAAGCTGTTGGTGGGTGTAAATAATGTATTAATTTTTAAAGAGATTTTTTTTCTCTCTCTTCTTTCAACGATATAGAAAAAAAAAAAAACATCTCCATCTGGTCAAGTGTGAAGTAGGACACAGCTAGATTAGAGAATGTTCTGTGTTATCTTATCTGAGCACAGGCTTAATGTCTCCACAATCAATGTTCCTCAACAAGTGGTTCATTAAAACAGAATGGCAATGTTTAATTCCATGTATTACAAATGTGAGCTGGCACAAAAACCGACAAGAGAGGGATGAAAGCGCAAAGAGGGATATGAATTCAAATTACTGTCATGACTTCAAATGGAAATGCAGAGTAAATCACAGTGACTGCTATAATTCTGAACACGTGTTAAAAGAAATAACAGACAGAAGTAGAGCTGAAATGATTCATTTATCAATTAGTTGAATGGCAGAAAGTAATTTGTAACTATTTTAATAAATGATTAGCTGTTTCACTAACACAGTTAAAACTGTTAATTTGAAGACATGTCTTGTGATGGATATTTTTCTGACCATTTTATTTTGACATTTTGTCGACTAAACAGTTGATTAATTAAGAAAATAAAAAATAAATTAAAAAAAAACTGAATAATAAAAATAATTACTTTCAGCTATAGACAGATGGTAGCTCATAATTATAATTAAAATAATGGACGGTGAGATTCCTCTAAGTAGGAACATGGTCTATGGGAAAAGTGTAATTTATTGACATACTTTTCAGAGGGCGTCTCACTGAATATTGTATACCTTTCAAAATGCTTTATTACTCTTATGCAAATAACTGAAAAACTGCATTTCTTAATAATATTGGCACATATTTAGACCCAAAGTGTCTTCAGCAACTTCCTGCCAATGCAGTATTTCTCTGTCACACTCTTGAGCTGCCACAGACATGAACTCAGACTTTTAAAAGAAGGGATGCAGGTCTTCTATTGATGTTCTAAAGTCTTTAAAGTCCCCTTGTAATGGATCTATTTGTTAAAAGTACTTTAAAAACACATCTGACTTGCTATCAGCAGTCAACAGTCTCATGACAGACTCGCCTTTTTACTGCCAATGAACTGCTCCGACACCGGACATGCTTTATTCAGCATCCTATCATTAATCTATGTGATCATCAGCATCCAGCAGGACAACAGGGACAGCAGTGCATCAGCCAGCCACATCCTGTCCCGTTCGTCCATCGCTCACGTTGCCTCGGCCCGAGTCATATCTATAATTCATGAAGGTCCTCTGGCTCTGCTCTCACGCCATTGCCAGTCCCTATAAAGGAGTGCAGAGGTCTAAAGCTGTTTGGTGCCAATATCTTGTCATGCTCAGAATTGCAATGGCTTGGCCCAGTGTTCATCCATCACACGGGCGAGGCGAGGCCTGCCATGATATTACCAAATATTATTAAAACTTTCAACCTCTGCGCACCCATAAATTAGGAGCAAATCACCAGCGATGTCACTACACGGTGACAATGTATGCTCTGTTGTAGCTGTGGAGTAATTACACACTTAAAGAAGAAGCGTGGCTGAGCATTCTACCATGAAGTGAGTGGACAGAGCCAGCAGAGAAAAGCTGACAAAAGTAGGAAAAGATTTGCAGTTTGGTTGTTACAGTTCCGGTTGTCTGTATTTAAGAGGACGGGGCTGGGGACTGAAGATTGCCACTTTGACTTCTGAAGCTTTCTGGGAAAAACTGGGTGGGGATAAGTGAATGAGTAATGTGTTTCTCCTTTCCCACAACAAGCACTGTGGAATGCCCTCAGGCAAAGCACTATACCATAACCCCGTCAGTGAACAGAAGACAGTAGAGAATAAAGAGTTGGGATCATTCAAGACTGCCAAAAATGGCTGTGGGTGCTACTAAACCTCATTTTTATGAGTAAGCATTTAAAAGAAGAAAATGTATATATTATTCTTTCACTAGGTCAGCCCAACCTGGATGTAGAACCATTGCCGGAGATGGAGAGACCAAACATCTGTTATTAAATGCAAGCAGGCTGCAGTGTGACATGTTTGCAGTCTTGTCCTCTTCAGATGTTTGGCCTACAGTGATCCACTTCAAACACTTGGCTTGTGTTGCTCTCTCTCCTGCTTAAACTCTCTCTTGCTCTCCCAGTCTCTATCTTTCTTAGTCTCAGTTGAGCTGTAGGACTGATACCCTCTTCTCCTTGACTCCTTCATTCCTCTCCCCGGTATCTCTATGCTGTTTATATTACTTTACTACAGCTTCAGCTCTCTCTTCACTCTTCACTGAGGTCTCTCTCTGTCAGTGACTAGTACTCCCTCTCCCCTGCTGTAGGTCCTCTATGTAACATCTCTGGCCTCGCGTGCTCCGTGATGATGAGATTTGATCCCCCATGCTGGATGATCCTCACCTGATATACCACGTCAGGGAGAATCTTAAGCAGGTTAACTTCTAAGTCTTAAGAAGAAAGGACACAGTGCTTCATTTTTCCTCCCTTGAATTCACTGCCACATAGGCTAAGCTGGCATTAAAGTTGAGCAATGAGCCCATCAAACTAAGTACTAAGTGACAGCACGCTGCTTGACAGGGTTTATGTTGTGCTTCTGAACAGAATGTAACTTTTATTGATGCGATTACGGGGGTGTGGTCTTGACAATACAAACTAAAAATCAGTCAGAAAGTTGCTTACAGTGGCATAAAATGATACTGACATGAGATCTGTGTTAAAGAGGACAAACAGGTGTATTTAAGCTGGGGCCACCTTCCAGGAACTGGGGGTGGAAGCTGGGTGAGGCTGGTGAGGAACAGGCCATGATAATTGATGGGACATCTGCTGAACTGCAGGTGTCTGTTACTTCACTCCTCTCATGAGAGTTAACAGATGACTTCACTCGGTGACAACATGCTGTTTATAGCAACAAGACAGGACAAGCGTATGTAAAATGTGAGTAAAAATTGAACAAATATACAACATTACTCCCACATGTACTCGAACAAATTGCACTTTGTTACTTTGAGTACATTTTGCAGCAGTTGGGTCACAGAACATTATGTGGTTACAGTAGCAACCGTAAACACTTACAGAACATTATCTTAAAAATTAGGCATACTATAAATACAGGACTCATCATATCAGTCTAAAATATACACACAAATCTGCAGCTAGTTATTTTCATCCCACATTAATGATTCATTCTGTCAAAATGTAACATAACAAATTACCAAAATTATGTCTTGAAAGCATCAAGCCGGGAGCCCAAATAAAACTCACAAACTTTATGTTTGAAGACGATATGATGCAGCAGCATCCGTGAAACTATAACCAGAAGATATTTATTTTTACTGGTTACATTGTTTTTCAACAACCATCTCATTTCTTAATCAACCATCAGTTATGTCTGGCCACTCAGGGCTAAATTAACAGCTTTAAATATGAGGAATTCATACCACATCAAACACTGCTTGGTACCTTATGATGGTTGACAGATTTGACATAACATCATCAGATCTGTTCATGAACAGACTCACATCTCATGCCCAGACAAACAGCTTTAATGCCCTCATCATGACTTCAGAGGAAAGGCATCGGCAATCCTTACATGAGAATGAACCTCAACACGGTTACATTTGCCCACAGATGAAGAAGACATTATTTTTTAAATACAGCTGGCAGGCAACTTAAAAGGGTCATTAGATTGGTCTTGTAATTGTTGAAAGATAAGAGAACAGAGAACAGGGGAAAAATGCAACCAGGACAGAGACAGGAGAGCAGAGGGACGTGGGGGAGGTGAAGGGGGAGGGGGTGCCGGGCCATTCTTCAAAGCAATATCAATTTTGCCATTAGTTCAATTTGAATGGATTTTCCTCTCAAACACTAAAAAACAGATGCTAAGAAGTTTTTCTTACTGTCTCCAAATGTAAAGCGGCAGAAAAAAGATGGAGTGGGAGAGAAAAAGAAAGAAAGATAGACACAGAAGGAAAGAGAGACAGCAAGAGAGAGAGAGAGGGGGAGAGCATAGAGTTCAGCATCTCTTTGATTGCTATCTTGGGGCTATACTGAGCAATTACTGGCTGGAACCTTTAAAGAAGCTGATTACAGGCAGTCACAGACTGCGGAGCAGACATACAGACCTGGTCTCAGGTATCACTCAGCTGTCTGCTGCCCATCTCACAACCATGCACCGCATCACAGCTACCGTGGGGGTGCCCTTTAGCAAGACACGTCAACCCCCAACTGCTTCAGTGAAGATCCTCAGTGGCCACTGGTGGATAAAAACATCCACATCTGGGCTGATGCCAACACAGGTAGGGGGCTCATTGTACCATCTGTAGTCTCGTCAGTACCTTACACTCAGTCTCTTGACCCTCCAGACCACATGCTCCAGAAATTCTCCCATTTAAGTCTCTCAGTTTCATCTGTCATTGTCCCTGGAAGTCAAAGGAGGTGGACAGTGAGATAAGGTGTTGGAGAGAGGAAAAAGAGTAGGGGAAGGGGCAGATCATTTGTTTCCAGTTTTCTCACAGCTCCAGGCCTGGCGCTCCTACTTCTGTTGATTTACGGCCTTTCTCAACACAACCACATCTGAGAGAGGAATAATTAGAAGGCTCTAAAACTGTGCAGTTTAGGGCTGTTGTAATGAAATTTGTTGGCCTGCAGTCGTGTTTTTGGGATGGAGTCAGGGATGAGAGGTAGTCGGCGGAGACATGGAGGACGTAGGTGATAGTCTGAGATTCCAAACAGTCATGTGCAAGAGAACAAGAGTGCACAGATGCATGCTTGCTCATACACTCACGCTCTCAGATCTCACCCTCTGCTTCCCACAAACTCTGATCCAGCTTGTTCGGAGAGCTTTGCAGCGCCTTTACAAGATCATTTTATTCCTACCAACTCCTTGTTATGGTGATTAAATATATCCCCAGTGCAAGGCATCAATTACTGGGCAGTGGAGCACCACAAAGGGGCCTGGCTGAGAGCTGGGGCTGGGGAGGGGGCTCGCCTGGCTGGCTGGCTGGCTGGCTGGCTGGCTGACTGGCTGGCTGGCTTGGCGGCTGCTGTCCTGGCTGCGATATACAAGAGAGAGGAGTTCCAGGCCTCGTCAGTCCCCAGTCCCGCTCCAGAGGAGAGCAGAGAAGTGCTGCAGGGCCTGGCTAAGGGGGAGCCCTGGCTGGGAGAGCAAGCAGCTGCCTCCTTGGCTCCAATGAATGTTGGAGCTCCAAAGGGAAGCCAGAACACCCTCAACTCACTCTGCTTTTCTAAACAATAACACCTTCCCATAAACAACAACAGCTCATCTCTTGTACTGGCTTAAGTGGAAAAATAAAAATTGAATCGCTAATAGCAGTGACAAAAGCCCTAAGCTGGATGTGGCGGTTACCCCATCAGTTTTATTTTGTTGAATTACTTAACCTTCCTCACAGCTGAAATGACTGTGTCAGGCATCTCTCTGGAAGATAAGTGAGAAAAGAAACACAACAAAAGAATGACGGCTATTACTGCCGTCATCTACAAACAACTATAATCTGGTCTACGCCATCAGTCCCAAAGCTATTTCCATTTATCTTGGGTGCAGGTTTTTTTTGGTGAATGTGTCACAGCCCTTGACCACTACTTCAGCAGCATATATCAGCAACCTGCCCCTGTCCCCCACACAAATAACACACACATACCCATTAATATATGTATGGACACACAAATGTGCTTTCACCTTTCTTTTTTCATTAGTAACATTGATCATTTCACAACAATATATATAGTGCTGCAACAGATACACACACACACACACACACACACACACACAAAACACATCATGGTAAGTCCAGCTAGATGACCCCTCAGCCTAGAACCCAGCAGGAATGGCAGCTATGCAGGCTGCCATTCTTTAATGGCACCTTGCCTCTTACTTACTGATCCTGAGGCATGCATCATTTACTCTGAGGCTACTGGTTTTTGTCCACCTGTCACCTGACCCCTTTCCGCCACAGTTGGAGGGGTGGGGGGCTCAGGTGGCATAAAAAGGAGGGTATACAGAGGCCATCACTCACCATCAGTAGCTGTATCACATCTAACACCTAACACTACACACACACACACACACACACACACATATATATATATATATATATATATATATATATATATATATATATATATATATATATATATATATATATATATATATATATATATATATATCCTAAAACTGCTACATGATGACATCCATGTAACTGAAGGTGAGAAGTCAATGAAGGAAGCAGGAAATGAGAGACCAGTCAGGACTGAGGGTAGCGAGAGGGGATCTGAGGACAGCAAGGGTGGAGTCTGGTATTAAAGATCCAGAAATGATAAAGTAAGTTTGTTTATTGAAAAGGATGCTGGTGTTTAGCCAGTCACATGATATCCATTTGAATGGAGATCCTTGATTCCATTTTACACAAAAGTCTGCTCTAAGACTTGAAAATGTAATTAAAACGTCATTAAAATCTGATTATTTTCAACATTGCATGCCATAAAAAAAATAAATAAGTGATGCTCTTAACAGTGATTTCAATGGCCGGATTTCTGATGAGTCCAGACTGACACAACCCTCTGCAAGTCTACTCCTTACAACAGTGCAACACTTCATTGGACCTTTTTTCTATATCCAGCCAGCCTTTCCCTGCTCACTTTCTAATCAGGGAAAGGGAGGGTTAAGGGGCGGCTGGCCAAGAGGACTGAAGAATCTTACTAGGATGTAATCCCGTCCAAGTGGCACTGGCTCTTTCTTCTCTCTTGTTAGGGCTCCTTTGTGAGGCTCCAGAGCTTGGGGCCCGGAAGGGAGCAGAGGATGTGCAGTGGATGTGGCAGTAAGGCCTGGGGAGAGGTGAGGGTGGGGGTCGGACCTGCACTACAAAAAAAATGCCCACTCTAACAAGCCATTTATTCCAGCAGTGGAATTTGCTTTTTTCCCTAATGACATCATTTTACTTGAATCAAATTATGGAATTATTTAAATTATGGAAATATTTATGCTGTTAAAATTCAAACATCTGTCGTTCTAGGATTTTCAGTTGATGGATTTTAATTGTGTGTTGGTAAAATGTTTGTTCTATTATAGTAGGACAGGCTGTTAATACCCTAATCTTCTTTTACCATTCCAAACAAATACCTGTTGCTGTTGATAAAAATGAGGCTGGAACTAATCTGCACCTAAAACTTAAAATGATATTCAGATATTAAAATGAAGCTATAAATTAGTACGTGTTTATACAGTGGTGTACAGTGGCTGCAGGGAGGGCAGATACATCCAACCCCTCGATATCAGTGGCAGATACATTCAACGGTGATCATATATCAGTGACATTAACAAAACACTGGTTTGTCATCTGGAAATCATTTGGAAACCTAGTAATATATGACAAATGGGTATGTATTCTATTAAAACAAACACATTGGAATCCAAAATCTATATATGTGCAGTTTTTCTTTTCTCTGCACATCTGTCTCCTCATGTATGAAGGGTCCACGTGCACGTCTCCTGCTTTCAAAATGAATGGCTTATGTATCCATACCGATACATGTGTATATATCTTTTTTATTGAAGCCTGTTTGTATGACAGCAGTGTCACTGGACCATCTGTGCATACTCCACATGATAGCGCCTGTCTTTCTGCTCCTCTGAAGTGAAGCTGCCTAGTTAGACAGACAGTAAAGGGGCGGAGGCGGGGGCTCAGTGGGAATGCCGCTCTGTGTATTGTTTGTAAAAATAAACCATCTGGACAAAGATATTTGAAGAGAATTTATATTAAACAGCTGCAAAAGCAAGCTTCTGTGTGTGGAGTGGTGATGCAACAGGACCACACCACAAGTCTGAATCTGATCATCTTCCAGAACGAGGGAATAAAGAAACAGGAGAGGAGAGGTTTGACTGGGACCAGCCCTGATACCTCCCCTGAAATACTTTGAGCCTGTCACAATGGAAATAAAAACAAGAGTGCTTGAATGTGGGAAGGGATCCACCAGCAGACAGGTTGAAGTAGTAAAGCAAAATTCTGCAGTGAGTTCTGTAAACCTGTGAGTGAAGGAAAGTCCTAACAAGTAAAGCTGAGACACTCACCCAGTTGCTGGCACATCACAAGGAGCAGATGTGGAGGGCCAAGAACCCTGCTCCATGCAAGCGGCCATCTGGCCAAGCTAAATATTGCCTCAGTGCACCCCCATTCTATTTGCCTTTGGCGCATTTGTATTGTCCATGGTCACACATAGGTACACTCCAATCACTGTCGACAGGGAGGGGGATTTATGGAGGTGCCATCAGGGTGATTAGTTCCACTGGTAAACAATGGCCTACCCTTGTTGTGTTTGACTCTGTGCGCTCTACAGCAGGCGTGAATGGCACGCAGCAGAACAGCACTCCCACTACTCAATGGTGTCTGTCTCTTTCTGCTAAAGTAACATCAAACAAACACTGCAAACAAAGGCGGCTACTAAACGCAGACACAGAATCAAAGGGTTGGTGTCTGCACAGAGGGACCGCGACACTTCACTGGTTCCAAAATGCCTTCTGCACAGTATGGCCAGCATTTCTGGACACAAACAATTGAGTGAAGCATAGCTGAGGAGTTTAGCCAGCTGTATCATACAAAAGGAAAATAATTACCACTTGTTGCATGTGGCTTGAGACATCTATAATAAAAGACACGAGTTAGCACATATGCACTTTTCTGTGTTATTAACTGAACTGCGTTTCATAGCTGTTTTTGGAATATGGACTTCAGCATATTCATGTGGCTGTACTGTTTAGTGATATTTTAATTTAGCAGGTGGCAGCTGAACACAACATTGGAATTAATGATGGAATACTATCCCCAACATGTGACTTTCACAAAACCCTGACAGTTAAGTTAAACTTTAATCTTGTCTCTTTAACATAAAAAAAAAAAAAAAAAAAAGCTAAATTAAAATAAACATTTGGCCTTCCCCAGAAAGCAAAATCATTAACTGATTAACTGACGTCAGCAAAACGCTACTCAACATTGTGTGAATCACTGTTTATATAAGTTCTCTTACATCAGCTTGTTATATTCACTGTGTTTTACTTGTTACGTTTCAGGATTTGTTTATGCCAAACTGTCTCAAATGTCAATCCAATACCAATCACCCGGTTAAAATAAAATCACAAAAATGATCACATTTTCCTTTTGACCTGCATGGACCAGTGAATTTTGGGTCTTAGTGGTAGGTAAGTCTTTTTCTGAACTGGCACTAATACAGTTGCAGCTTTGTCCTGCTATTTATTGGATCTGGAACAGTTTACCCAAGACACATTTGCTTAACTTGACTCTGTTTGTGCTCACCATTGGAGCAAATATTATAGAAATAATAATTTAACATGCTGTTTGAAAATTGTTTGGTTTGCAATAACATTTGTCTAAGTATTTTTAGAGCAGCTGGTATGGTTAATATATTTTTAAAAATTCTTCCTGCTGTCCTATCACATGTTCATTTTGGAAACACTTTAATTGACTATTTGCATTCTTACATTTTTCTACTTGGGCTTGCTTTATTCCAGCATCATATTCTGGGATACTGTATTTCTTGGCTACCTTTGGGACAGTCCCATTTGGCAATAAAGATTAGAAAAAACTTTACCCTTCATTTTTTACTGTGCCAGTGAGACAACTAAAACTTAAATCTGAAACTTTTGGGATGGACAAACATCTGCCTTAGGACGACGGATGAAATTTAGCAATTATGCTCACTCTGGTATATTTACATTAATGCTTTTTGATATGTTAATTAACGTGCATTGTCCTAATCCAATAAATAAATGAATAAATAAAATGCTTCCACATTCACACTGCAGTTACTACGAAGAATCTTCTGTCATCAGATTTCCAATTGTGTGGTCAAAATATCTACACCTGCTTTCCAGTCTAAAATTTCATCAATAAATTGTTTGGGTTAATATAATTTTATTACAGATACCCTACAAGACATTTTAGAAACAGAGACGCCCGTGAGACGACACAAATACGTTTTTTTCTTAAACACAAGCACCTTAACTATATTTAATAAATTCTTATCAGAATGTTTAACGTGAGAAAATATTATGAGCAGATATATTAATGGCATTTTTAATATAACTTTAAAATACTGACATTGGTATCAGCTTTACAAATCATGTACTGATCAGGTTATAATTTTGTCCTTTTTTAGGATGCATCATTTATACATGAGAAAAAAGACTTACTGTATTGACCCTGAATATAAGACCACGCCTCTTTTTCAAGACCCATTTTTGGAAAAATTAGTGAGCAAGCACATGACCTGTAGTAGCAATCATGCATCATCTAGGAGTAGATGTTTTGTGTTTTGTTTTGATCATTATTTGTTGGGCGGTTTTGCCTTTAATGATAGAGACAGTATAGAGAGACAGGAATGGAGGAGAGCACACGCAGGGAAGCTTTTCTAGATGGGGATTCGAACTCTACAGGCAGCCCCTAGGAGCGGTATCTAACATTTGTGCAAGTGTTAGCATTAGTAATACAGTTACCAACCACTAGCTGTAATGCACGGAGGACAATTATCACTGGCCCAATTTTGAAACTATGGTGAAGCGCCACAGTCTCGTCTGAGAAACACTGTCCTCCTCTGCTGCTTGTTAACTAAGTTTTCTAGCAAGTCTATCGCGGTCACATCTCTCCAGGTCACTGGTGTGTGTGAGAAGAAAGAAGAAGCTCTGACTCGTTTGGAGAGAAGATGTTTCACACCACCTGTTGGTTTAGACCCCCGGGTCTCTAGACCCCGAATATAAGACGACCAACTTTTTCAACTTTTTTCAAGGGAAAAAAAGTCTTATATTCAGGTCAATACGGTATTTAAAATGTACTTTCTGAGTAGAAATCTTGATGTGTATAGTCTGTAGGTTTCATGACAAAATTTGGAATGTCCATGTAATTAATATAATACATGCTTCCCAACTGGTTACAAATGTCCTCTTAGGACTGACAGCAAGCCAAAAGGAAGCCTCTTTCTCTCAGTGCCGTAGGCGTCGACTGTAGGATACAGGCTTATCTGAAGACATAAAAAACAAAAAAATGCATCCGTCATTAGTCTCACCTTGGTCTGCTTGCATCACAGACCAGGCATTCCATGTCCTCCTCTAATCATCTGAGGACCAATATCCTGCAATTAGTTCAGTTTCCACACTCTGCCCTCAGGTCCTGCTTCAGCCTGGGAAATGGGATCCAGTCCCTTCCTAAGCCTCGGCTTTGGTGCTACAGAGCACGACACACGCTCACAGTGCAGCCTGCCAGCCATGATGTGGTTGTTATCTTATGTTTGCATGGGAACCACATGTAGTCAGTACTTTCCTTTCATATGTGGCATGTTAGTTAGCACAGACAGGGTGGCAGGGTGGGCTGGGGATTAGAGAGACCCTCCTGCAATGATTAAGTCCAGTGTAATGTTAAAGTGTCTGTAAGCAACATACATGTCTGAATGAGCAAATTCCTGAATCGCAACATGTACAGCCTGCCCGCTATGATGTGGTTAATTCTGTTAATGTTTTCATGGGAAAATGTAAAAAAAATGGTAACTTTCTTTCATGTTGAAACATGCTACTTATCAGACAGAGAATATGTTGTACTTATTCCCACATGTATGACTCGCTGTATGAAGCAGCGATAGGGTCAGTCAGAGTTTGAATACACAGAAACTCTTTTGTCAATGACCATTGGATTTGGATCATATTAACTTCAAATAGCACACAAGCACACTTGTACAGTGTTTTGTATGATAGGAAGTGTGCATGCATGCATCAGCGGGCCTCTGCTTATCCCATCACACAGAGTTAATAATAGCAGCAGAATACTGGTCTTTAGAATGTGCTTTCAATTGGTTTATAAATTCTGCCAATTATGCAGCGGAATTCCCCCTGAGGAGTCACCTTCACTAATCTGCTTCAAGCCTAAGTGGAATCAAACAGGCCGGTGTCATGGAGTCAAAGACTGTGGCGAAAAAGGGTGCGGACAGCAGGCGTGTGTGTGTGCGTATGTGTTTGCCCATATATATATGTGTGTATATGTGTCTGAACAGAAGATGGCTGTCCTACAGCCTGGCAGATCATGTGAATACGGTAGGCCAATTGGATTAGCAGATTACTGCAAGATTTGCCCTATGACCTCTGGAAGGCACTCAGACAGCCATGTATTTGGCTGACTGACGTTGGTACAGGCTGTCGCTTCCTCACACACATATACACACAGGCAGGGTAGTGGCCTAACCTTTCCCTGCCTGGAAGGACGTAGATAAACAGGACACTATAACTTAATGTTCCTGCTTCAGGAGGATTACAAGTATGAAGGAGATTAGCCCATCCACTACAACAATAAGCAGGGTTAAAGCCGAGTATTCTCAAGTGCCAACCCTGTGCACTTATCTTTGACCATATGGAGGTATTAAAGAGGTAGATAGATAGCTACATAGCTAGATAGCTAGATAGATGGATAGATCATGTAATTTAAGTGACAATAATAACACACACTACTTTGATATCATGCCTTATTTATAAAAAGCTTTAAGCTGTCACAACATACGTCAACCTTATGTAAGTTTAACTCTTTTCTCTCTTTCATTCATTTGGTGATGTTGGGTTCACCAGGTCACGCATGACTACTTGTGGTTTGAAGCCCACCTCCCCATGAGAATAAAGCAGGCTTGTTTAGTCGCAGCAGCCCTAATGTGTGGACACATTTTCTCAGAGTCAGAGAGCGGTTGGCCAGTGGCCCTCGCTGTACCTGATGACCCGCAGATCACCCCTGCCACTCAATGATGTATTTCATTTCCCATGTCTCTTGGCTGACTGACAAATACAGGTTATTCACACATGTTGCTGCTGTTGTTCCTAATCCATTACGCAGCTCACATGTCCAGGTTTGCCAGTAGCTGTTCTCTAAACAAGCAGAAAAGACATAGCACCGCTGTTGCCAAAAGCCTTTGAACAAAATTACTTCCTCTCACACACCACGGCTTTAATTATGTGTTGGAGAACATAAAACAGGTTGGACAATTTGTAGTGGGAAATCATATTTCCATTGAAGGGGCACAGGACATAACCAATGATTTATAAGAGGAATGTCATAATTATTTTTCTCCGCCAGGCCAAGGATCGGGTTTCAGTTAATGGGTGTTGAGCTGAAAGCACTAATTAGGTTTTGTAGTCGACTGACACCGGCAAAGAAAGAGAAGGTGCCACAATAAATAAGTTCTCACCGTGTAACTCAAAGCCTGTAATTTGAGTCGATGCTCCTGTATTAGGTTGTGGGAATTATAAACGTCTCAACAAAATGCAGATAAGTAATTGCGAGGTGTCTCACCCATACTTTGGCAGTGTGGAGGGGCTCTGACAAGTATGATTACTGGAATAAGCCTGGAACAAAACTCACTGGGGGCTGTCGTATGAAATTAAAAAACACATGACATTTTACATGCTTGTGACTTTCTTTTCTATTGCTACTGTATACCACTATAAAAAAAAAACAATCACGCTATAATCGTAAATTTGAAACAAATATATTAAAGACTGTATTCTTACAGGAGTGTACTGTATGACCATGTGCTAAATCAACACACTAAATTTCTGATTTAGACACACATTCCTCTCTGAGGAATAATAGTAATATTTTTAAGGAAATTAAGACCCTGTATAAAGATGGATTGTTCATACTTGTCCAAACATGACATAAATCACTGACTAACTTGCAGGCAAATGTTGTTTTTCTTCTTCGTTCCCGACATAAAAAGCTATAAAATTATATAAACATAGACTGTTACCTTTTTCAGTCTTGCATGAGCAAACAAAAAGGTCTGGTGGCCTGAGCACATGACCTCCGAGGTTTGGAATTTTCCATCTCTCCCTCTGAAGAGACTTAAACATGACAATTAGAGAGAAGATCACGTGACCTCTGATTTGTGGCTATTCAGTGAGCGGTGCACAGACATAAACTGTTCCTTTTGGTTTGCTACAATGCAAAGAACCAGCATTGGGTGGTGGGCTGTGCCAGCCAGGTGCTCTCACCAGGCTGTCATCTTGTGAGACACACTCAATAGTCATGAGGGATGAAGAAGACTCTATCTCTCTATCCAGACCCATGGCCTTTAGCAAATCACATACACCCACAGCCAAGTGCCACCACCCTGTAAACAAACATCACATTCAACATGCAGGACATGGCTGCCCCCACCGCCCCCACTCCCTCCCTCCCCCGTTGACACTGATGGCTTACGTCCCTCATGTATTAGTACTCTCCTCTGGCTCTGCAGAACAAACTAGCTGGGCAAGCCAGGACACCTGATGGTTGCCAGCTCAGATATTGCCAGGACCTGAAGGAACACCTTTCAACAGCAGTTAAGATGAAAGTTGCTACAGGCTATGGATTTTTTTAAATAACAGGAACTACAGTAGGTAGTAATACCAAAACAACAACTACATGCAGAACTGTGTAATGTAGGGTTTCCACAAATTTAAGAATGTGAATATGTGTTGTAGAGGACTGATGTATTCTCGCTTACATCACTTCACATCTGTCATAATATCAGTCTGCATTTCCCGAAGCACACTACATCATGTCTGACACAACTGCAACTGCTCCAACATGTCCATAATGGAAAATTAACTGAGTAACAAAACCTCTACAATTCATTATGCCAAATTCAATCTCAGTCAAATGGATAAACAGACTTTTTGATTAATAACTTCTTTGATATTGCTACTGACAGAAACCACAAGATGCTGTTATTATCCCTTTGTTTTTCATTACATTTGCTGATGTGATAACAGATGTTGAGCAGATGATGTAAGCAGGGTTAGTGCTGTCTTATGCACATCCGATTGATTCAGCGGTAGCAGTCTCCTCGGTCTGCTGAGATCAAAACAACAAATGACATTGACAAACTGAATCATTCCATCTGAAACTGAAATGGTCCTTTCAATTGTTGAAAGCATGTACATGTACATGAAGACAAGTAACACAAGCAGATAAAACGTTTTCCAAATAAATTTTCATATTAAACATTTGTCTCTGTATAACAGCCAAATCAAACATGGTAATCAAACCTGGATTATTACAGCCAACTACACAGGTGCTTTATTTCTTGGCAAACTTTCTATTTGCAAAGCATGATGGATCTGTTAGGACAGTGGATAAAAAATTTACACAAAAAGCTGTTTAGAATCAGATCAAGTACAATGTGTGATTTTGGAAGTAATGATACTGCTTAAATGTTGCTTTTTTCATTTGTCTTCACCCAAACTAGACTGAATTGCACATTAAGAACCCTTAGAAGCCGTTTATATACAAAATAAATGCAGTGGTGAATGGAAAGCAAAAATCTGGGTTGCAAACATCTGGGTGATGAGTTCATCCATGGCGAGATCCGATTCTTCTTGATACTCACTGGATCAAAGGCTGAGAAAACCAATAGAGCGGGGCGGGAATATTCCTAAAACAATAACAAACTAATCACGCACCTAGTGGTGCAGAATTTCAGCTGTCAACTGATTATATTTGGAATAAATAATTTATCATCTGGTTTCTCATGTCTAATTATTCTAAATG
Source organism: Polydactylus sextarius (assembly GCA_016801845.1). NCBI lineage: Eukaryota > Metazoa > Chordata > Actinopteri > Polynemidae > Polydactylus > Polydactylus sextarius. The sequence continues at coordinate 15,550,156 of CM028906.1, forward strand.
GTCAAATAAACAAATATATAGATGCAATTAACTTCTTTGTACTTTATCCTGTTTTTTTTAAAGCGCACTACTGACTCATCCTGGTAAATTTACAGAAGCTGATTAGTTACTTTAACCGCACTGCAAAAGTCTGTTTTTGTCAAAACAGCTCCTGTAACAATCCAAAACAAAGTGTATAGTGATATGCCCCAGAGAAAAAAAGTTACCAACATTCAACTACACACACACGCACGCGCGCGTACAAACACACACAGTTATACAGTTATCCATTCACACAAACTCATTTCAGTAAACACACAGACATGGTAGATGAGATGGGAGTGTTAGAGAGGGACTATGTTATATATGTGCAAATTCACAGACAACAGCACATCCTCACTCGCATACACACACACACGGCTCTGCCCTTTTTCAACCAGGCAGCAGAATCCCCAGCCCCTGTCATTCATTAGTTTACAAAAGCTGTGTGAGGCAGACATGAGGTCACTGTGCCGCTTTGAAGACCGAAACACACAGACAGTGTATTAGAAGGTAAAGAGCATCTGACTGGGACCAAGACAGAATACTTATTAACCTGGTCAATGAGTGCTGCTATTGTGTCTCCTCTCACCTCCCTGGCAAGGAGGAGCTGCAATGAACAAGACACTGGGTGTGTGAAGGGCCAGACAGGTCAAATGTTTTCCCATTCCTTGCTAAATAATGCTTCCCTGACACTCTGAGAACATGCTGCTCCACCGCAGATTGTGCAAATATGACCAGTGATCTCAAACATTTTGTGCAACCATGCAAAGTTATTCTTAGAAAGCGTAATATGTAGACCAATTCATATGTACACATGTAAGCACAAGCTTGCCATAAGCACACACACTTACACAGACATACACACTCACTCACACCATGGTTGGTTGCTGAGTCAGTGTGTGAGGTTGCTGGTGTATGAAATGAGGGGAGTACCTTTCATTTCCTCCTCCAGTTCTCCTCATCTGCCAACAGGAGTATGTATGCCTCCCCCTCGGCTGTTTCAGCACGTCACTGCTGTGACTCAGAGCTAAGAGAGCAAACAGGAAGGATGTTAACCACTGTGAAACACACACACATACACGGAGAAGGAAAAAAAAAGTTGGTAACATGGGTCTGACTCGAGCAAAAACTGCTACAAATATATACATAGTGAGGACGGGACATGTGTAAGCACACAAGTACCGCCATGTTTGCACACAAGCTCATGTACACGTGTGCACACATACATGAGCTCAAAAAAAAAAAGCTCCACACACACTTTTCCAGTCAAAGTCAGGTAGAAAGAGTTCAAAGGTGTGACAGAGCGTGATTACTGGTGAGTCTAAGATGTGAGAGGTGGACAGATAGAGAACGGATGACAGTAAGAAAGATGGACACAGAAGAAGAAGGGAAGAAAGCGTGATGCGGGCGAGTCAGTCAGATGCCGTCACTCACCTCCATCCTCACCTGGTAACTCTTCTGTCACCTCATGCCATCACCTTGTCACCCCCGCGTCCGTGCCACCCTGTCACCTATCCCCTTAGCAACTGAGCCTGTCAGCCCGTTGTCATGCGACCAGATTCACCCCTGACCTTTTGTTTCTTTCATACACGCTACAGAAAAAAAGAGCCGACGCACAGGAGGGTGGGCAGTCGTGTCCGGACATGCCTATCACCCTAGATCACAGGCCACAGACATAAATGTTACAGGGGCCATAGATTTATGAGGGTGTGTAATATTGTGGGTGCACTACCCCCCGTTAGTTCTGTTACTAACACGGGTTGGATGTCTGGACTGGTCACACACACATACATACAAGTATGCACAAACACACACACACACACACACACACACACACACACACATGCAAATGCCATTAAAATTGAAATTACAGAGGCCTCTTTCTCTGAAAGGAAGAACTGTCGCTTTTGTATGTGTGTTTGTGTGTGGGTGCTTTAACATGTATATTGTTTAAGTTTCCCAAGAGGAGAAAGTCATTATATGACTAAATGTGACTCACATTTGCGTCAGTAGAACGAAAAGGGTTTTGTGGCTGGTGCTGATGGCAATTTAGGTGGAAAATAAATCAAGTAGGAAGAAATATTCTGTGTTAAAAAACCACATCCTGATTATGAAAATCCAAACATGATAGCTGGGATATGTCAGTGTTACCTAGGACTTATATTTATGTAAACAGCCTCTCTTGTTGACTGTTGGTTTTTGTGGTCTGTGTAAATTCTGTGTTCTTATAATATTTAACGCATGGGGAACCTCAGTAGCCCACAGGTTAGAAAAGAGTGCAAGTGACTGGAAACGTGCCTGTTCAAATAGTGTTGAGGTGCTGTTGAACAAGGAACCAAACCCCAAACCACTGAAGTGCTACTCAGTGGTCAACAGTAGAGAGTCTGTGGTTGAACTGGGTACTTTCATATGTGAGAATAGATGAAGCTGTGAAACACAGTGCTGCTGAAAAGTAGCCTGTATTTACTGAATAAGTAAAAGATATTTTAATTGTACATACAGGACGTTAAGAAGGACTCAAATCTAGATATTAGAGGAATACTCCGTCTGAAACACTTGACTTTTAGGGATTCCACAGAAACATTTGGGTGAGGGGGAGGTGAAAAAGGGGGGAGGGTTATTTCGGTTTTCTTTGTGCTGAGAGAAAAGCAGTCTGCCTTTTTATTTGTTAACATCTCAGATTTATATTTCAGCCATATGCACAACAACCCTGTCTCTGTTTCAGGAATTTATTTTCCCATGACACTGAACGTTAACCCGACCCTCCTTCACTTTGTTTTGCATCATATCAAAAATGTAAAAAATAAAAAGTTAATGTGTCATATAAAGTATTAACAATAATTCAACTTTCCTTTTGTCATGTTTGGAATGAATTATGAACCAATTTGACTTAAATGTACACAGAGGTGGTTATTTTCTTTATGCTTTATTATCTTTTTTAATGTTATTAATGGCTGAACGAGTAGAGACACAATCTTGGTGTTTATTCTTTGAGGTGGAGGCCTGAGGGTGATTTGTTCTCCCCCCAGAAGTTAGTCTGGGATCAAAATAACGTAATAGCAATTTTCAAAACTGAAATATAAAATTCAACCCAACCCAACACACCCATGGCAATTTTCAGCATAGTCCCTCATTCATCAATTTCCACCACAGGATCACGGCAAAAATATTCGAAAGCATGAGGCTAATGACGGGAAGAGACAAGTGAGCGCCCTTGACAGAGAGGAGCCAGTCTCTGTGAATTTTGGTCAGCAACACAGTGCATTATGCCACAAGGGCTGCGAGCCAGGGAATGCATCATGAAAACAGAGCGCAGCAAACTACACATGTCCAATCAGACGCCACGGAACATTACCCATAATCCTCTCGACAAATACATGCATCTGATACCATAACAACGCTCGACCAACACTTAGGAAGGAGAGTGTGGGACACATCCGTAGCAACACACCATAATTACAAAGAGAGCCAGGGCTGACTAAGTTTAGAAGACCCAGTAAGCAACCCCACCACCTCCCCCTCCTCCTCTCTCCCCTCTTCACATGCTCCCACACTGATATTTAACAAAACATTAATCTTCTTGCCAGTGGCTCCAAAGAATACTGGTGATGTAGCTTCAGCGCAAAGGCTGGGGTAATAGTAATTCCATTGTTCTGCCCTTTTATTTATGCCTTGGCTCTACCAGGCAGATGAGGTAAGTCTCTTTTTTCATGTTATTATTCAGAAGTGGTGATACATAAAGCCAGATTACACAAATGTCTCTCTGTTTCACAGCACTGCCACCTCACACCTCCCTTGCCAACGCTTAATGCGACCCCCCCACCCCCCCATCTCCTCTCTTCACCTCCCTCCTCTTCCCCCATCTCTCCACTGGCTTTCAATAGCACATTTCCCCTTTCTCCCCCTCTTTTCTAAATCACCCTCAACATTTGCATGTGAATTGCTTGTATATCTTCTTTTATATGATGCACCGACAACACTGGCTTTCGAAAAAGAGAGGGGAGGGGAACTCCAACACACAGACACACACACACCATCATCAACTCCCACCAAAAAAAAAAACAAAAAAAAAACAAGATGTTACTCTAACTCCCCTCCCAGGATTGGCATAGCAGCAGTTTCATTAAAAAAGCAGGGGAACAGTGCAGGTTTTATGATATGGAGACAAGTTCTTTTGTGCTCTCCAGAGACAAGCCCTCTGTCTGTCGATGTTACTGGGGCGATAATCCTGCTGGAATTTCTCCTAAGCACTTTTACTGACATTTTCAATTATCACCATGCCAGGGCCCGGTAAATGGCATTTAAGGGGCCCCGTCATCTCAATGTTGAATCATATTTGTGAATCAGACAGCATTGGAGTTGGACTCTGTTCTGTTTGCCTGAGGCTGGGAGGTCAGTATGGAGGTCAGTGGAGCTGCCATGTGCCAGTAAGGCTGGGTTAAGATGAAGGCAGTGGGTGACCATGATAGCAGAGGGTCCAGTTACACAACAACATACTCACACAGACACATTTACACTAGCACACACAAACACAAACACAGACACACACACTGCCAGACTCCGCCGACCATGCCTGCCTTGTAATTTACAACATCAGCATCGGCCGTCCCCTTTTCAAATAGTGCACATGGTCCAGACTCAGAAAACCAAACAGACAGGCTGACCTCCCTGGTGCACAGTGCACGAGGTCAGACTTGTTTTCCCTTCACCTCTGACTAGATCCATTTACACAGACTCCAAAAGCACTCTACATCTTTGTCTAGGGTTACATACTTACATCCCTGTAATAATTCAGACATGTATTGCAAAGAGATTTCTTTCTCTACCCTGTCTCCCCCGCGTTCTGTTTCAGTGAGCTCTGCTTTGTTTCAAAAGTGGATCAACTTCAAAGCAGTGAAATGGACAGATTGATAGTTGAAGATAAATGCTATTTCATAAGAGATTGAATTTCGAATCCGATCACTCAGATTCTTTTTTTTTTTTTTTTGCCTCCAACAGCCAAAAGCTGTAATGGCACCAAATAAGTCCTTTTCAAGACCATGCTGTTTTATTAAACAACAAACAGCCTTACATTGTTGTGTATGATATGGAATAGAGATAAAAGATGAAACTCCTAATGCGGCTAAACTGGAGCAGGAAAAGTGTTTGTTTAAATTAAGATCACAAAGTATGTTTATAAGCGCGGGCATGTTCCACTGTGTCAATCCACTGTTGTATAATCATATCTTTTACATGAGAGGCACCGATTAACCAGGTCAAATTTCTTGTGTACCCACTGTACTCAGTCACATTGTGATTCTGATAACATGACAAACACATGGCATGCTCGACATCTCGCTGAACCACAGACAACCCGAGAACAGCTGTTTACATGCCTCCGTGCGTTCTCTCCTCCCCGCCGAGCTGACATCATTCCTAGCATCTCCTCCTTCCTGTGTCTCTTTTGGATGGGCTCTGTTATGACAAGTTTAATTGAGGGTTGTCAAGCCATAACATTTCTGTAAATATTAGACTTGCCAAGAGCGTCAATAAGAGGAAATGGCCTTTACTGTATGTTCTTCTCTCAGAAGCACAATGTGTGCCTTTGTAAGTGGATCGCCAAGAGGCATTTTGATAACCTACTTTTGTCTCAGTAAGCCTGCATAAAATCTAATCTAATTCTCATTATGGAACTGTACCCACATAGCACATGCATTCTCTATAGCATTATCACAGATGAATTTGAATTAGAATATTCACTTACAATAAACTGTAAAAGATAATATAATCGTTTCTTGTAAATTGGGACGATGTTGCAGGACTTGAAGGTGCAATTCGGTGTTCGGAGTTAAATATTCAATAATATTCATCAGTGTATTTATTTGTACATTGTGTTTAAAAGTCCAGAAGAATCTGGAAAACAAGTCCCTGGTGTGAGGATGTGGTTTCAATTGTTTGAGTAATTTCCTTCCATCAAGATTAAATGACTGATGTTTTTGCACTGTGGTAGAATAGTAGCAAAGCTGACATCATCTCTTATGTCTGTGGATACAAAAGCCTCCTCATTGATCAAGGCGATGACAACCTCGGCTATGAATGTTCATGTGTTATTCTAATCCTTTTTGCTATGTTTAAAAAGCACCTGGTCCAGTGCACACTGGAGGTTATTTTGGGTTTCATAGGGGGGGGTTGATATGGAGGTACGGGGATGTAGAGAGGAAAAATCTTTCTTTGAGTCATTAGTGAGAGCCTGTGTGATTTAAATGGGCATATGTGTTTGTGTGAGGCCTCCATTGTGTGTTTGAAGAGTGTGTTCCAGTAAGTGACATGGAGCCTTACTCACCTGGGGGGGAAGGGGTTGAGTCAGTGTGCATCATCACTCATGGCGAGCCAAGCAGCAGCATTTAGCAGCTCACTGCACTAATACTGATGTGGAATTTTTGTTTGAAGAAGTAGTGGTAAACGTGAGGTTAAAAAAAAAAGTGTGATGTGGTGCAAATAAAGTTGTTTTGTAATCCTCCTGATGAGTGCAACTGAGGTGCAGAGATTAGAGAAGCAGGTTTGAGTTATAACATATCTGATTTACTTCCTTACACTGCTTAATAATCAGTAAGCTGTTTGTTTTTTTAACAAAAAAATAGTTTGTTTTTTTTTAAACAAAAAAACAGTTGGTTTTTTTTTTAACAAAAAAACAAAGTGTAAATGCGAATTAAGTGTCTCAAAAATTATTTGCTGCAATTGTGCTTTATGTAAGAGGAAATGGATTTCATGGATTTATGAAACAGTGCTGGGCGTTTTCCAAGATGTAATTATGTTGTGTAAATAAAATGATGATTTAATAAAAAAAAAAAAAAAAACAAACTCATATATATATATATATATATATATATATATATATATATATATTCACATAATTGAACTGCTAGTGAAAATGATTGCTTGATGCTTGTCAACACCTGTGGGATAAACAGAACCGTGTGCATGTCTAGAGTCATGTAGTTTGTGTTACTTCACAATGACATGACTCACACTGCAAAAGCAACAGGAAAATCACAAGCTGACACACAATGTAATAATATAGTTCAGTTTTTCAGAGAATTGTACTCGTTCTCCGTTTCACCAGAGGCAAGAAGCAGTTTGTTTCAAAGGTTGAGACATATACAGTACTTCCTCCAGTGAGCGATAAATACATTTTTTTACATACATATACTTGAATGTCCAGGCTACATTTGCATGTAAACAGAAGTTAGAAGTTAACTGTGATGAAATTAAATTGTTAACAATGGAACTTGACAAAATTACATTAAATGTAGCAAATAAAAGACAAACAAAACAAACAAAAACAAACAAAAACATCTCTTAAAGTGCTGATGATTCAGTTCAAATCTGACTAAAGAACTTACACTACGGAAAATGTCATCATCATAAGTGGCTCAAATGTATCTCCATTAACACACCTAAAGTAAGCATGCACGCCAGTCTATTATTGTCCCACTTAAAGTATTCAGGTTGTTCAACAGTATTTTTTACTTGTTGTACATGTTGTTTATAGTACATGAATATTGTGTGTGTTTGCAATGCAGAAGTGCATATTTCAGCATCTCCAGTAAACATGGTCGTCATGACAATACTTTTCTCGAGGTTCCAGCTTGTCTGTGTACTCTAAAGCACACAATGTGTGTTCAAAAGTCTTCCTTTTGAATAAAGTAGATGAAATCAGATGATGTTCCTATGTTGGTATTTAGTAAGAGCTGCCACTGTTCTAGTAGAGTGCAATCCAAGATCCTCAGAGTTAAGCATGTCAGACAGATGAAAGAAGACATTTCAGTATTTATAAACTCAAAATGCCCATTTACTGTCTAAAGACATTTCATGAAGTCCAACTTTACAATTGAGTATAATAATAAATAATCGGATGAATTAATTTCCCAGCTCAGTCTCTCTTGCTTGTCAGAAGTACAAGGCAACAGCATCAGCTCAAGAGCCCTTCTTAACGAGAGTCTGCCAGAGATATAACTCAGCGCTCCCGCCCCAATAACTGATGAAATATGAAAATTGACAGCGCCATCAGGGCGGCCATGCCACATGTTTACGAGTGGCTGTCTTAACTGGCTGCTTCTGTGCTCCATAAGTCATACGCAGAGTGCTCATCATAGAACAGGGATTTATGAGGCCTGAGTCTGCATATGACCTCCCCCATCAGCTGCCTCGCTGCCACAGAGGAGGAATCATTATCTCGACCCAGCCACTATAAGCTTCATAGACTTACTCAAAGCAAATTGGCTCTGGGGTCCAGTCCTCCTGTAAACACAGCCTGATACTTGTGTGTGTGTGTGTGTGTCGAGGAAGTGAGTCCAGTGATGATGAAAGAATATTTCTTATTCATTTCTATTACTCTGTAGATCAATAACTGTACACAGTCACTAGATATAATTCAGATACATTCTAATTAAACCTTTCAATACGAACAGTTTGTTTTAAAATAAGTGATATGCTCTTTTAAAGATACAAGTTTAGGATCCAACTTTTCAAGAAGTTAATCTACAAAGGAAATATGAAGGTGTAATACTTAAGATTACAGTGCTGGCTGATTTGGCAACAACTGTGGTCAACATGGTAACAGCAGAAGGGTTTCATAATACAGCATACACAAAAGTTTGTCAGAAATGCAATGTCAGAACATCTGGTGTATGTTTACAGTGCAGCAAAACAGACTGCATCATACTCACTGTCTGAAATCACCATAACAGCTCGCTGTGGCAGCTCATTAATCGTCTATTACTACGTGCAAAATTGAAATCGAAAAACTTCACGGCTTTTAAGAATTCTTTACTCTTACAATGTAAGGATCAAAAGTTTCATTCTACAGAAATCTGCGATACAGAAATACAGCATCATTGTTCCTACAAGAATTTCTTATTTATATCATTAATATCATATAGTTGAGCGATGTTCTAGGGTCCAATGCTACATACCTTTACCAAGTTTTGTGCAAATGAGTGTTTCTAGTGTAATGCCTAACACTGCTGACACTAACACACAAAAAGACGCAGGTAAAAACATTAAAAAAGTTGTTCCTTTATCATAACAACCCAAAGACAGGCTAACAGATCAATTCTGTGACCATTGTGTGGACAACTTTCACACTTATGTGAACTTATATGAGTATCATTTCTGTATCACTGCCACTCAGTGAAAGCTTTTGTAATCAAATCTAAAACAAAAATAAATCTGATTCACAGTCGCATTTCCTTTGTTTTGTCAAGTCCAGCACAGCATGCAGGACTACATGGTTGGTTTGTTTGTAGTTTTGCATTGAGAAGTTGTGGCATTGACAGCGAGTTTGGTCAAGGGAAGTGCTGAAGGCAAAGAGCCAGCAGGGACTACAGCTATAACAACAGGGAGGCTGAGGATGAACACTGTATACTGCTGGTCATGTTGCCTCCGGGCTAAGTCCTGGGGCAGCATGACCTGGATCTGAAACAGTTATAACCAAAGCTTGGACTCCTCACCCATATCAACACAGGAAAGACTTGCTGTGTTGTTTACTTGGGAGTAGTTTATTGAATACTGTTGAGAACTGTAAAATTAAAAGTACATGGTGACTTTAAACAGTTATTATTACAAAAACTAACCAGACTCTAAACCTGAACAGGCTGAAATAGAAGATACTGGGGGGTGAATAGGCCTTTGAACACCAGCGTGTCTCCATCTATGCAAGAGCCTTGTCCTGCTGCTACTGAGACTGACATCCATGCAAATCATAACAGAAATGACAGACCAGGCCACCCCATCACCCACCCAGGCAGTCATTTCAGTCAGCTTGCCAGCCAGCCAGTCAGCCTGCCAGCCCTACTGACAACAAGCTACCCCACCCGAGGTTCCACCCCTGTGCCTGCATAGACAGACAGACTGGGACAAATTGGGACAATCCCCCCCTCCATTACCACCCACTCTTCCTCTCCATTGCGCGCCACAGCAGCCTCTGCTCAGGGGGCTAATTCCATGTTCAGATCACCATTTGTACTTATTATGCTGACATAATTAATCCCCTGTTGTGATCAGCGGGGGCATGAGGGCCTCTCCGCTCCATTGGCCTAGCCCTGCCATGACACAGTCGCTCCCCCCTCTGCCTCTCATAGAAATCTGCTACCATCTCCTCTGGCTATAGAGGTCTTCTGTCTGCCTCTCTATAATCTGCACTGTATCTGTTCATGTAATTGTTTGTCCCGTCGTGGACTGACAGGCCGCCAAATCTGTCAAACAGTCACATCAGCTCATGTTTGCATACTCACTGAGGAAAGTGGAGCAAAGTTCTTCCACCATGGTCCCAGGCTAAAATGGACACATGTTGTAACTAAAAAAAAAGTGAGATCTATATATGATTTGTCTGATTGTTGTCCTATTTATAATGGATAGCAGACATGTAGCTACATCTGAAATCTTGGAATATGGATTTAATTTTAACTGCTTTCCCCTTTGGTAAAGTCAAGTTAAGGGCAGAATAGCAAGGGAGGGGTAAAAAGAGACAATGAGAAAAGAGGGGTGTGGAGGTTGGGGTAGGGATTCTCATGAGGAAAAAAAAACACCAGCTGGATTAATAAATCCAACCAGTGACTGTGTGCACATCTTAAAGTGTCCGACAGATTAAAACGCAACTACCTCAAGTTGTGAAACATATGTCAGCAAGGCTGAGCAAACACTGGCTGAATAATAACTGAGAAGATGAGTGCTGCTGTTGGCCCCAAACCACCGCTCAGTGACAGTCTGGACCAGCACTCCAACTGCTGCTACCTAGAAATCAAAAGATCCGATTGCTGAACTTTGATTACTTACAGAGGGATGCCATGTATGTGTATTTGTGAGGTCATGGCTCTAAAAATGAGAATGACAAATATACAATTCTGAGAAATTATTTCCATTTCCAATATCATGCGGGCTGAGTAAATACATAGTATTTAAGACAGACTGTGTTTTGCAGGAAAAGCTCTGGTGAGAGATAAGTATAACTCAAGGTCACTGAACAAGTTTCTGTTCCAATGGTAATTTTGCATTTGTGGAAAGTCAGTGAGGAGAACGCTTGAGAATTAACATCCTGACCATTTGGTATTAAAAGGATACCGGGGCAACCAGAACACCTGCTAGTGTTGAGAAGCTCCATGTTATTCTGGCCAGAGAAGAGAATGTACAGTCAACAGGTCTGTGTGTACCAGTGGAGGAATTCATTACAAATACCAAGAAAAACACATGAAAGGAAGAAAGTTCTGCTTCATTGTGAATTCTGTCAAATACGAAGGCAAAAGTGGATGCCAAATATAACATAAAGCAGTGGCCTTGAAATGCATAGTCAAAGGGTAAGAAACACACATTAAGGCTAATTTTACGTGTGTGGTCAAGTGCAGTACATGTAGTTAGGTTACAGCATGTCTTTTAAAAATCATTTTTAATAATCAGTCTGTCGTTGCTCTACCGCTTAATGCCATCAATGTCAAATTCCAGGAACATTTACTCAAAACACCCGTTACCCCTTCATCACAAAGCCCTCCCCCTCTCTTCCCTCCCATCAAACCCCCCCTCCCAACTCCTCATCTTTACATAAAAGTTCAGGCTGCATATTAAAAGGAGCTAAAATATTCACACTGTCAAAGGTGGTCAAAGGCTTCTGCGTTCACACAGGAGCTGACAAAGAGGAGGCACCCAGCGCTTGGCCAAAAGAGCACTGCTGAAATAAATCAGCACATACAAAGACACAGAGAGATAATGGGGCTGAAGCTGGGCCTGATCCAGAAACAGAAACACACTGCACACCAGAACACACATACACATACACCCGGAGCGCCTGGCTGGGAACAAAGTCTGTGCATAGATTAATATTTATTTTTGCAGCACACATTGTTCAGTACATACAGTATCAGGAGACTAAAAACATCATAACTCCCCCAGTGTGCAACCTTGCAGTGAATCCCATGACTGAATCAAACAAATAACAAAAGAAAAAAAAAATCACAGATGGTTTGACATGGGGGAGTGAAAGAGAGGAACAAGGTATCTCAGAAACATCCATTGAAGCGCCATGCAAGGTACCAGATTGTGACTGTCAATTCTACACAATAAATGCTCTTAAAACAAGTTAAATTATCAGATGATGTTTTGTTCATGTTTTAAAATAAAGCATTTCAGTGGGTTTGTGGGAGAGATGAAGACATACCATAATATTTCAAAAAGTCAGTGCAAGTCCTGTGTTTACAATAAGAAGGCAGAGAGTGAAGCAGACAAATGACTTTGACAAACTTTACAATTCACTTTTTTTTTTTTTTTTTTTTAGAGGAGGCCATTAAACTTATTCTGTGCTAATTTTAAGGGAACCTTTTAAGACTTTAAACATCTAGGTACCTTCTGCTGTGAACACTTAAAGATCCATTTGTCATTAAATTTGTTCCTTTTTCCAGAAATACCCATAATGCTCCTAATACTCAAGATGAAACAATGTTATGTCTAGAATAAGATCAGTACTTCAGTTGGATGCAAATAATCTGCACTTGCAGTGTTTTTTGTATTTTTAAAAGTATGTCACCTAAAGAAAATACTTGACACACTACTCGTATAAGCTGTAAGGATGACATTAATCACAAAAAGCTCCTTTTGCACTATACTCATAGATGCACTTACACTGAAAATTAGGTCAACAGGCAGAGCACCATACTGCAAGTACCTATATGGTGCAATCAGAACGATTGTAAGGCCAAGACCTCTTGGCTATTTAGCAAAAGAGGAGGGGCCACTAATGTATTGTCAAACATGTGAAGGACTTGGGGAAGGTCACATTATCATTGGTAATGGCACAATTTGTTTCATTTCATATAGCTTGACACATAGAGAACAGTCAAGAAAGAAAGAAAAAAAATCATATTTAAGCCAAATGAGCAAAGCAGCTGGCAGTTATTTGCTGGATGTATGTTGGAACTGTCATTTCAACAACCACGTGTGATTTGAGACAACACTACTCAGTAAAAAGTCCCACATTACACCAGCAAGTGTACAGGGTACACAGTGTACTCAAGGTGTGTGTACTTACTGAAGTATCTGGACATACAACAATTGGCTCTACCAGGTAAGTCCACTTGGTTTAAACAATAAGCAATGTTACATTAGAACGTTTTGGACACACACCTGTCTCACTCTTACTGAGCGGCCTAGTTAGCATCTACCAACAGACTGCACCTGAGGTATTTGGGGGACATCAAATAACAAATAGCCTCCAATCACAGCATCTCTACTGAGAGGAAGTGATTTCCTCACATATTTTTTTTAGTCCCGGGACTAAAAAATTGCAACCACTTAATCATCTGGATCTTCTAAAGTATGTTAAAGTAACTTTAAACTTACAGTGAAAGTCCACTGAGGCTTCAGCTTAATCTTAACTCACTGAGGTACTCAGAAACTGGGGCTCCACATTTACGCAGCTTTTTATTTGCCCCTATATCAACACAGAGAGGAAACAGAGGCCTCCCTGAACTAATTTTGCTCATGAACACTCAGTCATTTGTTGAGCACCACACAGCAGGCCCTGCTGTCTGAGGCCCAAGGATTAAGGCTCAATATTTGTAAACCTCAGTTGGCTTTAGTGCGGAAATGGGGAGTGGAGAAAAATGGGAAGCCTTGGCAAACCAAAGTGTGAAAACTATCAAATTGTCAGCCATGACAGAAACAGTTACACACACTGGCTTCTGGCTGACACAGAAACAATACACTGTGAAATCTATGAAACACTATGGCCTTGTTTGCATGAATGTGGGTGGGTGTGAGTTTATAGGTTTTTGGTTTTTGAGTGCAACAAAAAGCAAATATATATACCTAATAAATTAATAGGCCATTTATGATACGACCAACTCTTCCCAGTAACAGATGCTCCGATTCATTCTTATTGCTTCATTATTTTGATTATTTGTCTCTTGTCTGTAATATTGTTGGAATATTTAAAGCTCTTTACGTGAAGGCCAAGTGCCTTCACTTCCCTCATAGTCTTTAACCTCTTCCACAGTGGAATATACTCCCACAATGCACATTATCAACCTCACAACAGGCCCATAAAGTCCTAAAAATCCCAGGGCCTTATTTCCAGCTGTGACACACAACCCAGACCTACTTAAGTCCTCTACTCTGACCTTTGTTTGAAAAGTCTCTTTCAGCCTGAGGCCTGAGCAGTAAATTCATAGAGCTATGAAATTAATGTGCCAGAGAACCCATCTAGTCTTTCATTAATCACAGCCGGAGAAGGGAAGAGACAGGTTACAGACTCATGTATTATTTTCTGTTTTTTTTTCTTTCTTTACAGTAACTTTTTCTTTTGAAACAGGGAAGATTGTGTAATGATTGCACTCAGTATTAAGTGTGTTCCGCCTATCAACGTCCGCCGTGTTGTGAAATAGAGAAGGTCGTGCAGGGGGGCAAGCACATCTGACACATCTGTGTTCAATGGGATCAGAACAGCCTTAACGCTTTAACCTTCAGCACCTATAAAATGCACACACATGCATCTATACATGCATTTGCTCGAGCACGCATGCATGCACACACACACACACACACACACACACACACACACACACACACACAAATAAACACTTTAATTAGAACACTGAACTGCAACTTTTTTTGTCCATTTGTCTTCTGTGGTCAAATGTGCTTCTACAGTTGCCTTTGATAAACAAACTGAACCAAGGTTGACATTGAAGAAAAGCAGGCAGATGCACTTTGTACCTGTGAAGGTGATGTGAAGTATATCCTGCAGGGTAATTCTACAGGCAGTGAACCATAGCACTGTCAATGAGGCGTTGTGTCTGGTTGTGGGTATTAAACATCAGTAGTGTGGCCGGCCACTCTATGGGACGCTCGGCACAGTACTTAATTACACATGTCGTGAGCAGCAAGTGCTCAGAGCAGGAAATGACAGCCGAGTGGCGCTCACTTCAAACGCAGGGGTAAAAGAGCATTCAATAAAAACAGACTGAAACTCTAAGCAGGTCCTAATGGCCTATGGGTAATGGATCAGAGGGAAAGGGGGATGCACACAGGCTATCGGGCAGAAAAGTGGCCTTTACTTAGATATACTAAAGGAATGACAGAGTTTTCATTTCAGAACAAGAAAGATATGACAGGTGATTGGCATTTTAAACAGTAAAGTTATTATATGATTTTAAACGGAGAAATAAATGCTTAAATGTAATAAATGAGTCCATGGCTGATATTATCACTATAAGTTTAACTGGGGAAGAATGGCTATGAGTTCACTTTAGTTAGCTGGTGGGAAGTTAAGACAAAAATGGTCAAATTACAATCTGGTTAGAAAGGAGTAATAACTCATTTTGCTGCGCATGTGTGTGTCTGTGTGTAGATGTGGGGGCTGGGCTACTCTACTAACCAGGCGGCTGGCGTTTCTCAAAACTTTTCCAGTATTTCTTTGTCAGTTTAAATAAATCATTAAGAGTTTGACCGGGACTTTAAATAATAATTTGGGTTTGATGCCTGGTGGTTGGTGTAGAAATATATCTCTCTAAAATTAAAATATTAGAGGTAAAGCAATGCTGAGGGGGCTACAATGAGAAAAAATATAAACAATCACAGGTGTTTGGCTCTGCTAAAAATACTGAATTCTGTCCGAGGTAAGTCAGAGGCCAAGTAAGACAGATTTGGAGAAAGAAAAAAAAAGGTAAAGAGAGTGGATGGAGTGGGTGTGGCAGAAGATCACAGAGACATTTGACTGGATGGGCTCTGCTACACTGGCTCCAGTGATCTTACAAGTGGCACATTTATGTATATCCACATATCTGCACACATGCACGTTTATCGTAAGTCTTTTTGTTTTTTCTTTTTCTTTTTTGTGTGACTCACAAACACTGAGCTCTGCCTCCAACTGCCTCTCTACACAATGGCCCCGCTGTGCTGACAACTCAACTGGAAGAGAGCTTAACCTTTGACCCCTGGGGTCAACTCATTAATACTAACACTCCTCCCTGGGATGCAAATGACCAACTTATGAATAATATGATACTGAGATTTTATGAATGATTGATAGGACACTGCCCCTTAATGTTTCACTGCATGCAATGGGTTAAAAAATACATAATACTTATACATAAGTGTATAAGCTGTACAGAGATCGGCCATTTGAATCCCAGCTGCGATGATCATTTCTGTGTGTCATTCCCCCACTCTTCTTCCCACCTTGCTGTGTATCTTCATTTACTATCATTAAAGGCAAAATGGCCAAAAACATCTTTAAAAAAAAAAAAAACATAAATGCACAAACAAAACACTTCAGTCAAAGTTACCCAAACTATGAAATGTTTTTGAAACTCTCACTTTAGTTTGAAGCAGTTAAGAGATCATTTAGCAACCAAACAGCATAAAAAGCAACCGTGGCTGCTTGTAGAACTTGTTTCTTTTAAACAAAAAAAGGACTGAAATATAAAATAAATGGCTGAGAGTCACATTGTAATTTATTGTATATATCTATATTGTATTGTGGTTTATTACTGAACTGCACAGATGTTGAATGTTCACAAAACAAGCGGAGCAGCCATTGTTGAACTTTGCAAGTTGTTGTTAGCACTTCTCATTAGGAGAAGAGTAGTTACAGAACCTCATAATTTGAAGAGCCTTAAGTGTGCAGATAATGTAAGGTCACTGTCGAGAGCGAAGAGGCAGGCAAGCCTAATGTTTAGCTGTATGTAATTGGACAGAAGTGTAGGAGGCAGGTGTGTAGCCATTGTTCACTTTGATGGGATTATTTGCACCTCTCAATGCAGAAAAAACAGGTATCATCAGAAGGCAGTCATCTAAATTTACAATGGCTGGATTTAGGTTTTCCTCTCTTTCTACCTCCACCCAGGTTCTGTAATTACAGCTGCTCTGTAATTAGGGGCAGAGCCTTCAGGACCAGGGTGACTACTGTCTACTTTAAAAAGGTTTAGCAAAGTACAAGACTTCAAACTGGGGGATGGGGAGAAAGTACAACACTCCTGTTTTGCTCTTTTTTATACTCAATCTCTGGTCTGAACAGTTGTGGTGATTAAATTCCCATTCTCAGCTGAATTTAATGCATAATGCTATTAAACATTGTTAAAGAAGCGTCAAAACAAGCTCTGATCAAGCTAAATTCACTTCACTGTTGAAATATGACCAGATGTGATGACTTTTAGTTTTTCTCCAAATGATTTGTCAGTGAATAGGTGCACAGGAAGCTGTGATCATGCGCCCTGTCACTTTGAGTGATGGACTTTATAGGGAAAGGTATTATTAGCCAAAGCCCTGACTGTACACAGAGAGAGCATGGAATTAAGGACGGATTGCCTGGGTTATGTCTGAGTGAACTGTGTGTGTGCGTGTTTGTGTGTTTTGTGTAGGTGTGTGTATGATAAATAAGGTTAGCGATAAAGACTACATTATGTCATTCCACCCACCTGTGAAGTCCTGTTTATGTCCCAGCCGTCTGAGCAGGAATTTATCACTCCTGACAACAGACTGCTCCCTTCATCAACAAATACAGTACAAGTAACAATTACAAAGAAACATAATGAAGGTTGTAACCCATACTTTATGATGATGGCTGAAGCAAATAAAAAGAAATAGAAGTGAAGTATAAGTGCGAAAAACATAGTAACCATGAGCTGTTTACAAAGTCACGGTGTGTTTTTTTAGAAATGTAAAGAAATTTAAAAATTCTACAGACGTCCCTTTACTTAACTTTGTTTCCCAGCAAAAGTCAAAAGAGGATTTTAGGAGCGATCTGATTGTGAATGAAAGAACAAGATAACAAGCAAGTTCGTCGAGTGGATAAAGTTTGCACTGACAATGCAAAAACCATGCATGGGTGGAGATGCAGAGTTCTTTTCACCAGCAGAGTAGAGACAGAGGAGGCAGCACATTGCACACATATTTGTTATCATGAAAAGGCACCAGAAACAGGACTGGCTCAACGTGCTATGGTGTCCAAGGAGTAGTCATCCATAACGATGGGCCTGAGGAAGGAATATTTATTGGAATTGGCTCATAAGCAGTTTATTTGAGATTATAATGTATATCAAGTAACTGAAGGTTTCAGTAACTGTGTGATATATAATTTAAATTTCATACATAAAATAGCCAACAATGTGAATCTAAGTATAGATCTAAAATGACCAAATCAAGTCGATTTTGATATATATAAAAAAAAACTTTGTACAGTTAAGTCCCTGACATCTGTAACTACTATTATTTTCTAGCCACCCAGAAATGTGCAGTAATAAATGGTTGTCAACTGTTTTTGGTTGAATAAATGGTACATTTTATACTAGCTTTCAGAAATTAGTCCCATCATAAAGATCAGGTCCCACCAACAATAAGAATATCTTTCTGCTACCATACGTGCCACCAAACTAGAAATATAAATGGCAGAAAAGGAAACATATGCTCAAGTCAGACGCACTTACTGACCTTCCATGCCAGGGTGCTCTGTTAGCTAAGCTGTAGGGATTTGCACTAGCTCAACATTTACACCATATGGATGCTTTATTACAGAGTAATGATGTGTCTCTCTGTCTCCCTCACTTCTCTCTCTAACTAGAGATGATTTGAAAAACCAAACAGCCTCATGTGTAACCAGGTGATTAGAGAGACTTAAGGGGGATTTAATAGAATACTGCAGAGGAATGTAGAAGCATATTTCTGCAGGCTTTATGTGAATCCCTGTCAGACACGAGAGCACCCTGCAAATGACTCCATATGGAGTCATTAAATCAAATACAGTTTATTCAGTCATATTCTACTTAATCTGAAGCTAATAACACACACCAAAGGTACAAGTGAACAAGATAAACATGAATGTTACATCAATGCAACAAGACATTTCACTATCAAAATAATACATGAGGTCAGTTCAAGGTATATATAATATCTGCACCACTACAATAACATGACATAACTTATCCTGTGTATGTTATGAATCCACTAAATAAAGTCTAGTGTTGAAGTTACATTTGAGCAAATGAAAATAACACAGCGAGCCATTTCCTAACTAATTTCTTCAGCTATACCAATAGCAGTAATTGGATTTATATTGAAATGAGACCCAGGCTGCTTATTGATTTTAGGTACTGCATATTAGCAGGGAATAATCAATAAAGTGGATTCAGTACTTATTAAACAGGAATAGGCTGGGATGGCCTTTTTTCATTTGTCAGCCAATGACTGTTAATCTCATAACCAGTTGTGGTAATGCATTGTTCCTAATAGGAGCATATTACTATTGACAATGGGTCAAATTACAGCAGAGGCATCGATTAGTTTATGGAAATTTATATATTTGTGGAACAACCAGGGCTAACTGCCCTGAGGTTCTCACCAAATCATTAACATGTTGATATATAAACATATATTTACAGTCTTGGTATTTTACACATTATTTGGATTACTTAACTACAAATTCTATTTACGAACACAAATGTTCCAGAGTGAAATAAAATACTGAGACAATTTTCCACACAAGGCAGAAATGGTTATTGTGAGCTGGAGCTTGAAAAATCCAACCTGCTACAAAGAGAGAGAACCTAACTGAAAACAAGAATTTAGGGCAATGCTGTCAGGCCAAACCAAAATTACAGCTGGTCTTTACTTTCTTTATCAGCCTCTAAGAATTTTCGTCTCGGGGAATTATTTGTAAAGGGTCAATTTGCAAATGAATGCGATTTCAGTTGTGAAAATATAACTGTGGGCTTAGTTTGGGACACTGGGACAAACAGCTCTGAGACAGAAGAAAGAGAACATCTAAATTTATTAGTGATCTGTGACATTTTTCACCTAGAAGCCAAGGCAACTGGACTGTCGCGACTGAAATGAAATTAGTGCTCTTCTTGAACTGGAGAAACAAAAGCGTCTCCAAAAGCAAGTGAGGTCCCAGTCTGGCACAGTGAGGTCAGCAGGCTGAGGCCTATAGCCAACCCTAAGCTGAGCTGTAGTGCTGTGTGCAAATCAACTGCTTTTCTCCCATTTCATTTCTCATGCGTAGCGTTTGTGCTCCTCTTTTCATGAATGTAGGACCCTATCTTTGGCCCTCCCCTCTGAAAGGGCCTTCCCGGTGACGAAGGTGACCTGCCACTGAGAAAAAGGAGGACCTGCCATGAACTGAGTGTCAGCCATTAAATATGATTTCGCCCCTGAATGGCGCGCAAACACATTCAACCACTGAAACTCATTAAGCCCGCATAATCTCTCTTTTCTTAAGCATAACAATGATTTCAGCTGGGAAATGCAATGGTTTTGGGGAGCTGAGCCATTGGTTTGAGTTGCATTCAAAGTAATAAATCAAGTCCAACCTCACATCCTGGGCCCATTTGCCTAATTCAGCGCCTCTCACCATACTGGTCAATTAGTTTAGAGCAAATATATTCAATACACAGAGCAATTCACTGACAAGGCATAATAAATCCTGTGGCTTGGACACTGTCCAAAATAACCTTTTGCTGCTTTTCTGCCCCTTTACAAACTCTACAAAGGTAAGGCAAAATGTGACCGTTAACGATCAAGAAGTAACTAACAATCGTGTATGTCGATGTAACTATGATTCAAGGCTTAAACTAAAGACCATGTTAGACATATCATACACACTGACATACCATGTGGTAAAGCTCCATGTTGTTATGGAACCTGGTCTTGTGTAAACTCAAATGAGGCCACTGGGAGTGAGAGAGACGGAATTATGAAGGTGCCAACTCCTGTCTGACAAAGTGAGCTGCCTGTTTGATTTCTCTCAAAGCACTCTCACTCTCGTCTTCTCCATCTCTAAAGGCCTGTAGTTTTCTTAATTATTATTTTTATTTCTTTTTAACAAAGTTTACGTCTAGCATCTATTGACTTTGCTTCAAAGCTTCCAGAGGGAAGCTAGTGACCCAGCCTGCTAAATTACAGCCGTGTGGACTGGAAGAGGTAGGAGCAGCTGTGAGGACGGCTCTCAGTAGTCAGACCATTGTAATCTGCATTAACCACATTGCAAGGGAGTGCAAGGGGTCAAAGTCTTTAAGTGCCTGCAGGGATGGGTGCTTGTGGATTACATGTTATCGCTCCAAGAGGCTGTAATAATTGTACAGTGCTGCTTCCTCACTACCTGTTGTTCACATACAATGATTTATGTTAAAGCGTCCTTTGTGAAGACTGTCTTTATTGATGGGATCTGATCTGATAGGATAAATCCAATTGTTGATGAGAGAAACAGTGGGAACATGCATTTTTTCAGATGTCTCAGAAAAAGTTTTTTTTCACATCAAATGCTTATTATTATGAGCTGGGCAGATTTATACTTAACTTAGAGGACTTGCCACTAGGATCAATGCATAAGTAATTTCTTCTTAGTAATACTGACAAGATTAAGCGCATTTCCTGGAAGGTGTTCTGGAACAGCTTTGGAAGAGGGTGCATCCTGAGATGATCTGCTCTGTCTTCTTCGACAGAGCATTAAACAGTGAGAGGAGGAGAAGTAACCCTCTTACTGGCTGGCCTCGGCTCAAGGAAGTCACGACCACAGAAGCTTAATTTTTTCTGCACATTTCAATATGTTTTCCACGCACACATCATTTATCAGACAGAAATGGAGTGAAAATAATTTCAAAGAATTAATGAAGTAAAGTCTTGCCTTCCATTGAGACTATGAATTATTTATAGCTACATTTCAGAGTGATTGAAATTGCGAATTAATCCCATTAACCTCTCTGATGGCAAGAATAAAAGCATATGTCTTGATGAATGTTTGCTAGGCTCAAATTTAGTGCCTTTGAGAGAAGCTTTTCCCAGGCAAAGCCCAGCAGACAGATTGTATGCAGTGTCGCACAGAGCTTATATAGACCCTCACAGTCTGTCTGAGTCTGTGGAGGAATGACATAAAGCTCAATGGAGGCGTCTGTCTCCCAGCTCAACACCCTGTCCGATCCTCTCCCCCGTATACCACCGACCCTGTGATGAATGCATGCAGGGCCCTCTCCCCCACATACATCTGACATTATTAACACAATATAAAATGTGATGGAACGCTCTGCCATGCTGCTGGGGCCCCACTGAACCAGCACAGCACAGCTACGTTGTGATTTATTTCCACAACCATGAAAAAGAAAGCGTGCCATTAAAATCACAGGTGTTTGGAGGCCACACGACTCACCGGGCGCGATCGATAATGTCACTCTTTTACATGGCTCATTTTGAGGCCAGCGTGGCATCATATGCCATTAGTGAGGCCTTGATCTATTGAGGAGCAAACCTCTGTCTGGCTCTAAGGCTATGGGCGTGCATAGATACAAGCTGACAAGGTGTATGCACATGCATGCACGCCCACTCCTCAACACACACATGCATACGCTCACACAGAGCTCGTGTTTACAGTGGCTCCACCTGCACTCACACATAATTCAATGGAGCTAATGTAGGAGATAATGTACTGTAAATGGCAAGAGCTCTGATTGATACCTGCACTTAGAACAATTACTGGTGTAAAAAGTTTGGGAAAAGACAAAAGTTTGTGCTACTTACCTTAGGGTTACATACTGTGGCCCAGGAAAGTGATTTGTTAGTGTTTGTTGAGCGTGTTCCCAAGGCTATAAAGTGTGGCACCGGCAACAAATAAGGACTAATGTTCTACTACTTCCAAATGAATACTTAGCACAACCTGTAAAAGAGTGTGCTGTCTGTGTCCTCTCACAACCACACAGATTATCAGCAAATTATTTAATGCAATTCCCAAATGTTTCCAATCCATTTCACATTTAAGCAAACAAACAATTTCCCTGTTTTATGGGAATATTAAAAAACAATTTACAATTTTAAAATTTTTAAACAATTTTGGTATAATGGCATGGAAAAAGAAATAGAATAATGATTAAGGGAATTAAAATGTGCATGTTATAACACTGTAATCTAATAATATAATCTAATTCTACTGTCATTTAAAAATGAAAGAAAGACAATCAAACTCTTGGGGCAAACATAAGAATGTTTTTATTTCCATGCTAATTCCGATATATTGAGGTAAGGTATGCAAAACATTTCTGAAAAGGAAGACCATTGTTTCTGCAGCAAGTCCCTGATAAAATAAAAAAGAAGATTATGGGAAAATGAGGATGGGGCGGCAGTCCTAAACTTCCTGGTCGCTGAGAATGCATTCCGGATGACATTGTAGTCAAGTTGGAAAAACAAAACGTCTATTCAAAGCAACTCCAGTGGAAATGCAGACTGCTGTTTATCTGAAAGCAAAGCATTTGCATATGGCTATAAATTAACTAATTATGTAATAAAATAAATACTTTTGTTATTTGTTACAAATTTCAATTAAAATGGTTTTAAATCAAAATGTTCATGCTATGATGAAATAAAAGTCCATTTCAAAAAGCCTTTTTTTCCCCTCACTCACCTCTCCCTCTCTGTTTTCTTTCTCTCTCTCATTCTGAGTGCAACTGCCATGAAAATGAACTATTAATCTGTTTCCCAAAGGAATTCCTCATGCCACGCAGGCCTGACAGCCGCAATACGATGGTTGTTGTGTGGTCAACAAACAATTTTCCTGGGCTTCACTGCCTTTCAAAAGGCACTTTTTCATCCAGCCCAGATCATGTGAAAAATGTCGTTGTCAAAGGTTTCTCTGCTTTTCTTCTCACACAAAGATGTCAGATGGAGAGAGTTAGAATTTCCAAACATGTTAATCCGTGTGAGCGTAAACTCAGCCCCTTCCTCCACAGTGCTTGAGAGTTTATTCAGCATGTTGGAAATTTCCTGTGTTTGAGCAACACAAGTGTGCCTTTGACTTAGGATGCAATATGTACTTAAACTGAAAGAACACAGGATTATGACGTTACTCAATTCCATCCGACAATCAATACATGCAAAATTTACATTGAGAAATGTTGGTGTCTCAATGCCGGCCTTGATTTCATAAAACAAAATGACACCTGTTGTGTAAAAATGGTGATTTTTATTGTTATGAAATGTCCGTTCAGTTAAGAACAGGACAATGCAGAACTAATTTTTTTAGACTCTGGTTTGTCAACAGTTTTGTGGACAAGGTGATGGTATCTGTAAAATAAAGTGGTTGTAATAAATGAGTTTCTGTGGAAGGACACATGTAAGATAGGTGATTTATCAGTGTGTGTAAACTGAGTGAGGGGGTTGTTCTTCTGTGCTCTGCCATGCCCCCCAAATAAGACCATCTCTTAGCGGGTCGACGGGTGTAAAAGGTGAGCCGCCTCATTACAGCCACACACTCTCCGCCTCTTCCTGCCTGCCGCCTTAACACCACTGAAATCCACACATCATCCCTTCATCCAACCCTTCCTCTCCACTCAAGCCTCTCATCACCGATCTTTCCTGTCATCACACACACATCCTCTGTCACACCGCCGTCTGATTGATGAGGCCACTTTTGATAATGGCATCAGGAACTGGGGTGTCTGCCTTGTCATTAGATACTATCCAAGTTGTCTTATTGCAGCGAAGGAAGACCCCAGGCAGACAGACGGGTTCCTCAGCGTGCAGATATGGCCACAGATAATGAAGTTTGGCAACGGTGTACTCTAATATACCTGGTTGAGTTAATCCATCCATCACATGTACTGAAGTTCAGTGAGCTGCCTCAGATCACATAAACTTTCTTCTGCCAACATGATGGCTGTACTTCCTCATAAGAGGGACAGACACGACTATCATTGAGGTAATCTTTTTTCAGTGCTTTTTTTTTTTTTTTTTTTAAATTTATTGTAGTCATTTTGGTAATTATTCTGCTGAGTATTTTGATAAACCAACAACAGAGAGGAAAAGAATAAGAAAAGATAATACACACAGTATGAAATAGGTCAAGGCCTGTGCAATTTTGCTTTCGTACTACTCATCATTGTAGACATGTTGTTTTGTCGGTTTTAGTCGAGTTACATATGTATACCTTGGTGCAACAAGTCTGCATTGAATTAAATGCATGATTCGTGACAAACATCTTTTATCCTTTTAAAACAAATTGAATTCAACCTTAATTTATCGCAACCCCCTCCCAGTGGCAATGAATGAATAATCATGGTTTGTGTTATCTTTAAGGTTTCTATGGACAAAGGTGAGGTAATGATCAAAAGACAGTAGAGAGAGAGGGCCCCTGCAAGCCAGGATAAGAACCATACAACACTCACAAAGGCCCAGGCTTGCCAGTGGAAGAATAACTATGGTTTGAATTATGGATAGATCTGAATGGTCTCTTCTCTACAGATGGCTGCACACATGAAAATCCCAAGGCCTGTATAATTGTATTGCTAATAAGGAGTAAAGCCAATTAGGCATTTAAGTGTGCTGTAATCACTTGGACAGGGAGAGATGAAGAGAGAAGCATGGTGGAGATAGAAAATCAGGCCAAAGGACAAATGAATGCCTCCCCTATTTCTCTCCCACACTGACAACCATAATTAGACATAAACTGTATGTATGCCACTGAAAAGTCCCGCTGGGGGAGAAAACCTTTCTTGTATCTTCACTGCCTCTGCTCAGATTCATTCTTTTTGAGTTGTCCAAGAGGTCTGTATGACAAGTGAAACAAGGGACAGAGCGGGGGTAAGAGGGGGAGGCTGCTGCATAGCAACCATACAACAGAAAATGTGTATGACCAATCATGCCACATGAAAATAACACATGGTTACATAACAATAAAAACACATAACAAAGGGTAAAGATTATGCATTTACCAGAGTAAAATCATATCTTTGACCCTCTGACAATGACTAAGTTATAATATGACAGTTAATTCTTCAATGTGTCTAATGTTTTAAAAATGTTTTTACTTAATTAACTTAATTGTAATTACTCACATCATTTGAGTAATTTTAAGATTTTAAACATTTTTTTCTCAGCAAAAAAAAAAAATGAAAAAAATGAAAAAGAAAACATTGTAGATCAAGTGCACAAGTTCAAAAAAAAACTAATAAAACTTGGTCATAACAGTGGAAAGAAATAAAAGAAGCAAACCCTCTCCCATAGTGTGTGTGTGTGTGTGTGTGTGTGTGTGTGTGTCAAACTTCCAGTTTAAAAGAGTACTCAATCAAAACATGATATACTGCTGAACCGGTGTTCGCTGGCACAACCTGACACACTAAAGTCCATGCTTGGGTGGTCAGCTAAAAAGCTAAAAAGCTGACCACAGTAACACTGAGACATTTGTTTGACACGTAGATATTTGTTTGATGCCAAGGTAATAAGTAACTTCATTTACTTCATGCGTTATCATGTGAGGTCATTTCAAAGTATTTTGGTGGTCACTGTACTACAAATAAATAGTGATCACTGATCAAATAGAGCTGTTCTCAGTAATTTTGGCTCGGTTATTTTTTTTATTTAGAGTTACAAATTAGTTATAAATATATATAGTTATATATAGTTATAAATAATTTACTTTTATTTTATCAGATTATGTTGCCAGATGGTTGTTAAAAAATAGTAAAATAGTGAAAGGTCACTTCTTGATAGCTCTCAACTGGTAAACTTGTAAATACACAAATTGAGCAATTTCTGATTTTGCCTCCTCTAAATATAATTAAACACATATATTTACACTTTATTGGTAAAGAAATTTAAAGATTAGTGTTGGGACATTATTAGCCTGCTCCCTTTTAAACTGTGTAATCCTAAATCTCTCATTAGATTCACACACCTGAAGAGCTATGTGGAAGAAGAAAAAAGATCAAACCAAATAAAACAAAATGTGTAGGACAAAACTAAATATGCCATCGCATGCGGCATTAACTGTTGAGGGGGCTGGTTTATGTACCAACAGCACAGACGGGCCATAAAATCCCCCAGACAAGCTGTCTGTCACAACATTTGTTTGCCAGATTACATTCCTTTCTGCCACTGAGAGTTGCAATAAAATGGGTGAAATTCTCAAACCAGCATTGCTCTGGTCTCTCAAACTGCAATATGTCTGTAGTCAAATATGTTTAGAGGTGGGATTGTCAGCACAAAGCCGTATGCCGGGCCCTGGAACTTTTGAGACTTCAGCGAGCCAGGAGGACAAAAGCCTGGGATGTCTATGAGGACTATCAATACATTTAAACAGGGGCATGCATTTTCATAAAGTGGCTCCAAAAGCAGAGCGAGCCAATGGGAGGGGGCTGCTTGATCAACCCATAAAGGGAACCTCAGTTATGAACCAGAGAAAGAAAAAGAGGAAGAAAGAATTGGGCAAAGGGGGAGAAAAAAAATTGAAAGAAAAGGTCATGAGTGGCAGTTGATTTGAGGAGTTTCTGCGACCCCACAAAGGGCCATGACATCATCAGGTATTGAAGTGAGAGAGGAGGAGAAGGGGTTCTTTAAAAAGCTGGCCGCTTACCGAGGCCGTAATTACATTTGCGCTAAACATGCCCAAGTGCTCCTGTGCTGTGGGAGGGGGGAATCATTTTCAGGGTGGGGGTTGGAGGGCTGAATTAATCAGTTCTGTTTGCTGTGGGGACTCTTTATAACAAAAATCTTTCTCACCACAAGCTTATGTTCTAACAACAGCATGTTCCCTGTGTCCTCTGTCCTGTGAAGAGTGAATTTCCCCTAAGTGCATTTGTC
Source organism: Polydactylus sextarius (assembly GCA_016801845.1). Taxonomy (NCBI): domain Eukaryota; kingdom Metazoa; phylum Chordata; class Actinopteri; family Polynemidae; genus Polydactylus; species Polydactylus sextarius. The sequence continues at coordinate 15,577,756 of CM028906.1, forward strand.
TTTTGGACTAGCTGTTCTTGTCAATTGTGAGTGCAAAACCACCCAGAAAATTCTAACTGTCCTAATGTCAGGATAAAAAAAAAATGTTTTACCCACTCTAACACCACCCCTGCCAACCCCTCCAACTCTGAGCCTTTCCATAGCACTGGGAGCATATAAAGACTTTGCAGTGCATGGTGGGTAGGCATGGCGTGAAGTGTACAAGGAAGGAATGCTATTAAGCAAGTTATGCACATAATGAATCTGAGCAATGCTTGGGAAAACTTCAGCAACATTTATTCCTCTTTCAGTTTAGCCTATTTCTCACTGAAAAGAGCAGACCAAGTGGTGAATACAGTAAATCACTCTTTAGTTCTGCCAGAGCTGTTTTCACCCAAGGCCAGTGCACCCAAAGACTTCATCTATTTACAAGCACATGGTGAAGCCAATCTCGTGTCAAGTTTTTAAATAGGCACAAAATATACAATGCTTCCACTGTTCGTTGTGTCAGTTTTAACACTGCTGAGACAGGCCAAGACAAAATGATCATGTTGAAGTAGATTGACAGAATCTTAAAATGTGGTTTAACCATGTCCTCAAAAGTGGAGTGATATAAATCAAGCATTCGGCTTATACAGCTGTGGTAACTGTGGTGTGATGCGAGGGTGACAAATTCACCAGTTGTATGATATTTGCGGGCTCGGGGCTTCGCTTCATTGATGCCGACACGCTACAGTCCAGCGTGACGCGCCATCACCACCCTGACAGACGCATAGTGGCTGCGCTGCAGCAACAAATTCAATTAGCTTTCCCACGATGACGCCACTTGGCTGTCAGAATGACACACTGTAATATGATGAAATTATACACAAACACTTCTCAGTCAGTCTGCGCCCTGTGGGACACTGGTGCCAAGAATCATACAGCTACATGTTAACAGGTGATGGCTTATTCATGGCTTTCTATTTTATTTGTTTACTGCTTGGCCACCAAACAAGAATAGGTGAAGACAGTGGTGATACAGACCTAGTAAAAATATGTATAAAACTGCTGTATGCTTTAATAATTACTGTATTGTTGTAATGTGTAGATCTGATACAGGGCAAGAACAAGAGGTAGTTCACTGTATGTATTTTTGAAAATACATACAGAAAATTACATCGCCTTTTTAGGAATAATTAAGAACCCAAAATCCCAAAGACATTCAAACATGTTTTCATACCGAGTGGACTTTAGTTCAGCAGCCAGCAATGATTCTCTGCTCGATGGATTGGATCTCTCTAGCCTCAAGCTCTTATCCATTTTCTCCTTGCCATGATCTATTTTATGGATGTTGCTCCATGATGGCCACATGTTGCCATTGATGGTTTCCTTTCTTTATTTCTCCAAGGACTAAGAACACCTGTCTGCTTTAATCGCTAAGTCCTTCCCAGCAGGAATGCCATCACTGAATGGACACTGACATTGACAGAAACAAGATAGTATAGATCACCATTGGGCAACAACAAAGAGGCAGCAAAGAGATCAACAAGAGAATCTGTCTGTTTTGTGGCTGATACTAAAGTCATCCATTCACAGACTGCTTCCATATGACTCACTAATATCAAAAAGGAAAGAGACTGGAGTCTCGGCAGTGACTCACTATGAAAACATGAAGCATGGATGAATGAAATCATATTTTAACAAGTCGCCCCAGTAATGTGTCATACTCATATTCAGGGTGATGCATCCATAGGGTTTTCCCAGAAGCTGAACCAGTCATCAACAACAACAATAGTATTGTGACCAAGGTGATAAACCAGAATCCAGGAAAAGTACGGCATCTTGTAGCTGTACCTGGCATTACAGCAAGTTTTAAATTCCTTCAGTAAATCTGCACATTGGCCACCAAGACAACACAAAGCCAAAAGTAACTTGAAGTGACTGTTTGTATGAATAATAATAATATACATTTCACAACCACAGTGTGTGTATGACTGCAACAGCTCACTACTGTGTTTACAGAGGTGTTATTTTTTAGTAGTAAGTAATTTCTTCCTTGTCCACACATGTACCACAATGACCCCTTTCTGTCAGACTGGACAATGGCATGATTCTGTATCCAGCATGACAACATTTCTGAAGATGACCACAATTGTTCTGGGAATCGACTCACAGCGGATTACTAAGTCCCTATTTGTTGTTAGTGGGCAACGGCCTTGACAGCTATGAAATAATCTACCAGTGAGGTTAACAAACTACATAGCTTCCACTGTGGACAAACGAATCAACATTCACCATTTGACTGAAGAGCAAAATGTCCCGGCATCAGAAAGCTGTCCCTTAATGGAATTTTTTTCTGAATGTAAATAATGACTAACGTTTGCTCAGTGATGAACAGATTGGTCTATCAGTTTTTTCATGGAAAACAATTTGTCCTTGAATGCATGTTTGTACCCATGGACTTTTATGAAAGGTCCCATTTACGATTTCACATGAAACCCCCCACACTCACCTCCCCTTGGTGAGAGATAAGGACATTAGATTAATCAATATCTAACCCTACAGAAACACAGAACACACTCACACAAAAAAAACTGGATACTGTCATAGTGGCTTATTGTCATTACACCGGTCGTGTAAAACACCACAGAATAAATAATTTAATATATGGTTCAAACTCCAAAGTTTTTCTACTGACAAAGTTTTGTTTTTTGGTCCCACAAAACTTCCTCCACAATAACGGTGTCAAAGTTCATTAGTCTGTGTGGACAACATCAGCAGGGTCTAACCTGCAGTCAACGATGAGGTTGTTTCCAGAACGGGCAGTGGAGGTAGAGGTGCAGGCAGCAAGAAACATATCCCACAGTTCCTATTCCTTTCAGAAAGTTGGATCAAAATGAAATAACCAATTACAAATATGCTCATAAATACTTATAGTATGATGCTTTATATTGTTATGTATGTGCTTTGTCACTTTTAACACCATATGGCATCAAAAGTAAAGAAAATAAAAAAAGAAAATAAAAATCGCACTTGGCCGTTGGCTCGAGGCATTGGCATGAGCGTTTATTCCTGCAAAAGCCAGTGGTGGTAGCCTTCTTAGCAGCAATAAAAGGTAGGATTATCACCCTGCTTGTAAAGACTGCCAACCTATTTCAGTAAAGTGTAAAAAGCGACAGGAACCACAGCTGATACTTAAGTCAAGGCAGGTGTTTGGGAAAATTACAGCTGCTGCACACACAACGGGTGATCTGTCAGGGGCATCTGCTTTGTTAGGTAGGTATACTGTACATCATTGAGGCTTACTTTACTCATTATCACCCACTGTGTGTGTATGTATATATATTGTGAACACACAAACACACATGCATGTAGTGGTCGTCAAACTACAACAGATGCTTTTAAACCTTCACCTCTGTGAAGTTAAGCTAAGCTAGCATCATGGTTGCTCTAGGGATGGCCAAGCTTTTCTGGCAGACTGGGTGAGCTGCGTTGAAATCATCTACATTTATGGTCCTGAATGAATCTATCTGACTTTTGTGAACATCAGAATTTACCATGAGTTTAGCAAGTTTTTAGCCTGGACCCGCCCATAGTGCCCGTGACGCTACATAGAGGTTGCCGTTCAAGTCAGTCTGGCCAACCTGTCTATTCTCTGCTCGGGTTTAACCTGATGACGCACTAGTTAAGCAACCTCAGACACATTTGTTCACGGCCAACATGGCGGCAATTGTTTGATTCAGCTGTAGCGGCTAATTTTAACAGCAGCTACTCTCATGGTTACCTGAGAAAATTTGTTCGACATATTTTGCTTCTGCTCTGGTGAAGCGAACTACAATCGTTTTGCATTTCTGTCACTACACATACCTCATCGGAATCAGTGGTCTAATTGGTTGTAGCTCTGTCCAGTACTACACAGAGGCATTTGATAGACGCCGGTTGAGCACGCTTCTGAAAACTTCCTGTCTATGGGATCTTTGCCAGACCAAACTCCATCTACGAGCTTTGTGTGACAGCCAGGCTAGCAATTTTTGTTTTTTTCTTTGTGAAATGTCCTGACAAGTGTTTGGAAGGACTGGCAAGTCATTTTATATTTCCCAGAAGATCATGTTTAATTATTTTGGTGATCCATTGAGTTTTCATCTAGGACCACAAGCAGGTCAATGTTTCCAAATTTCCAATGAAATAACTCAAAATCTACAAGATTGATTGCTGTTCCCACATAATGAATCCTCAAGACTTCAGTGTTTCCCTTAATGTTCCCCTTGTGCCTCCACAATAGTGACATTTGTGGCTTTGGGTAAGCCAACAGTGATATAAGGGCACACAGCAGACTTGAAACAGTAAATCAACAGTCTTGATAACCTACATCCAATTTCTCACTCGCTCAGATTTTCTGCTTATCTTTTACTTTTGTTTGTGATAGTAAATTAAAAGATGTTGATATCTGAAGAGACCATCTTGGGCTTTAAGGCCTTAATTGAATGCATCAAACTAGTTCATAGATTTAAAAAAAAAGTCAGTGGGAAATTGATAAGTGCCAAATTATTGTTAGTTACAATCCAAGAACAGACATTCATGTTCCACTAAAGATAAGTTGTAATAACTTTGGTGCACCCATACTTTCATTTAGCACCATCATCTGGTCAAATTTCTAACTTGTCCAATATTTTGTTAATAATAAAACTGACCAAACACTAAAAATTCCCATCAGCCTGAGCTCTACTTTGTCGTTAGTGAGTATTAGCATGCTAAACTAAGATCTTAAGATAAACAGGAAGAATAAAAGACATTTATGCTGTGGTAAAAGTGCAGTCTCAGACACGCATCTTAAATAATCTGGCTATCTGTGATGTTGAAGACAGAGTACAGTAGTGTGACAATGAATAGGATTTGTCCTAGTTGAAAAGACTAAAACCCTGGAGAGGAAACAGGTCAGTTTCAGAGTCACAGTGGTTTCTGAGAAGCAGAGATACAACACCCTCAGAGTTCAAAGATGACAAGTTTCCCACAGAGAGACACCAAGGAACTCAATTCAACATGTCTTTTTCTGTTTCTTTTCAACAAAATTCAGCTTGTTGTGAAATAAGATTGTGCTTCATTAGGTTCTAAAAAGATTTGCATATCTAATAGCTTTTCCATTTGACATGGTCCAGATATTTAAGAGGCCTCCGATGGGATTATTCTCCAGCTGTGGCGCTTATATGCCTGATCATGTTTGTCAAGCAAACAGGCTCCTACCCTCACCGGTCAGTCGCTCTGGCTGGTGGTCACTTCTGCCTCCAAATCTGCTTATAGATTTCCTGTGCTGTGTGGCCTGAGACGGGTCAAGAGGTCAGCCTCTTGTATAGCATTTTGGGAGTGATTGTTCTCCAAAGGCCTTGGGTTTGGAATGTATCATCATTAATGCACAGGTCTACTCTTCTTAACTGGCTGCTGAAACATGATGGAGAGAATGGAGGCCCTTTGAATTGGCTGCTTTTTAAAGGAGATCAAATTTGTCATTTCATTTAATAATTGGGCCAAATAGGAAAATGCCAAAGAGGTCACAAGGTCAGGCTCGGATGCTGATTTGAGTCTACATTTGATAACTGAGATTTTGAAAATGGATGATTGGGACTATTAAATTAGCACTGCATGAGAAAGTGGAAGGAGATTTCAGGATAACGTGAAGTTCTGCTGTGACAGATAAATACGTCATTTCTACAACAATATACAAGAACCATCTGCCATATGATTAACCTGAAAGAACCAGAAAGACCACCAGTGTGATGACCATACTTAGTTTTTTTTTCAGGCTGCATAACAACAGCTGTGCATTGTCACATTGATGAATATGGTCAAATGTATGCATCCTCAGAAATGTTTACTTAAAGATTGTGAACCTGGGTTAGATATTGCAACCCAGGACTAACATTAGTGTCCTCCATCACCCGGTCATGCACTTCTTTCAGTTTACTGCTATTAAAACTGTCCACATGATATAGGTGAGAGAAGCCAGCTGCTAATGTTAGCGTGAGGTCTGTCTTCCCCCATCCATGGTCCAAAGCAAACGATTCCCCCATTTGATCATTGTTTCAGTTTAACCTTTGACCCCACATGGGAAACTAAATAATGAATTCCATATTTCCCTGTGGTGGACGGCAGGATTGGCTGTTAGTGACCATCAATCAAAGCCAGCAGAGCTGAATGGTCACATGACTGATCACTGACTCACACAGAGTGTCCACTATAAACCATCATGCTACAACAGTTAAATAAACTAAAATTAAACACTTTTTTTTATCCAGCTACATCAGAAAGGTCAGAGAAACTTGCGGCTGTGCATTTTAATTTGCATGTTCCATTGAGCAATATACATTGCATACAATCTATGTATTAAACACATGTACATTGAAATACCAAGAAGGTGAGGGAAGAACAACAACACCCCGCTATAGAGAGCTGTTCTACATTTTTACACAACACATTATTATCTGAGGCTTTAAATTTTAGATTTTAATTTTAGTAAGTGGTTATACTGAAGTTGGAATAAATATTTTCCTAGGCTCAACATATCGTATTCTTCTTTTATAAATTTAATATGGTTATATTTTGATAATGTCTCTCGGGAGTTATTATCTGATCTTTCCGTGACTTTGGAAAATGTTGAATACCAGTGCCTGGCAATAATGTCATGTCTGTAAACCACAAACAGTATGATGTTTACTGAACCAGAAAATATTTTTATTACCTTGAGCAAAAATAAATGAATAAATAAAAACCCAAAATGATGCAAAGAGCTCACATCAGTTGGTCCAACTCTGTCTGTTTGGACTGTTTGCTCTCCCATGTTTAGAAGAGGGCTTTGATTCATTATTCTTGTGGGTAGAGAAATTTTCTTCCAGTGCCAATACTTGACAACAGAATTTAATCTGGGCAAGAAGTGCAAAACAACAACATCTTAATTAGACAGGGTGGAACACACATTTATTGCAATTCTACTTTGTGATGCAGTCTTATAAGGTTGGTGCACTGCAACATAGGAATAACACACAGCGTAAGCTTTCGATGAAAAACGCAAGAAAGTGACAGAACAACAGGAAAGATTATACTAATGAGGCTAAATTATGGAAAACGAGAAACATCTGATATCTACGGAGGAATAAGTGGGAATGGCAGGTGTGTGCATAACATCTGAAATGACACCACTTTCATTAGTAAAAAAAAAGAAAAAAACTTTCTGAAACTATTGCCCAAGATAAGAACCGTGTGAAAAATCGATGGGGGAGCTCAGTTGTCAGTATGACGATGTGCTGACTAACTCTCAGAGGAGCCAGGCAGAGTGGGAAGAGGGTTTTAAGGACGCCCACTGGAGATAAGAGACCATTCACATGGGAACAGCGGTAGCCCTTTTTATTTTTTTTTTCTAAAGTCACCAAATCTTTAGAGGAACAGAGTTGAGTATTTGCCTTCCTGCTGATGGAGACTGGGATGACAGCTCAGGGCCCAAAGGAGAGCACTGTCGACAGTGGGAAAAGGAGAACGGGACGAGCAGAGTAATCTCCTCCTAAGCCTTGCCTATTTATCACGGAGGTAATGATAAGAATCAGATTTAAAGGTGAACCCTGAGATGGGTCAGAGCCTCACACAGGCGGTAACGCGATCTGCGGGAGAGCGCTGATAACCCAGGACAATACGGGGGGACGCCTGTCAGATAAATAAAACAAACGGTGCAGAGCTATAAAAGGGGGCCCACGTGGCATCTGCTTCACAGAACAAACGCACCATCAGTAAGAATAGGAAGAGAGTGATGGCCAGAGAGAGGAAGAGAGGGATGTTAAGGAATAGATAAAAAAAGCAAAAGAGATGACTTATTTCAAAGGAGCGCAGAGACAGAGTGCACTCAGAGTGGTGAAAGAGGCAGACAGGGATGGTGGGCTCAACATCATTGATGTGCAGAGTCAACAAGAGTTTGCATTCTAGTGTGTTGCTCAACAATCATTACACAGTAAATGAAGAACAACTTTTTGCACAAAGAGCAACACATTGATTTATCAAACACTTTAAATTTGCTATAACAAATTACTGGTCAGTAAAACAGGTCACATTATAACCAGCAATATAAAACTGCACTTGGAACAATGACAATAATAATAATATTGTACATTAGATTTATGGTGTACACTATTTGCCTAAATTAATTTTGATTCACAGAAATTTCGAGGAAATCAGAGATTCAATATGAATTAGATTTGTGAACTAAAACCTGAGCACATAATAACAACTAAAGGTGGACTCACCTTCCTTCTTAACAATCTCAAGTTACATTGTGTGTTACAGTGAAAACAACACAGGCTCCAGTACAACTAGTTTTCACCTCCCCAGACCACTGAGAGACATGGAGTGTGCTGCTTTTTATTACAACCACCAGCTGATTTCACTGAACACCTTCAAGCAGAGATGAGGATCTAATCAGTGAAAATGTCTGCTATAGAGCTGTACTGGCATGAGAACCTGCAGACGGAGACACAGCTCTGGATTAAATATTGCTGTGTCCTGCTTCCACTGTTCGCACAGGGCTGCTGGTGGGCGTCTTGAGCAGATTGCCCTCTGCTCGATATGTCGCCTAGTGAGGTCACTCGGTGGCCTCGGGGACCCTCGGGCACTTCCCCTCTGAGGAACAACAGTTCTTTGACCCCTGGGAATCTTCTCTCTCTACAACGCGTGTGAGGTCATGTTTTCCAGACCCTGCGCATGTTCTCGTGTTTTTTGTCCTCCCCAGTGTACTGTATCAACACGGCTCTGCAGTTATGAAAATAAAGCTGGGCAGACAGAAGCATATCCTGTGCCATCTAGCGAACAATGGAAGAAAACATGTCACTGAAACTATACAGGTTGGTCACTTGAGAGATAAAAGGTCTTGCCATGTGTAGGTTGTTTGTCACTAATAAAAAGTCAATAGGGTTTGGAGGCAGACAGTCGCTTCCCACACGGTAAATTAATGGCCGGAGCTGCTGAGCATAGATGACTGATGACTTTGAGAGCTCAGAGGCCTATTGCCACTGTCACCTTGGTGTCTCCTGTGGGGTCTGAGTCACTGGATCATGTCATCCAGCACCAAAGAATCACTTCTGTGTTACAAGAGATAAAGTTGATGCTATGATGCTTCACAGACTGCAGGCTTCAATCAGTGCTCTGATTACAAGCCTCTTTCCAAGTAAACCACCTGTAAACAATGCAAATTATTCAGTGTACTGCATGATGTCTTATTCCAAGTATGTTTGCCCTGAACACATTCAGAAGAAACGTATAAAGAGCCGGGCGATAATATCAAAGGACAAACTGAGGAATTGTGTAACAAGCTGTTAAGCAGCACATTTGTTTTTGTTTGCTTTTCGTCCTCCTTTCTTTATGGGAGGAGAAGAGGAACAGTTGTGGAAACTTTTGTACAAGAAACGCATGATGAAATGACTGTTTCCTGCTTTTAATAATGCCCCAGAACATATTTCTGATTCAGACAGAAGGCCTCATCTTCTGGATAGTTTTACGAAGAACGTATTAGTCCACAAGCAAAAAGACTTTAAATGCTTTTAATTTACAGGAAGTCAAATCCAAACACCACTGTGTGACTGCGATGACTCACTGGATCACACAGCTATGAAGCTATGCTGTTTATATCTCCCATGAGATCATGTCTTACTCATATCATCTAAACACACAATTACGATGCCAGCCGTGCCCAATCATGACGTCTACAATTTTCAATTCATATGATTTGCAAATGAATCATGCACATATTCATGCGTGAGATTTCTTCTTCCTTGTAATATCACATTGTGAAAATGGTTTTATGGTTCCCCCCTTTTATTCTGTATCTTTTTATATTCACAGTGTTTCAATTAATTAAATGAATCCTGCCATATGTTACATATGTTTGAAAAAAAAAAAAAAAGCAGCAATGTGAGAAAATCATTCCAGGTACTCGTTAAACATTGTTTCAATTTATTTTTCTCACGTTTTTTCATTACATGGTGAACAGTAACTAACTGCACGCAGCAGGCTGATAACTTGCTGTTTAGTAACAACAACAGTAAACAGATTCACACTAACTCCTCCTCACATTCCACAAGTTTTGATTCCCATGTGTGCTCAAACTCAGTTAGCTCTTTGCCACATTATTACACTCTCGAACATGTACACAGTTGCCCTCCTCACCCCTCCCCCTCCTTAATATGCCAATGTTCTTCTTTGCTGTCCGTTGAAAGAACTTATTTCTCCAATTCAGTGAGTTCCTTTTCTTATAAAAATCAGGGTTTTCCCCTTTTGCTCTCCGTCTAACTTTCTCCTTTCTCCTCAATCCTCTTTCTTTAACTCTCTCTGCCTCTTGTATTCTAGTGTCTGCAGCTGTATTTTTAATCAAGTGAAGGATCCACAGAGAAATGGGCATTTCTTTCAGAGCATTACATTCTTCCCCCTCCTGTCTACGCTCATGGATCACTGGTTAGCTTAGAAATACAGCCGGCACAAAAGCAGCAGCTGACATGTGGAGCTTAATGGTAATAATGGCCATTTTTAAGCCCAATCAATCACATTTAGTGGACATCTCCATTTTTTGCCTGTGAAAAGGTATAAATAATAATAATGATAATAAAAAAAAGAAACAGGAGAGGAAAATGCGGTTGGTGGGGAAAAGAAAAACCCACCTCGGTAAATATTTTAACTGCTTATTAAGATTTGGAGCACACCACAAAAGGAGCATCTGTGCTCCACAGAGCAGAGTGAAAGGAGAGACCCAGATGGTTCTTAGAACTAAACAGTGAAAACTGATCCATGAACTGGGCAAAGCAAAGCCCATTTATTTAACTATTTATTTATTGTGTGTGTGTGTCTGGGCCTGTATGAGTGTATAGACTTGGTCGTGTGCGGATGCAGTTGCTTTTATGCATGGGAGGACTGTATGTGTGCTTTTGATTGTGCAAATTGATCTGTAGCGTTGAAGTTGCACTAATGTTGCACCAAAAAGTCCTGAGAGGACAGAATTCTTTGGACAGCCTATAAAATGTGCAATGAATACCTCAGTTTGTTTATCTTTGCAAGGTCCAGATATTTGAATGTCTCTTCGCCTCTCCTTTTATGAGTCTCCGCGACTTGTGGTGCGATTCTTAGACACGCAACACACAGGGCAAAAAGAGGGGGTGAGTCAGGTTGTCTTTGCACAACAATATACTGAATTTATGACCAAGTACATTACTGTTTTCTTGCCACGATGAAAAGAAATGTACGTCAAAACACTAAAGCAAAAAGTAGCCGAATTAGTACTGAGTGTGTTGGGGATGACTTGCTGAAAGTTCAAATTACTCCTACTTCAGCTCTGTCCTTCAGAATAATTAAGGTAAATGTAATAAGAGAGAGCAGAGAACATAGCTTTTCACAAGATAATATGGAAAATTTTACAGCTTTCATCCCTTCCTAATCCTCCCTGCTCTTTTATCTTGTTGGCTTTTTATTGGCTGTGCAGCTCCTGGGAACTTTACCCTAATAAAAAACAATCCTGCGGAATTTTCCACTGAATTTATGCAGTATGCAAAAAGATGGGTATGTACTTTCTCACTGGACAGCACGCATTTCTGTTTTGTTTTTTAATCAGGGCATATATGTGTGGGGGGCCTGTGACCAGCACAGTTTAAGTGATTATCACAGAGGCTCCATTTGTAGACAGCAGCAGACCAGAGGAGTAGAACTGAGATCTGAAATCTAGTAGCACAGTGACAGAAAATCAGAGCAGTTTGTCTGAGAAAACAAAAAACTCTCTGAACTGCACAGCTTTGGTGACTTAAGTTATTGTATTAACTTACTACAAAACATATCTTATTATTCCTTATCCTGAACATGCATCTAGTAACAAAAAAAACAGCAAAAAACATTAGATAAGTAAATGCAGCCTGGACTGATACCATTAATGCCACTTGCACTTTGTTTGATTTACTTCTTCAGAGGTCACACTCAAATCTTTGTTCAGGTAAAACATTACATTTCATCTGCAATAGCTCTGTTCATTTTCAAAATCAAACTCATAAAAGCATCATATAAGCAATAACTGAAGAGAGCCCTCGTAGAAATTTACATATTAATCCAATGTTAAAAATCCACCTCTATTAAAACTTTTACTAGCTAAAATAAAACGGAAAATGCTTCATGACAAAATGAATCTGTCCTCTGCCAAGACTTTGTTCTGAGCAAGCTGCATTTCTATAAGCATAAATTCACAGTGTCCCAGGGTCCCAGCATGGCGAGGTGTCATGAAGGTGCCTCCACTGTGAAGAGAAAAAAAAAAAAAAACTCCATGAACACATTCAGCCTCTATCCTGGTGCTGGCTGTTGTCACCAGTAGGCAAAGAAAAAAAAACCTACTGCTGCAGATAGAATCACTTAAACTTCCTCCATGTGAACCACGAGATACACATCAGCAGCAGCATCAGGGTGACAGTGAATGTAAACTGCAAGATAAAGAAACGATACATAGTAGATCTGTTTGGCTTGACGAGATATTCCAAGACACAGATAGTCACTAGTTAAGTCATATACAAGTAACTATGACAAAAACAGAAACAAAAAAAAAAAACAAAAAAAAAAAAAACTGTGCTACAAAAAAAGTGCTACAGTGAATGAAGGAAGAAAAATATTTAACAATGTGTAACCATATCACAGGAGTTTAAAATAATATTTATCTCTGATTGTAGTTTCTGCCCTTTATTGTGGATTATATCACTTTGCATACAAGACCACATTTGATGCTTAAATGATATTTTGATGAGACTTAACTCTGCATGCTAAATACAGAACTAGAGTCAGCAAGTCCAGCTTTGTTTATCCTGAACTCTGGCTCTACACAAAGGCAACAATATCCACCTCGCAATACCTCTAAAGCATTCAAATTATATCACTAGTTATTTAGTTTAATCACCACAAGAATGTATACTACTAAAAACTTGTGGTTTATGCAGATAAATATTCTTGACCACACCAGTAACATATTGGAATCTCAGCTGGTTGTCTGGCAACCAAACGCTGATGACAAGACTCCAGGGAGTAAGTTTGGAGTCGTGAAAGATGTGTTATTTGACATAAACTGTCAGTTTCACATGATTTACTCAGAGCTTGCTGGTCCAGGAGGACAGAATGTCTGTGACACACTGAGACCAAGCAGACACGCAACATATTACCAGCTCCAGCTGATGATGAAGGAGGAGGAACAGTTACATTTTGACTCTATTCCTCATTATTCATTATCTATTTATTCATTCGAGCAGATGCATTTGAATCATGTTAGAGTAACTATCCTCTGGGATCTCAAGTGAAGTGTTTTGTAAGGTGTTTTTTCAAGCGTCAATTGATTTCTGTGACAAAGGCTCTGTATTGTGAAAGTGTAAAGTGCTATCAGAGCTCTGTGTCCTAATTTGAAACTCAAATATCCACTGATGGTGTATGTTAGCGAAGCTGCAGATTAAATTATAGCTGCAGAGACAAAAGATAAGTCATTCATTTGCAATAATCAATCGATAATGTGCTGTCACAAGCATTGTAGCTTATCTAAAATATATTTTTTGCTTGTCTTTGGATAAAAAAGTTGAGTCAAACAAAGTCTCAGCTTTGTTTTTGTTTTTAACCCTAATAGAAACATTCTACGATCATAGGATCGTTTGAGCATGAGCAATATATGAGTAATGTGTAATATATGATGTACGTATACTGTACATTGCTCTGAGTAAAACGCCTAAACACACCTAAATATAAAAAATGTGATATAGCCGCAAGACAATAGTAGCATTAACGGGTTAGTGGGTGATAACCAGCACAGCAGAGGGATATTGACTGTGGGTCAAACACCCAGGCCTGAGAGCACAAGACCAGCACCCACCTGGGGTTAAGATGGTCAGACCCCATGTGCCTCTGCGCTGTGTAAATAATCCAATTATAGCTGCTCAGCATCAAATTGATGTGAAACTGTGATCATTCATCATGTGAACTGACAGGCAGGGCCCAGCGTCTGCATCCAGCTACTTCCTAGTTTAAACACACCCACAACGTTTCTGACAAGTCAAGAAGAGAGTCAGATGGGCCCATCTGCTGCTCCTTTTTGATAATAGCTTACTGACCAAAGCCAGGGTTTGTGGATAACCACAATTATTAGCCACTAACCAGTTATGAATCAGTCATTTCAGTCTTAATTTGTGGGCCCCAGTGCTAATTAACCACATGATCATTTGAATTTGCCCTTTCTTGCAACTGCAGCCGCTATCTTTGGGACCGTTTCTACTAAATGGTCACATGGATCAAAAATATCTACATTCTGTTGCTGTTTTTGACTGATCACAGCAAGAAAATCGCTGTCTGCTTTGCAATTAAATTCGCAAACCTAATCAGAGGGTTTTAAACTTTATACACCACCACAGTTTGGAGTGCTACCATGTCAGAGCATCTTATGAACAGTGCTGGGAGGAAAAAACTGCAATCTGACATTCCAGTGTTTACAACCTCAGTGCAACTTGTGTCTAAAAATAATACACTACATACTTCTCGTACATTTACAAGAATGTATGTTTGCCTTGTATGTCATTTGTGAGCAAGAATGAGTAACTGACATCTGCTTAACACTGCCACTGTGTTAAACCATCTGATGCACTGACAACTACTTTCACAACTCACAGTAAATAATCTTTATTTTGTCGTTGTTTTTGTGCATATTGCAGACTAGTGAAATTAAGGCTAGAAAGAGTCAACCATATCACCGCTTTCTGTGTAGTGTATTTTCACAGCTTTAATTTTAATTTACTTTATCACTTAATGAGATTTTAACTTAAATGAGCACTAGAGAGGCGTGTGTGTAAGTAAGATGAAGCACATCATCAGTAACCACAAAGCAATGTCCGAAGTTATGAGTTTTACCCAACGGTAAAGATTTTAATGTGTTCCATAAGTGTAACTTATATAAGTTGTGTTCATTATTGTAACCGTGGCAGCGAAGATCCAAAATTTGGAAGATTGGAAGATTGTGGCAATATAGAAGGACAAAAGGATAAATGCAGTAGAGAAAAAAACAAAGTTGTAAGTCCAAACTCTAGATTTACCCATTTATTTTTACCCCAACCAATGGTTACAACCTTTGGGTACTAACCAAACGAATGAGAACACTAGACCTCCATCACTGGGCGTCTCTGCTCAGTCTTCAGAATAAAACCATTGCTCCTTCGTGTTTAAAGGTTTACTGACTAAAGAGTTTTGAAGACAGGTTTTTCAAAAAGACAGATGTTTGAACTTACAAAGACCTTGTATTCGATTTTTCACAAACTGGTGGAATAATTTCCTAAGATGTAGACCATGATTCTGCCAAAATCAGGTTCCACTTTAAAGCACATTATGTCACTTTCTAATGGGCAGATTTCTATGAAATTTGTAGAATGAACTCATATTATTAGGGACATTAACAGTTTGGATTTGACTTCATTAGGGTGTTTATTTTTTCTTCTGCATCCTCAGGATAAACTACATTCTTGTACTGATGAGGCCTTGGGAGCAGTAGTTGTCAGTTGAATGTTTTTTGTTAAGTTGTTATGTCACATGTTACTTCCTAAAACCAGACATTTAGTCCTTTTTTTTTTAATAATTAATGACTTTCAGGCTTAGTTGAAAAACAGAGGAGTGGTTTGACAAATCTGCTTTTGAATATTATAAGAAAATGTCAAGACAGAGCTGGGTGTGGTCTGCCATCTGTGATCTGGCTGATTGTGTTCAACCGGCTCAGTCCACCTCAGCTTTATTAGTTAGTTAGTCTGTCCTTTTTTTTTCTTCCAAGCAGACGTCTGTGGCCTGTCAAACAGCTGTCTCTGCCATTGTAGCCTTTCACATTAATCTGATTATGACACCCGACAACAATCAATAGCAACAAAAAGTGGTTCTGATATACATAATTGTAATCAAGTTTGACAGAAATGTCAAATAAAAGATGCTTTGTAAATCAGGATCCGGTGTTGTGTCACTGGGGCTCCAGTAAGAAAGGCTATATGACTGTTGAGAGGCTTTACTGAACCCAACAGAGCAGGCGAAATAGCAATGTTTGGTTAGTGACACTGGCTTCCTCAGAGGGACTTCTGCATTACATTCAAGTCCCTTGCAAACACATACAACAGTATCTGCTGTGGGATTGGAGCGTGTAATGAGAGCCAAAATAAAGAGCCACTTAAAGTGTGGCCCCAGCACCCACAAAGGCTTCCTCAGTGTGGCGTATAATAGGGCCTGACCGTGTAACCCCCTCTACCCCAGCCCACCCCCACATCTGTGTTATTAATGTAACACTGCTATGACTGTGACTTGGCCTCACACTGTCAAACACATTTTTAGCATTACCCAAGCCTGCTTAGCTGATAAACTGCTTAGATTATTTTTTTAAAGCAAAAAAAGACAAGAAGCAGTCATCTTCTATTGGTGTTAAATGATGTGGGTTTATCTTGTACCCTAACCGTTAAATACACGCAAACGTTTTAATTTCACACAAAAGAACAAGGGCGTTAAAATGTATCTCTGCAATGCCATAAGTGACATACCATTGTCCTGTGGTTGTTAGGGTGCAATCCTGTCTGTTTTTATTGTTCGTCATTTTTCTGGTGCTGACATCAACCTTGTGGTCCTGTAAATCATGTCCCTTAAAGTGCCACTGGAAACACAGGCTCATGTTACAGCTTGATTGCTACAGCAAGGGGCGGAGAAGGGAATAAGGGCAGCGAGACCTGTGGATTCTCAGAGATATCTCTTCCCAATGCCTCATGGACCATTAACTGCCTATCAAAGACCCGACAGGCTCTCCTCTCTGATCTGCTATCAGTGTAATGGGGAGACATCCAATCACATGCTACTCTCTGAACAAACGGGCTAAGATCTCAGGCAAGTTACTGAGTTAGCTATTTCAAATATTTTCTGTTGAATTCTGGTAAAATATGCAAGTATAATTATGTTAATGTGACAAATACTTGTTAGTATGATTCCTACACTTTTTATTAGATGTGTTAACAATTTGAAAAGAGTGTTCAGGGGAAAAAACCTATTGATGGAGAAACAAAAGTAGCCTCAGTTTATATAATTCCAGGTGGGCCTGGTGTTTTTGCAGTTGGGTAAGTGTCACTGTGGCCATCAGCTGGTGTGTATGGCGCAAAAACCCATAAATTTTGTTTGCTATTCTCAGGACAAGAAAAAAGAGGGGACAGGCAGCCCGCTGATCCTGTCAACAATGTCTTGCATTTTATATAATTACCATGTTTATTGGATTTTTATTTTCACAGTGACAAAAGGGCCATCTGCCTACAGCAGCTCTCCAGTGGAGCTTTAAGATCAGCTGTGAAACATATTGGGGAATAGATCAAAGCTCTCTGACTCCACCCCATCATGCCCCATTTCAAGAAGGTTCTGTCTCTAGTCAAACACAGCTATCCAAGCTTGACATATTACAGAAAACTTCTCAATTTTCTTGTTCTTTTTAGACACAAACTCCGGATGGTGTATTATTTCTTTAAATTCATGCTTTCTGTGGCCATAAAGTTGAGAGTAATATAGTTGAAGCCTGGTCAGAAACACCTGAGATAATTTGTAATTCTTTTTTTTTTTGCTTCTTTTTAAATTTGACATTGTTATTCATGTATTTAGTGTGATCAGTGATCATCGGGGTCACAATAAATTTAAAACAGGATTGAAACACACAATAACATATAGGTTGTTTTTAACACTGCTTGGTTTTTCTTCAACGATGTGGATTAGCCCACACATTTGTCAGATATATAGCTTTGGATGGGTTAAGTGAAGATGGAATTTTTTCTGATGAATTGTTTTCTCAGTAGGGAGTAGGACACCTTATCAATTGTTCCATTACCTCACATGCAATGATGTGAATAACAGTATTTTAACACTCATCTCATCTGGTCTCTGCCTGGGAGACGAGTTAAACAAGAAACACAAAATCAATGATAAGAACACTTCAAAGTTTTCTCAGGAGCTGTCAGAGGTCAAATTGGAGTTGTTCTAAGCACTTGTTTTATCCTACTCCGAGTCTGAGATGGGCGGGGTTTAGCACATTTGAGCAATTCAGCACGTGTCTGGTATGTTACCAGCCACATGGGGTATGAAGTTGACTGTGTTGAGTTAAGCTGTTAGCCTAAGTTATTTGATATTGTTGTGAAATTTAATCAATATTTCCCAATTAACCTCATTATTTTTGATAGATATGTTCACATCAGGAGGCTTTGGTCTATCCTTCTGTATTTGTTTAGTTTTCATAAATAGTATTAACCATTAAATATTGTGTCAGAGGATGAATAGCTCTTTCCTCTGTCCCAACTGGCTCATCTGTGTCACCGCGGTGCCCCTCGACACAGAGAGGTGAGAGGCCTGTTAAAAGACGCTCCACTGGGAACAAGGAAAGTGGAGAGACTGCCTCTCTCACTGGGATCGTATTTCTGAGGGTTATCAAGCGGCTCATTTAAATGAGGGCTGGTCACAGCAGGAACCAGCTGAACAAAGTTACTATTACCAGCGCCTCTCCTGTGCTGCTCTCACTCTCCCCTAATTGGGTTTGACTGCATTTGTTTAAATCCACAGTGGAAGAAAGAGAAAGGAGGGTGGAGGGGTTCCAGTGAAACTGAAGTGTGTCAGTTTGTCCAGACACGGTGGCACTTTAGAAAAAAGCTACCACTCCCTGGGCTTATTAAACAAAGGTTGGTGTGGGGGGGTGGAGGGTCAGAGAACAGGCCTAGTCAGTCAGTGACTGGAACAAGCCAATCCTGGTCTCTGCTCGCACATGCACAATCACCTCTGGTGGTCCCAGCTCATTTCCTCAGTCAGCGGGAGCACTGACACACTGTGTACGGTGGTGCATGGACACCCACATAGGCATGTAACCCATGAACATGTACACAAACACCCCTAATCCATAACCACTCCCATAGTTACCAAGCCTGAAAGTTATTCAATGCTGAGTTCTAAAGTACATGTGGTTGCCCTGCAGCTCTCGTGACAAGAAGACAGCCTGGAATTGAAATATAACATTTGACAGCAGTCAAGAGAAAGTTAAAGGGCATTAAAGGCTCAATATGTTTGAATCAGCAGCTTTTCTCCCAAGGACAACACTGACCCTTTCACATATACTAAAACTGAGGTCCTACAACTCAACACAGTTACCCTCTCTGACATAGTGCGAAGTCAGATGTTGCTGACCATCAACCAATGGCCATCTGAGGTAACCAGGGACAAAGCCGATCAAATGCTGTTTAAATGTCAGTCATCCGTAGTTCCCGGTTCACATAAACAAAGACAAATGATAACTTTAATGGCCCGCAACTTTTTCAAGCATGTTTCTTCCCCTCTTGACCACACTTTGCTTCACATCACGCTAAAAAGGGATTCCTTGTAAATTTTATTGCAGCAGTGTCAAAAAGACTCCCATCGAAGAAGCAGTAAATATCCTAACAACGTCTAGATGCAAGGCCATTCCTGCTGGCTCCAGGCACTGAATTAGGCCGGCCTGTTTCTAGTTAGACAGTCATTAAAGAGATCTTACAGCCACAGCAAATGGTTTCCTGTCCTGAGTGCTTAACTCCTGTAGTAGGAAATGTCCTAGGCCGTAAAGGGTGAACCAAACTTCCTGAACATTTTTTAAAGTTACCACAGAGGGCATACGGCGTGTTCCAACCATTCGATGTGGCAATCAAATGGGACCCTGCTTGACCCCAACATGGCACTGACCGTTTAAACAGGTGGTGTCCATTTATTGGACCAGCGTTGTGTTTAATATAGGAATGACAGGCTTGTTCACTCACTGGGGAAATACTCAACCTGGTATGAAAAAAATAACACTTGGAACTGGGAAAAATAAACAATGGAAGCTTCATTGCTGAGAAAATATCATTCATCAAAGTAGAGATGGGCATTTTTTTTCCGCAGGGCATGCTACCATAGTAAGTCTAAAGTCAGAGGACGTCATATGCTGTACAGACTGTTAAACCCCTTTGGACAAATTTGTGGTTTGAGATATTAAGCTATACCAGTAAAATATGTCATGACTTGAGTAAAGTTGCAATTGGTGGTGCGTGGTTTAAACGGTATCAAATTTCACAGCAAGTGGTGTTAAATTCTCAACCAACTGGTGTGAAAGGCATAAAACAGGATCTAGTAAATACAGCACAACAATTATGTGTATTTAAGACAATATCTACACTGTATTTATTAACACATTTTACATGCATATACAAAGAGGATGGCACACTTGCTAAATCTAACTCCTCATCTCCACCTCCTTTGCAGCAGCCAGTCTGCACGCGGCATAATCGTTCCCAAGACAGTAAAGGTGTTGAGACCTGAGAGGCACAGCACCTGCTGACTCCACTCTACAGGTGACTCTGTGTTTCTTTGACCTCAAAGACAGAAAAAAAACTGGGTTTCCTGTTCCCACCGCACACTGTCTGGCCTTTGACTAAAGGAAAACCTGGCCTGGCAGACAACACGCATCATCTATTAGTCATGTGGAAACACATTCACATTCAGCTTAACTAGATGTATAATGCAGCACAAAGGCGGGGTTTACGGTGCTGTCGTCTGGTGGGCTGTGCATCTGTCTCCATGCCTTGGGGCACAGAGTTGAAACAAAGAGTGAAAATATGAAATTACAGCATCATGGGGGTGGGTGACTAATATCCCGGGAGATGAGTGCTTACATGACTGTTATGAATCAATGCACTCAAGAGTTGATAAAAGTACTGTAAATGTCAAGTTAATAGCTGGCTGCTATGGGCATATGAGCTTTAAAAGGAAAAGATGAACAATGCCCGTGTTGTAAAAGATGAAGGGTTGTTGGCAGGTCAGATTCCTGTAGTCCATTAGCAATCCTTACACCGTGGTTGAGAGTTCAGATATCAACATACAGGTTTCTTCAGAGAGATGAAGCTTGTAAACTGTGTGGTGACTGTGACTGTCTGAGCCAAGAGGTTGAATTCAACATTAAAAACAACATAAATCACGTTGCTGACAAAACACTTAATCACAGAGGAATTATACCTGTTATTAAACATGAACAGCTCATGCTCACACACCACGCACTCAGGCACACAAACACGTAATCCACACGTGCAAGTGGATGCAGTGTTGCTGTGTTTGTGGCATTGTGTCAGGAAAGGCAGATATGTAACTCCAGAGCACAGCGTTGGTAATGATGCTGTCCAGTCATTAATCAAAGGCTCTAGAGAAAACAGAGAGTTCACTCATGGCAGAATCAGCCTGGCCCTGGGACGGAGATTAGAGGCCTAATGAAAGCAAAACAAAGCTGGACATGTGAAATTTATTGGCACATTTAGAAAAGCAGCCCCAGAAGGACACTGCCACCAATAATCATTTCAGAATCCCAGTCAAGTGCCGTTTCCTCGGCCAGACGCAATCTGCAGAGGGGATATTTGTGGAGTGGCTGAACAAACACAGATTTGCTGGTATCTCCATCTTTCCCAGCAGCTGGGAAGGCAGAGGGAAGGCAGGTCGCTGGTGTGTTGGCTGACGCCCCGCCTCACTGCAGTTGACTTCTGGGAACAACACTCTGTCCTCCTAGCTCCTCCTATGACCCAGTGTGCTGTAGTATGTTCTACCTCACTGTCTGCCACCTCCCAGCTCCTTTCTCTTTGTGCCCCAAACACTAGTGACTGCCTATAGAAACTCACAAAGAGCTGGACTAGAGGTTCCCATCCAGTCCAAGTGTTTATACAATGTGGTACAATGCTGAACTACACATCCTTTTTTTCTCTTTTATTGACATTTTAGTATTTGTCAACATGACCTTTTTCCCCTTCTAAGTATGTCATATATGGGGATAGATGGGAATTAATTGTGATTTTAATTTTTAATTCATAATCAATACGTTTTTAGTAGTTTTTTCCCAAAATCCACTACCTTTAATACCTTCTAAAATGTTCTTGTCACACTAACGTCATTTCATTAATCTTCATAACCAAACTGATGACACAAAACATCAAACAGTTTGAGAATAATGGTTTTGATAGACTGCAAAAGCTAAACTTACAAAAAACGAAATACTAACCTCTGTTATTTAATGCCAAGTTATTATAAATCTATCCGAAACAGGGGGCATGGATCAAGATAGAAATGAAGATAGTTAGTCTAATGGCCTAATGTGTACCACATGCAGCAGGCTGGAAGGAAGAGGAAATGGTACTTAAAATGGCCATTGTTCTAATTCAGAGCCAATCTGGAGATAATGACACCAACATCAATAGCAGACAGTCGATTCACGGATAACATCTTTTTTCCTTTTCGTTGATCTGTTATCATCAGCTCAGGGATTAACCATTTTGACATCGAGGTTGTGACCTTCCTGCTGCGATTGTTTATGATTTTAGTCCTCGAGGATGTACCGGAAAATCCATACGTCTAATTAATTCATGAGAACTCCACACATGACAGCTGGTGCTAACAGGTGAGTTGAGTTTTGATTATTTGACTCAACAGATGAATGTGGGACACAATGATGATATCACTATGTCAAGCTGAAAGAGAAGGACAATGCCTGGACACGTTCATAATCCCTAACATTTTTATCTGATGTGTATCTGTGTCAACCCAGACAGTGATTGGAGGAGTATGCAGGTTTCTATGTGAGACATACTCCGCTCAGCTAATTACACGTTATACTTGGTCAAATCAGTTCATTGCGTCTTTGCTGGATGGTGTGATACATTTGTTCTTTGTACTTGTCTTTAGTTGATGGTCAGTTGCTATGCCTGTCTTTGTTTCACTCTGTACACTGAGCCGTTCTCCATGGTAACCGCTAATTAGGGATGATTCCTACTTGTGCCCTTCGCCCTTGGTAATTTGCCTTTTTCATTCACATTCTCCTTGTGTTGTAATGCTACACCACCCCTCTGAGCACAGTTTAAATTATTCACCTCTCTAAAATAGGCCTCTGGGTGCAAGAAGCCTGACTGACCTCTAACCTGCACAACTCAGGTCCAAAAAATCTATATTTTTCAATTTGTGGCATTCCAGACATTTAGGAGAAGGTAAATCTTCTCACCCAAAGTCTCACTGGTGTTCTGTTAGTATTTTAAAGCTCTTTTATCTCCATTAATGCATCTTTTACCAAGCCAGAAATCCATCAACAATTCCACAGTTTTAGTTTGTAACCTTCAGTTTAGAAGTCTCTTCATTAGTGAAGGAGCAGGATATAGAAAAAACAAAGGAAATCACAATTATTTGAATTTTTGGCCTGATACCTGAAAAGATAGAAAAAACTATGTTCATTAAGCACATACTGTGAAATAACTCAAGACTGATAGACTGACTTCTCTTGTATCACTAGCAGCTGTTGTTTTAAAAGACATGTTTGAGAAACTATTCAGTGATTGATCCCCAGATACTCTGACTTTTAATGTAGTGCCATTATCAGGGAAATGTTTTAAAATGTCCCCTACTATTATTCATAACCTGAGCTGTACTTTGTGTTTTATAGTAATTAGCAAATATTAATTTGATTGCATGCATATAGAGTGTGTGCATTCATATTTTCATAATGTTAGCATGCTAACATTAGCATTTGTCTCTTGCAAGCACAGCCGCAGAGAGGCATCACATTAGCTGTGGAGTTTTAGTCTTGTTTTTTCCTCTTTTCTCATGACCTGAACATACTTGAATGTAAAAATTAATTAGGGGTAACACCCACAAAAAAAGTTAATTCTTTCAAGACAAAACAAGTAGGCCTAAAGGTCAATGTGGTGTGCATGATTGTGTCAGTGTGTGAGCTCACATGTGAATGTCTGTGCAGTATTTGGTGCTTGGAAGTGCAGAGGCTTGAAAATGCAGCGGGGTGCCACCGCTGACACAGAGACACTTCGACCCACAGACTCTAATCCCTTTTGAACCAGCACAGGCACTAACATGGGACCATATGTTTGGGAGAGCACAAACGTCGTCCTGTGCTATTTTAAGGGGGAGGGGGAGAGAGAGATGAAAACATTTTGCCAGCTTCTCTTCCACGCTGCAATCAGATCAGTCATCAAGTCGTCTTGCAGGCATAGATGAGAGATCTCAAAAGAAAGAAAGAAAGAAAAAGCAAACAAACATGAAAAAAGAAAAACACAGACACGTGCAATCATGACACAATTGGCCCCGCTTTTCCTGAGAGAGGGCAGAAAAGTAAATTACATAAAACAGACATGTGATTCAGATTCCACTCAAATTGTGGATTACTACTCTGATTAATCACTCTTTAATCTGAGAGCTGAATTTATGTCCCCCATCACAGAGAAATAAGCTTATTCCTCTCCAGCAAAGGACCGTGATTATTTCTTCCCTCGCCCTGAGCTATTCTTCATTGCCCGAGGATTGCAACTCAATTATATTTTTGTCAGACAATTATCTCGGCTTTAATTTAATCTTCATTACGCCCCAGTCATACTTCAATTAAACATGCTATTATAGCGATAACACATACTGTACTTAAACCTGTTATTTCTTCAGTTAATATTGTGCTAAGAGCTACCATAGAGGATAACAGATGTCATAATTATGCACTTACTAAATATATTTCACACTTGCGTGTGCTGGCAGTATGTCAAGACCTTAGTATGCAGTGGTGTGAATCTAATGAAAATATGCTTTTGCTGTGATCTATAACACTGCCATGGTCTGCTCAGGTCTCTGCTTAATTGTGACACGCAGAATAAGTAAGAGTGAGTGGGTTTAAAAAGGCTCAAGCATTACTAGATTACTCCGCAAACTCACTGTTCATCACTGCTGTGATAAATGTTATAAATGTTACAGTTTAAACTGGAAGTCTGGTCTATTTTCATATTTTCTTGTCCATAGTAAAAACCAGATTTATTATTATTAATCTACATTATTCATTAATTAACACATCAGTTATTAAGCAAGGGGTTTGTGTCATCTGTTGGGTTGAGAGCATGATATAATGTTTTTCAGATGTAAGTTATTCTCTTGCTTTTTTCAGTGCGTCACTGTGAATTTGGCTGAACTTAAGAGGAAGGAGAGTAACAGTAAACATTGTGCCAGAAACAGTCAAACAACACAGGGCAGTTTTAGTGCTGAGGATTACTGGGTTTTGTGCTGGATTTACTCGCCTGTTTAGACAAGGTCAAACGCTCCTGTCCAGTTGTGTTTTGAGACATTTTCGGGGGCAACAGATCTATAACATATATGTTGTTCTGAATGAAGATCCAGAGTGTAGCGTTTTCAACAGAATACTGTCAGTATGCAGCAAGAACCAGGAGACCTGTGTAGTATGTCATATTCCTGAAATTCGCATTTTATAAAGCTATTTCTGTATTCTGACCTCGAGTAAAAGATAGAAAATGCAGGGAATAAAAAAAGATGAGAGTAAAGATATAAGGTTAAGGTTGAAGAGCTTGTTTTCTTGCTTTTCTATTTCTTTAAGTGTGTTTTTAAAGAAAAGCAAGGACACGGTATTAACTCATATAAACATTTACTATAAGATAAGATGCTGGAACTTAACTGATTGAATTTTTCAGTTTTGTTTATGTCAAAATTATTACATTATTGGCCCTTGAGCTAACTCAACATTTTTGTTTGTGCTCCTCTTCTCAAGGTCTCTTTATCTTAAAGAAAAGCAGCTGTGTATTATTATTTTTAATAAACAATGTTATCACAGTAGTTGGATGTGCAGTACTTCGTATCTATATCCCAGTTTAAATTCATTAGTTTTAGGATGGAAATACAAATTAGAGAAGGAAATAAATGGTAGACAAACCACAATTAGTGTTGTTGACTTGTGGATCTGTCATTCAGAGATGGATTATTGACAAAATCTGCTTTTTGTGCACTTGATCCCCTCAAAGATTACTCATGTATTTTTCTCAAAGGATAAGAAATCCTAATCTTTCTCAACAACACTGCCACACACAACACTGTCTGGATTACAGTCACATACAACTATAAAACAAATAAACGGAAAAATGTTTTTTTTCTGTATTATCGTGTGTGTGTGTGTGGGTACACACAGTGGGTACAGAAAGTATTCAGACCCCCTTAAATGTTTACTCTTTGTTATATTGCAGCAATTTGCTAAAATCATTAAAGTTATTTTTTCCCTCATTACATTACATTTTGTACACACATCACTCCATTTTGACAGAAAAACACAATATTGTAGACATTTTTGCAAATTTATTAAAGAACAAGAACTGAAATATCACATGGTCACAAGTTTTCAGACCCTTTGCTCAGTATTGAATAGAAGTTTTTCACACCTGGATTTGAGGATCCTCTGCCAGTCCTCCTTGCAGATCCTCTCCAGTTCTGTCAAGTTGTGAGCAGCCATTTTTAGTTCACTCCAGAGATGCTCAATTGGGTTCAAGTCGCGCTCTGACTGGGCCATTAAAGAACAGCCATGGAGTTGTCCTGAAGCCACGTTATTTTAGCTGTGTGCTTAGGGTCACTGTATTGTTGAAAGGTGAACCTGCAGCCAGTCTGAGGTCCTGAGTACTCTGGAAAAGGTTTTCTTCAAGGACATCTCTATACTTGGCCGCACTTATCTTTCCTTCAATTGCAACCAGTTATCCTGTCCCCACAGCTGAAAAACATCCCCACAGCATGATGCTGCCACCACCATGCTTCATGGGATTGTATTGGGCATGTGATGAGCACTGCCTAAATTTACTCCACACATACCGCTAAGAATTAAGGCCAAAAAGTTCAATCCACAGAATCTTCTTTCTCATACTCTGGGAGTCCTTCATGTGTTTTTTGGTAAACTCTGTGCAGGCTTTCATGTGTCACTGAGCAGAGGCTTCTGTCGGGCCACTGTCATGAAGCACTGATTGGTGGAGAGCTGCAGTGATGGTTGACTTTCTAGAACTTTCTCCCATCTACCCACTGCATCTCTGAAGCTCAGCCACAGTGATCTTTGGGTTCTTCTTTACCTTTCTCACCAAGGCTCTTCTCCCCCAGTTGCTCAGATGGCCAGCTCTAGGAAGAGTTCTGGTCGTCCCAAACTTCTTCTATTTAAGGATTATGGAGGCAACTGTGTTAGGAACCTTAAGTGCAGCAGAAATTTTGTTGTAACCTTGGCCAGATCTGTGTCTTCTGTCTGTGAGCTGTTCGGGCAGTTCCTTCGACCTCATAACTCTCATTTGCTCTGACTGTCACTGTGAGCTGTAAGGTCTTATATAGACAAGTGTGTGTCTTTTCTTATCAAGTCCAATTAATTTAATTAAACACAGCTGGACTCCAATGAAGGTGTAGAACCAGCTCAACGATGGTCAGAAGAAATGGACAGCACCAGAGTTAATATTGAGTTAATGTGATATTTGAGTTTTTCTTTTTTAATGAATTTGCAAAAATGTCTACATTTCTGTGTCAGACACGACATTTTTTGTCAAAAAGGCATGCTGTGTGTACATTGATGTGGATATATATAGTGGTCTTGAATTAAAATCTTATATATATATATATATATATATTATGGAAATGTACTACTACACCAAACTATTGAGAAAAGTTGAGCTATCTGGTCTTTAGTTGCAATCAAGGAAAGCCAGCCAAGTATGTCTCCACGTCTAACTCAGCATGATAATGCACTAACTCTGTTGCCAGTTCAATGAATCCAGACACTGGCTGCCTGAGTTTCCTCCTGCTAAGAAGGGAGAATAGATTACCAATAGCTCAGGCAGGGAGGCAAACAAACATACAAATAAGCTGCACTCAGTCGGAGAACGCCTAGCAATTAAAGCAAAATGCCTGTGATGCCCACCAGATAGGAAATGTGTGGGACATGAACCAAATGTGCAGAGCAGACCTGCCAACTGGCCCACATTGAGCGGAAGAGCTCCAGGGCAGGCTGTCAGACATGTAGAAAACATTATGCAAGAAAGCAAACTTCAAATCTTGAATTAGTTATATCAGAAACAAAGGATGTTGTGAAGGTCTTAATGAAATTATTATTGAAATTCATATTATCAGATGAATCTATGGATAATAGCTGGACTCAGTATTAGCTATGCTCTGAGTGGGGGAATTATCAAAAGCAAAGGAAAACCAAGACACCCATGTTTTTCTCTGGCTAGTGTAAAACACCACCTGATTGATGCCCTGAAACAAAGTTCGCCAGCTAATGGATGCTGTGTGGTGATCTAACCGAATCTGGGAAGTATTTGAAGTTGAGCTTGATAATCTCTGCAATCTTAAAGGGATATCCTGGCGACTAATTTTTTAGAATCAACACTAATATGAATAATATGCGTGAGAGGCCCAGGGCCATTGGCTGCTCTGCTCTGAACATTGTGTGCAGAGCAACAGTGGGTGGAACACCCACACGAATACATGCACACACACACATGCAGGTGTGTGGTTGAGAAAAATAGAGCTATTTTCTTATGCTGCTGATATTTGCCAGAGTTGGGGTGACTGGGTGTGGGGTGAGGGTGAGCAGTGAGGGGAAGGAAGCAAAAGATTTGAAAGTCTGAATCCTGAAATCACTATTTACACATGCACGTTTACAAATGTGCTGGCGTGTTTTAATTGCCACAGTAGACTCCATATTTTGTGTTTGTTGCTATGTGTTTTTGTGTGTGTTCATGGACATATACAACTATATATGTAGTCCCAAAGGGGAAGATGGAGAGGTGGTCAGGGGAAGTGGGTGAGAGGAGGGGGGAGGCCAAGAGGAGAGGCAATCAGGGATTATTGTCACTGACAGGGCTGCACCTTGATGGGCTAGGAGCTGCATTGTTTGTCACCTAACCAACCTCAATCAATCAATCATCTCCCTCAGCCCGCATCACCGATCAATCAGCTCGGCGCTACACCCACAGAGGGCCCTTCCTTCGCCTCGCTGCCTGGCTCAGGTTACATGAGCCAATCAAGTGTCGCCGCACCAAGTAAGACCCACACCAGAGCACTTAGGACAGAACTCAATATTCACACAGTGACTGATGAATTTCTCTGGGCTCTTGCTAAAAACTAATTTTAGGGAGTGTTTTATATTCATGTAATTCTTTTGTTTTTTCCATGAATAGTGGAGAGCCAGGTGGACCACAACACATAATCACCCATGCTAATGTGTAGTGATCAGAACTGCACTTATCTAATATTGCTGGTGTAATGTTTTACACTTGCCTGCTAAAACAGCTAATTCTTCCACTGCATTATATGTACATACATGTACTGTAGCTCTGAGGCTTTATTCCAATTCTTTGGAAATGCATCTATATGTGTATATGTGATGAACTCACCACAAATTTCACCACAAATGTTATTGGTGAGGCATTAAAAATTCTCTCATCACCTCACTAGAAAATTACTATCAATGTTACACATTTAATGAATAACACTTCTAAGAGGCAAATTTTACACAGTGGTTGCAGTATTGGCAAAGGAGCTGTTATATATTTAATTGTTTAAAATGTCTGTCAGGATATAAAAGTTACTTTTCCACTGCAGGCAGCATTTGTATTTTTAACAATAATATTGCACTGTACATTCTTTAAAATGTAAAGGCCCAGAATAAAAAAATATTTGATGAATGCTAAATGTTTCCTTTCGATGTGAATTTCAAAAAATAATAATACATGCAAATACTAAAAATACTATTCTGTTATCTGTATTCATTCCTTTAAGTTTATGAACTATATGTCACTAAAGCATATAACAATATTTATGAATGTTGCATTATGGATGTAAATGTATTAGATGACCATGACCACAAGCTCTTTTTATTGATCTCCTGCATCTTGTGTGGAAGGTGTGTTTCATCCGATGAGGATTGTTTCCCTCCCTGAGCCCCAACTGGGGCTGATGTTTCTTTTTTCAGCACATTAGGTTGCAGCCTTAGGGGTGCTTTGACCAGTGGATCAATGGCTCTCGCGCTCTTGTCACCATTCATTTGGAGTGAGCGAGCGTTGGCTCCAGTCCTCGTCTGCCGCTGGCCCTCCTTTCACCTGGCCTCCACTCTCTCCCTGAGCTCCCCTGACAGCTGGCTGCCACAACCAGCAGCAGACAGACGACAAGTCCTTGGGCTCCACAAATGCATGCACGCCCTGCACAAACACACACATTGCTGTGGCGAGTGGTTGTGATGCATCTGGATGCTGACGCCACACACCCCCACTTTTTTTTCTCTCTCTCTCTCACTCACACTCCCCCCATCAACTGTTCCTCTACCCCCTTCTACGCGTCTACCCGTCTGTCTCTGCCGCTCTCACTCTCTGTCTGGGTTTTTCAGCCTCTTCCTCTGGTCTCTAGAGTGAGGATGGAGCAGATCATCTAGTTGGAGGGGAACCAGCTGTGGGCCAGAGCGGCTCCAACATCAGCTTATACCCATGATCCAACATGTAACCAGTCCCGCTGCTGCTCCTTCAAAAGCTGGCTCTGACAAACACAACCTCATGTTAGATTGTCAAATAAAAGAGGAAAATATGTTCAGGATTTGTGTCATTTTCATTGAAGCAAATATGATGTAAAACAAGAAAGTGTAGTGAGAATACAAAATTAAGTTTTCAACTTCTGGTATGTGAAGCCAAACCAGATCAAACTGCTTTTACTGCAACATTAAAACTGTTTACTATTCAGGAACAACAAGCGCTCCTAAATATCCCCACTAGTTATTGTGCCCTTGTGCTACAGAACATATTGCACTGTATGTAAAAATGAACAAACATCGGCTGGGCGTCAGCCATCGACGAGGAGGCTTGTTTTATCACCTGTACTTTATTACAGTTTGCCATCTGCACGGAGGTATGTTAATAGCTAGCTGCGACTATTTACACATATGAAAAAGTACATCCATCTGCCATGTTCCACCAGTCTCGCATGAATCAGTCCCGCCTTCCCCAAAGAACAACTGCTGTTTATTCACAAGGTGACAGGCAGCACCAAAGCCTGGCGACACCTGCACCTTACATCCTGCCGCCTGACATATGTGAACCTCACACACACGTACATACACGGAGAAACACAGATCACACCCTGCCATGTTACACCCTGCCCATAACCCACCCTCTCCATCACCATGTTTCTCAAGGTTACAATGCACAATATGTTTTGGCCTCAATGACATTAGTGTTTGCCACTTTGTTTCAAGAGGATTTATGGAGTGGCACTCGTGTCAGCTGAAGAAGAACCTATCATTTCTAATCAGTCAAAAAGGGATTATGAGGTTAATTACTTATATAGTCATTTAGGTTAATGCCCAAGCCAGGACTTGGCTTAACGCACTACCAGGTGACAAAGGCTGGCTGGGTACACTGGGCCATTTCAGGCAACCGCGAGATCCATAGCAATTACTACCTCGCAGAAATACTGTATACACATTCCTTATAAAGTGACAGAGAAATGCCTTGAGGAAAAACTAAGATGCTTTTAACAGCAGCAATAATCAAATAATATACGGTTATGCATAACGTGCTCTACTCTGCATCAAATTACAGCTTCCTCTTTGGCGTGCATATCAGCGCACTATATTGGATGAATAATAATCTATATAAACTAAATATCAGCGTGGAAAACTGAAAAATAAATCTTGATTATGCACACAGAAACATCCCTGGCTGGAGTGTGTACAAGCCTCGCATTATGCCATAAGTGTGGGGTAAATCACCCTCTGTGAGAATGTATGGCCCTGCATCAGTCAACAGAGGCAATAATCTCACTAATCGCTGGTTTCTGCAGCAACAGTAACACAAACAGGAAGACTTTTTCAGAGGTGACAGGCTGCTAAGCAGGCAACAGACAAAGAAGAGAAGTTTGTTGTTTCCCCAAAAGCTTCATAACCACAATGTACTCCAATAATAATTATAATAATAATGATGATGATTATTATGAGTTTACTTATCACTTGCTCTTACGATAATACATCCTCTTTAAATTCCCTTGTGGCCTTTTGCTGCTTTGATTTTCACACTATGAAACTGTTATTATGGAACAAAGCTCCTCAATTGCTCCTCCACAGTTTCCTAACATGAGAAATATATCATGTCAGGACATTAACCAGAGCCAGGTAGAGTACAGTGTACTATGTCGGAGGTGAGGTAACATTAAGCATTAATCCCCACCTGACACTAATACTTGATGTATGATTGACCCTGAAGCAGGACACTGCACATTACAATCTGGGCCATATGGCAAGACATTAGCCCTTCAACCCTCCAGCAGGATAATCTCTCCATCCTGGCAATGCTTTTTCTTCACAGATTTCTTTGCACAATAATTGCATGACAGTATTAACGTACTGGGACAGATTTAGAATGCCCTGCGTCACTGGACGGAGGAGGGGCTTCTGCAAGAGGAAGTAAGGAAACATAATCTGTGATCCAAAAAAACATTGTATCCTGTACAAGACTTAAGGCATTCACTTAAATGATTTATGTTTTCATATAAATATGATTTAATATTTGTCATTATAAACACACGATCAGAGCTAATAACTGTAAATATGCTAAAAAAAAAAAACATATCTTGAAAATTACATTTTATATTATCACCCTTCTTTACCTTGGCTCTTTTTTATCCTTTTTTTCATTTACAAATAAAAGAAAAAAACAATATAGTTGAGTAGATTTAAAAAAAAGTATTTTCTTCTTGTAAGCAGTATGTTTAAAACAGCTGAGGATACTGTGGCAGCTCACAAAAGCAAACAAACTACAGTGGTTCACTGTTCCCCAAACGCCTTAAACCTGCCTAAGCTGCAAAAGTCCCCAACATGACCCAGTCCCCACCTCAAAATGACTGTCACAACCAACAATGTACACACACCAATTCCCCACAGGTCTGCACACACACACACACGCACGCACAATGCATCTCACCACCACCATCAAACTGCCCCCCCAACCCTGAAACACTAGTCTTCCTGTGGTGGAGAGTGAGTGAAACCTCAGCCCTCTCCTCTCCAACCCCAGCTAGTAATGAACAAATTCACTGCACATTACTCTGGACTTGATCTCTAGCAAAATAGTGCTGGAACAAACAATTTGGTTTGTCAACACCTTTCTCTGGACTCCTCCATCAATGTCAGGGGTCCAAATTTAAACGGCAAAGTGCATTTGACTGCAGGACCCTGAGCTGATTAGACTTCCCAGCTCAGCGAATTGCTCCAGACAGGACGGCAGCTCTGATTGCTAACCCGGCTTGAAAATAGTCTCCGCTGCCCGGGATTAGCATGAATATTTTGATATAGATCGATAAGCAATCTCCACTCCATAAGAAATGCCAGCAGCCTTCATTTGGCTGATCAAAGGCACATCAGCTGGTGGGCGACAGCTGGCTATTGTTTTTCAGCCAGGGCTCTGTTGAGGGAGCGAATCCGTGGGAGAGATCCACGAGCACGGCTCCGCTGCTCTTCCCACCTAATCGTGGAAACAATCACTGCTTCACAGGATCCCATCTCCCAGGGACAGACACACTCAAATGAGGGAGGCAGAGGGCCCAACCGCAGGGAGGACAGAGTTCATTACTGTTGTGGTCTCAAACCACTTTGCCACTGGGTGCTGCTGACCCGGAAGTAAAGGCAGGGTCAGCAATCTATCTGTTTACCTTTTCTGCACCTAAACACATTTCATTGGATTAGACACTACACTGACCAAGGGGTTGAGGTTGACCATACCTCTGGTGGGTTGTTGCAAAGTGAGAGGAATGGAAATGTTCATGCTTTTTAAATTTCAGTGGGATTTGGTAACACTAAAGATAAACAGGACCACACAGTGTGCTTTAATAAGAAAGCTTTCATCTGTCATATTCTAAAAAACTTTTTTCCCCACATATACTGCTGCCACTCTCCATATAAATGGCTTCGTCTTGCATATCCTTAACAACAGGGGAGGCTGGACTGATCATTCCCTTCACAACACTAACCCCACTGATTTGCCAGACCCCATAAAGGGCGCAGGTGTGACCCAAGCATTTAGCAGTTAACTAGTGTGGAGTGAGACCACACGCCACTGACAGACTGGAGGCTCCCACACGGGACCAATATGGGAACACTGGAGAAAAAAAAAAAAACAGGGAATAGAGCACCAATTGTAAATTGCAGGTTTAATTCATTAGGAAGTGTCACTTTATTCTGGGGCAGCCTGAGCAGGCCGATTAAAAAGTGGTAATCAGGATTAATTAGGAGAATATATATATGTGAGGATTAGCAGGCCTATCCCCTGCATGGCCCAACGGCTCTCTTCTACCATGTATCTCTCTGCTCTATATTCCTCTGCTACCCTCTCTCTGCCTAGTGAGAATTCAGCTACACCACCCTTATCTTACATCTCTCCCTTAGCCTCTTTTCCTCTCTTGTGGCATTTATGAAAGCTTCTTTTGCAACTTCTACGAGACTTTCTTTTGGTTATGAGGTGATACTGTATTAACAACTTTATTATTTGAAGTTTTGCTCGACTCCCAGAAAATTAAAGGAAGATATTTCATGAAAAGCTCATTCAAACTGCTTTCTGTAACATTTTTCAATCCCAAAACATTTTCAGAGATTTGTTTCTGTTTTAGTTACATTTAAGGCCCCATGTAGTCATCTATTTTTGTATACATTTTCTGAAATTAAAAAAAAAAAAAATGCTTTTTGAAACCTTTATTTGTTTTTACTGAGGCATTTTAATGTGTAAAAGTGAAGAGACTTATATCTCGGACAAGTGTTGCTTTCGTAATTTAATTATCAATCTTAAGTATTTATTATTTATTTACAACATTCAGTAACACACACAGCTAAACCTGCTGCATGGCTAAATACAGAACAGATGCACAATGGGAGACTTTTACACTAACCACCACTTGATGTCATCACAAATTTCACACAGGCCTCCTCCAGCCAGATTTATTACTGAAATCTCCAAACTGCTGGTTTATCATAGTGTTTATATTATTACTTCAACATGTTTCAGTTAACATAACCTTGAATCGCTGCAGTTCAAGTGCGAGGATGGACTGTTTTGTTTGCGGTGCAGACCCATCATTGACGTAGCAGATGATGCATGTCCTGTTCTTTGGCACAAGCACAGACCAAAACTTTCATCCTGCTCGTCTCTCAATTGTGGTTTGCGTAGTCCTTAACATTTCAGCTTGAATATAAATTCAACAAACAGGCTTTATTTTTTATTTTAGCTGAATGAGAAAATAATATAGTTGGCAGCCCATCAACCTCAGAGTTTTTGTTACATTTATGAGCGGGAGTTAAGTTTTGGTATTTGGTTACAGGAGTTTGACTTTCAGAAGGCCTCCTTTGAGAGCAGAATGTAGTAATATATATATTTAAGGGCAAAATGCAGACAAGGTCAAAACACACATAAAACGCATCAAGTGCTGTCCTGCAGACTGGTTCATATTCAACCCATTACAAGTAAAGTGTCACTGCAAGGACTGAAGTGAGCAGACCACACAAGCTGACCAAAGTCTAAGTTCACAACAAATCTGTCTCTGCGCATCTGAAAGTGAAATATAAATAATGTAAAACTACACTAGAGTACACAGATGTTACTGTTAACTGAATCTAAATCAGCAGAAAGACTTAGACAGGCACTAAACAAGTCAGGAAGTGTCTATTGGATGCAATCAACAGGGATACATTATAAGCAGTTTAGATATTTCCTCCTCATCCAATACTCACAAACACAGTTTACTTCACTGTGCAATTTAATGATTTTTGTGGATCTGAAAACAGGTTTGGGTGAAGCTGAGGACTTAAATAATAGCAGGAGTGGTATTGAACCTCTTCGAAGAAGATCAAATGCAGCTTTCATTAGTTTAGTACAGCGCCAGGGCTCATTGATGACTTGTCAGACAGTCTTCCCTTCAATACGCAGCGAGAGGCTCTAAAAATCATCCTTTTACTGAGCCCTCTCAGCTGTAAATTCAGCCAAGCTCAATACTGCGCCCCCCCACCCCACATCTAAACCTCCATTATTTCTTACCATGGATTAACCCTATGCTGCTGATCAAAAGGAAGCTTCTCTGTGTATCTGCTCAGGCCTAGACCATCCATCCATTAGACACTCATAATGAAATCTTCAACTTATTATTATGGAAAAATCCATTGTTTGTCCACAGGTACCACATTTAGTGGGAGAGCATGATCTTCCGGAGGATTAAGGAAATGCTTCAGGGGGTTTTGCTGCTCTTCAGGGGGAAGGAGGGGGGGTGCTGGTGGTGGGAAAGGGGAGGGGTGAGACTGCCTCACAAAATCAGGGGTCTTATGCACCTTTTGTGGGGTGAGACTGTTTCCAATTAAGACAGCATGAGCCGCACAATATCACATTGTCACGCAGTAAACAGAGCTCTGCTTCCCACAGAAACAGGATTGCATCCCTCTTTAGGGGCTAATGACTGTGTCACTGTCCTTTTTTCCTGCACTGTCTGTACAACTTAATACAGACATAACCTGAACAAGCATCAAAGCTACAGTGATAGCACAAGATACTGATCATATTTAGGTTCTGTGTTCAAGAGTTGACCTGTGCATGACTATGATCTTTACTCATTCTTGCTGCATTAGCTTGCCCTTGTGTTTGAAGTGTACTTACAGTAAATATGATACATACACCAGGGCTAAAAGCTTTACATAAAACTGTCTTCAAAGAGCATATTAACCCATCTTTGTTTACAAGAGACAAGTCGGAGAAAAAGACAATTTGGCACAACGGTCATAAAATGCTACTCCCCACCTCACTGGCATGCACACACACGCACAAACACACACACACACACTGCAGACATATCACAGACACAAGGCTAAATCACTTGGGACAGGAGCATTTAAGACGGAGTGTCACATTTCTATGTAATAAATAGCAGAGATTGATTTGACCTCCCAGCCCGGTCCTGCAGTTTACTTATACACAAGTTAAGAAAAATGGAAGCTCTTGCTCTCGGGGGATCTCTTGGAAGGAAATCAGATAGGCTGTTGTAAGTTTAAGGGCTGCAGTGGTCCAGCAGTGTCAATATGGCCCTGGTATCAGGCGACCCACCTTTCTAGCAGTTCATACAGAAAGTTGAGAGGATCAGAGAGAAGCAAGAGTTTCTGTTACTGTTTCTCCTAAGACAACAGACAATGTTTTGCTCTATTCACTCGCAGTTACCACCATCCTCACATTCCAAAAATAGCATATTTACTGACAGCTCCTTTAAAGGTTCTGTCCCCAATCTCAACAAGCTTACTGGATCCAGTGAAAAAGAAAAATATTGGTGGTGAATTTTTCAGTAAATTTACTAAACATCTATCTATAACACACCATCTCAGGAACTGCCCTCATGGTGGGAAATGAGAGCAGATACCAGCAGGTGTAAAGTAAGATCCTAATTTGGAACCAGAAGGCAAATGGATTCTTCCTCTTCAACAGCACATATCTGCAACCTTAAACAGGGGGCGGTGTCTCTGTAAGCATTTACAGTGACATAAGGGGAGGAAATTGCCTGAGACACAGGGCAAAAATGTATGTACGTCTGGCACCCAGCTGTGGGACAAAAGCTCTTGAAACACACTGTCTGTCATACTGCATACCACGCAGCACACCAACAACGTCTGGCTTA
Organism: Polydactylus sextarius; assembly: GCA_016801845.1. Lineage (NCBI taxonomy): Eukaryota > Metazoa > Chordata > Actinopteri > Polynemidae > Polydactylus > Polydactylus sextarius. The sequence continues at coordinate 15,615,286 of CM028906.1, forward strand.
GTATGTTAAGCCATGGGTCTGTCCCTCTCCTCTCCTCTCCTGAGAATACTGTGTAGGTTAGACTGAATATAACATCACAGAAACATAACAGGGAAAGTGGTCCAGCTTAACAAGAGAAGAAACACACAGAAGCTGTTACCAGACAGCAACATGTGGTGCTCATAAACCCACATCCTATTTACAGTAATTATATTGCTACAGCCACATGAATTATCAATGACGCAACATATAATGACAACATCTTCAAAATATGTCAGCCACACAAACCAGGAGCTAACAATCAGATGACTTCAGATTCCATTACAGGATTAGCGAGAGGAATATGAATGATCAAGAAAAACAGACAGAAATATCTATATTTTCATTTGTGTGCCAAATGTCTCTTGAAAAAGCTCACAAAAAGGCACTACTGCTGCTTCCACAATGAATACATGTGAGTGCGAGCAGAGTATGCAAGCAAATCTTCAAATGACACAAAATGCCAAGCATGTTAACTGTTGACTATTTGATTCAGCAAAGATATAGCCTCATTATCTGGGAAATAAGTCAGTGTCTTTGATTTTGAAAGCAGTTTACACACCGTTGCGGGACGTGCTGGAATGCTGTGAACACGCTGGCCACTATTGACTACCCAGCCTGCTTTCCTCTCAGCACTGCAGAACGGAGGGAAACCAGCCAGTGATGAACGATGGCAGCGCAGTCAATGAAAAATCAACTGGGAAGCACAAAGCTCTTAATGCTCAGCCATATTGGCTGCTGACGGGAGCAAATAACATCAGCATAGCACTTACAGAGACCAATCATACATTTCCACCAGCAACGACACAGGTTCTGGACCGCAATAAATTCTTTCCCCTGATTAAACAGTAAATCCTGCATGCCTATCAGGGTCCCATTAAGTGGGGGCCCGCTTTCAAAAACATCATTAATCAAGCGAGAGATATGGCGCGAAATATCAGTCATCGATTGTAACTGCTTATGACAGTTTACACAGCTTTATATCTGCAGGGAGTGCTCGCTGATCTATCAATTACCAGCAGCCCTTACCGCATGCTAATTGTGCATTTTCCCCTCTAATGCATTTGCACTGTTATCTTATAGGCTAATGAAACCAAACAAATCAATAAATATAAATTATACATGCAAAGATGTACTGCTGTGAACATAAAGCCTCTAATTAATTGCACTTGATTAATTTATATACTTTAATTATCTCTCCTAGCTGCAGATGGCATAAATATCTGGACAATCTGCTTATTGCTATGTCATAAAACGGCAGACGCAGTGAAACTATTAGGTGAGGCTAGCTTTGTCACTAGAAAACACACAGTTGCCGACATAAAAAAGGCTTTCCTCTGAATAATTTAAAGAGAGCAAATTTCCAGACGATGCAGGGACTCGGTATTGTTGTAATTTCTACGCTGGTTTGTTATGGTGAGCAGTGTGTCCATTTTGCATGAGCAGAGCAAAACTCACCACTACATTTTTAGTTACTATTCTTTATGCCTGTTCCCTAAACGATTGGAGATGAAACATTTAGACAATTTCTCTGTACAAATTCCAGCAAAGCATCGGGAGTAAAGTGAAACAGAGCGTCAAATAATGGCTATTCGCAACGTGCCAGTAACTCATATCTGCTGTGTACTACGCCTGCGGAACATACACACGGATTTTTTATGCAGCAAAGTTACAATTAAGTCACATTACTGAAAACAATTCTGACATTCCAAATTTTACCCACAGTTCTTTCAACGGCCAATTGTGTGTCTTTGCATGTATATGTGTGCTATGAATTGTGAGCGCTTCTGTTTCCAGCCTTTAGTTAATTGCTAAACAGCCTGTTACCACTGTTAGCATTCTTCATTTAAACCAACTGCCACATAGCCACAAGCTAACAAGCCTGAGAGAAAATCACAGTATCCATGAATATCAAGCCAGTATGGGTGACGTTTGACATTATGATGTGTCTGGTGTGCAATTTCAGTGTAATGTAGCAGGTTTCCTACAAGTAAACTGAAAAGCAGTGTGTATGATTCTGCAATGTACTGCAACAAGCAGAAAGTTAAGTATAAAGCAGTTAGCCAAATAACTTGCCTTCCAAGGGCGCATGAGGGGAAAGATAGTTAGGCTTCTGGGGGTTTACATCTTGATGCTGCTAATGAGGGTGTTTTTAGTATAATTACCCCAACAGGGTGCTTGGCAGTATAATTACCAGAAAGACATTACAGAGGAACATTAGTGTGTCCAGGTACAGTAAATATGTCGAGATACAGGGTGACGAGGTCGGCTCTTCTTCTGAAGCTGGATCTCTTCTAAACAAGGTGTTATTTTTCCAACACGTGCCAAACTGAATCCCGGAAGATTACAGTTAAAACATATGCTTTAAACAATAACAGCTTCCTTGATAGTTTCTATACATGTCAAAGTTCTAGAATGTGGAGAAACAAAATGGCTGCATGTAAACATTTAAATCCAGTGTGGTCTGTCCAGTTCTGGGATGCGTGAGGCCCTTTTTTTTTTTTTTTTTTAAATGTCAGAGTGAAGTGGGAGTCCAAACAATCAAGACTTTATAGCAAAGACTCAAACTACAGCAAATCAGTTGCCCATAGTTGAATGTACTTTATGAAGTAAGTGAATACCTGGCAGGGATGTCTAGCACTTTTGTGTAGGCAACTCCAGACATATAGTTTAGACCACATAAATGCCACAATGCCTGTAAAATCACCTGGACTTTTTGGCCCCAACTTCAAACATTGCCTGTGCACTCTATTTACCCTAACAGACCTTTCATGTGGTCAGGTTCAAAAATGAAAAAAAAAAAAACATCTCATCACCGTCATAGCTGGATATGTGGTATCTGAATTGGGTATGAAGTTGTTATGCATTATTTCCTTTCTTACCGTCCAGTGGAGGTTGGAGTGTGCATTATACATTGTGGCTTATGTTTTGTTTAAGGGGGACGGAGTGGGAAAAGAAATCCAAATGCATCTCACACAGGAAATAAAAGAAAGTCATAGTGAACACAGATACATCCCACTGACCTTTTTTATGATTATCCTGTCATTAGAGCTCGAGACACTGAAAGTTGATGTGTCACTAGTCAGTATATCTTCTTCTTGTGTCTCTGCTGCTGCTGCATCACATATTGTCCTTGTACACGATGACCTTGTGTGCTGTAAAATTGTAGAAATAGTCAATGTACATCCACATTAATTTCAACTACTTTTTGCTGTATCTGGTTATTAAATTGACTAATGTAAATAAAAATAAAAACTCCTTGTCCATACATCCACAATGTCAACAAAAAATACATCAATACCATATAAACAGAATTTGGGGATAGAAACACAATTTCTCAGATATGGTGTCTTTACTTTATCTTCCCTCCTCTCCAAGCAGAGACTTTTAATCATCCTGATATGATTTAGTCACTTTTAAACAATAATGATCATGGAAAGAAGCGTCATTTGGGAGGAGGTGATCAATCAGAGGCTCATTCAGCTTTAATTCATGTAGATGCACACCTAATACTCATTACAAAGATGCAATTTCCAGCCAGTCAACAGTAGATTAATGGGGAACCATCTCTCCTAGTGTTTCCTTCCGCAGTGCCATGCCTCCAGCAGGATAGATGACTTTCATACAGACACAACTGGTCCACAGCCTCGTTTATTTAATAGACATGCTTATGACAAACTGGTTAGCTGACAACATATTCATCAGAGAGCAGTCAAGATGACACAGAGCAGTTTGGTTTTGGTAATTTTATTGTATTGGTTTGATATATTTTCAAAATTTCACGTTACAAATTGTTTTCATTAAACACCACAAAAGAAAATTTTCATTTCTTTATTATAACGTTGATAATCGAATTTCAGAACTCTTCAATTAGCTAATAAAATATCAGACTATAATCCAAACAGTTTATGTTGTGAAAAAAAAGGTCCGTAATGATTGAATTTTCCAAAAGTGATTAATTTGGTGTATTTTACTTTACACAGAAATAATACTGTTGAGGAAAAAAAAAAATCTTAAAAAAAAAAAAAAGAAAGAAGGAAAGAAAAATAAAATTATTTTAAGATGATTTTGTAAAAACATACTCAAGGTTTTGGAGATTATTTGAATCATTAAAAAATGTGTTTCAAATGTTTTTGTATCCGGTTCATTTAATTTTTTTGATGGAATGAAATGTCTATGGAAATAAATTAAATTACAAATCAGGACAGAGAAATGACTTGGAGATTAATAAATTACCTTCAATATCTTTTGCTATTAGACAGATTAGACATTTATAACAAAGCATGAATATATGCATTTCTTTTGTGTGTGTGTGTGTGTGTGTGTGTGTGTGTCCGTCTGTTGTAACCATGAGACTTTTTTTTTTAAATTTGAAAATCTCAGCAACTTGTCAGTAACTTAGTCTCATCTAAAGACCTTAAAATGAATGTTAGCATCAAATCAGATAAAATAAAATTTCAATACATTTCTTAATAAAAAGAAATGTGTGAACTATCAATGCATTTTTCCTAACATATGCCTAAATAAGTGCATTAAAATAATTATTTAACATTAAGTCTCAGCAGGTTCCTAATAGGTAGATAAAAACAAGCACTGTGATTTGCATTAAATACAAATTAAATATCAATTAAATAAATGCATAGAATATTGTACTGATTGGAAAAAATGACTTAACCAGATAGAAAATTGCAGTGTGCTCCCCTTGATTATTTGCATCCTTTGACAACAGACAAAGTTGGAAAAAAAAAGTTTTCAAATAGTGGTCAAAGACAAAAAAAAAGAAAAGATCAACTGTGAATGAACCTGGTATCTACCAGTCTACAAATCTATGAATTGTGAAACTGAATAGACACTTGTTGACTGAAATTGTAATTCTGCCGCTTTGATTTTCCTTGTATCAGGCGGAGCTGGTATCAGGCGGAGCTGGTGGCATGTCTGAGGGGGCAATTACAACATGGGGAGAGGCTGTCCTGAGGAGCTCCAGGTGGCTGGAGTTGAGTTTGCCCTGGGCGATGTCACTGACTGTGGGCTGGACCAGCATCCCTGCCCACGGCCCTCCCCTTCCTCTCGCCTATATCCTCTCTCTCTCTCCCTCAGCAGGCCCAGCAATCCATCCTGCATTAATTGGGTTTGGTGCTAGAATCCCCCTCTCAGAGCACACACTCACGTCCAGCCACCAGCCGTAAAGACAAGCATGTTTAGCGCAACAATTATGATAATTGCTGCAGAGCACTCAGCTAAGGGAATAAGCAAATCTGATTAAGGGCCCTTCTGCATGATCAAATATTAATCTGATGTGTCTTCACTCTGACCTGGCTGGGAACATAAGAAGCTCTTATGGTCTTATGCATTAACAGATTTGCACAGGCTGAACTCATAGCAACTAATAATATTGGACATGCAAGTCAGTGCGCTGAGGAAATCTTCTGGGAGCAGAATCCACTTAAAATATAACCTAATAAAAATAGCAAGGATAATAATAAAAGTAGGCTTCATGACAATACAGTTACGTCAAATTAGTAATGACAGTGAGCACCTACTGGGACAAAACTCCCAGAACCACCTGTTGGATTGCATGAATACAATAAGGTGGTCTAAACCTTTCACCGAATCCTGCTTCTGCTATATGAAGCCGGCCATACGCACACACACACACACACAGACACACACACACACACACGCACGCACGCACACGCGCACACACACACGCACACGCACGCACACACACACACACACACACACACACACACACAGACAGACAGACAGACAGACACAGACGCGCACACGCACACACGCACACACACACACACACACACACACACACACACACACACACACACACACACACACACACACACACACACACCATTAGAATAAAGTCAGTTTTAAAACTGACAGCGTAAATGTTCAAACAGTTTGTCAATTTTTTAAATGAATTCCTTAAAAATAAATTATCCTAAGTCACAATAAGTCTTAGTGTGAGAATGAGGTGTTCTTCATAAATTATCCAAATTAAATGTAAAATGAAACCAGGTATGTTTACACAGACCATTCAAGTGGTTTAATGTTTTATAGCTGCATATTTTAAGGATTACAATACAGTTTGCGTTAATTGTGGTGAATTAAATTTATAAAATGAGATCATGGTGTGACAGGGAAATAAACATTAAATTCCTCAGTGAAGTGAGTTTGTCACCATGGTAAGTTTTATTTCTTCTCAAGATGCTGCTTTAAAAAAAAAAAAAAAAAAAAAAAACAATGCCTGGGAAAGTCATTAAAAAACACTGCCTGTAATTCACAAGTTTTTACCAAAAGGTTTCAGATAATCACAGTCACAAAAAGTGTTTGAAATGAAATTTGAGGAAGAGTGAAAAGATGATCAGTGATCAGATGGCGATAGCAAAAGACTAAAATGTTCAAAAAAATTTTAAACCTTTTGAAAATTTGCTTGAAAGTTAATTTGGCAAAATTATCATAATCAATCTTCACACATCAGTAAGCAAATCAATGGTTCAGCACCATCCATGAAGTCCTACTGGGCTCATCACGTTTACCTTTCCAGCCTACAGTAGAGAGCAAGTAATAACCAAGAAGCACCAGACAGCAACTGGCAGTTTAAAGGAGATTAGAATAATATTAAATCAACACAAATACCCAGTATTTAACAACACAAACAGCTTGTAAGAATCATTGGATTATGAATCTGGATTACATCTATGCCCCCATTGCTGGGATACAGGATGTACAGGGAGGGAGGGGGCTCCAGATGACCTAATCTACTTACAAAGCATATTTAACTCACTATGATTTATAAATAAGATAAGGCTTATTCCAAGGTCAAATCTTAATTCAAAGCATATTGTTTACTCTGTTGGGCATTAGAGCAACAGATGTCTGTGCCGCCCGCTGCTCCCTGATAAATATATTACAGTATGAAAATAAAACAGTTGAACTGTGAAACAGTGCAGGGTGTTTAATGGGCCAGAGATGTGCAAGTAAGTAACGCAAACCACAGGACACAGCAAATAGCATGAATACATAGAGAGAAGGATGAACTGCATAGCTGAACTCAGGAGCAATGATGGGCAACTTTGAGAACACAAAGTGAAAACTGGAAAATTGAAACATTAAATTTAAACTGATATTCCTGGGATTTCAGATTAGATTCCAATTAATTACTTAATCAATTACAATATACCAAAATAAGAATAAAATGCCCATCATTGTGTTGAACAAAATTTCATGAACGCACGTTACCAGATCTAGGAATTTAACAAGCACTCTAAGTTAAGATCTTTACAGAAAGGCTTCCGAGCATGCAAATCTTTGGCAAATCTTTTTTTTTTTTTTTTTAAACCTTGTTTTATTTATGTTAAAGACTCTCTGAAGTGATCTATATTAATCTACTGATGGCTGATGTGTTCTGAGAAACAAGTCTATGGCCGTTTGTGAGAATGATCCCTCTTGACTAATATGAGATTAACCTAGATGTTTTGTGCAAGTATAAAAACACAATCACTGCCAGCTCGATGGTAAATGTACAGAAATACCAAACAATGACAACAGCGCAAAGCGAAAAAAAACAAGGATAAAATATAAAGCTTTCATCAATAAGATTCTTGGGTATTTAGGAAGTTGTGGGCAGCCGTAGAGTAGCAGAATGCAACAGCTGCTGGAGGCCAGCATGAGCTTATTCAAAAAACCCCGACATGTCTTTTGCTGTGGAGGAAACCAGAGCAATCTGTGCAAATTCACACATACGTGAGGAGGTGATACGAGCTCCACACAGAAAGGAGACAAATGTTATGTACAGAGCATCCATGTTGCTCCTAGGATTCTGATGCTGTCGTAAACACGGAAAACGTTTATGCACAGAGGAAAAAAATTAATATACAAGGAAAAACTTTTAAATAAAACTAATAATAAAAGAAACACTACTTTTTGGGCAGTAACTTTTTTTTGAAGAAGAAGAAGAACTAGAATTAAATTTAACACTATTTTACCCATCACAACATTTACAATAAGTGATGAGGTGAGTTGTACTATTTGTTTTTTGTGCTGTGGCAGCAGGAAGTACAACAGTTGGTGGTGTTGCTTCATTTGTTCAACTACTACAACTGACCAACAGAGACAGAGCAACCAGAGAAGCAGGACCAAAAAAAATCTGTAAAACATTACACCCACTGAGAAAGGAACTATTACAAGCTGGCAAATTATTTTAGAATTATATCACTGGGATATCTCAAATTCAAATTTACTTTTATATTTATTATTATTATTTAGATGATGAGGGAAAAAGTACCGATCACCTACTTGTCTTTATATTTCTGTATTAATCGTTAAAGAGATCACAGAAAATATTAGTAGTATTTAAAAACTGTGTTTTGAAAACAGTTTAATCATTATTCTACATGATCAGTGCGTATCGCAGCAATAAGTAACCATAGTAACAAAACAGCGCTTTGCACTACGTTAATGGTTCACTTAAAATTAAACAAACACAGTTTAGGCAGTCATGCCATTTGTCAAACAAGTGAAAACGGATGACAACATTCTGTCTTGGTTTTTGTTTGTTTGTTTGTCTGTTTGTGATCTGTGTGAATTCCCAGTGGCTTAAGAATGATAATAAACTGACGTGCACTAGACAGCCATTAACCTCTGCCTGTTATTGCTTACATGTAGGGATACATAATGTAATATAGTTCTGTATAAGTATAAATCATAGCAATTTCAAGAAAAGAAAAAGAAATTTAGTCATGTGATGTCTCTTCTTGATGGGGTGATCCTTGTAAGTCTTTTGTGACATGAAACCTCATGTGTCAAGCTGATGTTTAGCCAGAGGAAAACAGAATGTTATTCTTCTCCTCTGAGGAGAGCAGGCCCTACCACTGTCAGCCTGTGGTCATTCCACAGCCCAATCTAAACACTGAAATGGCAGAGGAGATTGACTATTTTTAATGGCACGCTGCATTGCACCCTGACGCCACAGACTGACCAGTATTAGAGTGACCACCGCTCATCTCCCTGCATGGGAGAAGGTCAGTAATCCTTCATGAATGTCCTCGGAAGAGTGACAGCTCAGAGGCAGCGTATACTTTCTAAACCACGTGTGAGCATATGTGAACAGAAGACTGCTTCTCTGCTCTCTACTTATGTCTCTTGTTCTGTCCTCTCACAGAATTGGATTATAGCAGTACCCCTCTAATTCTGAACAGTTCCCAAAAGATTTAATATGCCACTGGAATTTGATATTTGACTTAATTTAGATGGAAACCTCATGACATGCGTCTTGTGACTGCCTGTTGAAACTGTCATTAACTCTTTGTGAGCGTATTAATGCTTTTGGATTTGATGGTGAATGAAGATTTATTGAGTTCTTTCTGATAATTATTATATATTATAATTATAGATGACCACTGATGAAAATTAGACACAAAATTATTATTTGTGCGTAAAGGTAAATAATGTATCTGGGGAGATTATTTGACTAAAATTAGATTTAAGCAAAACAAAATGAAAATATTTTGGATGGTAATCAGCCAACTTTTAAGTCACTGACAATTTTTTATTTATAATTTTTAAATTATCTTGGGGTATATAATTGTTCTGAAATGATGTGTCAAAATGCCTAAATGTTTTTTTAAACTACCTTATAAAGAGCACTGTATTTACATGGTTAAAATGCATACAGTTTTATCATGTGAGCAGTATTTTTAAAAATTATATCATGTCTTATATTCTCTGAGGTGGCAATTTCTTTCTGAATTTAAAAGTGAGCAACGCAAGTAAAACATGACTGCATATTTATGAACAATATACACAAGTTTATTCTATTAACAATCTACTTCACTCAAGTTCCTTGTATTTGTCATGCATTTTTTACACATTAATAGAAAAAAAATGCACAGCGGTGACATTTGCCAGTTGCAACGGTGTGTACACATGACATGCTCACAACAACACTACATGCACTTATTCGTGTTACGCATTATTTCTGTCAAAGAATTGCAACTTAAGACTGAACAAAAATAATTTGAGGGTAAACCTACTACTGATGTGAAAATATAAAACATCAACAAGAGAGAAATTATATACTTATTTCAAATCACTTTACAATTAATATAATAATTATTATCATCTAATTCTGTAATCAACGGAGGTGTGCTGCCACAAGTGGCTGAGGTTTATTTCCGCTCTGGTGCACATGGAGCCAGGGCAGGTGCATGCAGCCCACCATGGGGTATCAGGTATCCCCTTGGCCTAGGCCTCTCCCATTTGTCATGGTGAATGAGTGGTCTGCCTGACTGCACTTTCTCATTCCATTTCCTCCCAGGTTGCGCCGAGGCCCTACCACCCACTGTACGCTGTCATTTCTTTAACCCCTTTTCCATTCACATGAAGTGTGGGCAATAATGCTCTCTCACATTCCTCCTTTCAATAGCTTACACGCTACGGTCCCTCACCTCTACTATCCTACCCCACCCCCCAACAATTCAGCAGCCCCCCTCCCTCACCACCCACCCTACACATATGAACATACACTCTTCAGCCTACACCTCCCTGATGGTGTGAAAAAAAAAATTATATATTTGACAATTCGCAGGTGTTCTACAAAAAACAATGATATGTATGATAATGATAACAATGATAATAATAATATTAATGATTTAAAAAATTCCAAAAAAGTATTGCAGGGAGAAGTGTAATTAAAATAGTTTGTTAAATATAATTAGCTATGACTACAAGATAAGCCACTTCTTCACTTTGTGACGGCGAGACTTTGGCAGATGCTCATAAGCTTAATTATTAACCTCTTTACAAGAAATCCAGCATGCTCTCTCCTCTCCCTCTCCTCTCAGTCCACTTATGAAGAAAGATGTTAGTGCTGCTCTTACTTACGTCCATAATGCCTCCCACCATCCATGCTAGCTGTGATATTTGGCCCAGCCATCCTACCCACCATGTTCCACAGCAGTAAAAGCCCAAACACCGAGCCCACCAGCACTCTCTCTCTCCGACTCTGTAACGGGCAACTGGAATGGAAAACATTGTCTGTTCCTACTCAATGAGAGGAAAAAAAGAGCTAGAGCACAAGTAAGGGTAATTGCAGAACACCCCGAGCTCATCCTATAAAGAAACTTTGCTTCTTTTTTTTTTTTTTTTTTTTCTTGCAAAACGAAAACCAGGAAATCTCCACTTATTTCAACAAACATTTGCCTCAACTCAGGAACTGAGCCGGACTTTTTTTCTTTTAAAACAGTGCACTGCGTGTCTGTGGGAGATCAGAAGAGCATATGTTGTCTAGATCAGTGTGGATGCAGTGTAAAGAGATGGCAGCACCATCTGCTGGCAAAAACAGAGAGAGTCAAAGACATGAATGGAAGAGAAGCAGGAAGGGAAGAAAAGTTAAGACAGCCGCTGGCAGAAAGATGTGTCCAGTGTGAGCACTTCCGGTTCAGTGCTCACCCTTGTCTATATTTAATTGTACTGTTTGCTGTTTTGGATAAAGACTCCTACATGATTGAATAACTATCACGGATGTGCAGAGGTAAAAGTTCAGAGAGGCCTCTTCCTCACGTCACATTCATAACTCTGACCATGAGACATATAAACAATCTTTTTCATTCTTGCCCTCATTTCCTTCAGTGAATCGCTTGGACAACTAATAATGAGTTAATCAGCCTGATTGCACATTCATCACTGTGATCTGTTTCGTTTTTTTTCAGCTGACGAAGGGAAGCATGTTTTACTTGGGAAATGAAATATTTAGTGACCTGTTCCTTTTGCCCTTACGCTGGAGACAGAGGCCCTACAGCTGAGTAAACAGCAGGGCTGCAAGTGGACAGGTAACAACCCTTTCTCCTCAGCACTGACCAATAAAACAACTGTTACCCTGGACACAGGGCTCTTAGTTAAAAATTAAAATATGGCTCTCTTGATAAACCTCAAGAAAAACAGTTGAAAAAAAAAAATCACAGTGAGATAATTCAGAAATCCTGAACCTGTCTGCTCACCTTGATTAATAAAGTATGAAATTAAACTCCAGAGAAAATTAAAATGTCTTATTATTATTAATTGATGTGGTCAGATAAAACAGATAGACTGTAAGTAAAGCACATACTCAACACTGAAAAAACATCCAGAACAATGAAGAAATTCTACTGTCGTTCTCTTCAGTAAACCTACAACTCAAACACCACAGCCAAAGAACTTCAAGGAGTATTAAGATCTTTACTTGGGGTGTATTCAGTGAACTTCAAAGACTGATAAGAAAACCAACAAGAACAGAGAGCTCAGGAGATGTTGGGAAAATGAGGAGAATCAATAACTTTGAAAGGAAAGTAGGGAATTATGTAAATGTATTATTCAAAGTTAGTGAGATGTCTGCCTACATTTTTCCCCACATCAGCTTGGAAATCGTAAAGTTCTGTTGCTCAAGTAATGTTTCTATTACTTTCTCATTGCAGAGAGGTAATATATGAGACGGTAAATAGACAAAGGCATGAGAGGCATTGATGCATGTTAATCCTAAGGTGGCTGAATGTTACCACCCTCTCACAAGCACAATTCAATATTTTAAGTTAACAAAGCTTCAATCTAACAATTGGGCTGTACATGTAACACCTCAAAACGCTTTCAGGATTTTTTTTTAAAAAAAAGGAAGTGCACAACTCAGATCTGTTGTGTGTGAAATGAGAAAACACTTTTTTTCGACCATATGTTCACAGTCCTTGTTTTGCTAAATATAACTCAATCATTTTTGTACATAATAAGGTGCAAGATACACCTGAGCCAGCGCAAACTCAGCACCTGTTCACAACCACTTCGAAGTAATAAGTTCTTACATTTACAAAAACAACCAAAAATATACAGTGAAAATACTAAGAGGAAAAATTCATTATGACTACCATCATGAGCTTCTGTGTACAATTAGAAGCAGAGGATTGATGAAGATAGATTGGTTGTGCCTGATCAGGGTCTATTGAATTCTTACCTCTCAGCCATCCTCAAATGACCAGTCAGCACTAATGCACCCATATTGTGTCTATAAGTGTGAACTGATTTATATTGCTGCAAAGCATCCCCAAGACATTGAAAGAGCACCATTGAAACCCAATACCAATTATATATGTTTGTTTCTGGGGAAATGGCCACTCAGTACATTAGATCAATGTGGACATTAAAGGTCAGAGCAATACATTTCTGCTGAAAAGTTAGTGTGCCATCAAGCAGCTCATCTGCCACCAAATCTCCTCCTGCCTGGAAGTGAGGGGCAATTAAGATGGACAGATAGATTTACATACATAAGGCTTCCTAGCATGCATTATGCTTAGTTACCTAGTTCACAGATGAGTGTGGCTAATGTGCTGATAAAGTGCTCAAGTCCACTAAAGGATAGACTTTACCACCAATACTGTTAATATGTTATGTCAGTAGTAATATTCAAGGCAATGGACGTAGAGCTGATAACATCTGAGTCTGGTTTGAATGGGAGGTTTTGATAATGAGGCACTAATCACAGTTAGTGTCAGTAGTGTTGCCCACAGAGCTCTAAACCGAGAGTACTGTTACCCACCCCAGGAGCAGGGCTTATCAATATTCATATGCAAATATCATTAAAGACCATATTAATTACCTGGTCCGGAGTTCCTGCTGAAACTAACACCTGGTGAGCTTGCAGAGAGGATATCCTTATGTAAGCATGCCTTATAGATTGTTGCTTTTTCCCTTTTACTGCTCATGTCTCTGAGGACCTTTTGAATCCATATTAATTTCCTCTCTGGCAGTTATGTGGGTAGGGTATGAACTGTGCTATTTCACTTTTAATCTGTCAGTAATTTAGTAATGTGTAAACTAATTATGCGGCAATATTAATGTAATTGGTTCTAGGAGCTGTTCAAAAAAATCAATGTGTTTGCAGAGAATGCAGTAAATTGCATTGGGTTATTATAATCATGTGTCAAGTGCTGATTATGTTATGAAACTAAAAAGTGGATGTCAGCCACAGGTCAATACAACCTACCTCCATAAAATCTATGCCTCTCCATTCATTAACATGAAAGGAATCAGTGAGTACCATCTCTGCTTCCTCCTCTGCTCCCGCCACCTGCCTAACAACTTCCTGTACACAATAAATCAGATCCTCAGTGTATATAAAATAGAAAATAATACGTAGACACACACTTAATGAACAGAGTGGATTCAATTCTATGAAATAATATTCTATCTAATTAATCTAAGTGTTTGCATGATGATTTATTGTTCACCTGAATTAATCCAAAATACAATATAAAATGAAGAAATTATGAGGAGTCACTAAGAACAAAATCTGAAACTGAGAAAAAATGTGACACACTGGAAATCTGTAGGAAAAAAATATAACGGAAATCAGAGGTCAGAAGTCGGCTGGATGACAAAGTAGAGACTGATTGTCGGTTTACTTTGTCTGATGTTAAAGAATTTCTTTTTGGACTGCCAAAATCATTGGGTCATAAAGTCCCAGATGACACACAACTTGCCCTTAATAGAAAAAGGCTCAGATAATTGGGAAATCAGTTCCTATAAACAGAAAAAACACAGCAGTTTAAAAGTTTACACAAATGTAAATGGATAACTATTCACTTAAATGTGATACTTTGTTGTTTGATGAGACTGGCAGAGACTACTGTGAGACTGAACGATGTCTTAATGCAGCAGTGGGTGAACTGACTCGCCATCTCTGGTAGCAATTACAGCTGTCAGGGGTTATGATTGATAGCCTTTGTTTACAGTGTTTAAAAGGGGAGACAGATTTCAAAACATCATTTTGGTGTATACATAAATAATTGGGTTTAACCTGAATGCTAATCTGGACTAAAGACTTTTGCAGTTGCCCCAAAAGGTTCAATAATCAAACAGCAATAACATTTCCATCTTTACCATGAAATTATGTCCGTTTTATACACCGCTCATACATCTTAACTTGACAGGTTGCAGCCAACTGTGACGATTACTGGAGGTAAATACAGTGCTCATGTCAAACTGTACATACTCATCAAGGGAGTGGTTTGGACTTTCCTTTTCTGAAAATGATTAAAATGAAACATCTTGAAAACAGAGCGTATGCATTTTTAACTGCTTGCAATACGTAATCTTAGGAAAGCACAATTTCCAAATTGCAGGATGATTTTAAATAGAAGAATTTAATTTACCATGAAAATAAAATCTATGTAAATCGGCTTTGATTCGGATTTAGTTTCAAATGCAAGAAATGTTATTTTGTGGAATATCTGGGGGCAATCTTCTTGGCCTTTGCCATTTATAAAAACAAACCAACTGTTTGTAAAATGTCTGCCTCCCTGTCTGATACATCTCAGACATATTTGGCTGACACCAGAGTCAATGAGTCGATTGAAGCTTGTATTCCACAGAGAAGGCATTTAGATGAGACTCAGTGCCATACTGTGAACAAGGAGTGCATCTTTCTGTGACTACAGCAATGGATTTTGATGGTCTATAGCTGGCAAAGAGCCTTGATGTACCCACACCCCCACATCACCCCATTTCTGTCTTAATGCCTTCACTCTCACTCTCTCTCTCTCTCTCTGTCTCCATAAACTGTATTTGACTGTGTATCCCATATGCCAGACCTGGGCTTAAGGAGCTTTTGCCGTATATACTGTATACATGTAAAAATCAAAATTCATGACTGATACGGGCCAAACAAGGAGAATTTGACACCGATTTAAGGTCAGTATTGTGGCAGAAGTAATATACTGCTCTGGAACAAGCTCAGGGGCTTTACTGAAGTACTTTTACGTATAAATGAACATCCGCTAGATTCAAGCCCTCCCCCAAACAAGTTCACACGATGCCAATTAACCCTTTCAGTGCCAGGTGCATCTCTTTTTGCAGTTTGCCAGAGTTTTAAATCGGACGCTTGCAGCAATTTTTCTGTTCCACACACCACAAGCGATCTCATGTTTACATCAAAATAAGTTTCTCATGCTCTAGATTTAAAGAAAGTTCACGTTCAGAGGAAGGACTACAGTCTAAAAAAGGCCATTTACGGTAAGAATGAACACAGATTACCGTTGGTGTGACTTTCCCTCAGAGAGCAGTGAAAGAAGAGAAGGGACTAAGGGCAGATATATGTCGTCTTACTGCTTTTGGACAAGTTGGTATTTGTGAAATATTTGGCGTATGTTATGAGTAGGTTATGTAGCCATTACATATAGTCTATATAAACAGCAAATGATTGTCCTGGAACAGAGGAAATTTCTGCATTCAATAGCATTTGCCTAATTACTCTGACTGCCAGAGGGAGAAGACAAAAGTTTTGCACCGCTGGTTTAAAAAGCTTGTTTTTCCTCAGATTTACACACACACACACACACACACACACACACACACACACACACACACACACACACACACACACACACACACACACACACACACACACACACACACACACACACACACACACACACACACACACACACACACACACACACACACACACACACACACACACACACACACACACACACACACACACAAACACAAACACACACACACACACACACACACATTTTTATGGGTCTATGTCTCTACTTCCACACTGGAAAAAAAAGAAATGTATTTAGATAATGATGACTTGTATATATCTAATGCGACAAACATGATGCGATGCACAGTATGGCCATAATTACCTTGTCTTTTCTGGGAAAAAAGCAATGTCTGTTTTCATGAGCCAAGCAGCATTAGTGACTATCTTTTTTTCTTTCACACTGGTGGTGGATCACAAGTGCTTCTCTCAGGTCCTGAGTGGCTGAGCTCTGGGTTAGCCAGGACTACTGAAACAACCTTTCACTCCCAAATCACACTAAACCTCTCTCCTGTTTAACAAATTGCCTGAACCACAGAATTCCTTGTCTGGGGAAGGCTTGATCAAGCTTTGAAGTGTGTAGGTCAGTGTAAGGCCAGCATTTGAAGTCACTGCTGAGGTTAGACTGAGTTGATTTTCTCTGGTGAAGGCGAGGGAATACAGTGTGAGCCAAAACTCTGACGACTGGGGCTCGCTGTCTGCCTCGCGTGTGCATGTACTACTTCACTTAACTGCAGACATGCAGTTGACTGCTGCGGTACTGCAACTCAGAGCCCTAACTTCTTATGATTAATCAAATAAAATAATAACATGACAGTATTAGTCACTGCTAAAAAATCTTTAAAAATTCTTGTAGTCTTCCTTCATAGCATAAGTGATGTTATAGTTTGTCAGATATCTTAGCTGAAATTATTTATTAAGACTGGAGCAGGACGGAGAAATGTGGGACAACTATTGTGATACCTTTGCAAAAAAGATGAAATATTAGGACAAGGACATTGTGATGATCTACTTTACCTTTTGCAGTATGACAGACATTTCCTATTATACCTTTATAAAACTAACACAGTGCCAAGTACAGAGAAAACACTGGGCAACAAAATGTCACAACACCAAGTCCCAGTGCAACCCAGTGTGGTGAAATATCTTTCAATGAGATGATTAATCCTGCCTGCTACAGGGTTTCTGGCTGTTATTGTTTCTGGTCAGTGCTTTAAAAAAAAAAAAAAAATCAGAAGAAATACCCTCACGGTTGCAATTATAGCTGTATAGCATAATATAATTTAACAAAGTGAACATATTGTGTTTCTATCTAACAAATCGTCATTCACAGCTGTGGCCCACACACGCGGGTGTTTTCATATCTCAAACTGACGAGGGCTGTAGCCACCCAAATAGTAGTCACAAGGCAAAGGTTGCCTAAACCACTTTACTCTCTCACTGGCTGCTGGGCACGGAGCACTCAGCTCCCAGGTGAATGATTCGCTTATGACAGAGCTGGTCAAGCAGGGAATGATTCGCGAGAGCTAAGGTCACAGGCAGATGATGAGGCTAATTAATCTTGCTTTGCACTCTACTTGCTAATTATTTGCTTCTGTAATTATGTCCCTAATACCACCCTGCCCTCCTGTATCACTGTAACTATCTCAACCTCCTGCCTGTAGCTAGAGAAACAGTCCATAAATTTGTATTTAAAGTGAATATGCTGGAAAAAAAAAAAAAAAAAAAAAGATGCAATCACATTTTTATCTGCGGCAGCTGTTTTTCAAAAGCAGTGAGACATAACTTTTCACCATCCTGACCCTGCACCCTCCTGCTACCACTGGTTACGATGAAGTGCTTAAAATGCTCTTCTTCACACCAAATCCCTTACAGCAGGAAATCACACAGAAAAGTGGAAGGAGGTAAAGGGTGTAGGGAGGGGAATCATTAAGTGACTCATTAATTCCACATAATCACTCTTTCAGACACTTTTCTGACACTTCCTCTGTGTGCGTTTCATACTGTTAACAAGCCAGCCTCCATGAACCTGGCACAGACTGCAGCACCAGCAGCTTCAGATGGTAGCGTTGGTTCGTTACTCAACACAAGAGAAACAAGACGGAGACAGGCAGTCATGGAGCTGGGGGATAAGGAACACTAGAGTAGCAGGAGAAGGCAGGCTGAAGACCCCAGGGCTCAAACAGAGCTAGATTTACCCTTATGTGCTAGTCTGGAGGAGCCATAGTCATTGATCGAGGCTGGAGAGCCATGGAAGCCGCCATTTAGGCTGGAGCAATAGAACTGTGCTGGTATTGATTGATGAGCCTGGTCCTGTTAATATTATTTATGGTAGGGGGGTACACAGCTCTCTGGCAGAGTAAGCCCCACCATAATAAGTGGTAATTGATGGCATGGGAGGCCAAGTCTCCCTCACCATGCCTCCCCCTTACTCACTGACCCCAGTCCTGTGAAAATCAGATAGATTGCCTCTAACACAGTTATGATTGATATTATCAGATTACATAACCCACTACAGAAGCCTTGTGGGCCTACTCAAGTGGGCACATTGATTTTTGATTAGGACGCCACTCAACACATCTTGGAAGGATCTTGGAAAATATATCCTGCAGATCAGGCTGCTTCTCAAGATTTCTGAAGGGATGTTTCCCATTGTATCTGGGGATTGGAGAAGTGTGTGTATTAATGTGCCTCATGGTAGAATATTTCCTTTGCAGTCTAACATGTATCATTTTTCTATGAAAAATACACAATCTGATTTTTTATTATGAGATCGCATCATTTTCAATATAGTTAAAATGTGGTCCTCCTTTCTTGAGCAGCCACAGACAACAATGGATTCATGTGTCAAAATATATTAGTGGTACCATAGTTGGAACACAATAAATTCAGTTTTGAGATGTTCTTTTAAAACATTTCTTTTTTTTTTTGATAAACTATTTGTGTTTTAATGTGTCGTCCAACATATTTGTCTGTGTTTATCTGTGTTGCTAAGAGCTGTCAACACAATGTTATTGTGGCATTTCAGATTTTTAATCACATTAAAAACTGATACTCAGCATGACCTTATTCTTTTATTGTGAACCCAAGCTGATCATTTTACCAGTAATTTGTATTTGGCTTACACTGAATTAGGAGTGCATTTTCATCTTTCCTCTGATGATGTGACCGGCTGAAAATGCATCTGACAATAATTCAAAGTGGTGAAAAGAGAACAATCATTACCGTAGAATCAGAGTTAAGAATATTTAGTTAAACAATATACTCCTGGCTTCAGAACAGAGATGGCTTTCTAAAGGTCTGTGCAGTAAATGGCTCAACTGTTGCGTGACCACGTTTGCAGTTCTCCCTCACCCCCCCAAAGACTCGCTCAATTACTGTGGACAGATGGACGACATCCAGCAGATCTCAATGGCTTTCTGTGAGTCAGACGGAATTTTCATTTGCGGCTCGCAGCGAGATGAAATCAAAATGTGTATGAAAAACACATTAGTGTTTCCCCAGAGGCTTGCCACAGTTTGTACATGCACATGGCGTTAAGGTGACGGTCGAGAGAGGGGCATATGTGTACCTGAGAATGTGTGATGCAGGCTGTGATTAATGTCTCCTCATGACTTTTTTGACACTTCACGCGTAGTGGCTCCTTATTTTAGAAATGGCTAATTATCATTTCATTTCACTTAAGAATTTTGTCGTTCCCATTTTTTCCTTTCAAGCACGCTCATGTTCGGTTTGCATGAGAACTACCTTGTACATGGAAAAATATTGTGCATACTGGAGAACTAAAAACTTGTTATGTATCCAGGAAAATTATTAATTTTGGTCAAAACAAGAAGAGTTTGATAATTTTGGCAATATTATAGACAGAGCAAGAAGGTAACAGTGAGGCAGCTGTGTGAAGTGAAGGGAAAGTGCCCGAGTCAACTACTTATTAAAAACTAAATAGTTCTATAGTCTACAGGGGTCGATTAAATGAAAACAACACAAAGACAACCTGTGAATTATTTCAGCTAAAGGCTTGGTTTTGGTTGTCATAGATTTTCTTCATAACTCAAAATAAAATGAGATGATAAGCACAAGCCATAATACATAACCTGAATATACACTGGGGTTTTATTTGTGAAACTGTAATTTCCTTGTGATGAAAGACTGCACCAGAAACTATTTCTTATGTTTATGATTTATTATTCAGTTTTTTTTTTTTTTTTCCTCTTAACAAGTCACTATATAAACGGTTTCATTTTCTGTACAAACTGAGGACTGTACTTGAGGGATAAGAACTTCTGCCTTCACTGTTTTGCATTGGGTCAATAAATTAAAAGATAAATTACAACAGACTTGTAAATATGATCATAACAAATTGTTCCCCTTGTGCACTTCCCTCATTGTTTTATTGCATATGTGGGCAATCTTCCAGATAGAGCTGAATTGATTTGCTTAATGATCTTCAATCCCTCCAACGCTTTTCCCTCATTCTCTAACAGCATGCCTCTAACCCCTCAGCATCTAATGCCCTAACCCCCTGCCTCTTTATCCCACCCTCACCCTCATCAGCACAAAGTAAAGCTGTGAATATGAACATTATGAGGTTTGGGTTCAAAACTTAATGGTTCACAAATCAGCTGCTATGGATTTTCTGCTACTGAAATCAATAGCTGCTGGAAGGGGGTCATGATTTCCAGCTTTCAGATATACTCCTCCTCCTAATTCATATCAGCGACTTAAAACTATCATTGGTGAGTTGGAATAATTTTATGTCATAGACAAAAGACTGACTGGTAAAGTGGGAAGGCGGTGTTGTAAGGGTCCAACGCCTGTGCTATAAAACCTTTTCACAATGTGAAATACAGCTTTTGGCACAGATGCACCTGTGAGTGACTCATTTCGTCTGTGAACATGGACGTGCTGTTCACAACTGTTGAGGTTTACATACTGTACTTGCTGTAGTCGCACCATTCGCATACATTCACCAACAAGACGAAATAAATTATTAGCCACCTGGCTGTCCCTCAAAACTCCTTGTATTTATAGTTCATCATCAGTGTTTCCTTTTCTCACAGAAACCAAAAATCACAGAAATAAAAAACAGTAAAATATTTTCATACAACTGAGGCAATTTCATTTAATTACTGTCAACAACTACAAATACTACTTGATTCATTTTGGTAAAATATGTTCAAACCACACTACAAACAGCATGACTAACACAACTATTAAAACTGATAAAACTAATGCTAAAGCTATAATAACTATTTCTTTTATAATTCCTACGAGAGCAGCCAATGATGCAGCTCAACTCTATGATTCCTACTGCAAGCGTATAAGCATGACCGAACTGTTCCCAGCATGACTTGGAGCCGGCAACTATACAGGAGACCGCTACATGATGGCCAAACAGCGAAAAACAACACAGGGCTGTTCACTGCAGGACAGCCTCACATGATTAATGACCTCCAATTAGGGCCTGGATGGCAGGTTCCATGGGTTCCTACAGCCCACGCCGCCCCCAACCAATGATAATCTTTCTCAGGCATGCCTCGACAGCTCAACTCCACTACATCAACAACATCCCAAACTGGGACAAGACGCTCTCCTGTCCAGACAAGATGTAGTCCAGCGTTACTCCTCACTCTTCAACATCTGCGGAGTGATATCATTTTGTTTGATGACTACAGTACATTCACATCACGGATGTTTGGAGTGACGTGCTAGCTTTCTTGAGGAGTAGTTTTCTTCTTTAGTTCTATTTGTTTATGTAGGAAAGGAACTATTTTAGCTATCTAAAAATCGCGGTGTACCTAAAGCTCAATTTACACTTGGTGGCTCAGTGCAGAGCCTGCTATAGCCTAGGTCTAGGTTTAATGTACATGATGGAAGAGCTGATTAGCACCTCCTTAAAAATGTAACTGTATTCCAGTATAACAGGAAGTTTACAAATAACACATGGGGTACTCAAGAGCAATGATGCAAAGCATTTTTCACTGTTACAGTGAGTTCTATTGACCAGTCAGATGTAGCTATAAAGGGCTGCTTAATACTTTAGCTGCCAGCTGTATACAGTGAGATTTTTAAGAAACTGTCAACCAAGTGTTTGCCGAAACGTACAGTCCTTGTTTACATTTCTATTTTACAATCCTATTGTTTACATTTATGCTGTTAATCTGAACATAACTGTGAGTTTTATGTTTATAATGTGTCATTTTTGTTCACAGCATCCCTGAGACTTTATCACTTTCTTGATGCTTTGTTGTTTTTGTCAATTAAAATGACTATTAATTATGTTGCTGTATTAAAGAAGTACTACCATGTATGGATGCAACCTAAAGGATTGTGTTGTTTCTGAAAAATAGCAGACACATGTATGAGCGCCCAGGAAACCTGCTCTTGATTTTTAAAAGCGCACATATCAGTCTGTCTTAATGAGAATTGCGTTGTGTTCCATTTGGACAACATGTTGCCTGCTGGACTCCGCACAGGCCTGGAAGAACCACTTCTGTTCATGGAGTTTTGACTCCGACTTAGTCCTCCAAAATCACTCTGTTATTAAAGCCTGGAAAAACCTTCAATGGGTGGGGGGAAAGGAAAAAAAATCTGAAAACAATTAAACACAAACCGCGTTTGTACTTGGAGAGGAGTGGCTGTTGTATTCCAATCCCAGAGGACCTATGGGATGCCACGGAAGTGTCATTAAAAAGAGAAAGGATGCGTGAACAGCTGTTTTCTGTGACGGCTCACACTGCTTACCATGATTTCCTTCTGAAAGACTGGGTCAGGATTACCACAACCCCCGGCAGCCTGCTAAACTTTCTTCACATGGCACACATATGACAGAGTAGACTTACAGTACTACATATGTCTGTGTGTTAAAAACAGAGGCATGTAGCAGGAGACATAAGCCCCAAAAAAAAAAAAAAACATGTGCAAGCGAAGTACTGTACATATGTCGACAAAGAAACCAGATTCTGATTCTGATATATGGGCCGCATACAGGCATTCAGGTTTAAGAAAATGGACGTGCATGTTGGTTTCATTATATACATTTTGCAGCAGTTATTTCCTCTGCTGCGATGTCATGAAGTTGCAATTACATGTCTCTGCTGAAGGCTTTTAATTTGAAATAATGAATACAGGAGCCAGGGACATGGGGCAACACCCAGCCACACAAGAGAGAAAGAAAGTAGAGAAAAGGAAATAAAAGAAGAAAAAAAAAGAAAGAGAAAAATGTAGATTAAACAACATTAGGATTTGTATTACCCACTGATATTCTCTGACTCCCAGCGTACTTTGCATGCACACCAACCAAATGCCTGGACTGGCCATCAGCCTATTTGTACCAGCCATACCGGTACAAAGTTAAAATCTTACCAGTTCTGTAAGATTTGTCCTTGTCTGTCCCCTTAATGGCCATCTCTGTGTACCTGTTATTTGAAGTGCACATGCATGCATGTGGTTGGAAGCTCGTTGTCACCCGCACATGCTGCTGGAAAAAATTACGGGTGAAAACACTGGGTGGGTATGTTATTGAAGATGGTACTTCAATTTTATATATTGACTTAGCTGCAAAGAGTAGAAACAGGAAGACATAGGATGTTAGATATAGGAAAATGCACAGCCCAGCAAGAGCCAAAAGGAGAGGCGAGGTATGGGGGGGTGAGAGAAAGAAAGAGTACAGACTGCTGCAGGAATGTGATTAAGTCTGTTTATGGAGTCCTATCACTGCCACACAAGAGCAGGACCACCTGCAGTCTGGAAGTCATTACACCAGGGTCACGGGATATCCTACATGTAAACTCTGAGTCACTTCACCTCAAATTGGGTGTAAAGATCCCATTTCCTCCCATCGACAAACTGAACCACCTGTAGGGTGATAGGATGATGCCGTTGAGGTCTACAGCCTGTGTTGCTACTCTATCATACTGTTACAACAGACTGGGTCTGTGAGCAAATTTGACAGGTTGGAGCATTTGCTTGGACACATCGCGTATATCTCATTGAATACTTAACATATATGCTATGTGATCCTGAAATAAATAATATACAATTTCCATTCTGTTGTTTCAACTTGTAGTGCTAGCATCTGAATAAATGAGTACTACATTTGTCATTAGTAATTTTGTGGGACAAAGAAATCAAGTTGAATGAATTTAGAATGAATCTAAAAATAATAAAATAAAAAAATATATAAAAATAAAGCAGAGAGATTTTTGTAAAGTAAATCTGAAGGTATAGCCAATACTAGTCCACTTTAATTGAACAGCATATAAAGCAACACTGGAAGTATTTACCCCACTGCTCCATTAAAAAGTTTTTTTTAATTAATGATAATGTCAATCTTCCTTAGCATAGAAATGCAGGCATCTCCTGAATAATTGAACAATAATTCAATTCAACCTTGTTTGCTGTAAAAACGTCTGTATACATAAAGCTTCAGTGGCCATTACAATGGAGAAGGAGCCACTCAGAACACATTTAGAACTCTTTATTCTTGTAGCGGTATACTACACACTGTACTCAAGTTATTGAACTGACAAAGAATCTGAAAGCAAAACTGACTTCAACTCCAGAACACTTTCATAAAAATCTACAAGTAAAGCATTTCACTTCCGCTGCCATTGTTCACTTAAGTGTAGTTATCTGGTGCTTATCTTAACTTATAATAATAAGCTATGGGGTAACAGAGACTCTATATACAAGTGCCACACATCTCTATCATCTGTGGTCTACAGTGAGATGCCCGTGTGACACAAATGTAAGACTGAGTTTGAAGCATTATATCTAAAGAATGTAATCTCTCTCATTCTTACTCTATCATTTCCAGAATAAATTTCAGCATGGTAAAACTGAATTAGTAAAACAAAGATAAGAAAAATGTACAGGACTGGCAGGCTGAATTCACAATTATTCCACATACAATATTAACAGGAAGGTTTTACTTTTATAATGGTTCAATTATGCCTGTCAAGTAAATTAATATGAACATTTTATAATAAATCATTTTGCTTACAATTACAACCACAAAGGACCAACACCAGCTATATTAGTTCTTTTTAAAAAATGAGTAGAAAAGTGACACTTTACCAGAGCTCTGATACTAAACAAAAGAGTACTAAAGGGAAACAGTCTAATATTTGTTGTGTACACTTTTCACCCATCTCGTGACTGGAAGGCAGATGAGCTGACAGTGTACCGAGTTAGATTGATGCAGCCCCTCCGTCTGACAGTTCTGAATCATGGCTCTAGCCACACACACCACCAGCAGCTCTGGAATGTCTGATAAAATGATATTAATTCCACACATTAATGAGATTAATGAATCAGTGCAGCTCAAAGCAGAGAAACCAGCCTCTCCTTTTTGTCTGGCCCTGAAATAATAACACAAAGGTAATTATAGTGCATCCATCAATCTGCTGCCGGACAGTCTAATTATCTGGGCATTTCTGAAGTGCTCTCACTTCTTCGCACCCATTTGTATTGTGTGATATGTTATTTTTTCATTAATGGAGAGCTCATCTGTGGCTCCTCCTGCATGTTACAGTGGCTTGCATGTCAGAAGCTAAGAGAGCTATGATTGAGAGCTAAGGGTCTGGCGATTGAGAGATCCAAAATTTCCATGATGGATGACAACGTCATACTGCTAAGAGCTACACATCATCGACTCATCGTGCATCTTGACAAAGCACTCTTATCCTCCAAAGTGTATAATGAGGATACTGACAGCACATTCACTATAATCAATGGATTTCAAATGAATAATAAACTCCACTAATTGAACAAAGAATTTCTTCTTAGGCTTCGTCTTTTCGTAAAACCAACTGATCGGCCTGGTCCTGAGTTTCTTTTACTTTAATGATGATTCGTCTGAAAACATACAGCAGCCATTTTTAGTCAAGCATTTGTTTGAGCTACAAATGTTTTCAGACAACATAAATATCATTTGTGCTTAATAATAAAAAGGCAGTAGCCACCATAATAGCCATATGACAAATCAAATTAGAGTGCTTTACAGGTATTGGTTGTTTTAGCAACTGAAATGACTTTTACTCCTTTGCATTTAAAACTAAGAAATGTTTTTAGGTTATGACAAATACCACTGCAAAGCAAGCTCTATATTCATAATTCTAGAGGTTGTGACAGGACAATGTCAGCTGATAATTATCAAGTTGCATTTCAGTGTTTGTCATTTTTATTTGCTAGCTCACAGAAGCATATAGACAATTTTATCAAATGTATGTCCAAATGAAAACATTAAAAATTATATTCAGCCAATGCTCAACATGAAATTTATTATTTAAATCCTGCACTATTTGACCCCTGAGTGTCTTTGCCAGTGTGCCCGAGCAGCTGCACAAACCCCTACCAAAACTTAGCCTTTCTCAAAAAAAAAAAAAAAAAAACTCTTCAGCTCCATCAACTGGACTGTAATGGATTTCTAAAACAATAATAATTACGTGAGTTGACCGAGGCGGAACAAGGTTTGGCTCGGCCTGGCCTCAATCCTTACTAATTGTGAAGCATACAGAGAGCCACTTCCTGGAGCTTCCTCACTAATGGTTACAGACGACTGACATTTTAGAGCAAATAAAATGTCCCCCAGCTGTCTAAATAACCAGGTTTAGATCCTCTTCTCCTGCTATTTTACATTTCTACAGCAAGAAACCCCAAATTCATTCTACCAAAAGTAGCACACAAGACTTCAACTGTTAACCTACAATTTACATTGGTTTCTCTGAGTAACTAGGTTCCGCTACACCTGAACAAACTATTACACAAAGTACATCTGTTACATTTGTTTTAGGAGGATGGAGTTGTCTTAGTTTCCATTAGCTCAAAAAATGAATTGAGGAATAACTTTAAAAGCCTTCATACACCAACCACACCACAAATCACTTGGCAGACAACGCTATGATGCGTCTCCTGTCTCAGTGCAGGGCCAGGCTCGAGGGCACAGTCATCCATGATAGATAAACACTCCCTAAGCTATCTGTAACCAGAGCTTAGAGGGGAGTGAGTGGGAAAAAGTACAATCTGTGCTTGAGTTTCAGCTGTAGAGCCAGGCACAGACAGCTTAATGGTAATATCATGAAGTGGTCTCAACTTTAATTTCAATAAACTCATTAAAATTTGAGACAAGTCATTCCCCTTGATTCGAGTGTCTTGTAAATGGCTCATAAATGTCCATGTCTTTTTATAAACACTGGGGTCAGTTACTTATCAGGCCTGGCAGAGGGACACTTACCCAAAAGAGGTTCTCTTCTTTGTTTTTACATTGAGGCAGCACAGATGACACTAAAATAAACAAATGAAGAAGAATATAAAACAAGACACAGACCTCATCCGATCAGTGTCAGAGACCCCTTACATGTACATACCCACACAACATAATGGTTTTCAGATATACAGTTTCATCTCATCTCCTATAGCCTTTTAAACAAATATACTCCGCAGTGAACAAGCCCTTACAGCAATGTGCAGTGAATGTCCAAATCATAAAAATAAGTCACATGAGGGTACCAGAACCTTGAAAAACATTAATACCACATGTTAAAAAAAAAAAACAACTAAAAAAAAAACTATGTTGCATTTTATTAATGTACATCCAACACGGCTGGGACAAAATATTACCAATCTCTCACAATCTACAATCACAAACATGCTCCATCTGAAAGTAAGAAAAGAAAATAAAGGTAGTAAATGCTATAATGACGAGGATACTGCCAGAGGAAGCAAAATCGCAAAACATATGCCATCGCTTCTCACACTGTCTCTCACACACACACACACACACACGCACGCACGCGTGCACGCACGCACGCACTTTCACTCGCTTGCTTGCTTTCTCACCTGGTGTGTTCAAAGTGAGATCTACCCTCGAGGTGAAATTTGGGTTAAAATATCTGTAATCTGAGCCCGGCATAAAAAAAAGGCAGCCGGGCTAATAAGTTTCATTTGTCCATCCCCTGTTTTTACTTAATTTTTATTGGAAATTCCTTGGGTCACAGATTTTCATGTGTTTTAGAAGACAAACTACAAAGACTGTTGTAAGCTGCAGCTTCCTGTTGAAGAGTCCTTAAAGCGTCACAAATGTAAAATACGCGACAGATTATTGTGGTTTTGTACCATTTCTTCATTTTATCTACTATAAGCATAAACTATAAAAATAAGGAACTTTTTGGTGATGACTAGATCTTCAGAAACATTAAACAAAAGTCTTTATGAGCTTGGGCCTGGACACTCACAATGTCAATGATGCATCACAAATATGGTAGTGCCCTGTAAAAAGCATGAATCACCTGGAAAACAAGCTACAGCTACAAAATCTGCATAGGATTATCTAATGTGTAGCAGTATTTCAAACACAGACCCAAGCTCTGCAAATTGGACAGAGCCCATAACAGCAGTACAACAGCTGTGCATGGTCACTTTAAGTGAAAGCATCCCAGAGCACCTTGTTTAAAATGTGATGATAGGCGCTTTTTGCTTACTCTTTATCCCCAGCCATACGTGATATATTTAGATTATTAACAGGAAGAACAAGAACTTAATGCAGCCCTGCTGTTATGGTAACGTAACATGCGTCATTCAATGTTGTTTGAATATTTTCCGTTTCCTTTAATGGCAAAGAAACTGGCATAAACTAATGTTACTGACAGTCTTAAACCATCTTAAAAGCATTTAAAATATTTTCCTTACAGAGGCAAAAATACATTTACTGCAGAGTTTTTTTAACACCTTACTGCACATTACCCCAGCGATAAAATAAATCCATGTTAAAGCCTTAAGTTTTAAATCAAGTTCTTCAGTAAAAAATAGATTTTAGAGCAGGAAAATGGTTCTTATAACAAATTGTTAATTTAATCATTTAACTATTTTACAGTGACTTGCCAATTTATTAGTTTTTCCTACATAAAACTGATCCAGTGTATTACAATAACCTTGCAATGACTCTTTGCGTCATATGAGGCCTGCTAAATTTGTGGTTAAGAAAGTTCTAAATGTGTATTTAATAAATACAGTTTATTATTATTAATATCATAACACAGCAGCAACATAGAATTTAGGTAATGACAAATGATGTAAAATATTTGACTAAAAAGCACAATTAAAAAGTAAGAGATTAAAGAGCACAATTTGACCAGGTACTGCACTAGAATTCTATGATGTACTATTCCTATGGGTAAAACCTTCCAGACTTTTATGTTTACAGCTTATGGTGGTCTACTTCTGCAAATGAGTTTTATGTTTTGAATACAAAATATGATACAAAAATGTATGGTCTCACTAACAAATGCCATGCACTGGAAAAAAATACTGCAGTTCAACCAAAAAGCAAGTGTTCAGATTGGCTAGCCAGCAACCACAAGCAACCTCACTAGCTATTCACTAATACAATTATACTGATACTGAAGCTTTTGTGATACATAAAAAAACAATACAACATTTAGCTAATGAATGTGACACATTCAAAATGTCCCATGTGAATGCTACTGAGGTCTCATCTTCCAGTAGGACGGTTTCCTTTACTCGAATATGAGAAATCCAGCTCATCCGAGACTGTGTGATTTTTACGTTGAGTTATTCGTCACAATGGCTGATAGATCGCCTTCCCAGTTTGCTTTGTGTGGTTTCAGGCAATTTCATTTTCCAAACCTCCACAGAAGTTATCTAAATAGATTGTACAATAATCTGTTGTGCCCCGAAACCACACAGCAAATAATTATTCTGTGTTCAAATGTTTGACAGGAAAAATTAGTAACAATCACCAAGAGAGCAGGTGTTTTTCTCCCCCTACTCCTCCGCCCCCCTCCCTGAGTGCCTGCAGCAGAAAAGGTTGTGTACAAGGCTAGTATTGATTTTGAAACCATTTGACAAAGGATAAATAAGACGGGAGAGGAGGGAGGCCTTAGCCATGAGCTTTTTGATCAATCAACATGTCACAGCTGGAACTAAATTCAATTCTTATTTATCAAAATCCCCTGCTTGGTTAGAATGCTATGCAACAATGCTTTGCAAAGGCCCTTAATAGTCATTTGAGCCACAAGCATCACTGTCACCTGCATAGATTTCGTGACAGAAATACTTTGCAGTAAAATCTTTATCACATGAAGACAATACATTTATTTGAGTTCTATGAGGTCATTGCATTTTGTATTCATGCAGAAGACAGACAATGTCAGGGAACATATTAACCACTGACTGAAATAATGCAAAATGCAGTGAGATATGTTGGTGTGGTGTAGGTTAAGTATAGGACTGCATTAATGTCCACAGATAAGCAGCTATTACTTTTCATCCCCATGGATCTGCACAAAACCCTGTAATTTCTGACAATGTATGTTCATAAAACAGTGACCAGGGGTCAGGATCCAACCAGTGATTTCACAACAATACATCCTGATGAACACTTAACACCCAGAGCACATTCACTCAGCACTCCTGATTAAGAAATCTATGTTTTTTGTTGTAAACCCATGAAGTCACATAAACCCCTTCATGACTTATGTTATTATTGATGGAAAATTGTAAAGAGGTCACATTTTTCTTCAACAATCCACCCACTCACCCAGAAGCAATGAATGTGGTTCTGTTCTAAGGTGAGAACGTGTTAATGCTACATAATTAGTATTCACAAGATCACAATGTGATTCATTCTACACTCAGTGGGCTTGTGTTTGCATCTTCTTTGCAAAGACGTACCTTGTTACACATTGTTCCTACGGCTCTGTGCCTCAGCACATTAAACTGCCAAGTTTCAATCTTAACTGTGTGTATATTTATATCAACAGAGAGTGAGAAAACACTTAATACATAGTGCTCAATGTTTAGCTCTTTAAATGTAAGTGGACACAATCAGTTTTGAGTCAGTTCATTAGTAGTTAATACATATGTGAACTAACTCACATGTGGCTCAGAGAAAGACAACCATGAGACCAAAAAAAACATACTTAATCCAAGGGTATCAAGAGTTGTTGTTTCACCAAAATCAGGAGTTTGGTACATTCTAAAAAAGCAGGTGTATAAAGGAAAATGTCAAACGACCTGGTAGACCAAGGAGCACAAGTCATGTAGATGATGATGGTGGGAAAAAACACTAAGTAAGTCAATAATGTTCTCTTAGATGTAGGGAGCGCTCTTCATGAAGAAAACCACACAGGATTCACCACAATATTCAAACATGCTAAACCTCACATCAGAAGGACCTTACTACAGTTAATAAAAAATAAATAAAATGAACCGAGGTAGAGTGAAGGAACAAAGTTCTAGTGGCAAAAATCAGAGAAAGATTTGAAGAAACAAACAAACACCTGATCCAAAGCCAACACCTTAACTGTCAAACATAGTGGTGGTTCTGTTGTGGTTGTTCTGAGCTTCTGAGTTTTAGGGAAGAAGGGACTTGAGGCAGAGAGAGATGCCACAACAAAACAAGTGATTAAGGCGGCTGACATTTACACAAACCTGCAGTGTACAGTATGTTGTTAATTTTAATAAATCTTAATGAGTATTTAATTTATTTACACTTTCTGCTACAAAAACACCAAACTCAACAATAATACCTCTTAGAGCAATACCTGTGGACAGTTAGACAACAGCTTAACATTTTCACTAAAGTACATTCTTAGGACTGTCACAGGGAACAGGAGCAACTGAAGCAATCTCATAAGTTACAAAGGAACATTGAAACCTCCACAAAGAAAGGAACAAGGCTGAGATTAAACCCCAGGATCCTCTTATTGGGGCAATCCCCGTCACTGAGCCATCACATCAAACAGTACAATTCATCACTCGTCCTTTAAAATGAAAATGATAACATTATGCTTATTTGCATATCAAACACATAAACTGCTTGTGTAAGATACATTACAGTGGAAGCTGATTGTAATAGCAGGTTATTGCTGCGGATTTCTTGCCTCACAATCTCATGAGTAGTATCAAGTAT
Source organism: Polydactylus sextarius (assembly GCA_016801845.1). Lineage (NCBI taxonomy): Eukaryota > Metazoa > Chordata > Actinopteri > Polynemidae > Polydactylus > Polydactylus sextarius. The sequence goes on from CM028906.1 coordinate 15,647,607, forward strand.
CATATAAAGACAAAGAAAATGCTTGTAAATAGCTGATTTAAATCTGAATTGGCAAACTCACAAACTTATTCATTCTGTTCTGGGTTATTTTATGATAACAATTTATCTCCTGCTGACCTGATTCATACAGTAATTAAAAGTACTCTGTGGTTTGTTTACAGGGAAGAACATCTGGCCAATAACTTCAGAACAACACAAAGAATTAATATGAGTCACATGTTATTTCTGTGTTAGTCACATGTTACACTGCCGTCTACAAAGCTGAAACAGACTGAATATGAGACGGACACGTGCACAGGTCACACTGTGGTGTTCTCTGTCAGTTCACTCATCCTTTCATTCCTTGGTTAACTCGACATCCATTTCCCATGCAGTTTTAGCTTTGATGATAAATTGATTATCAAATAACATAAAATAGCATAGATCTGCTAGATCAATGTCTGCTGGTAAATGCCAATGAGAAAATTCTCCCACGATTGACTAACACATAAACAGAACAACAGGTCTAGGACGGGAAACAATTTTTGTTTAAAGGGTAGTGAAGAGGGGCATGCTCAATCTTGACACGTGAACTCCATTCCAAAAAGTCAAAATCAAGAAAAGTTACAAACCTAAAACAGTAGTACTATAATAAAAGGCCTTAAGCAAGGCAGTCAAATGTGAACTGATTCAATGGGGCTGCTGAATGTGTAACATTGCAGTATTTTCTAGATTTACTGTGTTGTGAACTATTTCATGTTATATTAAATGTCAGTGACTGTCAGTGTTATGGTGTTCTATGGGAGCTTAACAAAGGATTTTCATAAAGACCATGGATTCCAGGACAACAGAAACTCACCATCACATCATTCTGGTGAGACAGAGAGAGACAAATGGTGAGGAGAAATGAGAGATTAAGTCGATATTTCAGATGAATTTCTCAGTATGGAAATATTTGTCTTGAAAATTAATTTTGTTAATATACCCCTTTAGCTATGTGAAAATAAAGAATAATTTGAGAGAAGGTGTCTCGGTGACAAACCTATTTCACAACTGTGAAAATCATGAATGAAAGCTCATTCCCAAATGTGCAAATAATCAATCTGTAATGCTTATGACAATTAACAGTGTGAGATGCAATAAAAGCTGGGTGTTTTGACATCTTAGATTTGGATTAAACCTGGCTTAATAGGATCATTTTTCTCACAAAAGGTACTCCTTCAAACCAGGGTAATCAATTATTATGAATTATACATGCATTGAATTAAGTGTCTAATGTCATTAATATGTCTCATTAGTTTGCATTGAGTGCAGGAGATTTTCCCCTCTATGGCTCCTCCATCAAAAGGATGGTGTGAGGAGGAGGGGATGGGTGGGTGGGGGAGTGGGTTGGTTGGTTGGGGGGAATAACAGTATTTGCATTGAGCAGAGGCGCCATTGTGTCAATGTCAAATGGAGTGTTTGTAATGTCTCTCTCTCAGTTGCTGGAAAGCATGAGCTTTATTCATTTCAAATATTTTCAGTGATGCATTAGTGTCAGGATGTGTCGGTTCCATTTCTCAGAGACGAGCAGAAGCCTGACGGCCCGGGTGGTTGTGTAAATACAACAGAAAACACTTAACTATGAGATCATCTGCACAGGGTTATTAATCTTGCTTTTTAAGGGCCTGTGTGGCCTGATTCCATCTATGATCCTCCAGGCCTGGTGTTGCTATATTCTGAACCATGTTACACGCCAGAAAAAAATATCCATTAAGGAGATGGATGTATTTTGGGGATGGTTGGAAGACAAAAGAACACACAAGTGCTGATTGGTTGGGTTATGGGTTAAGGGTAAGTTTACAATGGGTTTCTTTGTTTGGACGAGCTACAAGACACCATGCAGGGTATAACATAGCTGCTGTTGCTGCTGATGTAAAGCCACATATCTTACCAACTGATGAGTGACATCTACTAAAAGACATTTTTGTAATCTATGTAAACCAAGTGTCTATATTCCTAATGTCACTCCCTGTACAGGAACTGACTATTTCACATTAATACAGTTGGCAAGCAAACCATTGCATTGCATTGGTATTCCCAGTCATGTCCCTCACACAAAGTAGATCCTATATTTATTCAAGACACATCTAAAAACTCTAAACAGCCACTAAGCATATATTGCAATACATTAAATACAGATACTTCACATGAAAAATGAATCACTGCTGGTAACCTTGTAGACTGCTTGAAAAGATAATCTGCAGTAGTTTTGGCTTAAATATATTCAGAACAACTCACCGAGGTCATTCTCAGTAATTCCAGTATAAGCCACGGCATATATTGCCCTCACTGATTCACCATACTGACTCGTAGACATGCACTGACTCCATGTATCATCTTTGGTGGTGCTGAATCAAGAGGTGATGACATGTCTCTGTTGCAAGGCCAGACGCACTAAACCACAGGCCAATGATGTATTGTCACAGTGGTACATATCCATAGCTTTTAAAGTTTTATGTGAGAACTCTTATTGTAGAACCCTTGAGAGACCATGACTGATGACCAATGGAGCTTAAAGCATCCAGAACTCTAAATATAAACAAGACGTGCTTGTTTTACCGATTAGTCGTTTTTATTCAAAACTATCTGTAAACTAGCTCTAAGACCACGACTGAAGAGCACAACCTTTACGCACAACCAGAGAGAGAGACAGCAACCTTAGCCTTGTTCAATTCAATACATGCATACTTCAATTAATTAGAACTAAATAAATAATGAGAAAAGAGCTTATTTAGAGGTTTTATTCTCAAGACATAAAAGCCATTAATTATCAGGGTCAATGTGAGATAAGAGAGCAGGGTTGCATTGAAATAAGTAAAACAGGTAGAACGCTGAATGTCAAACTAGCAAATTTAACAGATCTATTAACATACATAGATCACATTATGAGCAACATGTGTGAAACAGTAAAAACTACTGCTCTGTTTTTGTATGACTGTCACAGAGCTTCCATTAGTCAAAAATGAAAACATAGTTAACAACTGAAAGAAATAAAAGACAACATTCCTCTGAAATTACTCTTCCTTGTTTTTGAATGTCCAGGGAAGCAGGTGAAGTCTGCCCTTATTACCAATGTCAGAGATTCGATTAAGCACGAGGAAAGCAAATGATCCCAATGAACTAATGATTAATCCAGCAGGTCTATTTACTAATGTACCAGAATGCATTAGAGGCATAAGTTAATGGGGACAGGACATCAATTCAAATACAAATGAACCACATTTGCATTGGACGCTTATTGACTGGTGTAACAAAACGAATTACAAAAGTAATCTACTTATAAACCTTAGAGACGAATGAAACATGATTCCCAACATATCTACAATTTAACTTGGACCCACTCTTGCCTCCAGAAATGACAGCATCAATAGAATCAGATTGACTGTTTTGTCATCAAAATAAAACATCTGTCCAAATTAAAGGAGAGGCAAGAAATAATTAACCTGATTTCCTGTCAGTGCATAAAGATGACCATTTCTTCTGACTGGCCAAGACAACAAATGTCTCTTACTCAGTAAACCTAGAACCTGCACCAAAGTGTGATGTCCACCATAACTGGACTCATAAAACCTATGTTCAATAAACAAGTAACATTTTTTGTTTGTGCTGCAGTTTTATAACTTACTGCCATTTTACCAATCAGTGGCAGATATTTTCCCACAAACCCCCCTGGCTGGTAAAGAACAGTGTGGGGGATCGTCAGACCTGCTAGAGGCGACAATGCTATGGCACTCCTGAAATGGCTCCAGCCAAGCACAGGGTCTTCCCTTGGGGTGGATAAAAAAAAAAAAAAAAAAAAATAAGAATACTCCTCCTGCTTTGTGGATGAAAGGCCCAGACTTAATCCTCGCTTTGTTCTTGTACATAGATGAACATGAAAGCCCACTTCTGTGTATTGCTTCTCTCTGGGCCCCTGGGCACAGCACTGGACCCAGAGCACAGTCTTATCAATAATGCTGCACTCTTAACTATAGGCTTAAATTGGTGGAAAATATTCCACAATTTGACGGAAATCTATCCATCCCCTCTTCCCAGCGGTAATGACACTTTTGCTAGCTTGTCTAATACCATCTAGTAAGTGATTTTTGTAAGGGGAGGAGGGGGTTTTAAAAAGAGAAAAGCAGCAGTTCTATTTGATGTTTCGATCCGGGATTGATCTCAGAGGAAAGACTCAGATTCTGAAAGTAGGATTATTGGCTTCACTGGCTCTCCTCAGATGTCAAAGATCTTTGAACAGCCTTGTAAAGTGCACTACTTCCAGGCTGCTGGTGAACTGCTTATGAACTCATCAAAAGAGCACCTGTCTCCATATTAATGAGGCACCATGCACTTGACAAGGGTCCTCTTCCCACACATACCTGTTCCCCTGAGAACCACACCACTTTTCCTGGAAACCGTAGAACAAAGGTTCTTCTCATTCTCAAGCTGGGGTCTCCCCACATTCACACTATGGAGCGCACTTGCCAGATCATTTGAGGTACAGACTGCCACACTGAAAGCACACAGAATCAGAATCATGATCAGAAAGACAATTATATACATATAGTATGTATATTTGAAAACAAGTTACAACAGTGCACATTTTGCAGTTTGCAAATTCTGTCATAGTTAATCAACATTTAAACACTTGTTTCCTGTTGTATCTATATCTCAATAGCTGGTGTTTTTTTCCCCATCTCAATTTACAAAATTTCCCAGCACCAAATAAATTTTTGTGTTAAAGTTCTTCCAACAATGACATCCAATATTAGATAAATATTAGGTGATGGGTAACATGCTAGTGATTGTAGTGATAGTGTTTGTATGGGTTTTGTTTTTGTTTATTATTTGTTTTTTTTTGTTTTTTTGAGGAGGTGGAGAGGGGCACCAAAGTCTGTTGTGATGGGGTGGAGCATAGCAGCATGGTTGAACTGTAATTGATAATGTAAAGGCAGATGGGGGTCTCCAGGGAGACGGAAAGAATCCAAGCAGATGGCCAAATTGCCGCTTATTTATGTGGAGCAGAGGACTCGGCCCCCTGGACCACATGGTATGATGGATCATTATAGCTCTCTGTGCATAAACACCAATATGCTTTTAAATCTGGATGGCAAAGCTGAAGAAAGCCAACAAGCAAAAGTGCCATATTTCAGAGGTGCTGTCAGACACAAAAGGGTGGAGAGGAGGGTTACGGTAAACAACCTATGCTACAATGAATCTAATTAAAGACCATCCACTCACAACCTCCACTGTCTACCTCCCTTACTTCCACAAAGACTGAAAGCAGAGGTTTGCCAAGTGCAAACCTCCAAAGTGCTCCATCTGTATGGAATCCTGTACAGTCTGTTAACAGATTCACCAGTTAAGGAGCTGACAGCAGCAACATCTTTCCCATGGAGAGCCAGTGCATACATGTGTTTTTCTTCAGTAGGAGACATCTAGATTAGGAGGAGTCAAAGAAAAAAGAAAACATAAACGCCCATTCTTACACACACGTTTGTGTTAGTGGTCAGTGTGTTTTGATGACACACACTGTCATTATCTTCGATCAACTGTTGTGTGTGCAGACACAGACAGATTGGTTAATATGGTTGAGGCCCCTTTGATCCCACTCTGTCCCTGGGTTAACTCTATTAATGTCACCCTGGACCACCTATTTCATATTTACTAAGACTCTTTCATCTCCCCATGCAGTAATTGGTCTTCTAATGTGAGAGCACTGATGTGAAGGCCATCCATCGGACTGAAATTACAGAGCATGCACTCCCCTCTTCTCATAAAGACACTTCAATACTAACCAGCTTTTCAGTGTCTAGGATTGTAGCTTAAAGCGACTGCTCTGAATCATTTGTACAAAGTTGTTCATCTTTTGTCCAACAATTCCATTAATAGAGCAAAAACATTGCTGAAAACTCATAGCTAACACCTTGGATAAATGATTGTGCCTCTGTGTTCATCACAAGACTGGAGATAAATGGCTTATATACAGGGTCAGCACTTGTTAATGTGGCCTTGTTCTCTGTGAAAACTGAATTATGCTAATACCAGCAAATTTACTGAGTGGGACAGCCAAGTTTTGCTTTAAATATTCTTATCTTAAGGACAGACAGGCTGAACTGTAACACATATACTATGAAGAGTTATTTTTAAAAAACAAAACTACTCACAGATCAGGAAAGTAAATGTGTCATTAAATGTGGAATGCATAACACCTCACTGGGCCTCCCATATTTTACATTCCAGAGTAACACCAGCAAATATTAATATTTGCTTTTCATTTCAAGCAGCAGTGGTACTCTGTTCAGGACGCATGAAAATAGGGAGGTGTCTGAGTGTGGCGAATCTGACCTTCAGACAGGATATTATACTGAGCGAGAGTGCTTAATTCGCCAGTTAAATACAAGTTTACTGTAATTGAGGATATTTTTTTTCCAAAGTTAAATATGAAAATAAATATAGATGAAAAGACTCACACTGTGAGTCCTTCATTAAAGCTGACTGTGGGGTAAAAGCTTTCTTTGTATGTGCAACAATGATTGACAGAAGATGAGAAAATCGCCCAGTCACAGCAACTGCCACAATGAGTCTTTCTGAGACTAAAAGAAGGAGCACCAGTGATGGGGAGGGCTTACTTAACACCCCACATTACACTTCCAGTTACAAAGAGAACAATCACAATGTGAAAGAGCTATCACACAGTGGAAGCACTTTGGGTTCTAAACGGAGAAGTTAAGCCTGAGTAATAGACCTTGTTTGGAGAGCTGATATCCAAAGTACCAAACACTGTGAAACATCACAGGGAAACTAATCAGTTTGTGATTTACAGCAGCAGGGGCTCTACCACCCTTTTAAAGAACTTTAAAAAAAACACACATTGCAATAGTTTTTGCCAGTGTGTACCTAGATGTTCATCATCACAGTGTCACTCTACTCACTGTCAGTGTGGAAACTCACTCAGAGAAAGCAGCTTTACAATCAAACATTATCAAGAAAATGAGAAACTCAGATGACTGCAAAGAAATTCAAATGACTTAAGTTGTATTATTACCCTCATTATCTTTGCATTATAAAACTACATTTTTGTGAGAAAAAAAGAGTGCAAAAGTTTCAGATTTGTATTACTTTGTCCACAAGAAACTCTCTACACTGTATTTTTTAAAATGTTTCAAAATCAGTATTTGTGTTCATATTCTTAACAGTAAATTCGGATGATATAATATTATGATATCCCATATATCAATCAAAACCACTATATTAAAAAAACCACCATAAAAAAATATTGAAATGGAGTGACAAATTTCCAGGAAAGAACATGAGTTTTATGACTCATAACATATGTACCATCCACCATAGCCATCACTGTGAGACTGATATTGTTTTAATACAATAAAGAGCTGTCACAGCTGGTGCAGATGAATCACTGAAATGTAATCTGAGCCACTGAATAGACTTCTACATTCTACCAAAAACATGACTCCTCTTAGCAACACGTGCAGGAACCACAGAAAAGTACAGAAGGAAAACTAGGTCATTTGTTTGAAATATTGGGCAATTTTCCGTCAATCAAAAATCATTCTTTAACCTCATGTGCAATAAAAACCCAGAGGAGCACCAATTCAACACACGAAACAAATAGGAAGTGGGTAACTTGACGAGAACGAGGGCCATGTTTCAGATTTAGGAGGGCACCCACTCATTCTACACTTCAAAGAGAAATGTATGATTCCGCTAAAATGGTGTCAGTGTCTGCACTCAATTTTGGTAATAACTTGCTCCGAGAAAAAGAAAGAATCTGGAAGCAATCTGTGATAGAACAGCCAAGTTTTCTTTTTCCTCTAACGAAAGTTATTATAACTATTGACCTTTCCAGTGCTTGAATGGCATTTCCAAGCTTTCTGGGATGCCACTGCTGCTCTCAAACGGAACTTTTTAATTCTGTGCGTCAGTGTTGTTTTAGGCCTCCTCTCCTGGGTAAAGCACTTAAACTATTACTGTATGCTCACTCTTTTACCACATCTGAACAGTGGACCTTTCTGCTATTGCTGTTTTGTTGGTGACACATTATGAAACCTATTCAAATGACTTCTAAAGGATATTATTTGAAGTAAAAAAAATAAACCTGAAAATACATATACATCTGTTCCAACTTTTCCCTGACTGTAAATTTTGAACTTGACAGTTTATTTCAAGTATTTCAGTATGTGTCTATCATATCAGAAAATTGCTCATTCAATTTATGAACAGAAACAGAATCCAGAGATGTCCTCATGTGGTGTATGAAACATTTTAACAACCTGCTGCACTCTCTTCCTTTTACACTGCTGCTCCCTTGTGGTGTATCCAGATATGATAGGCTGGTTTGACAAAGTGTAAACGTAACACTCTCAGGTGATTAATTAGCAACAGGAAGAGACTGTACTGTTGTGTTCATTCACATCAAAGGGTTAATAAATAGAAGTCAAACTCTTTCTAATGAATACGACACATGATGTGATATATATATCAAAATAGCAGCATTGTTTAATTTTAACATAAAACACTGTACACTACAATGTTAAACTCTATTTAATAAATTCCATTTACTGAAGTGCTCCATTCCGTTTGGTTCGAGATTTTCTTTATGTAATTGTTATAGAGTTTCCAAATAGACTGACAATGAATTGCCTTAATGAAATATGTTAATTTATGCGGTTGATCATTCTATTCTAGAAATCTATTTACTGAAAGTAAAAGCCACACATTCACATCGCTTCAATCTAGACCCGTCTCTCAGTCATATCCTTGTCCTGCCATCCCACCACCTTCAGTCTAGCACCCCGTCTCTCTCCAAAGCAATCAGGTAAATCCCACATTAACTCCCAGGAAACAGCCCATTAATATTTCACTTGTTTCCAAGCCTGTTTGCACCATACATCAATGCCCAGCCACTCCTTTCAAAGCCATACATTAGAACTATTTTCAAAATACTTCATTGTCAGCCTGTGGCAGCCTCATTACTTATTAAGATAAGAGAAAAGATGTGCAGGAGCAGTTGGTGGCTCAGCTTGCTTTAAAAGCTCCTTTCTACTGTTTCCACCTCCTCTGCCTGCCTTCTACTCCACCTCCTTTTCCTCCTCCTCTGTACTCATTTGTGTGCTGAGGCTGTCAGAGGACCTTAAGGAAGTTACTTGGCTGAAAATAAGTGGGATGTTAGTTTAGTAAAGTGAAAAAAAAAAAAAAAAAAAAAACTTGCCTGCCATGCTGGGCAAAGTGTACTAAAATAACTGTTTAGATGGCACATGTAAGGGTGTCAGTATTTATAAAGCACCCGTTTTGACCTAATCTGTAAGAGGGATGCTAACATGAGATTAAATTGTTATCAATGTCTGAGATAAGCAATAAGCATTTGAGCTTATTGATCAGCAAGGTCCTAACTGAAACTATGTTCAGTATGCATCACATTTAATTTATCAGAATCATTGGTATAAACCATTGGCTAGGTCATGTCAAATTAATATTCTGTCATTACCAATTTTAAAACCACTTAAAATGTCAGTAAGCCATAGGCCAGTGGAGAAATCTTAAACCCGTTAGTTAAATTAAATATGGTTACAGTTAAATCAAGTATTTTTATAATTAATATATGTAAAATCAAATAAAGCACTGAATCAAGGTGGCACCACTGGAGCTTTCATTAAAGTTATTACGATTAAGACAATTACAACAAGGATTTATTCACTGAGGAGGAAGAAAGCAGTGACTTCCAGACACCATTTGAAGTAACAGCTATCCATTGTTAACAGGCTAAAGTGCTAATTTCCAGACTAACTGGTAACTTCTGGCATTTCACAGGTTAAATGTAAATAATAAATATCAGCAATTAAATATCACTGTCAAAAGCCTACTGTAGTGTATGACATAAAATATTTTAAAACACGCAATTCCATAAATATCTAGTGGGGTTTTTTTGTTATCAGTGAAGAAACAAGTGCAGCTAAATACTAACATGACACAAAAAATGATAATGAGTGATAAGTGATAATGATGAATGAAGACAAATCATTTTTCATTTCATGTTATTACCTAAAAAAAACTGTGCCAGGAATGTCACTTCAAGCATATAATGAATATCTGGAGAGCAGTTACCCAGGATCAGGAGCAAAAAAATACTGAGGGAATGACAACAAAAGAGCGATTGCAGAGTTATTGCCTAATCTTCACTGACAAAGTATAGAGAAAATGTAATTGATATTAAGGCTGCTCAAAATCTACTACACAAGAAGAAGACAAGATCAGAGAGGAAGGTGTGAGAATGTTATAATCTTACTTTGTAATCTCACTTTGTTGTCACTCACACTGAGCATGATGGCAACCCACTGTAACTATTGGGAAGCATTTCCAGTGTTTTATGAGAGCTCTTTGTCTACCTGTCAACTAACCACAAAAACTCCTGACAGCAGAGGAACTTAGTTTTGACACTGCTCTCAAATGAATTATATTAACACAGTTTAATACAGAACACATTATTTTAAATTATACAATCTTCCAATCCGAACTGGTGAAAACTCTTTGGCTTAAGCTCCAAAACCCATAACAAACTAGTTAATAAATGGAAACCAGGCAAAACAGTGGAAATTACCCAGGTGATATTCTAAAATAAAACTCTAGGAGGTCAACACTGGGTTGGAAGGAAACTGTGTCTGGCAATAATTTCCTACAATGACACAAAATCTGCCCCAGCCCTCATGGAAAGTCAGGGCAAAAAACTTGCTACGCCCGATAAGTATAGTTACATGATGGTGAAAAGCACTGGAAATGACTTGTGATTTAAACTCTCCTGTGCATAGGACATGTCAAGCTTTAAAACCTGTATGTCAAACAGTATAATATCAGTCAATTAGTCAGCTACAACCACAGTTAAGTGAATTCAGATTTTCTCACAAGAGACATTTTCACTTGCCATGACAGAAAAGGCGCAGGTGCGAGTAATAACACTAATTATGGCTCCGTTCCATTTATGAAGTGTCCCCATGTCGCGCCAATCAACTAGCGAGGGTAACAACATGACCGTGGACCTGGAAGACCTGAATGGAATTCAGCCATTATTTAATGTCATTAATTACGGTACATGTCAAAATGTCTGCACAGCGGAAAGTCACTGAAGTCACTGGCTGTTTCATTAAAAACCACAACACTAAAATTTCTACCAAACACACCGCGGGTGAAACCATGGGTGCTTTGAATACTCTTTATTAATTATTAGAGTTATTTCTAAACTTGATACGTACCGTCGAAAGTAGAGCGGTAGCTAAACGCCAATATAGCTAGCGGAGCGCTGGTTTTAGCTTATCCGTGTGTCCGTACACAAATAGGCCTAAATATAATTAAACAGTGTTGTTAGACAAAGTACCTGAAATAACTTAATGTGAAGCCGCAAACCTTCGGTCCGCAAAACAGGTGGCGCAGTTGGTGTTGAGCATCATTTAGCATCAGCATCTTCTTGTTAAAGAAGTGCACCTCTCGACGACAGGGGAAATCTATTAAAAGTCTTACTCTTGTCAGTTTTAGTTTGTTCTAATCATTTTTGAAGCTCCTCTTCGTATGGCTGCGATTTTCTTTTCCGTTTCTGGAAAATACTTTTGTAAAGAAGTACAAGAGTTTTAATCATTATCTCCAAGCTAAGTTATTCCCCCTTAATTTACGTCGTTGACCTTCAACCTCTGCCTCGTCTTTTCCCGTCATGCTCGGTGCCTCATCACAGCGATTAATCCTGATTTATCCGCAGTAAAAAGATAAATGAAAATAGACCCTGTTTTTGAGCATTAACTACAGGGGAACATATAAATTTGAACTTAGGTGTTTTCAACAAAGTGCAAATCAGTTTTGTTATGGGAATTATGAAATATTAATACATACGAAATACAATAATACATGTACTAGGACAAAATCATCATCATAAATCATTAAAAACTTTAAACTGCTATATGAACAAAAGAACATTTAAATGACAAATTACTTTCGAAGTTTTTTTTTCTTTGCTTAAGATTCTTATACATTTTTTTTGACAGAGGGAATCAGTCTCTCCGACTTTAAACATTCAGTGGGCTGAATCTTAAATACCAGGTAGGTTACTTTAAAGGAACCATGTACCACTTTTAATCACTAGTGCATATGCAGTTTGATTACTCACACACCCTTAATGTCTCCAGCATGTGTGTCTGGCATGAACCTTCACTGAATTAAAGAAAATGGAAACCTTATGCCCACATCACAATGCAACACTGTCTGAATCATACTATCTCTGCAGTTCTCAGCTACTGTAAGCTGCTTTTTACAAAGTAATTTAAGCTGGAAACACAGTCCTTTTAATTAATTTTAGTTAATTTTACCTAAGGTGGAGCCGTATCAGTGATCATTTTAATTTAGATAGTATTAGTTAAGATATAATGCATTTATTGGGGGATTCTCTGATAGCAACAGCTTGGCATCACATTGTTGTTATAATTACACAGGAACATCTTGTTGCCAGGAAACAGTGAAATAACATTTGGATCTTGTAGTTTCAAGTATCTGCTGCTGGGAACATTGTCTGAGAAATGTATCATGCACAAAAAAAACAGCACCCACACTGAAAGGAAAAAACAATGATGTCATTCTCTAAATGTAATGGCCAATTATAAAAATGTAAATGATTACTGGTATTATTTTTAATTATAATCTATTTACATATACATTGCAGAAAACTGTTAGTGACCACTAAGGACTGGGTAAAGTTTAAATGCAGTTTCCTTTTGTATCCCCTATGTGAACTGAACCGTATTCATCAAAAGAAATGTTCTCCAAACTAAAGTAATACTACATTCTTTACAATCCAACACACAGCCAATTTTAATAAAAGCAAAGCTTGTCCGGCACAGGTAAGTTGATTAATGACTGGAGGAGGGCTGTATTTTTCACACCATTCCCAAAGTGGGCACTTCCATGTACTTTTTCTTATGGTTTACAAGCGCCGCTTCAGGGGCCATGTAGGTACAGTACAGGGAGCATCATCTGTTCCCAAGCAGATTATTTACACTGTGCCTTTATCAAACATCTAAACTGCTGCTATTAGTCATCACAGAGCAGGTGGCAAGACCTGGAAAGTGAGTATTTACTGTTAAATGGTGATGAATGGAGCAGCATTTCAGTGGTCATACATCAACCAGGCCTCACCTATATAATGATCTCTCATCTCTCTCAAGATGTTTACTATAAATTTTAAAAACATGAACTAAACAGCATCTATTGAGTGTGATGCACTGAATCGATGTTGGATGTTTAAAAACTGAAACAAAGAAAGGAGTAAATTAATCAAACTAGTTACCGTATAGACATGTATTATGACAAACTAAAAGCGGCCTAAACACAATTTTGCATTTGTATAGTGTTCTGAACTGACCCACCTAAGCCTAAATCCTAATATAGTTGGTACTGACATTTTATGTTTATTTATTTATTATTATATTATTATTTTTTTATCTAGATTTGAGCCAAGCTGAAGAGGTTACCAACATTATAGTGGTAATGAGTAATGTACATGTATTCTTATCCTCCGCTGTAATCATCGGCATGTGTTCTGAACTTAAAAAATAAAAGATTTTAGGTTTAAAAGAAGAAAAAAAAAGGAAAAGCAGCAGACTTTTTGCCTTATGTCTGTTGTTTGTCAACTCAGAAGACTTGTCTCAGTCAGTGTGCATGAAGTCAGCATGCAGCCTCTCGCTTGGGTTTGCTCATTGGCTAATTTTTCCTCAACCGTACCCAAACAAATCCACAGTGTGTCTGTGGGTCATGCATGTAGAGCAAATCCCTGGCAAAGAGCTGACGACTCTCTCAGCAGACACAGCAGGAGAGTTTGTGACAGTAAACACACCAACATCCTGCCTCATCTTCACACAGTCTTATGCATAAGGCTTTCTTGACCCCCCCATCTTCTTCCACCCGCCACCACCCTCTTGTCAAATATATACATGCCAACAACTCTGTCGCGCTCGCATTCACACATATATATATATACTCACATTTATCCTGTTACATGTCACCAATCTCCTAATTTGAACTCTCTTATTAATGTACACACAAACATAAATAAGCATATTTGGGCACAGATACACACTGTCACCTATACAAAAAAGGTAGTAAGAAGGGGGATGTTGATGCAACAGAGAGGTAATATCAATACATCTGGCAGGGGTCCATGTCTGCTCATCTACAGGTACCTACAGTATATGTGATTGTGTCTTCGTGTGTATGTGTAGATATAAGAGAGTTCGTCAGGGACGTCCCTTTACTTCAGTGTGTGGCTCCCACGACAGCCTGGGGTGCCACATCCATCTATGTCTTTTTGCCAAATTTGATTTTAAATATTTATCACACCATACATCTTGGCTGAAACAAATTGCTGGCAAAGTGCTATTGTCTGTGAAACATGTAGTAAGAAGGATGGTGGCTTTAGAGGGAACATCAATGTTTCATTTGGTAAAATATATAACTGGTAAGTGTATGTGCAAGTACAGCACTTTTTAAAAATAGACACAAAAGTAAAACTTTTTTTTTTGAGGTGCACTCTTCTTAAAGAGTAAAAGGCAAGTATTTTAGTCATACACTTCACTGTCTTACTGTGTGTGTGTGCCGTTACATTCAGAGGCCATCTGCATTACTTCCAGATTTATTAATGTAATTGTAAAGTAAATTTGTCCTCATTGAAATTAGCACTGCAAAGATGCTGAAAAGCTATGTGATCACTGAAGGATTTTAATTAAATTCTGTGTGAAAAAATCTGATAATGAGATTTTAAATAAGACTTAAAATAATAATAACATGGAAATAACAATATCTAAAGAAGTACAACAGAGTAGATAGATAGATAGATAGATAGATAGATAGATAGATAGACAGACAGATACACACACACACACACACACACAGACAGACAGACAGACAGACAAACAGACAGACAGACAGATAGATAGATTCTTACTCTGCCTATGTTGTCTTGCTTTATTACTGACACAGATTTTCCTGTCATTTTCTCATTTTACCTTTTTTTGTCTTTAAGTAAATACATGTCATAATCTCGGAACAAACCCACAGTTGTGTCCCTCCATATGTTGTGGCTTTTCAAGGCAGTCGTAACAAAGCAAAAGTGTTGATTCAGCATGCCAGCAGGGCTCAAGTTCCCCTGTGCCCTGCTGCTTGCAATTTAAAGCTGTTTCTTTTTCAATCCAAAAAGTTTCCTAGTTTGCTTGTTCTTTTTTAACAACACATTTGTTATTTATATTTAAACCTCAGATGTTTCATAGTTCAGCACAGCCACTGTATTCTCCCATTAACCACAGAGCAGCTCTTCTAAGTGCCTTTGCCTGAGGACATTTAAACAAGGTGGGGGGGGGGCAATACTACTTCACTTTCACATGCACAAAAACCAATATATTGGACCTACTGCTGCTAACTGTTGCAGTAACATTGGACCAAATTCAGAGTAATGGTGGCTTTCCCACCAAACAAAAGATGATGTACATCTTTCCTGAGGACAGGAACGACCATTACCCCAAGACAGTCTTCCTTTGCTGTTTGTTGTCAAAACAGCAGCAAAGCCAAGCAACTCAAATATTGCATTTCTTCTGTTACATTGCTGTGCTTAAGGGAAGGTACTGCCACAGATTTGATTTACTACATCGGTTTCGCTCTGAACAGCACACTTTTCTGTAACCGTCACATGATACAAAACTGTAATACCTGAGAAAAAGTATGTCAGGACCATATAATAGTGACTGGACGACCAGTGGAAGAAGTATTTCAGTAGGACATAAAGAGTAAATGATGAGTTGACTTTTAGGAGAAATAATCCACATGCTGACGTGACATTCATAGAACTGCAAGTAAATTATCCAACTGAATGCCTTCACTAAATCCTCGATTGTTTCACAGTGCCATGGAATAAAATGAAAAACAATATACAACATTATGTACTTAGAATGCTTCCACAACATCTGGCTTTGTTTATTCTCCTAATTAATTGATGACTCGATGAGTGTAAAATATACGCAGTAAGTTTCAGCTTGTCTCATTATTATCATTGTTCATGAATGAAAACAAATCTCAGTATCTCTGCACAATAAATATTCACTTAAGTAATCTCAGTCCATTTAAAAAGTCATATCTTTACCTCTCAGCTGGCTTTTGTGCTCAACTCTGAACTGACCACATGATGGTGCTCTTGTCTTGTGAAGAATAAAAGGTTGTCATTCACAAAAAGGGACATATAACAGACTATCATTGCTCAAAATTCTTACATTTAGGTCTGTAAATCATAATAATGTACTCCATCCAATATTTAGACATATTTTAGGTTGAATTTTTGTTTATTAGTTATTAGATCTTAATATGTGCACTATAAGCAACACCCACTTGATAGAGCACTTGATATCATGAGAATACTTTTACATCTGCAAAGGCTCAGAAAACATTTCTTTTCTATTATTGAACATCTGGAATGTGTGATATTAGTGTTGGTTTTGCAAGAACTGTGTCTCTTAGCTTTGAGGGCTATACAAGTTCCATGGTTAATAGTAACTGAGGCCTGATAACTGTTTATCTTCCCTGGCAACAGCAACATCTCCTAGGTATTCCACTAGGTGGCAGTAGTGCAGCATCATGTACGTAGGGATGAGCCTCTGTGCTATTGTCATTGTTTAAGACAGCACCATCCCCTTAACTAAAGGACTGGCTGAAAAATAGAGCTGTGATTAATTACCAATTCAGTATTAGCACACATTATTATCCAGTTTTCAAAAAGAGGCACACAAACGCTGCCATGCAACCAAACAGTGGACAAAAACAAAGTGAATCAGAAGCTTTAAGGCCATTTGGAAATGCATCCCACAAAGCTTCTCAGCACATAAATATGTATTACATCTGCAACTCAATTAGGCACAGTAAAATCTGGCCTTTGGGGTAGAAACCTGTGAACCTGCATAGATTTGCCTTAACCACTCTTCTATAGGTCTTTAGCTCAACAGCTTTTGCTATGACTGATAATCATCCAAGCTGACCTGTATATAGATGCTGTAATCTAATATACACTTTTGATCTGCGTGCACCACAGGATTAAGGTTGCTTGCATAAACCCGGCCCATGCCATAAAAGTAGATCAGGCTCTGCAGAATAGCTTCATTACAGTCAGCTGTGTTGGAGCTGGCATATGCAAATATCCCAGAAATCCAAATGGAGAACTGCAGCTTCATTAAATTTGGCAATAAAATATTTGCAATACCTCATTGGCATCTAATGGCCATAATGAGGAGTATGACTGAATCCAATCGCTGTGCGTTAGATTTAATTTGTTTGGCATTTCACAGATGGGAATGCATTTAGAACTGTGAGTAGACATGAGAAGTCATTACAAAACCAGGACATAGACGCAAGCTTGCCTTGTGGTGAGTCCATGTCACCACAGAGCCACAAAGACCTCTGCTCTTTCCAGTGGGGATGATTCCCAGAATGCTTTTATGGAATATGCAGAGGCCTGAGCCTCAACCACATACTGGAAATGCCAATGGTTGATTTTACCATATTGCATTTCAACATATTAGGTTACCGGAACTTAATTAATGCAATTCCTTTCTTAATAACTATCTGCAACTGGCTTCTGTCCAAGCCCAGATAAGATTGACCAGCAGACTATGCATGCCAACTAAAGAGATACCAGAGGAATAAACAATGAGGTTGCTTGTCAGCTGAGAGAAGAGGCAAATGCAGATAGAAAATGCCAGTGTAATGCTGTTTTGCAGACTACAGAATTTGCATCATATGATTAAAACTGCACACTGCAAATCAGAGAGCAGAGCCAGTCAAATAAAGATGCAGCCTGAGCTTTGGTCTAAGAGGCAGCTGATAAGCCACAGCAAGAGAGACTGGGGAGTGATACTGCAGGTTTTCAATACAGCACCATCCAAGTGTAACATAATTTAGAGAGCACAAATAGCATCTTCAGAAACTGATGCCTCAAGTCCTGAGTCAGATTGTAAACAGACTCTTGTTTTTTAATTCAATAAAGAGAAAAGTGACACACATGGGTAAAGAGGATTGGCTCATTCAAAGGCTGTTTATTTTATTTTATTTTTTATAGTGCAAGTCAAATATGCCCCTCCATATGTCTGCCAACAAGCTACCAAATGGTCTCTCTGTCTGCCTGTCTGTCCATGTGCCTAACTGTCTGTCTGCCTGTCTTAATTTGTCATATGTTCAAACAATGTGTTCTGCTAGTGGCTCCAGCAGCCAGAATAATAAAAAAATCAGTGCTAACAGGGAAGTGAATAATGAAGACTACAGTGTAGAAACAATGCACAGCACAGAGTAAATGGTTTTATCCTGTCAGGAGAATAAGACTCAATTTGATCACATCCTTTCCTTTTCAGAGCACTACAGCAATCTATTCTATAGACACAAACCAGCTAATCAATTACAACCCCCAGTTAATGTAAAGATGCTTTTCATACACAGCCCCCTCACTGTGCATTGCTAAGATAAATTGGGTGTGACCCAAGCATGACCCTGGCTGATGTTCATGAGACCATTAAATTTCCTGCAAAGAGGGTGCAGCAGGGTTCTGTGTTAGTGTGGATGCATTTGTGTGTGTGTGTGTGTGTGTGTAAGAGCGAGAGAGACAGAGAAAGAAATACAATGAGAAAAGAAGAGGGGGTGCAGAAAATGAAAATGAAACAAAGGGGGAGAGTGAGTGAGTGAGAGAACAGAGGGGAGAGAGAAAACTGGACCTGTACAATCATTTAAAACACTAGTTACAGGTTACCACTTTATTTTCTTACTTGCTCATAACAGTCTTTACAGCAGTCATCCTCTTTATGGATGTCAGAGTTTGAAATGATGAGTGGAGTGTATAATTTCATAAAAGTCTTCATTTGTCAGTTATCCAAACTGCCTCTTCCTGCCTTTTATTTATTAATATATCAGTGATTTGTATAGATCATGTGGAACCTGACTAAATCTTCATTAAATGTGTCAAAAATTACCTTTATTAGAATGAGTATTATTAATATACTGTGTGCTGCTGTTCCAAAAACTGATTCAATAGTAGACAAGTATTACTGAATATTTGTGATCTTTGTTTTGCTGCTTGTTTCTGTCTGTGATCACCACACACTGCTATGTTGCAGTTTACGGTATTTGTTACATTCTGGTCACTTGACCTCAAATAAGCTTATCTGACAATTCATTTTTGACTTGGGTTTATCTGGCTCCTAAACTTCCAGTATACTGATTTAATGGAGGTAACCACACAAATGTCCTCTCACATGAGCTCTTTGAGGTAGTGCTGTGATAATTTAGTGATTAGCCTGGGTCGTTCACATCTAACATTAATGATCCTGAGCCAAACCACATCACTCCTGATTCCTAATCCAGCATCTTTAGGACCATTTCAGCTACGTATCTATCACACATGTTAACAGAACATACAGAAATACAAAATCAAAACAATACTTTGAATAGCACATCAATGTAAGTAATGAATGCAACCTAATAAATTATACAGTAAGAGCCCATCTCTCTAGAATATGACACCTGTGCTAAGCTAACCAAGCTAACACATATATACATACACACACACACACACGCACACACACACACACACACACGCACACACACACACACACAATGTAAAATGGACTCTGCTTAATAAATTCATTACTTAATTGTCAACAGCCAACTGATAAACACCTACGTATCATCTGTTTAAATGAATTGCTGGCATTAGTGATCTCACTGTTCATCTGCATGAATAACACAATAATTCATCTCCATGAATAACACCAGCTCAAAGATATGGAAGAGTTTACAGTTGAGCTAAAACAGTAAGGATGTGTTTCCCATTCAGTGAAGACTCAAGTAACAATACAAGTCAGTTAAAGAAATTGTTGGTTTTTGCTCTGGCGCATGTGTGTGATTTGTATTCAGGCAGATAGCACAGTAGACTGACAGTAATATGAGGTCACTCTGCGAGGTCATCATAAAGAAATACAGCACATGACAATCATCTCCATATGTGCACTTGAGAGCTGAGGGAAAAAAAAAGAAAGAAAGAAAGAAAAAAAGAAAGAAAAAAAATTGGCTCCAATGGCTCGATTTCAAATAAGCAAATCAATCACTTTCCCAAAAACAATCCATTCATTTTTCATATCGACAAATAGGACAAAAGAGATGGTCTCTAGTATATTGTAAATAAAAGTTGTTAACAATTCAAGTTAGCATACAGCACCCAACAACCACAGCACATCCCACCAATTACTGTAATGCCATTGGCACTGTAGAGATCATCTGTGCAATTGTTAGCTTATATTAGCAAACAGACACTGAGTGGAAGACGCCACAGGGGGAATGTGAATCTTTACACATGTGGCAAGCAAAATGAAGACAATTATTTTCATTACACTGCATCTAACTATGTGCAGTGTGCCGTGTAGTGTGTGTCCCTCATCCTTCTAATGGATTACCACAGTGTCCATGGATTCAAGGGTCAGCTCTCGTAGCTGTGGGGTATGACCTCAGTGTACTGTACTTATCCCACAGTGTTAAAATACTTCCAGTCCACTGTGCTTGCTCTCACACAGGAGCATGTGGACATAGCACGAGACCCCCCTCCACCATAGCAGTTTGTCATGTTAACATAATCCAGAGTGATGTCTGGTTAATTTGTTTCTCTATTCTAATAACCTTGCATATAAATAGTTACTACCAGCATGCGTGTTTCATGCATTTTCACCTCTTGAGCCTCAGAGGAAATTAGCATTTGAATTTGTAATCATGTCCCTTTTAAGATGCATCACATGCAGAGACTGAAATGAGGAGACAATTAACCTGCACAGCTAAGTGGACAAGAGGATCTGACAAAAATAGCTCAGAGGAAAATGAAGTCAACTTACATATTTCATGTGCAGTTCTTATCAGGTCGGCTGTGGGTAAAGACTTCATCATCCAATCTCAGTGACATGGGTTGTAATATGATATAATTTCAATACACTGCTGTAATGCACATCTTTCAATACATTGTAATGTACCTTACACTTGAGAATTGGCAGACCTGGTGAAACACATAGTATTAGTGTGTACAGATAGGAGCCTATATATGTACTATATGTATCTTTAAAATAGCTGTTTATACAAATATGTCCTTCAGTGTATGGGGGTAAATAACACTGTTTGTGCCATGGAGACTGAACAGTAATAACAAAAGAGATCACATATGAAAGAGATGACATATAGCTGCTGTCAGGTGAAAATCATCCATCCCAGATGTGTGATGTTATCACAAACTAACTAAAACAGGTTTATTTTGGCTGGATGAAATTATATTTCTGCCATTATTCAGAGTGTTTTCAAATGACTGTATGCGTCAAAGGTTTTGAAAAATAGCTTCAACCCCCAGAGGAGCATGTAATCCTTCAACATATTTGAAAGCATGAAAATCATCCAAATAGGATATGTACAGCATGCTTTAATGGCCCTTCCTGTGCTGAACACATAAGATAATGCAAGAAAAGAGGCACTCTACTCTCAGCAGAACAGACAACAAAATTGACTACATAAGGTATTCAGTGCCTGCTTCATGGACAAAAGATAAGAGTCAGATGTTGTTGTTTTTTTTATTGTTCGCATTCAATCTCTCTCACCACAAACCATCAAGTGTCTGAGGTCTAGGTGCATTTTTTTTTTCTTCATCAAACATTTGCAAAGCAGATTTTATTTTAACGTTTGAAACCTGCCAGCAGACTTTCTCTTCCAGGGACTAATTTTGGTGCACATTGTCTGTTATCACCACTGGCTGTCAATCACTGGAATAGTTTGAAACCAAAGGATTTCATATAACTACCCTTTTCAATGACAGACAAGGCCAATCTTTGGAGATAAATGCCAGTTTCATTTCCTGTCGCATTGCTAGTTGACCTACTAAGCAACTGATGAGTTGTTTACAGCTGAGGTAAGATGGCTTTTTTTCACCTGTTTGTGTTCCTGCTCATATTTTATGGCTACATGTGTTATCCTTGTTGAATGATGAAAATGTCTATTTAGGGACCAAGTATTTTCAATATCTGTAACCACAGCAATAGAAGATCTACTGTAGCTGCTCTATGGTCAGACTGGAGTGATTTGCTACTGTTCATATGTGGTAGTTTTTCAAAAACAAAACAAAACAAAACAAAACAAAAAACTTAAATAAACACTATCTGCCTTACACCTATTACATTTGTGACTTAAATAGAAGAGGCGAGTCTGAGAGCCAATCAAGTTGACATAGTTTTCTCAGACAGAAGGACAGAGAAAACAGCAGCAGAGTGAACTGGAAAGTTGAAAAACTTACTTTGGTACTTAAGTTATGACAACATTAGTACCTGAACTGCCATACTTGTAGATTTTTTTTCTGTGCTTACAAGGCATATGTTGTTTAACTTTGGGAAAATCATCATATATTTTAGTTTCTTACAGCAACAACTGCTAGAACTTTTCCACAATGTGGAAAGTAAATTCTAGGAACAATAACTCCAAATGAACAGAAATGTAACATAAGTATAAAGGTATCTGTGCTTGTGCACTTTTCTCACCTGCAAAAAAAAAAAAAAAAAAACAGCAAAAGAACAGACTTTGATGAATACAAGCTTCACTGCCGGTTGATACTGTGACTGCTTTCGGTTCACACTGGGTTGACTTTCTTTTGCACAAAGATTACACTGACAGTCACTAACATTTTAAAGGCGCTGCTACCTATTGACAAAAAACAATATTATTGCAAAGCTATTTCAGGTGATAAAACATTTAATGACCAAGAAATACAATAATAATTCTGTTTATAACACTAATTGGATCAATGTCTAAGATGTCACACAGGTGCATTACCACCCTTTGTACTCAGCAGGAATGTCCTCGTGCACCTCGTGCAATACACACAAAATGGGGGCCAGAACACTGTGATGAATGACCTCTGCTTTTGTTATATGTGTAAACACATCACTACACCATTCAAATCTGCAGATGCATCTGTGATTTGTGAAAGAGCAGTGACACAACAGTGTTTCAGTGCATTTATTTTCAACCTAGCTCCACGTTCAAAACAGACCAGGTTCATACAAGGAGCCTGTCATGTTGTACAAAGCCAAGCATCATGAGTAGTGAGTGGCTCAGAGGGACAGAAAGTCAGGGTTATTATTAATAAGTGGAGGAGAAAGAACATTATGCTGGCATGCTGGCTCATGAGCCAGCAAATTGAGCTTGCAAATACTAAAGCACCACAGAGATAGGCCATTAAGACACCCAGAATGGAACTAAGAAACACATTTCTCACAAAAAGGATCCTGTTTTAGTCTGAAAATAGGTTTTCTTAGTTTGCAAAACTAAGAAAACCTACATGCTACATAGACACATTTAGACAGGTTCTTTGCACAGGTGTTGGCTCTATACAGAACAATTATGGCATTAAGCAATCTTCAGAAAATGTATGTAGCTTTAAACCAAGGTCTTCAGCTGCCTCCCTCCAACAGCAAATGCTTAAACCACTTCATTTCCAATCTGTGAGATTTATTTTGTCTGTTTGAGTACAGAACTATTAAACTGCCAGGTGCTGTGTGGAAGTACTAATGGTTTTGCAAACATCAGCAGAGGACTGTTGAGAGGTTGGAGGGGCCCTTGATATGGTGAAATTTCTACAGTAAAATTGGTTGCAAGTAAAAGCTAGAGCTTGTCAACTATTCTGCTTAATATAGTGCACAAAATTGTTGATGTTAGGGCCGCCAAACACCAGCCAAGTGTAGCCTGCACGGTGACTCACTACCCTTTTAGATCCATGATAGCTAAGGTTTCATTCTTCAAGGACTCATTAAGGACCAAAATGAAAAGTGATTACTGGAAAGTATGTTCTTCTTCAAAGATGGCTCATATTATCTTTCTGCTCGTCTGTGACATATTTTAAAAAGAGAGGGATGTGTATGTAGAGGGATGTGTATGAGTCATGTTTTCTTCACAATGCATTAATCATGTTTCCTTTGAAAGAAAGAGAGAGCAATCATTTATCCTGCAAAAAAATCCTCTGGAGATCCAGTTTAGGGATTTTCTTTTTGTACCCCTCCCTCCTCCCTTCCCTGGAGAAACCATCAGTGAACTGGTGCACTGACATAATGACCCAGAGGCCACTGACCTGAGTGGTCATCCCTGATTTCCTTGGCTACATAGCCCTGTCTGTGTTGCATTTGTTATTGCATATTCTGTCAACCCATGAAACATTATTTTATAATGATGCGAACAATTGAGGGGAGAGAGGGTGGAATAAAATGCAAGCAGGAAAAAGGTAATTCTTTTTCATTTAGATCATGAAAACCTTTAAAATGCTATTGTTTTTTCACATTGCAACTGAACTCACAGAAATATTCTCACATGTTCATATTAACACACAAATGCATCAAATGCATTTGTGTGTTAATATGAGCCAGAGCACGTTTTTACCTTTGATACACCAGAGCATTATCTCCTCTGTTTATGACCCCTGAGACATAAAAAAAACAGCAAACAAACAAACAGACAAGAGAAAGCCCACATACATACCATGCATGAATACAAAACATGCTGTTGAGATTCACCAGTGTTACTTTATTAACACAGCAAAACTACTGAAGTATAGTGCCATTAGGGTTTGCAAAGGAGATAAGAATGTGAAAAAAGCAATTTCCGAAAGCAAGATCTAACTAATCAACAACTCTCTTTTCCAGCCCATCTGATATACAAATTGTGCCTAATGAACCTTGCAAAATCAATTACCTAGGTAATACTTTGCATGCAAGGGAAACCAAACACCGAATGCATGATGCATACGTAAACAGACATTACTCACTGCAGATTATTTTGCTCCATTTACATTGCATTAGCTCGAGAAACAGCAAACTGACTGGTGCACACTCCTCAATCATGTTCATTGCATTAAAATGAAACTAGGCCAGGTTCATAAACCATACCCAAATAACGACTAGTTCAAACATTTATTAGGTCAAGCATTGTAACTGGATTAATGTTATAACATTCAGTGGACAAACAAATACAAACATCTGTGTATGTTGGAAAAGCTGGGACACCAAATAATGCAGCATAAAGTATTTAGGTGACTCCTGAATGATGGATGATGCTACTCCTTTCTGCTGATAAAGTTCTTTTTTACCTGGCTGTTTAGCACTTAGACACTTTGTCATGCAATACTGTATCATACATACTGAAGATTACATTCTTAATGTATTTGACTATATAGTTTATGTTCAGGGCACATAAAGACAGAGCCAGTTCTTTGAGATGCCCTGAGACTTGGCATATACTACGCATATACTACGCATATACTACGCATCACGCATATAGATGTTGTTGGGCTCCCTGTAGGAAGCAATTTCCAGAATAAGTAGGCTTTTGTAAAATATTCTGAGGTATGAGTCTAATAATGAAAAGAGGCACAGCACACATGCTGGATGTAATTCATACTTCAGTGCATGCTCTGTTGCATTTAAAATAAAGCGGTATGTGATCAACAATATATCATGGTTGGTAAAAAGTTGTTGAACTGTATATCAAACTTAAAAAAGAACTGATCCACAGCTCTTCTGCAAAGTAACACAGTGGAGAATTTTCAGTTTCTGAGCAGTGAGGCACAAATCTAAATCTGGCATCATGAATTATTAAAGCCCCCTTTATGGAGCTTTCTTCAGAGGAGAATATCCAGCACACTATAGTACAAGCCCGAGATCAAACGGAGCAGAGAAAAAGAGCCAAATGTAATGCCAAAAGTATTTCCACCAAAAGTGTTCAGTGTTGTTCTGCACTTGAACATAATGGCAACTTCAGATGAAATATGAGGAAAAAGCTCCATGATTCTGAGTGAAAACAGAGACAAAAGAGAAAATGGTCTTTATTCAGACGGTCAGTCTCTTCCATGGCAACCATCATTTGAATGCATACACAGAGGAAATGAGAAAACTTGGCATACCTTACTGGATGACAAGATGATGACAAGAGAGCAGATTTACCTCTGCTGAATATAACTAGACAATAAATAGCTTTGGTTTGGAGGTGAGTGTCAATTGTAGATGAATCACTCCTCTCAGTGTCATCCAACTCTGCATGCCTTTGTGAAATTGCTTTTTGAGTCTGGGCTGCATTTACTAAACATTTTATCTTATCCCTAAAAGTGTTTCTAAATGGCATTTCAGTTGAGTTCCTGCAGGGAAGCTATATACAAAAGTCTTTTATGGGCTTTTCATCCATTTGATTTGGACTGTGGAGTGTTTGGGTCACACACTCGTTTCAAAGTACACACTACATCAAAAAGTGTCTTTATTTTCTAAAAGCATTATATTACTAGTTGTGTAGATTCAAGAAGAAGCAAACAGTCTAAATCTATAAAGGAGGAATGGAATGGAAATCATATGTTTATGTGGACCAAATTTGAGTCTGATAAGGTTTTTTTGGTGAGATTAGTTAAATACCGTAGAACATCATTAGCATCCAAAAGAGCCTGTTAAGACAAATGAAAGAGCCACAGTATTGCTTGAACATGATAAGTGTTCTTCATTCCTTTCATCAAGGTAATCGAACTTACAAAAGCAGCGGAGATACAAAGCCGTGTTGCCTAGAGTGATGTCTGAATGAAAACACAATTGTGGATCTGTTTCACAACACTGGACCTTGGCCTTGTTACTCATAACGAATCTATACATACAGCATTAAAGTTTTGTGATTAAAGCTACTATTTGTCAAGGTACTTAATATACTTACTAGCTGGATTAATGGGGTTGGAAGATTACATCATATTTTGGTTATGCTTAAATTGTTGAACAGTATATTCACCAGAACTATTGCAAAAAATAGATCTTATAGGCATTAAAGGGCTGTTCATTTAAGGCCTTATTTGAGAATTGCCCTCAATCTTCACTGACTAACTACTCTTAGCATGAAGCGCCTCTTCTTTCTCTTTCAATACAAAAAGGTAAAAGAGTACTAAAAGCTACATGGAGTGGCCAGGAGTTAAAACTGCATCTCCTGCGTTTACTCATGATGATTTATTTGTTTTAGCTCTGATTTGTTGTCCAACAGCAATCCAATAAGAAATACATCTATAAGGCTTTTTAGTACTTAAATGCTCCGTTACTACATATTCGCCACCTAACCCTAACCCTAGTTGATAAATTTGTACATTAGTCAGGCAACAATAAATTGGGTTTTTTCTTACTGACCACAACTGACTAACAAAGATCCATAACAGTTAATGGAAAGATGCTAAAACTCTTTTAAAGTGACATAAAATCATAAAATATCATAAATCATAAAATAGTTTTATCTGCAAACCAAACAATGTTTATGCATTTTTCCATCATAAATTCATATATATTCATAATCACTGTTGGACCTCGATGTGAGGAAATACTGCTGCTTGGCCTGCAGCATACTCTATAACTATATATGACCTGTCTTGCAGTACTTACAGCAGTGATAACTAAATCACCTTTCAGCTGAAGAGTTAATGTGTTGGTGTCTTCTCCCCTGTATTTTTTTTTCTTTTTGCCAAACAGTGCCAAAAGGGAATACCTAACAACACTTCACTAACACCTTTTAAAAATAAAATTAAAATGCTCTAAAATAACATCAAACTGACAACAATTCCAAGTGCCAATCACTCCACAGTCACTCCACACAGCTCAGAACTTGCAAAATCAATGTCATTTTAAGGTGCTAATTAAACACTTTTTAAAAACCAGACAGGGACTTTATTTTAATTATAGGCCTAGTATTCTAATTGTGTCTCTTACTTTAATTCTCCCTTTCTTTCCAAATTACCTCATTATTCCTCACAGTGGGTTAAACTTTTGATAAGTGCACCACAGTTACCCACACTGTGCAATGTTTCAGCCTTTCTAACTGTCTCTCTAAATGCTGACACTTACTCGTGGGCACTATGAAGGGCTTTGCCATTTGAGGGTAATAACTTCCCAGTATGCAGCAGTTACACATGGTTTGTGCATGTATGTACACATGTATGTATGTACACAAACGTAATTGTATATGTTGTTCTCACAAACCGATGTGAAGATCTTAACTGAAATATTAGCATGTAGTTTAATGTGTTTAGCTGCAATTATGACTCATCATAGGACACATCCCTAACACATAATACAGTTCAAAAAGAAACATAGTTTGTTAATGATATACACATAGAAATCCTTCACAGGTGGATTTTAAGGTCATGAGGAAAATTAACAATATATTATATATTATTACAAAGAATTCATGAAGTGTTTATAATACATACTACTTTAATTTGGAATAATATGTTACCTATACAACTTTGTATAAGTTCCTACTAAAGTTTAGACCTACACTTAAAAGTCTGAACTTTCGTAGCGAATTGATTTCCATCTTGAGTCAAGCAAAAACACTTTTTACAGTTTTAAGTTTGGTGGTAAACAAGAATATTATAATACATTACTTAATATAATATTATTGCTGTAGTGATAGCCCACCGGCATCCCCGGAGATGTTATTTACTCTGATCTAATCTAACCCACTTTTTCATGTAAACATTTTACAAGAACTTATATTATCATTCAAAATGGATCAAATGAAATGAAAAAAAATGCACTTCGCATTGCAGTGCTGTCATTTACGCAGTAAGTGTGTAGTATATCTAAGTAGCTAAGATATCTCATTATGCTGTGTGAGTTTTCAACCAAAAATACCTACGAGCCACAAACTGTAGAACACCTGAAATGAAGTTGAAAAACAGAAAAACACTTCCACTTGACTTAAAAGTGTTCACGCTTGGCTGAGGTGGAGCAGATGGCACAAAGGAAGATAGGAAAAAATTTCTTGTTTTTGAATTCTGGTGTGACTGGATAATCCATGCACCCCACTGTTTCACTGTTAACAGTGGCCATAAGGACTATTTTTTAGTAGAAAGTGTTTCAAAAGAAAGCAGCTACTTGTTAAGTATGTGGATTATCCTGAGTATCTGTCTGTCTGTCTATCTATCTATCTATCTATCTATCTATCTATCATCCTTTCACCTCCATTGTCACTGAAGTACAGGCACATATGTCAATGACCATTGAAAAAATGATGTATAACCAAAATATTATTGTATATTCAACATTCTGTATATTGCAGTGACCTAAACATGATGGAATAACATGTTGCCATTAAAATCCATTGGCAGAATTCAAGTGGCAACTTCTGCAACTTTAACTTGTAATAACAAATAAGATTCAGGTGAGGAGCTCGCCTCTTTGGACAGATAAACTCAGCTCCCAGAGTTAACAGCTTTCCATGGAGAGAAAATGATTTTCCAATGTTTATACCATTTAAAACTACTATAAATTAGAAAAAGAAAGAAAAGCCGATATAATTTTGTTTCGGCTGAATCTCTCCACTTGACTGAATGTGTCTATAAAATTCTCAGAGAAAAGTAGGTTGCTAAAATGCACTTAATTTGGCATGATAGATTGAGTCCATGCTTCACTGACTGTAATTGAATCTGTGACCTATTTCTTCAGAAGAAAATTGTCTCTTGGGTTATTTGTCACCATACATTTTAATGGAATTCAATAGACTGACACTGAATTTATACATTTCCATCCAATTATTAGCATTCGCATTGCAATCTGTAGGTTGTTTTAGATTTAGTCCTACTCAGAATAATATTTCTTAAACAAAATATCATGCTTGTCATGATGCAGATTTGTCAGTAGAATTCATTGTATTTATTGCAGGTCTAATTTTAAAGACTACAATGGAAATCAGCAGCAGTACAGCAGTGAATGACAGAACGCTGTGGTTGGCTGGACTGCCATTTATCTTGTGCTATTCCTCACTCTAAATCCCTCCAGAGATCAACTGCTAAAACGGAAATCACAACACAAGCCAACCATGTCCAGTTCTTCATGGGCTGCATGTCTCTATTAGCAGAGATCAGAGTTGCTTCTGCTGGTCTGCTATAAATAATATACAACTCAACTAGTGTAACAAACATCATTGACATAGTCTGTAAAGCGGAAAGGAATTGCTGAAAACAGATGCGATGATAGAAAATCCATATTACACTCTTGGAAGTCCACCTGTCAGTCAGATAATATAATAATATGGAAATACAAAAATATGTAAAAGCTGGTGTCAGCTGGTGTCCTCAGAGATGCATTTTATAGTCTAACTATCAAAGCTAAGCATAATATCAAATGACAGATTTTTTATTTTTATTTCTGTGTTTGTGACATCATTATCATCTCCTCTTTAGGCTGATCATCTTCAGAATGAAAATATGAAATATGATATGATGGTGGAACTTGACACTGCCTGTGTTTTAGGCAGTTACTGTCCTCCAAGACATCACAGTTTGACCTGATACTGTAGTGAAAGTGCTGCCACCCTTGCTTGACAGAAGATGCTAATAGGATGAAGCAGGTCTTGTCAAACATCCAAAAAAAAAAAAAAACAGAGAAAAAGAAAAGTCTTGCTCTTGTTCAGGCCACTGAGAGTATCATTTTGCAGTGTCTTTAGGACAAAAAAAAATTGACATGTTAATTCACAAACATCTGCAAAGCATATTCACCAGTCACACCAACTTCATTTCATTTAGTTATATTATGCTTACACTTTAAGTTCTTCAAACATCTCTCTGTTCTGAAAGAACACTGAGGAGATATGAAACACAAATATGCTTGATTTAGGAGCTGCTTTGTAGATTTAGAGAGGAGAAGACACACTTTAGGAAATGACAGACAGAGTAGGATTTTCTGGTGAGTTCTGAGAACAGAGTCTCAGCATGTTGCATTAGTAGCTAACGCTAAAGCTAATGTTTGGACAGATGTGGGATCTTACCTGTTTGGGGCTTATAAATTCAGTCCAACAGTCAAATTAAAAAATAAGTGGGTGAATGAAATGTTCCAATTCCTGTGTCAACCTAAACTCCTCCTAAGAGTCTATAGCTACACTCACATTTCCGAGATGACATGCTTTAAATGACAATGCTTTAAATGATTAAACAGAAAGTACAGCTGAGAGTGACAGGATGTCATTAGTTTTGTATGTAATTGGACAAGTAAACATATTGCCCCAATTAAAAGTCATGAGACCAAGTTATAATCCAGGACCTGGATGTCAGATGTCAGTTGATCAAAGAACAAATAAATCTAATGTTAGCACAACAACATCTTAACTGGCATTAAATTCACAGATCACAGCACCATACAATTTTAAATTTGTCTAATACAATCTTACGCATAATCACCAACTACTACATTATAGGCCATAAACACCTCACACCTTATTTCCCTCATGACATGCTCTGCATTCAGTGATATGTCATCGTGTTGGTTTCTAATCCCCCACTGATACCAAAGAGTGAAAAGCTGGATGCAAACACAGATGATAATTATTAAAACCATCACCCAACCAGTTCTTTATATAATGCAATAAAGACTGCAATAATGAACTTATAGTCATAAAATTTAAATTTATAATTACACGAGTTAATGTAAGTGTGACCTCTAATGATGAAAGTACTTCTGGTGGTAAAATGCAATTAGTGTGCATCGACCATGTGCGACACAGCTGATGCCATCAGCTGCACCACACAGCAGTCATTCTTACATTTATGTGAATAATAAAAGTTCCAAATTTAAAAAAATAAACTACTGATAAAAAAGTATCTTGCTAATTATGGATTGCTCCAGTGTCTTCAGCTTGTTCAATTAAGTCAAAGTGAGAATGTTTTCTTCACTCCCTCATAGTAAACCGCTGTTTATCATTATAAGTTCAATTGGTTGACTCTCGGTGGAAATGTTATCCATAACACACTAATGAGTTCCTAGACGTTTTTGTTCTAATTAATGCCACTAATTCCTGTTAATTAATTGTTGCTTAGGCTCGCTCCTTCTGTTGAGCTGAAGAAAGTAAAATTGGGTCATTGTAAAAAAAAAAAAAAAAAGAAAAAGAAAAAGAAAAAACAAACAACTTGGTAATACTGAAATATGGTCTAGTTTTCTTCCCTAATTTGTAAAACAAAATACCTCAGCAATCTGCTAAGTAGCAGATGAAAGCTAATGTTTGTATTGGCATCTATTTTGCATGAGAAAAAAAGAGTCTGTTAAGTGGTTTATCATATTTATGGAGGAGCCAGATGTAAAGCAATGAAAAATGCCAATGGTAGTCACTGTTTATGGCTCAAATGTTGATGAGTTAAGAAACAAGTAATACTGTGAAACATGAAGCAAGTCACTGTGGTAAGAATATTTAACCTCACTAAAATAGAGATTAAGTTAGAAGATACTGATCAAATGTGAAACACATCCCTTCAGAATCATGTGAACCTTCCAGATGATAGCTGGGATCAGTCTTTCTTTACATTCTCTACACCTCTAACCCAAGCAAATCTCATGAGACACTAACCCCAGCTGATCTAGGGAGGCTCGCGTAGTTACCACCATGTTCCGTTTTACATGTTATGTGATCATTTTTGTGTATGTTGTTCCTGCAGATGCTCAAATGCCAAGGGTTAGTCTCCAGCTGCATGAAGCAGCAGAGGTTCCTCACCACATCTGAGCTGTTCAGTCAGTATTCAGCCTTGGCCTCTCAGATGTGTACACTGAGGCTATGTGTAAATATTTGAGGCTGAAATGTGTTAAAAACTGCAAGTCAAAGCATTAACCCTCACCGGCTCAGATATAAAAACACATGCACATGTATGTTTAGTGTACTGTTTTGCCATGTGGCTCACATATTTTGTGGCTAAAAACGGAGCAGTGACCAGAATTCTGTCAGTAATATAATGTGAACATATCAGTAGTCGTGCAATAAACACATCCTTTGGGTGTCAGCAGGACAGACTGATGGACATCAACCTCAAAAGACTAGATGCAGGGGGACACGTGACAACTTGAGAATTGGGGTTTTGAGACTTTTTATAAGACATAAAAACAGGGTCACTGACATGAAAATACTGAGACACTCTGTGGCAAAGAGCCATTAAATTTTCTTAAATAGCGTTCCAACTGCTCAGAGACCAATTAACAGTGTTGCACTGCTCAAAGATACACTTTGATCAAAACAGTATGGTGCTATTGTTTATGAAATTCTGGTGCTATTAAAATCCGACACCGCTGTGGAATTTTGAGCCCCACTCCTTTGAGATGTCATTGAGCCAGTAGTCTGTCAGACAGACGACAGGAGCTACCAGCCAAAATCAACACTGAGTTTATAATGATATTGTATTAAGATCTCTCCCTGTCTCTCTCTCTCTCTTTCTCCGCTCTTATTATTTCTTCATGTGTTTTATCAACTTTTTGGAATTTACAAAGGTGTAATTTCTATAACAGAACAAATACCAGTGATGCATGCCAGCAAATAAAGTTAGCTTGTAAAGAGACTGTGAAAGAGTGTAATTAACATCATCTGTGGCATTTTACACGTGTTGCTAAAAGTAACAAGCGGCATTTGCTAACTTAAGGCTTTTTACTAGTGAAACAGTCAAACCAGACAGGACACTAATTTGAAAACAAAACCAAGCAAAAGGGAGTGAAGTGTTCATTTATCATTTCTCAACACGTGTTCATGTATGCAGTGATTTTGTTTGTGTGCATCATTTTGCAGTATAGTCAAAACAAGGCGAGAGACAATCTTTTCATGCTCTGCAGCACATGAGAAGTAATCCATAAAGATGTTCTATATTTTTTGTCTCAGCTACCGCCAACTGTCACTAGCTAGTAACTGTAACGTGCAAATGTGTTGGACAATGATTATTCATCCCCACTGATCACAGCATATAAATCAGACCCAGCTGGATATTTGACCTTGCCTCAAGGCAAAGCACTATACCACATTACACAGAGTGAAGACCTTTGATATAGATGAACCACCGAAAATAGCAAAAGACGTAAATACTTTGAGTGCATTGCTTTATAGATCAAGCTGTCCTCTATTCTCTCCAGCTTTATTCGTCCAAGCATTATGACTTAACATTACAGATCCTGTTTGATGTATTTGACATTTATTAGTGTGTATATTTCTCAGTTTATACAGATGCAACAGAAAAGACAATGCTATAGTAGATACATTGCACTAAACTGTGGGGTTTTGGTTCCTTAAGAAACAATATGTTAAGGTGTAGTCTGTGTGACACAATGTGAATCATGGTGGACACTTATTTTACACATTACACATTTATCACCAGGAGACCTTGCATTCCTCCACATCACCCCGGGTTTGAAGAGCATAATGATTTAAATGCCAACATTTATACTGATCAATGTCTGCTTCAAGGCCTTTTCATGCTGGTTCCTACACTACGTTTGAGGGAATCTTTTTGATGTGAATTTCCTTCTTCATCTTTAACACTGCCGAGTCTGTTAAAGGAAAGACTTTTTTTTCCCTCTCTCCCTCTCTTACAGAAAAGTTCCATATTGACTTCTGTCTCAGCTCTGCCAAGGCAGGATGGAAGATAAAGTTGCAACTGGTATCTGGCACGCAAGTTGAAGGGAGAACAGACTCTTTTGTTTCCTCCTCGTCATGGTGGCAGCCTCGCTGGAGAAGAGAGGTAAGAGAGGTAAGAAATGACACCAAAGCAGAAGATGGATGTCAGCTCTCTAACACTCTCCTATGGACCAGATTATAGAGTAACTAAGCTATAGACCTTTTTTTGTGATTCTGTTTGGCTGAAGTTGTGGGTCCATGTCTGATCATGCACGCATCGCTGATGAGTGTTGCAACTACTGTATAAACACATTGAACAGTGATGTCAGGGTGCACTGACCATCTCTGCATCGCTACAGCAAAGTGAAATTCAACAACACAAGATGTTAGAAAAAAACAAGACCTTCAAAGTTGTTTTAGTGACTCCGCAGTCTGAAACCCAATGGTTAATATCTTTCTAATTCATATTTTGTTTATACACTGTTGATGTTGTGCAGTATTTTGATTCCAGAAAATGCTACTAGCAAAAGTTCAACATTTGGCTGATGACTGGATGAATGGAATTCACTTTCTGAAGTGACAAAAAAAAGGTGTCTGAGGCTGTTATAACAAATGACTCAGGAGTCTCTTTTGAACATCACATTAATGTGTAAAATAGCTGGAACATTTTCAGAGTGGAGTGTTTGTTTATGGAGAGTTAAGCAGAGATAAGGCAAAATGAAATTGAGAGAAATGGTGCCTACAGAGTAACTGCACAATATAAACACTCTCCTGCCTATGCAGAAAGAATAAAAATTCAATATAAATATAATCTTCTATTTGATTACTCTACACGGATATGATTGCCCTCCTCTTCATACACAGCTCATAGCTACAGCATTAAAATGTATTTATGAATTTCCCTTTAAATGAACAGATTGTCACTACGATCAGCATCAGTGAAGAACAATGGTGCACACTGTTGTCTCGGTATGATCTGTGCTCCCTCTGAGACAGCAGCAAAGAAAGGCCTCATAATTATACTGCTTCTTTTGACACAGCAATCCAATCCACAAGGACTCTAAGATTGTGCCTCAGTAAGGTGACCTCTGTTTTACTGTGGCAGATCTTATAAAAAAAAAAACATCCACATCTAGATGTGCCACAGCGTACAAAGACAGCCTTTGTTCAGTAAAGTGCTGCATCAACCTGAGTAGTGTTTTAGAAAGCGTAAAAGTGAATAAAACACCCGCTCTGCGAACACAATGCAAGCCTATTATTGTGGTCTATACAGGAGGCTGCACAACAAGAGAGATTTGCACCACAAAAACCTGCAGCTTCCAGTGGCTGCTCAGACCCAAGACATTAATTTGTGTGAAAGCATCAGTGGGACTAATGGGCAGTCATGTAATGCTCTGCTCTCAGGTGAGCATATAGTGATTACAGGTTCCATAATTACAAGAATAAAGGGAATCATTTCCTCTCCGTGATCTCTCAAAATTTGTTACACTATCAGCAGGAAATGTAAGGGTATATAAATCCCAGCTTCCTCCAATCTACAGCAACTTGTAAATATTTTCAAATTAAGAGAATAGTCCCCAATAGAGAAATCAGGCCTTTGATTTTTGAAATGTTGAGTCATTTGGTTTTCATTGATCAGTGAAGAAAAATCTCTGAGTAGCTGATTCAGATTCGACCCTGATTGTATAAACAGTGCAAAAACTGAAAATCTTACAAGTTAAAAGTGAATTTTAACTTTGTTTATTACAGGCAAAAATGTCTTGTTTTTATGTTTTTTTTTTTTTTTACTTATTTTATGAATGTTTTTTTTTCCAGTGTAAGCTTGTAATGTTTAATTGGAGAATTTGGTAAAACACAGAAACACCTAATGTTCATATAATTAACTTCAAATACGTCTGTCCAGCTAACATACGTTTCCCAGACTGATTTTGGGATGACATCATATAAAAAAAGCTCATACTAGACATCTTATTATAAGAGATTTTAACAAGTCAATTTTCACTAGCTCCACTGGCAGATTTTTCACTTTTTACAAGCAAATATACTTTGTACTGATCAATTATTTCGTATTTTTGAAGGACATTTTTGGGCTGTGAATGGCTGTAATGATAATGATTACTGAGATGCAGACACAAAATTTTAGGGGAAATCTGATATTAAAATTTAAACAGACCTGACTCTGACTGACTAATATAAAGTAATGTTTGAAGTGTTTGTGAAAAAATACAACTTCTTAAATACAGTAGGTTAATTTTCAGCATGGGTCTGTTTTGCTCCTTTAAATAATACAAACTGTGAACATGAAATATCATTTCATTTGCATAGGTTAATTAAAAACAGCGTCTGACTTCATTTTCTGTGTTGATCAGAATACTAATTAAAAACCACTAATAATGTACATGCAGCTGATAATGTCGACAGGGTCCTCGTATGCAATGAAAGATAATTATATTTTCAATTTCAACCTGGGTGTTGTTTTGCAAGGCTGTTGATTGTGTTTAAAATACAATCACTTCTGTTTTTGAAGTAACTGCAAAAACCCAAGTTAGGCTTATTAAATCAAAAAAGTGTATTAGCATTAATGTGAATATGTGGACAACAATCCACCAACAGGGCAATGGATTTCCAAGATGGTTTTATTGCAGAATTAAATCAATGTTAATCTTTTGTTTAACTGTTGGTTTTGAAGGTAAGACAGAAAAGCTAGATGGACACAGGATTTAAAACATCTGTGGTGTCACATTAGTGCAGACAGGGACAGGTAACGCGTTCTCAACATCATTTATTATAGTGAAGCTCTCGCTTTGTGTTGTGCACAAAATAACTACAAAATGACGCGTCTGAAAAATGACACACTGACAAATGCCAATTCACTGTACGACAGCTGTGATGCTTTTACTTTGCTCAGTTGCTTGCATGTAAAAATAGCCGAAAGGTGATAGTGTAAAATCTTCAAGAACATGCTTCATTTTTTATATACATTTTATATATATACATTTTACACACACACACATAGCCTAGCAGAGTTATGTAAAATATTGACAGGTAAATCTTTCTTAGAAATGCAGCCAGGAAAAAGCTATCAGCTACCACTGAGGTGCCCTTGAGCAAAGCATGTTAAACACAAACTGCTCCGATGAGACTGAGACTGGCGAGAGCTCTGGATGTGTTAGACATAGAACAAATCTTTGTAAAGAAACGCCTCACTGTGTAGGTAAATCTGTGTGTATCATAGACGTCTTATTTTTGTTTACTGTGACATGTTAATGATTTGGTCTGCAAGTAAAGTACAACAGAAACAATCCAGAACCACAAGCTGACGTGAGGACAATAAAAACCTTCCCTTCCATCTCCATCCCTTCCAAATACGCTCACATAATGACTAAGTCTTGTCTTTGCTGCTAATTAATTGGAGTAGCAATTATATATGTGCAGCTGTTAGGCCAGATGCCAGTGAACTCTGCTCTGAAGTCATGTTGGAAGATTAAACCTGACAAACAAGAGGCTTGTAATCAAGAGTTTGTTTAATAATAAGAAGTGCATCTAGTCCTAAAACAACCTGAGATTCAAAGATGTAGATTTCAATGATACTTCAGTAATAGAACATAAGTAGTACCAGTAAATTAAATATTTAAAGTAAAAATGTACTTGTTATGTAAAATAATGGCTCATGTCATTAGTATATTATGATCTACATGTTTTATTACTGGATAATAATTTGTGGTCCGTTAATGTGAAGACTTGGATTTCATTTATACACTGCTGGGCAGATGAAGCTACAATAAAACAATGCGCTGTCATTTCTAAGCACATCATCAAATTTTTATATTGTAACTTACAGCTACTAACAGCTGTTAAAGAAAAGTAGTGAAGTAAAAACTCAAAATTACTTCACTTTGATATATTTTGTGACACACTTACTAAAGGTATAACTTTGAATGAACAGTAGCTTTGGGAGTAAAGTCCAGCTGATGTATGGGAATGTTGAGAATGAAATAAACAGAAAAGATCACTTCTTATCATTTATAATTCGGCGCAATCGTAAATAAAGGAAGATTTTGGTCTATTGACTTTGACTGGCAAGGATTCTACTAATGCATACATAACAAACATAATGTATACGGCAGTAAAAGCACTTCTGTTTTAAAGCTGTTTTCATCAGTTTCAGTCTGTTAGTTATAGTACCCCTGTTCATCCCCTCCAGTGAAAACTCCAAAGATCCAAAGCGACCGAACTGTCATGTGCTGCAATGCAGATGGATTTTTCATTGCCCTGCATGAAGGAGGGCAAAGAGGTAACATTGCCTCCATTCTCGCCAGGGTCTCTCTTGTCTCGGCAGCCTCCAGTCAAAACGCATGATCATCATTCCTTCTTTCTTTATCACCACAATGTACCGCGTCCTCACCGCCTGACGATTTCATATACGCTGAAATTCATGACCTCATCACAATGTAGAAATTGATTTAGCATGCTGGAGATTTCCTTTCGCTTCTGAAGCCTATTCTGATTTTTATTTTTGATGGCAGGGAGAATATGATGTGCTGATTTTTTTTGCACAGTTCAATTACATTTGATGTTGTGAAGTCAGATTTGATGGAGCTCAGAGAGCACAAGCAGCTGGTTCGATATATGACACTAAACAATAGGAACACAGATGTATTATACAGCATACAAAGTGACAACAGATCTCTATTTCCACTTTAAAATGTTACAATAAATGTATGTCATGTTTTTTTCAAAGTTGTACAGGCACTGAAAGTCCTCTATTCTCTCTAAAGTCTCCAATCCATAAAATTTACATTCATCTGGGAGGAGCCTGCAGATTATACATCGCAACGATTCAGAAGAGGAATTAAATTAATAACTGGTTGCCTTAATAAAGCGTTGTTGTCAAAGATGACAGGTTGAAGCAATGTATTTGATAGGTAGCTTTTGTAAATCCCATTGAAAGGCATCATTAATCTTCTCATCTGGATGCCATGGGACATAAAATGAAAGAGTGGGAAATTACTTGTCATCCTCACAGCAGTGCACTGGAACATTTTAGATGGGGGTGTAATTGTTTTCTTGATTAGTTCAGTGTGTGTATGTGTCTATTTATTTACATGTTCTGTTAACAAGGACAGTGTTTGTTGTGACCTACTTCCCCCCCACATACCCAATTGAGGATGAAAAATCCTTTTGAGCTCTGGGAGCAGCGGTAGAACTGCCTCTGCTGGAGAAAGCAACATTACAGTGCTTTAAGTAGACAGTTCATTTTCACCAGTGAAATGAATGGATCCTCTTCTTTATGAACAAACAAATGAGCATGTATGAAGGGACTAAACCCCCCTTTAAGAATCCTGCTGTGAGAGTACACTAATGGTAATGTACAGTGGCTGGGATGAACAGACAGGATTAGTGTTTTAACAGAGAATCATATATTTCTAGCTTGATATCATGCAATTATCTATTTATCAATAAAACACAACTATATACACAAAGTAGCCTATTATTGCACTACATGCTGGGTGTGGGAACTACAAGAGATAAACAATGGCAAAATAGACTACGTAATGGAGGTAAGCTTGAATATGATTGCAGCTCTGGGAGGCTACACACTTAAAATGCTAACATGCTGGTGTGTAGCCAACTAGCATTTGGTTCAGGGAGTTAGCATGCTAATATTTGCACCACTGAGGTGCAGATTATGTTATTTTTGTTGGCAAAGTACCAGACGAATTATGATTTTACTTGGCAATGGTGTTAAAGAAAAAAGTTATCTACTAATGGTGAAATATTTTAGTCTGGAACACAGTGGTGAACTGACCAAACCACCATTAGCGAGACCACAGGGCTAGCTGAAAAAGTGTTTTGTTAGAATGACCCAAATTGACCTGAATTTATCTTTTGGGCGCTGAAACATATTCTCAGAAAATGAATGTGAAAAGAAGAAAACACTGCATGAACCAGAGCATGGGACAGACAGCTAGTCATAAAACCAAAACAAAATGCTGAAAGATGCTAAAACACTATTTTTACATTCTTTGCACACTTTTCTTAAATTTGACAAGAGCATTTTTGTTTCATTTGATCATGTGATATTAGTTGAGGTCATACTTTTATCACATGAAGTCAAAAAAAAAAGAAAGTCTAAAGAATAATAAAAAAGATACTTATTGGGAGTGTGGCTGAAGCAACTTTGTCCTAGCAGACACTGCAACACTTAGCAATAATAGAGTGCCACTGTCCTCATAATGAGTATACAATGACATAGTCAGAGGCAGCTAGGTCTGTCCTCTGTACAGATTTTTCAATTGTACATAAACACACAAAATATATATATATACAAAGTAGGAGGTGTAATGCTTGGCTTCGGGCAGTATATTTAGTTTCAATTTCCTCTCAAAACCTATAATTAAACTACCTGCCCTAGTTTTAAGGGTTCAAAAATAACTTGTGAATGAGCAGATGTTTGCATTTTAAGAGCAGCTGTCATGCCTGGGTGTTGGCAGCCTCATAACATGCATACTTGTTGTAATTGAGAGGTAGTTCTGCTTGTCAAGTGAAAAAATACATCTGTCATAACAAACTGGCTGCTGCAACTGGCAGGATTTATTGATAAGGGTTGTAGAACTTCCCAGCAACCTGGAAATAATTTCAACTTTGTCACGGAGCCCTGAGCTGTGCTGTGCTATCGGACAGGCTAGCCCATCCTTCATCACACCGTATCTGAACTCTTCTGTCATGGCTGTGCTCAGGCTCCCACTGCAGTTGGACAGAAAGCAGAGAGAAAGAAAAAAAGACTTGGAAAAGGAAAACAGATGATTCATTGAATGTTTTATGTGTTTGTATTTGTATTTTTTCACTGAGAAAAATGCTTTAGATGTGTAGATATGTGATGTCATCATACGCGATGGCTGTCGGGTATTTCCTTTTAAATGTTGCCATTGTAATCTTCGTACTTCATTCATAAATTCATCATTAGTTTGTTTACTTTACTAAATGATACACTGCATAAATCGTATGAATGCTATATGAAAACAGTATGAATGAAACATAGTTGTGTTTTACTTGTGCACTCTGAAGTGTTGTGTCACGACACACACACAAACACACACACACACACACATAGATGCCCTGCTTCATGATGCAACCAGATCTAAACACAGAAAGCTGAACCTGATCATTCAAGTGTCCTGGGAATCTGCTGATGTGCCAAAAAGGCTCAAGTTCACAAGCAACAAAAACCAAGGACACAAGCCACCTGCTGCTGCTCGAACAAAACAACAGCCAAACACTGCAGGTCACACGGCTACTCCTCAGAAGCACTGTTGACTGGCCAATGCAACATTAGCATTGATCCAGACAAAGTCAGGCCCACACGCCATCAATAATTGATGGTCAGTCATAATAGTCAGTTATTAAATGACTAGTTGGTCTTTGTGCTTTTCAGGGGTAAGCAGCTGTCAAACCAGGCTTTGTTTGGTCTATCTATTTATTTGCTTGACTTCACTGATTTTGATTAATTCAATTTAATATAGAGGCACATATCATTTAGTTATTTACTTGTTATCATTACAAGCTCTTTAAAATTAAACAAACATATTTTGTCCATACATGGTGACAAAATGGCAAACAACTGAGCACATTTGGTCAGATAATTTGAAATTCACTACAGCGCTTGGTTGCAACAGCAGAGTTGGGTATTGCCGACCATACCCCACATTAGATGTGCTCTCTACCACTGTCATAACAGAGCTTTACATAATGTGTGCTATTTCAGTCGGCGGAGATGGGAAACATGATCCTAAATATCAATGCCCCATTCACTGTGCAGGCCTCAGCTGCTCAGAAACAAGCTTGATGAAGGTGCACAGACTTAGAATCAGCTTAGTAAAGTCAGAAATCATCTATCAGCAGGGCAAGAGGGGAAAAAATAATCTGACAAGACAGCTGGTGTGTGTGTGTGTGTGTGTGTGTGTGTGTGTGTGTGAATAGCTGTCTTAGAGGTGTGTGTCTCATCACACCAATAATAGCCCATACATCCTCGGACTGAAGCAGCACTTTGCACAAAACAAATCATGAACAGAGAGAAAAAGATACAACATTTTCCTACTTTATTATCATGAAAAAAAAAAAAAAAAAAATCAAACCCAGCCCAACCTTGAGGAAACTCTACTTAGAGGCAGTTCTAGTTTGACTGCAACAATTATAGCTGATAATTTTATTTAAATTTAATTTCACTCTACAAATCATGCACATATTAGCCAACATTTTGCGCTTTGCTCTAACCAATTAATGTTGACCCCCCACATCCTTCCTGATAAACAAAACTAGTAAGATCAGTTACTGTAACTAGGTTTTCTCATGGTAGTTTAATAAATATGTTGGTTTAAGTGTTTATAATTTTATT
Source organism: Polydactylus sextarius (assembly GCA_016801845.1). Lineage (NCBI taxonomy): Eukaryota > Metazoa > Chordata > Actinopteri > Polynemidae > Polydactylus > Polydactylus sextarius. The sequence goes on from CM028906.1 coordinate 15,690,511, forward strand.
TCAGCACACTTTTAGCATTTCTAGTCCAATTAAACCTACACAACTACAGACCTTTAGAGATGAGAGCAGACGTTAGGTCTGAAACCTGCCTTATTACAACCTCAACAAATCAACATTTGAAATTAAACAGTTCTGAGAGAGAGAGAGTGAGAGCTCCTGCCAAAATGAAATCCTTTAATCTGTTGCTTCATCTTGTAATTCAAAATGAGTTTTAAAATGGGCAAGTTGATAAACGTGACTTTCCTTAAAAATAAGTTTAATTATGTGACATTTATGTGAGTCAGAAAGCCAGAGAAGATTCATTTACTTTTTTTGCTGTCGTTCAGTGTCCTAACGTGTCTGTTTAAATGGAACCATTCAGGACAGGTTCATTTGCCAAAAAAAAAAAAAAAAAAAAAAAGAAAAAAACTATCTTTGTGCACAAACTGATGAAACACAAGCTGGCACCCTGTTGCGTGCATTAGAGCTCATATATTTGTGGTTGGCACAGTGTCAATTTTACATACAAGTGAACGAGAGAAGGAAGTTGCACCTGCCCCTTTGTTCTCTTCCCTGAGGGGGATCTTTGTGCCTGTCTCAAAGCTCTGTGGAGTACAGTGACAAATTTCACTCTATAAACCACACAGCCAATGACAATGACTGAGGAGTTTATTCCACCTCCCATTCACCGTGACACTCATATGTATGTTAAACGAGTGGAATTAAGCAGCAGGCCGAGCTATCGAGAAGTATTTTAACTGAACAGTCTCAACCGCTGCTTCTTTTTATTTTTTTTTTTAAATACAAACATGCACTTATGCTCTCTCTCTCTCTCTCTCTCACACACACACACACACACCCAAAGAAATAAATTAGGCATTCTGCCAACCCTATTACCATTTTTTACAAAGCCATCTACTGATTTAAAGGGACAAAATACTAAAAACAAAATCAATTAAAGTGAATTGGAAACAATGTAACAGATGAAGCGGACATGTTGTTAAAATGCAAACAGCATCTCCAACACCTCCCATAAAAAAAAAAAAAAAAAAAAATTAAATTAAAAAAAAAAAAAAAAAAAAAAAATGAAGAAGCAGAAGAGACTCCTTCCAATCTCTTCAGCTGCTTCAACCCTGTCCTGAGAGATTGGAGCTGTAGAATAAAGAAGGCATCTGTACTCTTCCAGGTCAGTCGTGCCCTGTTTGGGAAGGTTGGAATTTGAGATCCAAGGATAAACATCAGCTCCCCAGAGAGGACGGTTACTCGTGTTTGAATACTGCACGGGGAAAATGAATCTCCCTACAAGCAAAACAACCATGAAGACCACTTTCATAGATTCTTTTGGGAAAGTTAATTCTTAACCTGTGGCTTTAGGCTATACAGTAACTATGTTTGTCTCGTCTTTGGCCTGTTGTTTAACAGACATAAAAAAACATGATTGTGGAGAAAATAAAGGAAAGTGACGACTCAAATAAAAACAATATTCATTTTTTTTAACTAAAAGGAAAACTACTGTTTTACTTGCTTTTGCCAAATTAAACATAAATAAGCAATTTCTCTGCTATAAACGTCTAAGCTACAATCTCGATGAGCTGCATGTAGCGTTCTCTTACCCCGCGTGTTTTCTTTTCATTTTGATCACCCATCTCTTTTTCCTGGGGAAAGAATAATGTCTCCGTGGACAGAACCAAGAGTAAACAGCTGTGCCTTTGTATTATGAGTGGTTACAGGTAATCAACAATGCATCCACTTACCCAAGACTCTTCACAGAGGGGATTGTTTTCAGCTGCACTCAGTGATTGAAAGCATTAGTGATGAATGGCAAACTGCTTAGATGGTTCACAGACTTCCACTGTGACCCTGACCACAGTGTGCTCATCAAAAAAGAAAGAAGTAAAAAATACCATTTTAGTATTCCATAATCTCTCCTATTCGAGCAACGTGGTTTTGAAATCGTGTGCACTCAGGAGAACGCGCTATCTTCTGGGCTAATATAGTCACAAGAAGCGCAAACAAAATGAGAAATATGTCTTTTTTTTTCCTCTTCTTTTTTTTTGTTTTTTTAGTGAGCTCCAGGTGTGTGTTTTCTCTATCTGGAGAATAGAAACCGAGAAACTCCAGAAACATTCAAGGTAGATCATGTAGGTAAAGAAATGTGGCACACCTTTAGTTTCCACTATCTTTTATTTAAGAGAGATCTCAGTTTTGATCTCTCCTTTTTTCCCCCCACTGTCAACACACATTCACACCTGTTTTCAAAGCTAATGTTATCAGACCAGAAGCCATCCAACCAAATCAAACAGACAAAGCTCAGCTGTTCTGACTTTGGTAACATTTCTTGTTAAGAATAGCTGCTTTTTTCTTCCCAACTAAATCACACACTGAGGGGCACACATTAAATTGCCTCACTTTTTTACTTCGGGGCATCACATCTAAGCTTCATCTCCATAAAAGATGCACTTGTGTTGTGTTTTTGTGGTGAAAATGATTATACAGGGGAAATATTCCTGCATTTTACATATCACCAAATGTGTTTTTTTGTCCTTCACAAAAATATTTGTGTTTTTATCACTAATGATCAATTTGGCGCCGAGACAATGCTTTATTGTTACTTGTTAGCCTGCTGAGATCGTGCACAGAGATACGACTGTGTTTCTGTGGGGAACCAGGTCAACCGGAGTTGCAGCACACACACGCACAAACAGAAAGAAAGATGCGAGTGCTAATGAGAGTTTTGTCCTCGTCAGACTCTTTGGACACCTTTTAATAAACCTGATGTATAATTTACAGCTTGTCAATGAGATAGTAAAGAATAGCAGATGAAGTTGCAGAAATACTGCTGATCATCAGCTCTTTTTTTTAAGTGTGCAGATGGTGCAGTGTGAAAAAAAAAATGGAAAAAATAAAAAGAATTAAATTGCTTGCAAACATGTGTCTTGATGCACCAAGAAACAAGAATTTAAAAATTTGTGAAACTCTGCAGCTCAGTGTTCATCTAGAACTGATGATTATGATGTAGTTTCTAGTTTTTTTTCTGTCTCTGCAGTGGATAATGGAGAATAGCACTGAGTTTTTAAAGCCTTTTTATGCAGTTTTCTTTGTTCAATTAATGCACATTACAGTGTCGCACACAGTTGTGTTTCAGTTTTCAAATGAAATCACCAACAGCTCTGTGGTGTCCTCATTTTTCGGAAATGTCACATTATGACCTACATTCAGATACAAAGGTCCTTGTCTATTTTTTTTTTCTATGCTTATAAATTTTAGTTCAGTTGACTGTAGTTGTTGTTGCTGTCTTGTGCACTTACATGCACTGACAGATAATGTAGAGTACTAGAAATAAAATTAAAAAAAAAAAAATGAAGCTCTGAATCACCGCAGTGTCTTTGTCTCCGGGGTACGGCGCACTCATGTAAGCGACCTCGTCTTTTTTTGGCTGCCATCATGACAGCAGAGAAAACAGATTGTGGCAGATAAACGTCCATTGAATTCTCATCATCGTATGCATATATATAACATGACATCTTTTATGCCACTCCAGGGCAGGTGGAAGCGATGGAAAAATCTAAATTATTTTATCTGAAAAGAGACAGAGAATTACATCTTTCTGTGTGTAAATGTTGGACAAATTAGTGTCTAATAGAAGCTGCAAGAAACAGACATATGCCAAATAAGTAATTTGATTGTGAGCAAGCCAATTATAACTTAATTACCCAGCTTACCTTTCCTGAATTAGAGTGCAGTCAGTCGCAGTGGGTGGACAGATCATACATAGCTAGGTTTTACTCGAGGCTAGTGTTTATTTAAATGTCAATATTAAAGAGTTTTATTTAAATAAATGTCAGTGAAGTCACTTTCTATCACTGAATGAGGTAACACATTGCTGTCTGAGTTTAAGGTTCACTGAAGACACCGGTACTACAATTATATATTTATACGTTCACAGAAAAAAAAAAAAAAAAAAAGCTTAATCATGTTGCTGCTACTTCAGTTTCATATTAAAAGCATTTAACTGGCAAAACATGACTTGACTTTTATTATGAAGTACTCACAGGAAATGCAATGAATTCAGCACTTACTGAAGCCTTTAGCCCAAACAAAAAAAAATGCATCAACAAAACAAGACAGCGGTCGTTTTCCAGCATTGTTCGACAGCGGATCAGTTTGAAATATTACAGGCAATAATAGAATAGTCAGGAGCAGCCACAGCGAGCTGTTAGCTGAAGAGCTGCAGGCGACAGGCTGCACACTGCCAACTTCAAGGTGAGGTAACTAATATTGTGTGCTGCATAAACTTAGATCACAGTTGCTCATTGGATGATGGGGAAAGAGCCAATTATTGTTTGATTTCTATATTCAAACAGTAATAGTTTGTTTTGCTGCTCCAGGAATTGTGTCAGCTGTATAAAACCACAGTTGCTGTTACAACCAGTAACCACAGGTGTTACCAAACCAACTGAGACTAGGCTGTTTTAGCAAACCCATTAGGAAACAACTGCTAATTTTCTTAGGCGCCGAGTATGAAACAACATTAACGTGAACCAAAACAGTACAACTGTAAGCCATAAAACCAAAACAATGAGCAATAACATCTCACTGTGATGATATTACACAGGTGTTGTGGGTAAAACCAAGTAAGAACAGGCTACATCAGGGAAGAGAAGAAAGTTGGCTGAGCTCGGAAAAAACTAATGGCAGGATGCGAAATAAAAATGTTAAAGAAAAAAAAAACATCCCCCAAGACACAACTAGAACCACAACAACTGTTATGACCAGTTGGGCTCCATAATTCGGCAGGTGTCTCCCTTTTTCTCTCATCTCTCTTAAGCAGTTTGTAGCTGTGACCAGTCAGCAGTGGACAGCCTGCAGCAGTGTGTCCCAGAGCTGGCTCCAGTTGTGTTGTGTAACGCTGGATTAGAATCAGAAACGGCAGCCTGGACAAGTATGAGGCAGATGGTTCCTAACATGGCATCAGTTACAGCTCTTATGGGGAAAACCTTTCATCCTTTTGTTTGCCTGACGCTTGACGCTCACAGAGATCACATCATTAGAATCCCATTCTTCACAGCCTCCATTAGTCAACTGCGTTGTCAAACTGGTTGTGGGTCTCGCTTTCGTTTTATGGTTTGTTTTGCGATACGTCGATTAACGGACTTTATCCTTACGTAAATATCAAGAGGATAACACCAGGGCTTTATTATAACTCACTGTTTAGAAAACAAGTCAACCGTTATCTTTGTTGATTCTTATCTGTAAAATCCAGATGTTCTATTGGACAAAAAAAAAAAAGTTTTAATTTGACTTGTCAGTCATTTCCTACTACCCATGAAATACTGTTTCAAATGAAGTCTGCTAATGAAAACTACTGATGAGTAATGTATTGTGTGTGAAAAGATAAAAATCAGTTTGTTTTTAAAAGATGTGGGACACAAAACAGAAAGAGAGAACCTGTTTATCACACTGATCTGAGCCACTGGTTCACGAGCAGCTGCCTAAACGCTGTTGAAAAAACCCCATGAGTGCGGCTGCAGCCTGGAGCCGAGACTGTTCCTCATCAGAAAGAATGAATCTGCTGCTTCTTTGTACTAAACATGCTGAGAAACACGTCAGCATAACCTTGTCATTCAAAGGAGAAATAACATTCTCACTGCTTCATTACCATTTTTTTTTAAAAAACCTTAGAGCTTCACAAGCAGAGTGAAAAAAAAAATCTCACACTGGATGAGGTGTACAGCTCGGGGTCCAGCTAAGGACACTGCATCAGTGAAGTGATTGCAGTAAATGAAAATGTACAAAATAGATTCAATTCAAATAATTTTTTTAGGTCCTCTCTAACCATAGGTGTCAAACAGTGATAAAGCTCTTCATCAATCTTTTGTATCTCTCTCCAAATTTTTTTTTTTTTTTTATTGTTTGGAAATGAGGAATTATACTGTCTGGCAAAAAACTTTAAAATGAACACAGTGCAGTTATAATAAGAAATATGTTCAAGGGCAAAGACCACATCTGATAAGGCATCTAAATAACAGTACAGCAAGCTGCAATTTAAAATGCAAATTTACATAAGAGCATAGACTATATATTTACACTTTCTTTGTTAACCCACTGGTAATTAGAGACCATCACTGTGCTGTGTTTTCTACAAATGAAATAGGACCTCTCTCTAACAAAGTGTATCCAATCCAGCTGAGATTCTTTTTCTTTTTTTTTTTTTAAACCATTCTGCTTACTTCAGAACAGAAATGGGGCCAAGTAAAAAATGGATAGTAATGTCTTAGTTATACAAGTGGTAGAGATAAGAAAATGGTCCTGGGTAATTGTGCTCATGCTGAGTTGGTTTCCAGAGAGAAAATTCAGCAGCTGCTACCTTATGAATAAAGTGGAGTGGCAGTGCTAGCTGAAAATATACTCTTAGACAGTTCTGTAATCTTCAAAATTTTACCCAATTTGTTAACCTTTCCAGTAAATACCCATAGTTTCCATTGCCTCATTGGAAACATAAGATGATGTCAACATCTAAATACAGAGATTTACTGAATATACCCAATTGCTCTTTTGGCACATTTTGCAGTATTTCATTTAGATCAAAAGTCATTTTGTTTTGTTTTGTTTTGTTTTTTTTTTCTGGCTGATTTGAATGGATAAACTCTTTGGAACCATTTAGATCTGAAACCAGTAAAACAGGTTTGCCAGGGATTACACCTGTCCTGAAAATATCCATGATTAACTGCCAAAGTGGCATCAGTAGGATTTTTATACTTAAGTAGTCAAAAGACCATTAACCTCTTATGCATCAAGTCAGACCTGTTATGTAAGAATTGTGTCAGCTGCTCTTATGCAAATGAAGTTACCATTATCTAAACCTAAATCTATGTGCTGATGATTCACTAACAATGAGTCTGGGACCTTTTTTTGCCAACCTCTAAATCAACTCAAAACCTGGCTTTGACTGACCATCACAAGGAAAAGTTACATCAATTAACTTACATAGACCAAAGATAACAGCTTTCTGTCTAGAAACAAAGCTAATGCTAAAGCTAACAAAGCCATAAAGAAGAGAGACAGGGTCACGTGCGTGCCTCTGACTCAAGCGCCACAATTGTAATCGTGGCAAATAAAACACATCGTTGTGCGCAACTAACATAAACCCTCAATAGTACAAAACATGGGGCGATGCGCTGCGCTGTATTCCGCAACGGGAGCCGCGTAATCCCGCGGGTCGAATACGCTGAAGAAGCTTCGCTGTCAATACATTTTTAAATTCGCTCAATTCGCGCATCACGTGATTGGATTTAGCTCGTCAATTAAAGGAGCCGCACTCGTGTGGCAACCTTAATCAACACACACACATACACGTACACGTTTCCCTGCCAGTTTCCACAGAAACGTCAGGTGTGTCAACATCTAAATTCATAATTTAACATGGAGTTGTACGCACCTGAAGCAGGCGCGTGGAGCAGTTCACCTCATAGACATACTGTGGTTCACCTTACGTCGCGTGGTAACACAGGTGCAAGCCAAGCACTTCCTGAGTTTGAACTTCCGGTGAAGACCGGAAGTTTTATAGTATTTGTGTGATTTGTGTAGCAGTTTTTGCACTGTTTGAAAATAACAGACATTATATGCATTTTTTATTATTATTATTCTATTTTTTACAACAGGAGTTGCTACAGCTACATAAGGTGAATCAATGACCAAGACTGCCTCTCTAATGTTACAATACACATTACATATACATTAGCAGCATTAAAGGATAAGAACCAGAATCAGGCTGAACACATTTTATAGTGAAATTTTAAAAAACTCCAGAGACATAAAACTCTCATATTATCATTAAGATTTAGGGAAGTGGCTTTTGTTTAAAAGTAAGAGGCTTGACTTAAGCAGTATATTAATACAAGTATATTATTGTAAAAAAAAATCCCTCTAAAATGTCCAACAGCATATTTAGAAAAAATATACATGCAAAAACTTCACAGAATTAAGTATGAAAACTAATCAAAATGAAATTGGTGCGTCTAATGGTTAATTCATAAGCAAAATGTTTTAATATTTCAGATAGAACGATCTTCAACATTATTACTCGGTTGGTCTTTCTTTTTGTGGAGTAATATATTATTTAACAAGATCCTACTGTACACCTTTTCTCTCTGTTCTGCAGCTCAGTTCAAACACAAAAGATGGTTTCAAATGGTCTTAAACCCTCCATTGCAGGCCACTGGTGTCAAACAATGACAGACCATGCTCCCGTTCTCCAAATCTTGTATAAATGGCTTTGGATTGGAAAAGATGTTGTCTGGCAGCATCTTAAACAAGCCACATGGCAATATCATGAATGGAGCACAGCAGACATTTCTCTAATTGGCATGCTGTTGTAGAAGAAATAATTGGCTCATTTTAGTCAGTTGAGTGATGACTGGAAAATGTGCCCTTAAAGAGTGTCCATTCTGTTCTTCGGGGACTAATCTGGGAAGCATTCATATTTATTGTCTGTGCTCAGATAGACATGGATTTCCTTGTCTCACGTGTCAAGGGTATGAAAGGAAGGGATGATTAATGATGCAAGTTTCTCTTTTAAGTGCCATTATGGAGTGTCATTCACCGCTGCTATAACCTCAAGCACTGCAGATCTTTATTCAGCCCAAGCTGCCTCTGTAAAGAAGACAAAAATTCAATCACTTTGTCCACAGTACTGAAGTAGACAAGCCGGAAACAAGACAACTATGTTTTGAGAGCAGGTAAAGTAAAGCAACAATTGTGTTTTTTTTTTTTTTTTTAAATGCCATGAAAGCAGAACATGGTTTACAGATTTTCTCTTTCTAATGAGAATAAATTTGTTCTGGATAAAAGTTGAAAGTTGTTGTGAAGCAGTGCTTTCTTTGCCAGATCCTGTTGCATTTTTTTGGTGAAAAATAATATGAATAACACTCTTTCACTCAGATGCCTAAGGCACCATTACCTTGTGTCAACACACCCTACACCACCTCCCACAAAGAATAATAATAATAATAATAATAAAAAACTCAAGTTTTCCTACACAATAGCTCTGCCTCTGTAAATAGATACAATTACTAATTGTTAAACTTGTATCTCCACACAAGCACATCTCCTACTGTACCTTCATTTGCAACTACTTTGAATTAGCAATCATGTTTTGGAAATGTCTCAGGGTAACATAATTACTACAGAATAGCTGCATATGTAATTTGCAGAAGATTGGATTGCTTTGTTGATTAAATTTGTTCTTCTCTTTTTGCAAAACAGTCCAAACACAATAGTGAGTTGAAGCTGAAGTCTACTTTTTTGTTTTGGACAGGGTCACAGGTTCACTTTTGTTCCACTCCCAAAAACACCATAGGGGATTTTGTTTCATGGCTCTGTCTTGAACAGGTGCAAAGAATGGGCTGCTTGGCTGAAACACTGTAACATGCACACAGAGAACAAATACAACATATGTCTAAGTACGCCAAGGCCAGACCAGAAGGTTCAGTGGCCTTCTGGTTATCTGCTTTAACACTGAGTGTGTTGGAGTCTCTACGCCTGTTGAGATACACTCATATATTCACTCTGTTCTTAACCACTAAACATCAAGAAATATACATTGCAATGAGGTAAAGATAAAGTACACACCACATGATTATTGTTGTGGTTGTGGTTGAAACAATAGATAAAGTCCAGATTAATAGGCCTTTATGGCAGTACAGTTACTGCAGAAACCCATTAATCTGTGCTTTATCTTTTGACATGTTTGAACTTACTCACATGTTTAGAACATTATCACTGGAATGACAATCAACATGGTCTTCTTTATATACATTGAGCCACTTTTCTTTTTATGCCTCCTTGCTAGAAGCCATATATTCAGATTTGACATGCACTAAAATCCAGAAGTATAATAAAACCTTTAAAAAGAATAGAAAATATGAGGATTTTATAGCAAAATAGCTTATGGACCATTCCTAATTTGGTTGGGACTGACAAATAATGAGCTGCTCTGATGGTCAAAGCAAGATATATTGGAATTGCTGTCCAGAAATCATCCATCAAATAAATGTGGATATTCATATTCTCCATAGCATAATTAAGACTCTGGTCTGTGACCCATCTGACCTCTACCACCACCATCATGTCAGTCTCGCCTTCGTTAACGCTAAGAAAACTAAAGGCTGGATTTCCATAGAAACTTACTGTGGATATTCATTTATTCAGTTAAGTCTGAATCTTAGTGTTTATATTGACCCTGAGACTTTTCCATTGAGTAAAAGGTTGCATTTGTAAACAAGAATTATCAAAAGCTAATGGGCAGATTGCTTTGATAATTACTGAGCCCATCGTCCCTGAGAGGATGAAATACTTTCATTTTCTTTTCACCTTAATGGTCCTGCCAGTTTAGTGCTTGCATAAAATCAAATATTATTATTTATTGTAAGCTACAATATATATATATTAATGATGTGCACTCTCAGTATAGTTATTATATTAATGTTATGTAATGATAGACCGTTGCTGCGGTTTTAAGCTTTCTAACTGTTAAAAACCATCAACTCCAGTCCTAAAAGTCCAAAAAACATAGTCTCTGTTGCCAAGCAACAGACAAATGTATCAATGGGTTTAAGCATACCTCGACATGCTACTGTAAATGGATGCCAGTGCTATATCCTAAAGTTCTTCCCTTAAACAAAATGCAAAATGTATTTCAAATAGGGTGTGCACATCTCTTTGTTGACACCTCAGGCAACACAACATTTCCTCTGTGATTGCAGTGAAAATGTTTTCTCCGTCTAGTTTTGCAATCCAGAACACTTAAATATGTGTCAAAGGTAACATAAACACAAATGCAATATGTACTGAAATGATTTAAACGTGTTAAGAGCATGTTTAGCGACTCTGCGACCCCTGCGGAGGAAAAGGTCCAGCTGCTCTTGTCCTCTGAAGTCATGTACCGTGCTTTCATTAAGTGCTTCTGTTCCTTTCTTCTCTTGTCCCAGCAAATTTCATTTGACCAACTGTGATTGTAACAGAGACTTGTGAAAAAGTCAGAGTCAGGGTCAGGACCTAATGAAAATGATTTATACTGGCATTTCCCACTCCAGACATAATTTAATATCTAAATAACTCACTGTTATGCCCTTTACTAGTTCAAGTTCAACCTGCTTTTCATGCAGCACAGACTTCAGTAGCCTTCCAAAAGTGAAAGTCTGGACATGACACTTGAAACACAGTGTTGTGACATTAAGTACCCTGTGCAGTGAATAGTATTGCTGAAAAACCAGAAGGGCAGAGAGGCTGAATGAATGAATGACTTACTCCCTGGATCAAAAGGATACTTCTCATACAAACAGAAATTATTTCGTTTCCTCAGATAAGAATCTAACTGCTAAAATTCCACTAAAAGTTTTATCTAGAATATTGAATATGCACACATTCAATAAATTACCAACATAATAGTAATAATAATACAGTTACATTTTGGGCTTCTGTTGTCAGATTGGATGAAGTTATAATTTGCTTAATTTTTTTACATAACTGAAAAGAAACTGCAGCTGAAAATAACCCCGGCCAGAAGAAACATCCTGTTTCACCGTGTAATTTATTCACATACCTCCACACAAGGAAAAATGTGGATAAAACCATGTGGTATAATCCACTGTAGCTTATAACTGTAAAGTGTGACTACCAAATATCAAGTAGGGAAAGTTAAAAAAAAAAAATCCTATGGATGAATACACATGGAGATTGACAGTGCATTTCCCTATCAATATAAAACAGTATGTATTAGACTTGAACTAACTATGTCCTGTATATTACTAGAAACAATCATCATTTATGTATCCGTGTAAGTGAATTAAATACTTCCAATAAACAATAAAGTACACAATTTTCACATGTACAGTTTAGTGACATTGAAAAATCATTAAAAACATTTTTCCCATTAGAGCACTTGTTTATTTTCTATGGGAGGTGGTTGTGTTAGATGATGGGTGTTTAAAGTGTAGGATTTTGCCACCAGACACCACGGTTAGCATCCTGACATGAAACATTTGTGTGTTTTGATCACAAAGTGCTACATGTGCTGTGCCTAAACATAGCTATCAGTATTATAGTTGTCACAAGTGGATGCTGTAATACAAGACTGGGTATTGTAGGGGGGAATGATATGGTATTGGTCAATGTAATATTGGTTAGAGGAGCTCAATGTCCTTCAAATACTGTCATCTATCCAGAAACAGATGAGCTACACTGCTGTGAGTAAACTGTGTCAGTAATGTCATATTATATGAGAACTCAGTGGGACAATTATGTACGTGGACATGCTCACATCAGGTTTTTATTACATGTTAAACCCAGAAGGACACATCATTTTCCCCCAGCTGTAAATACCTTATCTGGCAGTGTATTATTAACTCTTAACAGACTTTTGTTCATCAGATTATTGTTTCTTTTAATATCGGTATACAACGGCCAGCTAACATCCTGCAGTTTCCAAAAAAGCTACAGTAACCTGTCCTTTCACCCAAGTTCTGCCAAGTCCCCACAGCAGATGGACAGTGAGCCCACAGAGAGCCAGTGAAGCATGCAGGAAGCAGGCTTCACCATACAGAAGAACATGCAGCAGAGAGAGAATAGGGAGCAGAAAGCGAACAGAGAGGGCTCGGGTCCAGCACATGCTCTGCTATTCTCCGCTCCAGATGTGCAGTCTTGCTCTTTCAGCATTTTACCTAAAGCCTCTCTGTTAAAGAAAACATAACAAAACAAAAAAGGACAACAATGATTACATTTTCTTTCTCAACACAAAAAAAATCCCTGTTTATCTTTAGAGTTGAGCTGAATCTCAGCTCACAAGTACTAGACTGTATTTATGACTGCTGGCTTTTTGCTTTTGTCTTTTTTTTCTGTTAGGATAAACTTGCATTTGATATAGCTCTTTAATGTGGCATTGTTCTATGAAAGACTACCTTCGTGACCTTAACTTTCTTTAGCACTGAGCCAACGTGTGCATTTTGAAACGTATTGACCTGGTAGTTCTGAAACAAGATGAAAATCCCTAATCTGAAAGTGTATGTGCACGTTTTCATTGTTCTGCAGATTGGAGAGATTAGATGAGAAGAAGTTATGTGAAGTGCAATTAGATTATACTGAATGAATGAAATTAAATGAGATTTAAGGAGATAAAAGTACGTGGGATGAGATTACGTGACGTAAAATGAGACAAGATTAGACTGAATGACAAAATGAGATGAGGATAATCGAATGTGGGTGGCCTACAGCCTAACAAGTGTTTCAATATTTCAGTAAGTGTATCTTAAATTAATAATCCTTAAGATTTTATTCCTGGTTCTTTTGATGACATCTGCGGTTACTTACTAGTAATAACAATAACGTTAAAGCAATACAAAGAGCTGTACAGTTTGATCCTTCTGTTTCCATTTCTAACCCTAACCCTAACCCTCAGCTCTACAGAAAACTCTGATGTCTTTAAGCTCCTTGTTTTGGTGTTTTGAGACTGCAACTTAGCTGTTTTGGTTCAGTCTCATTGCCCTTGTGAGCACTGTTAGCAGCAGATTGAGGCAGCTGTTTTGAGAAAACAGCTGTGATAAATCCAAGCAGCAACAGACAGACAAAGCTAGTGACTAGCTGCCGGTGAACACAGTGGAGCATTTAGCAGCTAAAGAGCCAAATATTTCCCTCAGGAGTTGCTGAAGATCTCCAGTTTTGTAGATGCATTTTTGATGAGCAGTCACTGTCAGCACTAGCCTCTGTGACAATTATATTGTGTTTCCTGTGACTGCCTCACTATGAAAACCGCCCTGTGCTTCTCCGGTTGAATGCCTTTAATGTAAAGTAGCACCGGGAGGAAATGCTGGTTTTGCATTTGTAAAATGTTCATAGAGCTATGAAACTGTGTTTGGAGAATGAAATGTAAATAATGTGACTGATCATTACATACACTGTCTTCAGTTTCCTGTGAATTCTTTTGTGCGCAGGTAAATAATTTGAATGCAGCACAGGACTGGTGGACACTTGTACTAACAATAAAAAATTTTATATGAAGGAGAGACAATAGCAGGTCATAAGTAGTATTAAAATTGGTTTTGATTTAATGGAAATGCAAAATAATATGACTGTATTTAATCAAACATCACATTTGCAAGTGAGAGTGCGCAGATATAACTGACCTCTGCTGCTAACTAGCAGCAGAGGTTATGTAATATTGTCACAAAATGAGTGTTTTATCAACATGTCATGTCCTGCTGTTGTATTGTCTTTGTTAATTAAATGTCTCTGTGCAGGTCTGCAGAGATGAGCTTAGCCTTTAGTTAAAACCGGCCTATTACAGCAGAAAATTTTTACACAGGATCAAATGAGTGATGTAACATGACAATGAAGACGTTGCCCACTCTTTGCTTTTCTCGCTGCCCTACTTTTGTTAAACGGTACCGAGGGAGACTTGAGGTAGCATTGCGGTAATTCAAGCTCTTATCCACATATAAGAAGGGGTGGGGGTTGGGTGGGTGGGGGGAACACTTTGAACTCTGCAGGAACAGCAAACAGATGCTAATGAACATGATGTTCTGGTACGGGCCTCTGGCAACAGGATTAAAACAATTTAAAAAAGAAGTAAAGAAGAGAAGACATCTACATGCGGAAGAATGAATCCTGAAAATACTGTACAGATGATGATTCATACTTGGCCTTGTTAGAAATACCAACAAAATGATTTTCCTTATTAACTGTTTTCACGAGCAGCAGAATTGTTCTAACATTAAAATGATCCAGTTCAAATGTTATTCCTCAAGATTTTTTTTTCAAACCGTAATTTGAATTGCAGTTAATATGGCAAAGTATTCCTACAAGTACTTATTCTTTGGAGGTCAATCAGTGAACACAGATGAAATTAAAATTAAGCTTTGGGTTTAAGGTCTCTTCAACTTTCAATCTTTCTGTCAGTGACCTTGCACTGGTGAGTTTTCATAGACTAATGGGTTTAAATGATCAATGCTTGGTCTTTTATCTGCAGCCTTGAGAAATACATAAAAATATTCATTTGTAAGACCATCATATCAATTATGAGACTAAAAAAGAGTGTATTTTAATCAGTGAATGACAAAAAGAAAGTCAGTTTCACATTAATACTCCTTGTTTTTTCCTCATATGATGTCAAATGTCAGAGTTTGGTCCATTATTTAAGTGAACTGACCGTCAATGCCTCCGGTCCCGGTCTCTGAAACAGTAGAGTCAGGCGTAATTGGTTATTTGACCAGTGTAGTTTATCTCTGGTGGACTGTGATGGATGCAACAGTGAAAGATGAGGCATAAAATTACATATATGGAAACAGGCAGCCAACTAGATTTAGTACAAAAGGTTGGAAAATGTCATAAGCTGCATCTTGGTGTAGCAATAACAGGCTGTAGCTGCAGAGCACAAACAGAAGCATGAATAATGTATTTACATGTGCACACACACACATCCAACCTCCCCACCACTACTACCACCACGAACACACACACACACACACACACACATGCACACACACATACACAGAACAAATCACGTCAAATAAATGCTTGATTATAATGTATGAAATGTTTCTGATCAGTCAGCTGAAAAACTAATTTCATTTTCTCATTAGAAGTCTCTGCCTGAGGCTTATTCTCATGTCAGTGTTTATTACTCTGAAAACAGAAAATTAAAATCATCAGCTCGGTCTGAATCGGAGCCGTGAATCACTATTTATGACTGAGAGAGAAAAAGAGAGGGAGGGGAAGAAAATATGAAAGACTGGACAACAATTGAAGGAATATCTCATTTTACTGTGGAAGCAGATTTATGACCCACATGACCTTTCCCTCTACAGAGATTTGTTGCTAAGCAGTCGTCCATCATGTTTCTAATTTGACATAAGGTACAGTAGGTTAGAGAATAGTTTCCATTAGGTTAGTGAGTAGATTTTGGCAGGTTAATGAATTTTAGTTTTACTGTTGATTTGACTATTTTTATGGCTAGCTAATTTATTTCCATCTATGATGTTATTAAAATATAATCAAATATGTCTGTACATCATCATAACTCATAAGAGCGCATAATTTAACTTTAACTTTGATTGTCAACACAATCAAATAACCAACATATTACCAGAGGACTGGACACAATGCAGAAAAGAAAACATACAACACAAGATATGTCAAACACAAACTGGAAACCCATTCATAATTAATATATTGAGAGGCTAATCAGTGTGATAGTTATAAGAAAGATGTACTTAAAGCAGCACAAATCTGTATTATAATATTAACAGTAGATGAAATCATGATGTGCAGAGGTTTGAGTCTATAGACATTTATCACCCAACTCACTATGTGGCTTTTTATCATCTTTTATCTCTCACTGATTTGGTTTTGAAGTCCACAACTCCACTGTTCTGATGCCACAGAAACAGATCTACACAGTTCCTGAGGCAAATGTAGAATATAGTGGAGACAAAACAAAGCTAAAAGGAGGATAAAGACAGATTGTGGCTAGTAACAGGACCGTAAATAAACGCCACCATCTGCCAACACCTACTTGATGGGTTATAATATGACAGTGATGTGTTGTGCAACTCACACTGGGGCTCCAAGGGGCAAAAAATCAATTAATACAGGTTTAAATTACATACTATTCTTAAAAAAGGTACATTTTAATATGCAATTAACCACTGTGTTAAAACATCACAATCTTAAAATTAATCCCTTTCAGATTCACAGCCATCAAACCTTGGCTGGTATTTTGATCTCCTCTCCTTGGATTTCAGTAGCTCAAATTTCCATTTGTGCCAAACAGTGAAGCACAGTGGTGTAAACTACTGCAACTGTTACAACATAGACCCACATTCGAAAGTCACGTGGCTCGTTTTTTTCCCTCAGATTTCAGGTTTTGACAGTTAAAGCTAATGTAAGGGTTTTTTTTTTTTTTTTACTTCAGAGCCAAATCCCATAAAGTGTGAAATGATTTTGATATGATTAAAAATCAGATCAAACCACGCATTCCTCCCTTTGGGGGTTGATCACTTTATACACAGTATTTTTTTTTATTATTATTTTTTTTAATCTAAGCACATAGATTAAGTATATTTTTCATCACTGTCACAATTATTTTATGTTATAATCTACAATGAACATATTGGGTTGCATCATTATTTATTTCTTTTACAGAGAGAAACTGAACGTAAAAGATATAACATCACATTAGGACTGTGCTGTGGAGATTTAACCCTGAGCGCGGCTTGTCGGCTGCAGAATTGACATTTATATATAGATGAATCGAATGAGCTGCTCCTGAATGAATTGAGTTACAGAAGTTAAAAGAATCATGTTTCCCTCCACTGAGGGATGTGTCCTCATTGTCCTCCCCAGAATAAACGGGGGGCTGATGGTTCAGATTCTTTATGCAAAAGCTCAGGTAAGTCAAATGCATTGGTGTCACTTACTGCACCTGATTATTATTAGAAAAATATTGCACCTTTGGCACCAATTTTGAAGAAATCACTTCTGCTGTAAGTTGAACAGTGCTTTAGACAACACTAATTGTTGCTATAATATAATCTTTAACTATAAAATGTTACACTTACACTAATAAGAAAAAAATATTTTCATATATATTGTCCAAATGATCCATCACATCTGACTGCAGTATCTCTACTGTCTTGTTATTTCACTGCTTAATAACTTGGCATGTGACTCCCCCGCTGGCCGAGCTGTGCTGCTGTATATCTACTCACATGATGCTGTAACATCTGGTTTGTGCTGGTCTGCTCTAATTGTTGTCTGTGGGGATATATCCAAGTTTTTTTTTTTTTTTTTTTTCTTGTCTCATCAACTTGGAAAAATCAGTGGTAAGTGAAAAATATAAACCATACAGGTACAAATTAGTGGTAGGTCACAACCTCTCTGCCAAATCTGATTATTATAGTGTATCTGATGAGATATAAAATAAACTATTGAAATATTTAATGTGTCAGCTGCGTCAACTTGTAAACTGAAGGATGTTTTACAAAATCCTCAGAAGCAATCATACTATATATGCAGAAAATATTTCGCTGAGACTCAATCCACCTTGATTTGTTGAGGACTCTTTGTGTGGAGGTGCAGTCAGCCAACCCTCGCTATAAACAGACTTTATTCCACATCACAGAAACATGTGTCCTGACCTTTCCACCAAGACCTTTCATTTATTTTCTAATACACTTCCCTTGTGAGTTACTCTGTTCTCATAGTCATAGAAAAGGTCAAAGCAAGCATTCATGTCTGATGTCTGCCTGCTGAATTAGCTGTGTCACCTTTAATTTCCCCCAAATCAGACCTCACCACTCTGCCCATTCTCATTTGATTTTACTGTGTGCTCAGTATTCATGCTGTATTATACATAGTGATTGTGCTGTATGAATAAGAACATATAAGGGAAATAATAAACTATAATATCTCAACGTTGTATTTTGTCCTCAGAATCCAAAAGAGGGTTCTAACTTCTCTCTCTCTCTGTCTCTGTCTCTCTCTCTCTCTCTCTCTCTTGACAGTTAAAAGCTTTAGCTGTGATAAATTAGTAAAAGCTTTCGAAATGTGCCATTGCAATGAGTGGGCACAACTATATAAGTCTCTACTTCTTTCAGTGAACAGACATTTAAAAAACACTGCAGAATGGTGCAGAATGGTGCTCCTCTAGAAATCACATTCATCCAAAACACAGACATTCTTTTAATAACCACAAAAAATGAGAAAAAAAAAAGAAAGACAGAAAAAAAAGAATGAGGGGGACGTGATTATCCATTAATCAACAACGACATTGCAAGCTCATTTGTATTGTTACAGAGTGAAATTCTGAATTTAGGACATTGTGAAGAAATGACCCCCTTATGCATGTGAACAGTCTCTGAAAGGGGAGGGGGGAGGGGGGTGGAGCCTGTCATGGCGATGTTGATCGATGATGCTGCTTCAGATTATGAACACAGAATTAGCACATTAGGACTTGTATGATAAATAGACCAACCAGCAGCCAGTCTCCAAATCACCTCAAAGAGCAGCTAGACAAATTGACTGAACCCACAGCTTAAGCTGATTTCAACCAGGCCAGAGTTTGTTTACATGTATCATCTAGCTCAGGAGTGAGGATTCACTAAACTACATACAATATTACTGTATTAATAATATTAATATTATTAAGTCAGATCAGAAAAAAAAACTGTAATATTTTCCAACAAAGTCAATCAGTTTTACTAAAATCATCAAGAACAGTGTATTCACCCACAGGGATGAAAAATAATTCACTCAATCTGGTTGCACTGTGAACTTTTAACTTGTGAGTTTGAATAGGCCTAGTTGAACACAAAAGCAAACCAGCTTCGCAAGGTCAAACATTTTCAGGACAGAATGGATTTAAAAATGGTGGAAGCGATCAGAACCTACTCACTGTGTTGCACCGCTCAGGTTTTTTTTTTTAACCTTGGAGTATAAACATTCTACAAAAGCTCACAAACAGGAGACGATTTCTTCTGAATAAACTGTGTCAGCTTATTGTCCTGTTAGCAACGGAGCTAACTTTCTTTTATCTCTTCGTGTCAGTTTCGCACTAGTTCCTGCACAACCACAGTCCATCCACACAGGTGTTTTCACTTGTTTGCCAAACTGGAGCTCAGCTCAGGACTGGGCATGTGTACACTCGGTTTGATTGACGTTCCTGTGACTCATTTGTTAGTTTTGTTGCACCTGCAGGGGTGTGACGACGTGCTGCCTTTTATCATTCTTATTTGTATATGGAACTCCATGACCTCAGGTTATTTCCATCATAGCTCTAACTTTATCCAGAACAGAGGCAAAAGTCAAAAGCATCTACGTGGGAGTTAATGGTTCTTTACCAAACAGTTTAATTATCAGAGCAGGGAGGATAGAGGAAATATTATGGCGTAAATTACATTAAGTTTTCTTTGAATAAAATAAAATAGCTTCTAGTTATTTTACTGATCACAGGGAATCTTCATTAAAAAAAAAAAAAAACCTGCCTTGAGTAGCTGCATGTTAAGAGGCATTTTGATTAAAATTCCCATTTGCTTCTTTTTTTATGAATGTGTCACTTTGTTGATTGATTGATGACAGAAACATGCAGTAGTGTGTACTCAATCAGCACAAAAGATATAACCAAAATAATAAAAAGGGGAGTGCAAAACAGAAACCTTAAAACAGTAAACTGTCCAGGACATTCATTTGCTTTCCGTCTCTGGTTCACAATAGACCTGGAGTCTATCACGGCACGCATGAGGTGGAATATTGGAGAGGTTCCCTATTTACTGCAAGGACAATCCAGATGCACTTAATAAACCTGTGTGTGGAAGCAAGCCCACATAAACACCAAGAGAACATGCTGTGAGAGCAGGTCGAACACCAAGCTGCTGTGCTGTGGAGATGATTTGAGTTAAACACATGTTATTATGACCCAGAGCTTTTCATCTTGTTAGTTTTCATATAGAAAAAGGCCCATTTTCATTGCATTACCAGTTGAAAAGACAGTATTTGACTAATATCTTCCAGACTTCAGTGATCCTACACTTACAGCGCCATCATCAGATCAAATAAAGCTCATGATTAAGTAACTAACTGTGTAAAAAGAATTTGTGTAAAATGGTAATTAGCAAATAGTACCATACCGATGTTTAGCATTTAGCTATTTAGGCTACACTGTCGGGGCATTTCAGCCTCCAAAACCCCTCCAAACTCTTGAAGCAAAGAAATAGAATAATATTGTGTTGCAATTTTCATAGTCAAAGTGGTTACAAATACTTTTGCAAGTCATCTGGAATATTCATCACAAACACGCTTGTAATTTCCCAGCAGATGAAGTTTCAGCTACTTTAGACTTCAGTGATCCTGCACCTACAGCACCATCATCAG
The DNA here is from genome assembly GCA_016801845.1 of Polydactylus sextarius. Classification (NCBI taxonomy): domain Eukaryota; kingdom Metazoa; phylum Chordata; class Actinopteri; family Polynemidae; genus Polydactylus; species Polydactylus sextarius. Next base: position 15,711,409 of record CM028906.1, read on the forward strand.
GTCAAACAATGTCTTTGTCCTACACCTGTTTGTTCATGACTAATTAACTGTAAAAAGAATAATATTCACTTGTGTCTCTTATGCTTTGTGTAAAATGCTAATTATAACTAGCTTATGGTAGCATGCTAACATGCTATACCATTGATTGTACCTGCTAAGCAAGCAGCATGATACCATTGCCATTGTTAGCATGCTGATGTTAGCTTTTAGCTCAGTACACTGCTGGGTCAGTTCAGCTTTACAGAGCTGCTACAGTTACTTTTATTTAATATAATTTTTTATTGTTATGAATCAAACTGTTTTAATCACCCAACTACAGTAGATTTATAACCAAAAAGACTGGACTGCTCTGCAGGTTGACCTTCCTTCTCTCCCTCTTTGTTTTATGAAGTTTTTTAAACCCCTAAAAACTCTTAAAGCAGAAACATAGAAAAAACAACACATTGCTGTTGAGTATCTTGCCTGCTCGGGTGCACAGAAAGTGTCAATGTTTTAAATATTTCAGCTGCAAATAGAAAAATTTGACTTGAAGTGTAAGTCTGAGGTGAAGAGTCTTCAGTATGTGTATGTTTCAAAACACTGGTACACATAATAAACATTAGGCTGCATGGCCTTTGAGAAGTAAAAGGACCATAGGTGAGAATGTGCTGAGGGTAAGTGCAGACCCCTGGCACCCAGCTCTGCTCCTTCCCTCCCCTTTAGCTGGCCCCTTCTCTCTCTGCAGGCAACTGAACAAAGAGAGGACCCAAACAATGGATCACTCTGAGAGCTGAATGGCTTTGCGGGTCAAGCACTAACCCCCCTCCCTCTTTGACAGAAACACAACCCACACTTGTTCTGCTGAAGAGAGGCTGACCCTCCCGGCTAAGAAATAATGAACGCTGCCTGGGCATTAAACTGATAAAACTACTGGGACTGGAATCAGTTTGGCAGACAAATCACCTCTAATGGCGTGAGGCTGGAGCCTGTCTTCTGTCCTGTCTCTCTCCTCTTCATTACAAGCCTACTGTACACTGTCCAGGCATCCACGCAGCCATGTTAAGCTCCTCTGCAGAGTCCATAGCTCAGGACGTGACCTTAAAGAGCAGCTGTCCAGGCATCGCTCATTTTTACATTCATTTCTTTTTTTTGCCTCGCTTTTCCAAGGTTGCTCGAAACGTTGTTATAAAGAAAGACGCCAACGTGTTTAGCCAACTGAAAACATGTCAGAGTTATTTGTTAGTCAAATTGACTGATCAACTGCCACTGACTCTTCTGTTTATACATCAAACTCCACCTATGACATGTCCCACAGCATCAGCGTCCAACCCAGAGTTTTGCATATTTTATAGCCAAAGTGGTTACAAATACATTTGCAAATTGTTTTTTTGAACATTCATCATATGCCTTCTTGTAATTTCCTAGCATCTGGAATTTCAGCTAACATCATTTAGGTTATAAATCACATCATAGAAGCATGAGTGTAAATATGAATTCATTTTCATCTGTTTTTCCTGCGATTGTCTGAATTTTCACATGCACATTCTCTTGTTTTACGGCTGCAAAATACACACCCAACCATCTGGTGCTGTGAGGTTAAGGAATTATTTTAATGTTATGAATTATGTGAAAATGCAATTAGACCCAGGTCTGTTCATAGTCAGCATAAGGAACGATAAGATAAAACTCAATTATCCCCATGGGGACAATGGGTTAGATCATCATCATTTAGTGATCCCTCCCTCCTTTTCTTCTTCCTCTTCCACTTTAACTTCTGCTCCCTCAGACCACTCTTTAACTCTCGCATTGTGTATCACATGCATCTGAGTTGCCGTCAGCTTTGTCAACGGCTGCCGTGACACTTCTGTGTGGCTCAAACGGTGGTTTTACAGCTCGCCGTCTGTATGGGCAGCTGAGGTCTGGAGGCATGCAAGCTGTTCGGTCTTTCACCTTCGCTCGCGGCCCCTCCCCCAGGTCAGCGGCCATATATTAGATCAAGCTAGGCCTCACAGGGTCGAGGACCAGTGCCAATCACCACCACAATGCAGCGTAAAGCAAACTATAAACCTCCCCAAGGCAAAGACACATGTTTTTTTTTTTTTTTGACCATTGTTTGTTTTTATTATATAATTATTTTAATTATAATCTTAGATTTCCTGTGTGATCTGTCCCAATTTAAAGTGAGTTAATGAACTGTCTGCTGCCAACAAACTGGAGCATAAAGAATTCTATAGCTGCCATAATGAGTCACTTAATTAGTTCATTGTTGGAAAATTGATTGAAACAATTTGCTTAAGCACTTCTTTAAGCAAAAATAACTTAGTTGTCTGTGACACAAAACTAGGAAACCAGGGTGGAAAGTACATTTACTTAAGTGATGGACACAAATACAGAATGAACGAACTGGATCTTTACTCGACTATTTACATTTTAAACTTTTTACTGAATTTGTTTCTTTGCAAATAAACATTTTAAAAACAAATCTCTTCTATTGTAGGACCAAAATAATCATTGGAGAAATTAATCCTCAGGTTAATCAATAATGAATATAATGATTAAGTTAATAGCCTTTAAATGCCAGCCAGTGTGTACAGTATAAAGACCAGTGGCAGCCACTCCTGCAGGGCCTGCGTGCATTGTACCTAAATGTGCCTCAGACAGCAGCCATGCACTGTGAGCAGACTCACACGGCTCATTTGCCTGTGCTCCTGCACCCTGAGAATTGACTGTGTAAAAGAATCATCCTCAGCTTGAATCTATTATCACCTGATCCTGTACTGTTTCAAGTCTGCCAGGCTCACAGACTGAATGCCTCACGTTTAACCCTTTCCCCGTCTCTCTGCTGGATAGCCTCCCATTTCCTTGACTATTACCAAGAGTAAATGTTTTCCTTCGCCCTCTCCAATGAGTAATTTTTGGTGTCGAAGTTGTCTCTAACCTTTTCCTACTCCCTTTTGTTTGGCTTTGTTTGGCAACAGCTGTTATCATGGATTTCTTTTTTTTTTCCTTTTTTTTTTTTCTTGGTCAGCTGTGATTGCTCCGGGCAAAACAGGAGCAGATGGTGTTTTGCTATGCATGAATGGAGCGTTAGAGGAGTTGGACTGAATAGGCCAAGTTTTGAATGGTGTCTACACAGCACCTGCCTCTTGTAGCAGCAGGGACATCCTAGTGGCATGATCTGTCTTGGCTTCGCTGGCATCGTAAGGGATGAAAGAAAGAAACAGAGGGGGAACCTTGTTGGGTACCGTCCATATTTATTGATTTTCCTGCAAGTCGTGGCATAATGTGGTGTACAGTCAGTTTGAGTTAATTGGATGTGACACAGCGTGCACGTGTAATCTATCACTCTAGTCTCCTGGTACACTTTATCAGTTTTGTTGCCATAGAAACATGTTGGCTCTGTAATAGCCTATATTAACAGGCTAAGTAAGTTGCAATAAAAGGCAATTTCAGAGTTGGGATCCTCTGCTGAACACAAAGCCTATAAAATACTGATGAAATAAATTGGAAAGTGGCAGCAGGGGTAGAGAGAGCTGCATTTTATATTCTTAAACCAAACAAAGTCCAAATAAAAAGAAACTGCAATCGTTTCAATGCAGCGCTGGGACATCTGTCAACCTCTGGGGCATGATGATCTGTCACAATAAAGAGAGCTTTCTCAAAATACTGACAGCTTGCTGCTGTTTTTTTTACTCAGAGTGACTGTATAACTGATCAGAAAATTCTGTGCTCCAGATGCATTTTGGTCTGCTAAATAATGACAACGCACAGTAACATACTGAGATAACCACCATGATAATCTGAAACAAACCAGCTCCTCATATGCTCACTGTTGTTATTGTTATGATGACAACTGCTTCTAATAAACAGTTTGTCTTTGGGCTTTGAATGTTTATTCCATGACCTTTATGATGTTGACAGCAGGATAATAGTGGTTTGCTTATCAGCTCTCAGTCTACTCTGTGCTCAGCTGCATAATAAAAAGTCAATCACACACATATATGTCCATATGAAAAGCAATGGTTTTTAATGGGCAATCCTCACATTTTTAGTCTTGATTGTAATGAACTAATGAATCATTATAGGCAGCTACCTAAAATATTTACATCTAATCTAATCTAATCTAATCCATCAGTTTTTTCTATCATTGAGTGTGTTGAAGACTCAGCGGTGTTGGATCTTCTCCTGATTATGAGTACATAATGTTAGAGGACAGAGGATTATTCAGTAATTGGCAGCCAAACCACTCTTCCTCCGGTCATATCACACATATAACTAGAGCATCTGTGCTGTAGGTGGTCACACATATTGGAAAGGTTTGTTATAGTGAAATGGTGACAGAGGTCAAAAGACTGCCAGATCAGACTTAGCATAACAGCATTCAACAAAAGAGGGGGGTAAGCCTAATGGCTGAATCAGTGTCACCAAGGCAACATCATTGCACAGAAATCCAAGGATGGAAAAAAAAAAAAAAAAAAAAAAAAAACGTGTGAATAAAACGTGTCCATTTGTGAGTCTGCATGTTTCACTCGTGGTTGTGAAAGATAAGAAGATGGAGACGGGGGAAAAAAGTAAGTGCATGTGTCAGTATTTATACTAGTGCTGATATATTAAATGCAGAATAGAAAATGTACACTGATCAGCCACAAAATTAAAAAGATCAGAAAAAGCTGAGTTTTTATGTATGCATCAAACTAAACAAAATGCAGATATTGCAATGATCCTGAAATCATATTTGCATTATTTAACACATTGTAGTCATATCGGTCTATAAAAGAAAAAACTGAATAATTCACTAACAGCCAAAATGACCCTTGCACTAATGTCCTAAATCAGCAGACCAATCAGTGATGAATAGAAAGTTTAGCACTTCAATTCAAAGATCGAGATAAGAACATCAGAAAGGTTGTATAAGGTTTATCATAATATTTATACTAGTTCTCCTGAATGTACTATTAAGTCTGCACGCAGGCATCGTCTCCTTAAGTCAGGCAGGTCAAAAGTTCTCTAAACAAATGTTACCATTGGTCGGAGACGTCAACAACCCCCCCAAACAAAGTTCACTATTCATCCCAGAGGTCAATAGTTCTCCATGAAGCTCATCATCACAAGGTTAAGAATTCCTTAAACGTAGTCAGCCATTTGACTGCAGGCCTACTTCCTCCCTGTAAACAAGGCCTGGCATTGGGCTTGTAGGGTCAGCTCTCTGTTCACTCCCCTAAACCAGGTCTTATCAGTAAAAAATCAACAAAAAAAGTCTGTTTATTTATTCATTTTGTGTGTGTCTTTCTTCTTAAGTAGACAAAGTTTAGTATCAGAGCAGAATGGCAGGTCCTGCATCTGTGACCTGAGTCCAGACTGTGAGAGATTGGCTGTAGCGTGGGTCTGATGGTCAGATGGTCAGTGTCAGTGGGGCTTTTGTTATGCTCACATTGTATCTGTGCACTGAACGGGAAAACAACAAAAGAGCCAAATAAATCATTAAAATACAGAATCCCCTAGCATCCACATCTGACTCCTTAGTCATCCTCGGCACAGTGCCGAGCAACTGACCTCAGTGGGGAGGAGGAGGACAATTAGGTCACCTCATGATTGCATTACTCAAATGACATATTAATGTCATAATGTCCTTCATGCGTTTCATCAGCATTGGTTAATGATGAGGACAGAAAGAAAAGAAGAGCATCAGTGATATTGATTGCTTCATGCTTCTATGATCATATCACACTGGGAAAAGAATATTTATCTTGTAGACACAACAAACCAAATCTACAGCACAAAGCAGGTGAAATTTATTTATTCACCTATTCAAATTAAACCAATCCCCATTATAGAAGGAAGAGTGTATTATCCTTGTAAATTATGTGTGTGTGTATAGCACTGTTTTGAAAATATCTGTAACCTTTTTATTGCAGAGTCCCATAACTCCAACCCTGGCTGTGAGATATTTGTACACACAGTGACCGCAGTACTGAGGGGTTATGGAATAACAAGGAGCTCCATGCATTATTAATGGGCTCTGCTGTGAATCTGTTCAGAATAATAACAGCGATTTCCCAGAGCCTCATTACTGTGTGTTTTTAAAGCATGTGTTTGGTATCCATGGACACCCACTCTCTCATTCTCCTCTTCTCCCCTTGTATTGAGATTCAGGTCATGCACGGCACTTGCTGTTTTTAATTTTCATTTCATCATAAGCACTTTAAGACTGTTGCCAGCACTTATTTGCAGTTTTCCTACAGACCTCTTCACTCGGGCTTCTGACAGGACAGATGCTGCAATTAATCAAGGCAGAGAAATGGGCATCGTTTCCATGCCGAGCTTGAAGAGCCAATCACTGCAGCGGCGGCAGCAGCAACAGCAACAGCAGCGACAGGCCTCAGCCCAAATTTTAAATGCTTTTCGAAAACTAACTAATTGAAAACAAAAAAAAAAAAAAAAAAAATTAAATTCTATCAAGCTGCTATCACAGAAGGACAGAAGCAGATTCTCGCTTCTAATTTGTAACTAACATTAACCCATGTTTAAATCGTCTCAGCTGCCTGTGCAAAAAAAAAAAAAAAAAAGAAAAAAAAGGCCCTTCTCTGGGCCAGTGGATTCACAGCCTATTGTGAAGATATGATAATTATTGTTTGCCTGCCTTCCCTCCCCCGCTCACCATATTATTCAAGGGAGCTCAGCAAACCCCTGGGGATGTCTTGGAAATGAAGCGATTTTGAAGGGAGTAAGAAAGAGGCAGAATCCAATGCACTGGTGTGTGAGAAGGGGACTGTTATTGAGACAAGTACCAGTTACATGCTGACCTTGTCCAGTATAACCACTGTTTTTTTTTTTTTTTATACACAGTTACAATGGACTTCCATTCAAATCACTGAGAAACAGCACACACTATAATAATGCCAACATGAATGCCCATATATCCCTGCAAAGTTTTTCTTTTTTTCCCTCTCTTCTTACAGAATTACTCAATAGAAAACATACACATTTTTTGTGTATCTCGTTAAGAACCAAGCGCTATGAATATCAATCAGTGTCTTTATTTTTCAATAGCTAAATATAGCTAAGAGATGTGAAGAAATACCTGTCTTCACACAGTATGGCTAATATAACTTTTGAAATAAACCAATTCCTTCAAATAAATATTTGTGATTGATAGTTTAATTTTGAACAGAGACACAAGGAAATATATAATACTTCATACAAAATTATGGCTACTATCATATTAGTGATGGAATGTCTCTGGATTCGACTTCATGGCCCAGCAAACAACTCAAAACATTAAATTACTTTTCCTGCTGTGAGCTGAAAACAACTTTTTTTTCTAGAACTCCATACGGATATGCATTTATTCTATGGACAGTTTTCAGAAGCAGTTGGGTTGTAAGCAAAATACAAACAAAAGTAATTGCTGCGTTTGTAACTCATAAAAAAGTATAAAAGAGCAGAAATGCACTATGTGATATAGCAATCCACAGGTCGTTTAACAATGTTTTAATTAAAGCCTCACATATTAAAACTTTACAACAGGTGATATGAAAAATGTACAACATTTTCTTTTTTTTCCTTCTTCTTCTTCTTCTTCTTCTTCAGGGACTTCTATACAGCTGGCAAAAATACCTCCGATGCCGTATCAGTTGGCTTTGGCAGTGCAACAAACCGGCTCTGCTAGTTTTCTTCTTTTTTTTTTCCTTTTTTACAACAATGACGGTATCAAGGAGCAGAGTAAAAATACATCAGTCCCCAAACCATTTACCTTGATCCGGAAATTTGTATTTACCATAAAATATCCCCTTTGTTACACAAAATAAAAACATAATTTAATTGTTAAACATCTGATGTAAAAACAAATAGATTAAAGAAGACTTTTTTTTTTTTTTTTTTTGGGAGGGGTTGGAGAGTAAGGGGTTGCCAGTTTACACGCTTTTGGGCAAAAATCACCTGGAGGGTAGATTACAGGATAAAGGAGGTCTCATCTCTCCCCACTCTACAAAACATGTACAGCAGATTACAGCTACAGTTTGATGATGTGATGACATAAATGATTTATGGCAGTCCCTGTCTCAGTCTGTTCAGTCATTCATCCAGAGATCTGCATCCCAAGAACTTTTTATTTTCAGTTTCCCTTATTCTTCAAGAAAACTGTCTGCGTTTGTGACATGGTTCAAACGTGTTGAAATATCACCAGGCCTCCGACGTGTGACGATTCCATCAACGATTTTCCTCCATGTTGCTGTTGAACAGTTAAATCTGCGAGAATGACTGGTGAAAGAGAAACAGTTGGTGTAAAGAAAGTCTTGTTATATACTGGCCGGTGTTTGGGAACAAAGACTGATGTGTGGGTTTTTACTGGTTTCCAGCAAAGATCCCGTGAGTTATTCAGTCCAGGCAAGAGCTGATAAAAATCCCTTTGTTAAAACGCATTCAAAATGTCCTTTCGCTGCGGTGAACTGACAACTCTGGCCTCATAAATAAAGCTTTATTGTTAAATAAAACAGTGAAAGACACGCGTCTTTCAACATATTGTGTGCCCAGTCAGTTTAAATTGACAACTGAAAGACCTCACAAACAAACAAATAAACAATCACTGGGCACTCGCCCCAACAGGCCTCTGCCATAGCTCAGCCTATTTCATAGACAAAACCCCAGCTAACATGTTAACCTCCTGTACACGTGTGTGCATATCCGTCTATAACAATGGACAAGTTCTTTGTATAACATTCTAAATCTTACACACTTCTTAAGTGCAACTTAGAAAAGCAACGTGGAATGATGCTTTTATTCTATTCCTGTTCTTTGAGATAGGATTTTCCATTTGGCTCAGTAGATGCTGACTTGGGACAACACCTGGGCGTGGGCCTGGATTTGGGAGGGGTGTGGTTGCTGCTGTGGAGCCGGTTGGGGGCTGCCGAGCGACGCAGAGCCTCCAACTGAATGGGGCGTACCAGGAGAGTGTTGAGGTGGGGAACACTGGGACTGGTGCTGCTGCTGCTGTTGTTGTTGCTGCTGCTGCTGCTGCTGCTGCTGGAGATGTTGAATCTGCTGCTGATGCAACTGATGCTGCAACTGCATGTGCTGCAACTGCATGTGCTGTTGCTGCTGCTGCTGCTGCTGATGCTGATGCTGCTGTTGTTGTTGCTGCTGCTGCTGCTGCTGCTGCTGCATGTGGTGCTGCTGCAGCTGCTGCTGGAGGTGGTGTTGGAAATGCTGATGCTGCATCTGCTGCTGGATCTGCTGGTGATGCATCTGCTGCTGCTGCATCTGGTGGTGCTGGAGGTGCTGTTGCATCTGCTGCTGCTGTTGCTGCTGCTGCTGGAGCTGCTGCATCGCATGCTGCTGCACTGGTTGCATCGGGGGACTCATCTGAGACACCGCTGTGGACTGGGCACCCGCCACCATGGCTCCTCCGCCACCCATCTGGCCGAGCATCTGGGGTGGCATCCCGGAGGACATGTTCTGGTGGGAAACTGTGACTGAGGTCACGATCTGACTTCCCCCTAGTCTCATCTGCAGAGGTTTTGGGGCAATGGCCCGTGGTAGGGCTTGTTGGAGAGCCTGGGATGCTGATGACATGGAGGGGTGCTGGTTTAGGGGCGAAGGCAGCACCAGGCCTGGAGAAAGGCTGGTGGAGGCCAGTGTCTGCTGGACTGAACGGATAGTCTGGGCCTCAGCCGATTCTGCTGCGGCCTGAACGAATAAAAAAAATATTAGATCATCATCTACAAAAGTCCATATATTCAGTCCACAGTACATACTACTACAAACTACTTTAGATCTTTCTTTACATTACAGAATCTTTCCAAACATTTGCACTGCTAATATTTTTACAACAAATTTTGAGAAATTTAACTTTTTGTACTGTCAACTTCACACATTTTTCAGGTGAAAAGAAGAAACAGTTTCTCACCTTGGAAACCAGGCTAGCGCGGTATGCTGCAAGGGCTTTTAAATATTCTTTCTTGGCAGCTTCTGTTTTGCTTTTATAAACCTGTGATGACACAAATGCGGGTGTGAATGGACAAATAAAGGTGCATTTTAATTAGAGATATTTCTACAACCTAAGGCAACATACACTGAACACAGATATCACACTGCATATTCCACATATACTTAAAATACATGTTTAATTTCTGCCTGAACTTTGCTGTACCTGCTTCTGTTCCTCTCCCAGTCCATCCCACATGGATGCCACAATCTTAGACACTTCTCCAAAGGTGGCATTGGGATTCTGACCCTTGATGGCGGCCTGGGTGTCTCTGAAGAACAGGGCGTAAGCTGAAACTGGCTTCTGAGGCTCATTGGGATCCTTCTTCTTCTTCTTCTTGGGAGTCTTGGGCTTCTTTGTGGGATCGATGGGAGCTGGTCGCTTCTCTCCGATGACCTGTAATGATGGCAATTTTAGAAACAAAGAAACCTACAAGCTAATTCCCAGCAATGAACACACAACTAACTCCTTCCTTCCTCACCCTGTTGCCGTCGTCTTGGTCATCTTCATTTATCGAGCTGGAGGGCGATGGTGTGGCAGACTTGCTGGCAGGCGGAGATGGGGAAGTATGGGTGATGTTGGGTCCTGCCATGTTTAGGCTCAACTGTGCATTGAGTTGGGATTGGTTGATAGTGGTAAGCTGGTTCCTTGATATGATCCCATTGGAATTGTTCATGTTGATGATGGACTTCATCACCATGGCTGGGTTGGTTGGATACTGGCGGAGGTGACCCGGCCCCACATTCTGTAACAGAAAAGAAGAGGAGGGGGTTAATGAGAAAGCAATGGTATATGTCCCTGACCCCCTCTATGTTCCTCTGCTTTCACACTGCTGCACAAAGATATCTCTGTACTCACAGTGACACCCTGCTGCCCTGTGTGTGAAGATCATGAAGCTGTATCCCTTTACCAGAGAGGAAATCGGGTCATTGGATTCTTTGGATTGTTATATGGCAGATCACATGTCACAATGTCCTGGGTCTTAAATGTCTCTTACAGGCCATGATAAATTATCTTGACACCTGAGGAGCCAACTTTATAAGCCGGTAATAGATGGCTACACAGCTCAGTTGATTCATTTCAAAACTCTATTGTATGGAAATCTGTGACAGCTTTTGACTGGCTAGTCTCTGGAGGGAAACAGAGGACTCAGTTCCCCCACACTGAGGTACATAACTTCAAATTCCACAATAAAAAGACTGTTCCAGTCGCAGTTTTGTATGCAAGCACCTACAAGTCTGTTTACCTTGAGGTGGCCATGAGTCTGTATGCTTTAGTACAATGTAACTTGAAAGTTATAAGTCTGTGAAAGAGGCACCTTTCATAGATCACGTTTGACCGCCAAAGAGTGGAAAACATACTTCTGTATAATCAAATCCATAAATCAACCCGCTGAAGGCATGAAGCTTAAGAGCTTTGGACAGGTCCCTTTTCCTTCTACCACTGAGGGGAATAATGTAATAACATTTTCAAAATCTCTTGCACTCTTTTCCTGGTAAAACATTCAGTTCTTGAAAGAGTCTTAGAAAAGGTGTAGGCAACATGTTTGCATTGATTGTGGTGAGGATGAAATTACGAGGCCTGCCAGCTCCCTAGAGGGAAGACTGATCAGAGAGCCAGCAGAGCTGACATGGAACAGAGGAGGGGACGTGAACACAACAGAAAAGGTGATTTGTTCTCCCTGGGTACATCCATCTGGTATTCAGTAGCACAAACTCAATCTCTCCCAACATCAACACATCATAAACCCAGGCACCTGGCTTTATTGAAAGAACCTTATGAATGCCCGTCTTCAAAAACAATATTGTAACACCATTTCAGACAGAAATATATTGGATCTACAATCCATTTCTTTCTCATATGCCATGTCTACTGCTTATCATAAATACAATCTATGAAGTGAGAGCAGATTTATATTTACATGTGCGGGGAAGATTCGAAGAAAGGTGAGACAAATGTGAGAGTGGGAAGAAAAAAAACTGAAGACGTATTTGTTGTGATTCTTCAGAAAATGGAAGCTTTCGGTTTTCTCACAAATAAAAGCTGCAATAAACATGCCTGTGATCAAATGACACATATCTGCAACCTGCCATGTTTCGATTGCTATTGTCATCTTCATTACTGAGAACACGATGGTTCGCAGTTTGCTCTCTGCTCGCTGTGAACATCAAAGATGTGCACACTGAGCTCATTAGTCGTGGCCATCTGTATAATAACACTTTTGCCCAATCCCAGTGATGCAGTTTTGACTTAGAGCAATGGTCCATTCTGCCATTTATTTGGATTATGGTGATTTCTTCTTAAAAATGCCCATTGGATGTTGTGCGTTTTTTTTTTTTTTTTTTGAAAAAGCACAGATGACCACAGTTAAAAACTTAATCATATCACATTCAACAGCCTGCTAATGTCTTATTTCACCACATATTATAGCAATAACTGGAGGAGCAGCCACGCTAGTGTTCACTTTATGCTACAGACGAAGAAGAAGAATGGTTACATGAGTGAAAGGCCAACATTAGTGCGTCTGATTTGAATGAAAAGATAACAGCTAATAACACGCTAGTGAAAGGAATCATCTTAAGTAACAGTTGCCTTGATTGTGAATATGAATCTGGTACTAGGTTGTTTATTTATGTCCCTCTGCCTTCTCATTTGCATTTTGATTGCAGTATTGTCAGCAGTCACAGCAGACATCTAACCAGATATTTTGATAGTCATCGTAAATCTGCAAATAAGTCCTTATCTTGAGCACACAGTGGCCAGATGTGCCCTCCTCAGTCAGGATTGTGTGTGTGTGTCTGGGTGTGTGTCTGTCTATACTAACAAGGCTGAAATCTACTCTACAATCAATAAAGGGTTTTTTTGTGGGTAAATTCACTTTGCAATATTCCCTATTGCGTTGCTTTTTATGCCAAAGCTAAAATGGCTAGCATCGACATAATGGTAACAATATGTTGAGGAAAAAAAATGCAATGCTTGTTTTGTACATTGCTGTTGGCTTCATCCACTCTTAACACAGCAAACACTCCACACACATAACCACATAAATCATTCTGAAAAGACGAGGGGGAAGAAAAAAAAAACACTACTGACAATGTGTGAAACCTTTTCCACAGTAAACGCAGGCCAATAAACACAGCAGCTGGACTCAGAATGCAACATTATGTATTCACCGAGTGATAAAAATCTCAACACTGATGTCAATGAAAGCAAGTTCCTGTCTGTTCTTTAAGATATTGGAAATCAGAATTTGGGGAGAATTTATGAACAGTGGCACTATGTACTAAGCTGTAACAGGCTGAAAAGAATGTTAACAAGTTCAATTTCCATTCAATCAATGCTAGAGCTCTTGGAAATGTTCCATGGCAGGAGAGGGGTAAAATCATCTATATGGTAATTATAAGGATGAATCCCCCAGTAACTTTCGCCAGCATGAAAGGTCAGTCCTATTAAAGATAGTTTATCAGTGCTCTGCACATATTCCTTTACTCTGCTTCTAAACGGGTACATCATTTTATTTTTTTTCCTCCATTTTCTGCAACCTGCTGAAGTCTGTGCTTAAGCCAAATGAGAAAAATGGAATTCTGAATGCCGGTAAAGGCTATAATAGCATGAAGATAAATTGTTTTTCTTTCCCCTGCCCTGCCTCAGTCAAACATACTTCTCCTTCTTTCTCTCTCTCTGTTGTGTGCAAACTGAGTTTATCTATCTTGCCAACCTATAACCCCCATTTAAAAACAAATATCTCTCCCTCCCACACACACCCTCACACTGTGGGGGCCACAAGGTTCCGTCCCCTCGGTCCGGTACAGCCACTGACCCGTACCCCTTTATCCACCATTTCTCCTGATGCATTATGGGTATTTAAAACTTGTCCAACATGACATCATTTCATTTTGAGAGCTGCCTGAGAAAAGTAAATTACAGAATCAATCATGCAGAAGGTCAAGCTGAGACTTCATTACAAGTATTGCATGCCTGCATGAATATCTTTCATTTCTGACTGACCCAATATGTCACAATAGCTGTCTGTCGGGGGAGAAAAGAAAAAAGAAACGAAGCGAGAGGAGAAAAAAGAAAATCCACTCTCTTAAATTGATGTACAACTCATGTCAGTGCTTCTTGGCTTGGAAGGGAGATAAGAGGGAAGTGTAGAAAAACATGCTTTCTGCAACAGTGCTCACATTTTCCATTTGATTCAGGATATAGTAGTTTTTGACCAGTCAAAACCAAGGGTATTATACTCACTGGCAATCTCCACAATATCAAAACATATCAAATCATGTGAACAACAAACTGCAAATGGCTTTTTCAGCCTCACTTTCATCTCGCATGATGCATGTGGTTCGGGCACTATTTTGTATGTTACATATTAGCATATCTTTGCTGTGCTAACGTTAATGACATCTGAAGCAGCTAGTTTTTATAATGAAAAATATATAATGCATCACCACATGGTGGTAAACGTAATGGGACAGTGTGAGCTCATATCTGCTAAATATTGATTTTAACACGTAATACAACTAGTCGACTACAGTAGGTTTCGAATCCAATCACAGAGAACACAGAGCCCATTTCAGAACATGCTTACATGTGTCAAGAAAAAAAACTAAAATGTGGCAAAGGCACCAGGTGTTTTTTGAAATAGAACCCAGAGACTCTCGCTGTGCAGGAGGGAGAAAATCGAGAAGAAATTGTGAATAAAGCAATACTGGCAGCTCTAACTCCAGCACTATTTGGCACTATTGAGACTCAATCACAGATCAGGAGGACACATGCTGGGAGACAAAAATGAGAGTCAGAAGCTTGTTAGGAGAGCAGATTAAATAAATAATGACTTCAGATTCAGGGGCTTGCCAGGCACATTGCAGCTGAGAAAATGTATTTCTCTTTGTAGAACCTCGGCATCTGTGGCCAATTTGCAAGACATACGCTGAATGTTATGGGGGGGACAGGAATTAGCAGAACACTTGGCAATGCAATGACATGTAAGCAGCTATTGAAAGGAGCCCAGGTATGTTCACTGGTTGGGTTTCTCATTAAGTTGTGATAAGAGACAGGCTTTCACACACACTAAATATTCTCCACCAGCGAGCTCGTACGAGAGAGAAAGAAAACCAAGACAAGTGTTTGGGAAATATGAGCATGGTGGCTTGATGAAAAATGTAATTGCAATAGTGCACGGTTTATTTGTTTGCCCCTGCAGCCATAACAAATAACACAGAATGTAATCATGTATATAAGGTTGTCATTCCTTTATCAGTGTGCTGACAAAATGACAAAACACCCCTCTTAGGGCCTTCGTAAATCATTGTCTCTGTATATAGAATGCATGGCGAACAGCGCTGTTACTTATCTCATTTAAAAGTTGCGTTCTCTTTTCAAGACCAAGATAAAAACCATAGATGAATAGAATTTCTACAGGCATTGTCACAAGACTTTTGGGGATCAATCCCATTTACAGGAAAAATGAAGGGGCCACCACAAGCCATCCTGCGGTACAATGTGCGATGACTGATAACAAGTGAGTGGTGCGCTGACGACAATGCCGTGAGGCAAGGAGCAGAAACCCATATTCTCCCCTCCATTTTTAATAGAGTCTCTGCACAATCAGAGACATGAGCCATGCAAATGGTGTTAAAGAGGAATAATGTTTGAGAATCAAATCTAATCCTCCAGCAAGTCGTGAGAACAGTCAGGAATGTAATTGTGTCAAGGTTCTGTTTCTTCCAGATGTAGAAAGCTTAACTGACCATGAAATGAAAATTCTTTAGGCAAAGGCCTTGTGGGGCTCACTTACTGTATGCGGCAGAGATATTTTAAAAGCTGCAATTATTTTACATGCCAGAAGCATGGAAGCAGGAAAAAGAGCTGTAAAATTTTATAGCCCCTTCCCATATGGAATGTAAATAAATATCTCTAATATCGCCGTGATTCAACAAATGTGTTAGAGAGAAGGGGCCAATGCAGGGGGTCTAAAACACATTTCATTTATTCACACAGTTATAATAATCATGGCACCTCTTCTCTTCTTCGTGGTTCACAAAGCAAATTCAGCATCAATATCGTCATCTCTCCACTCTTGCCTTTGTCCTTTCATTTCTTTTCTCCTAAATGAATCTTCCATTTTTGTAATAGGTCTGTAAGACAACTAGTCAGCCAGTGACATTTCCATTTTTCCTCCTCAATGCTTCTATGATTGTGGCATTTGAAAATGCCTTTCCACCCCAAGACAACAATCTCACAATCTATAGCACATAACAGTATCAACATAAAGAGATTACTTCGTCTACTGTTCCATGTTTGACCATCTGTGTCAGAGGGAAAAGGAGGATTAAGCTAAAAATATGTTCATCAAGCCCTCACTCACTGTGAAGCTAATTCTCTCCAACACAGGAGACAAAACTCATCATTGACTCTGCACAAAGTGCACATCTTTTTTTTTGAGGACCTTGTGAAATGGACAGGAGCATGCATCAGCATTTACAGCAGAAAAAAAACGGCTTCTGGCTGCAACATGAATTAAATATGAGCATGTGAAACTGTGGCACTTTTGGGTCCCATTTTCACTGTCCTTCTGGGGCTGAATGCGCTTTGTACTCTAACATCTGTGATCTATTCACATCTGCTCACCTTACAGAGAGAGATCATCCACGCTCTGTGCGCTTTTTCTTTTTCTTTTTTTTACCCTTTTTAAAAAATCCTCACAGTAAGTAACATAATATCATGACATTTACTCAATGTGATCATATACCTCCTGTGTTGTAAACAAGGCCAGATGCTGTGCCAGATGCACTGACAACAGGAGGCGTACAAAACTGTGAAGGTGACATCATGGTTCAGTAAAAGGGCTCATTTAAGGACTGTATGCCTCTGGTATTAGGGGTCTTCACTAGTATATACTTATAAATCATATCTGTTAGTTCAGTTACAACATCTGGAGCTGCAGCTACAAGTAGGACACATGCTGGAGGAGTGCTCGCACAGGATTTTTGTGTGTTGGACTTCTTGATTTACTGTTGGGGTAAATGCATAGCAGTGCTCACCACAGGTTGGCCGTTGTTGACAGACATCCCTTCCTGGTCCATCATGTTGCGTGAGATGGTAATAGAGGGCAGATCCAGGCTTTGAGGGGGAAACTGTGGGATTAATGGACCCCTGTGTGGACCTGGGGGCTCTGGCATTGCTGGGAAAGGTGAGTCCACTTCTGAAAGACCCAAGCCAGACTCCGTCTCAGGTGGAGGCGTAATGGGGGGGATCTCGAACTCCTCATCACCCAAGCTAGGTGTATGAAAAGTCTGAAAAAGAAAGAAAGGGGGAAAAGAAAGTCATAAAATCCATAAAAACAAGGCGTTCACTGCGGTGGGCCTTATCTAACATGCCGGAAGGAAACCTTTAGGGATTAAATCAGACAACTTTGTTTAAGAGAGGAAGTGTTTTAGTGAAGTGGTAATACACTTGTCTGGAAGTGCACTAAGATGTAACATTTCCTAAACCTATTAAAGTCCACTCTGAGTAAAAAAAAAAAAGAAGGAAAAGGCGAGTGTGGAAGAGGACGTCAAAAAGCAAAAAATATCAAGAAGCAATCACAGTAGAGAGAGGATACATGATAAAAGCTCTTAATCTTGGGGATGGGAGATGTTGGGTTGAAGTGCAGTGAAAATACATGTCACAGGGAGATGGGTTTAAAGAACATTTTCAAAGATTATTACACTTGGCCAGAAGTGTTTCTTTTTGTTCCCCTTGCCTGCACCCTTAAATCTGCTCATCAAACAGCGTAATCCTTCTGCCTTTTGAATTAAAGCTTTTGGTCACACTTAATTTGCTTATGTTCCTTCATGGAGATGGGACTGTTTTGTTCACCTACTTGGGCTTGTTGTCATCTGTACATTGCGTTAAGCAACACTCTATATTCATATCCTCACAATGACCACATTGAAAGCCCATAAATAAATAAATAATAAAAAACAGAGGGTCAAACAGTGTGCTATTAGGGCCTCTGGGCTCTGTTTAGTTCCTGAAAAACTCTCAGAGTGCAAGCGTTGTGGTTTTATCTGCTATGACATTACTTGGCATATACCTTGAAATAAAGCTGAAATCATATTAAAACTCTCAGTTCTGTCTAAAATCCTGTTGAAAATGAAACAAAACCAAACCCGCTCTGCTTCTGGAATTCTTCAAATTGATCTCACACACTTCTTTCTTGTCCTCGTGTCACTTTTACAGTGTTTTAAGAGCTACTTCTGGGCAGTTTCTCCCAGTTTGGCAACATTACAGCACAAGTAAAGCTTGTTACATAGAAGTCAAATATTCCTATCATAACGTAGGCAACCACACTTAGCAACAATGCTAACCAGGTCTGTCCTCCTTGTCTTCATCAGCTTTGTCTCTCTGTCTCCGGTAAGGGATGGAATAACAGAAGGGAAACAATGGAGGGAATATGCCAACACAGCCCTTGATTAGAGAGTATTAATGTTCCCCCTCGCTTGCTTTAGCACACAGACACTTGAAACTAATTCATTGCCTAGTCAGGGCAGCTGTCTTGACAAGCACTGATGAATTCCTGTGGCAGAGGCAGCTAATAGAGTTTTCATTCCCCCCTTTTCTTTCTCTCTTCCTGTTCCCTACCACTGTTTCACTTTTCAATGCTTGTTTCACAGCTAGAGAATCAGTTCTCCTTTCAGAAAGAGCTAAGGTCATATTCATCACCCCTGGCCTCTGGCTCGCAGAGTGCAGAATAAATCACGAACACCTCCAGTAGGAACCATTCGCTCTGAGTCCTCTGTTGTCATATTATGCTTCAGCCCTATTCCAAAAAAAAAAAAAAAAAAAAAAGGAAATCTCTAGAGCTCGCTTTACAATAATGCCTGTTCAGCAGTATGTGAATAAAAACACAGTGTTTACAAAGTTAATAAAACACAAGCGTCATGAGTCATGGACAGAAAGTTCCAGTAGCTCATGAAAAGGATGAAAGATCATCCATCATCATGGTCTTCATTCATCTTTTTCAACTTCCCCCTGTGGTGCAGGGTCAATCTCCACACCAGCCTTGAGATCTATAGTCACAGTCTCATCTGTATCATATCATGTAGCAATCTGAAAACACTGGCACACCATTATAATCTTTCTGACAGAAAAGTATCAGCCCTTTCTTGGGCTCCCCTTATCCACTGTAGTCACATTTATCCAAACGTGTCTATGTGTTTGAGAAGAAACATACCACTAAAGATAATATTTGCTGATGTAAGTATGTTTCCCGTGGTACTACACTGTATAAGCTAAATCAGGGCACAACTATGTAGGCCACTGGATCTTATATACTGGTCCACCATGGCCTGAATTGCAAAGGGAACAGAGAGATTTGAGACAAACGTCAAAGAAGAAGAAGGTTGGCTGAGGTGAGCTCTGCCTCTGAGAGAGAAGCACAAGCATGACTGTGACCTTTAAGTGAAACACAGACATGTACTTGCAGGAGAGAAATGCTAGTGTTTAGTGTCTGCTGAGGACGGAGAGAGAAGAAAATTACAGCTATGGAGCGAGATTGGTATCAAAGACTGTCCTTGTGTGCATCGTCCGTCTTTGTTAATGATGATACGAATTAACATCTGCACCAGAGGCACTGATAATGGAGACATGGCATTTGTGTCTCATTTATGGGAGGGGCGGGAGGGGGTATGGAAGATGTCAGTTGTCCGTGAAGAAAAGAGACCCTCTCCCCGGGGAAGAGGTGCCAGATTTTACTGGAACCTGCCGAGTGTTACAGTGTTGCACACTGTCTGGTGTCATTTCACATAAAGCCAGTCTAATTCTTCACCAGGAGCAGCTTAGGGGGCTCTGATCGGAGATTAAGAGATGCACAATCCACTTTCTTCGCATCACCAGCCTGATTATCCATTTAAATTGTTCTGAAAGGCTCAGTAGAGCCAAGTGCGGAGCCAGATGCTGGCTTGGGATGTGCAGGCATGTACATGTTAAGGGCTGGGCAAGTGAGAGTAGATCAGAGAGAGAAAAAAACGTGAGAGGAAGAGGGAAAAGAGAAGTGTCTGTGTCCTGCTGGCAGTAACAGAGTTCAGTAGTACGAGGGCAAAGTGAAGCTTGTAACAGAGACCTGATGTACCCAGCGTGAACATCCTGAGCAGATCCTTAGAGTCCACTGGAGACATTAACCTGGACCAAAATGTGCTCTGCTGCTGTAATGACTACACTACATGTCATTCTACTCAACAATGGAAAAATGGAACTCAAATAATACAAACCATAATCATGAATCACACAAAGACACTTTATGAAAAGTCAGGGAAACTCCATTAAGTAATTAGTATTTATCCTATAGCTACTACAACTATTTTCACCAAAGTTCATGATAATCCAAACAGTAATTGTCTAAATTTCGACCAAATTTAGTGGTTAGCCAATTCACACAGAGCAAGACAGATCCAATCCAAGATGCTGCAAGCATAAATCATCCAAATCTTAGTGAACAAAGGTCACAAGGTCTTACACTGGTTTATATGAAGTATATGTACATTGTTTAAACTGTATAAAACCAACAGAACCTTATAACAATGTTTACAATGATAAAAAAACACAGTGAGGTGACTAGTTCGTCTGTCAATTTTCCTTTCTAACATTTTATCCTTCTGCTGCCATGCTATTTTTTTTCAATACCAGGACAAAGAGCAAGAAAAAAGCTTTTCAAGCAATATTCCCAGTCCTTCAATAAACGTAGTAATGCAATTCACAGATGCAATAACCATGACTTGTTAAAGGCAGCAGTATGCAATTACTGCATATAATAGGCCTCAGAATCAATAGAGGCAGGATTGAGGATCCAGTTTCAAATATCTAGACAGGCAGAGTGCAGCTACTCGAATGACAACATCAACCATGGCACCCCTAATCAACATTATTTCAAATTTGGATCATTTGTAGTCCATTTCTACATATTTATAGTTCATTACATGTCTCTAATTTGATTGGGAAAGTAAAATGATACATCTGAATGGAACACAATCTCAGTGTACAGTATCCTTTTCCCTGAGGGAAGCAGTCAAGCTTTCCCTGCTAGGATGTATGCTTTGCCAGGCACACCAAGGTCATCTTATCTCATCCTCTAAGTGCATAAGGTAAATGATACACCGGCCATCTAAACAGCAAATACAAGTCTGTTGTTCAGATGAACAAGCGCTCTGCCTCCAGCACAAACAAATGGTAAATATACAGTATGTGTGGTGAGGAAAGCAATGTCTAGATGAAAAGGGGTTTATATTAAGGTCATAATTATAATCACACATTATGTTAACATCCATTTTGTTGGTCCTGATAACCATAGTGGTTAAAAATATATCACCCAAGAAATCATATTGGATTTGGTTCTTTTAAAGATAAACATAACAAATTAAAAGTTTACACGCTTTTTTCACAACAATTCAGTTCTCTTGGGATATTTAAAAAAAACTTTGTGCAAATCAAATTAATAACTGAAATATGTTGATCATTTTTCCAGACATAGCTTCAGTACGAGGCGAAGCTACCCACAATGTAGGAGTGTATCTTTAGACAATACACAAAGGGTGCATCTTTGTCTACAGTGACCCTGTAGTTTTATTTGAAAGCAATACATCAGACCAAATGTGGCTTTATAAATTTAGCCTCGCTGTCAAACTTAGCTTTTTGTTGCAGAGCCCTCATAAAGATGGCTTCCTTTTTCTATTGTGCCATCTGCACTAAGGCAGACACATTAAGTAGATTAATATAGCATTATGGTGGAGATAGTGTGAAACTTCACAACTCGAAGAGGAAGCCACTTTAATCTTACTTTAGCTCAGGTTGCAACAAACAATACTTTGGACACTCCAACGCTTAAAAAGAAAAAAAAAAATCGAATACTTAAGACTTCTCTCCCTCTCCTACTCTCTCTCTCTCTCTCTCCTTATAAGCACAATACCATCTGTGCCTTAACACTGGAAACAGTTGTTCCTTTTGATAAAATGCAAATGAGCTAGGCTGTTTTTATCAAGGAGCCCCCCCATCCTTCTCTCTTATTCTAGCCCATCCCCCTTTTCCCTGACTACCACAGTAGGCCTTCACAGCTGGGGGCTGAATACTCTCCAAGCAGCTTGTGTCGGTGTTGCCCCCCCCGCTCCACACACACACACACACACACACCCTCATTGCAGTGGGCCCCAGCAGCCCGTGGATACAGAGGATGCGTCCACTCAGCGTAAATGTGGGGGAAAATTAAACGTCTTCCACGACACCTCCTTGGCTTTGTGTGGCCACCACTTTATGAACACGAGGTCACATGTTCCGAAAACATCTGAGTGAGAGTGTCACTGTTGCATCCCCAACTGTTTGACTGGCACAAATAAACAATGACATCTATTGCAGTATTTTGGAGCAGCGTAGTGATTCTTTGCTGTGGGGTTTTGAAACCAGATTAATCTCCTCTGCTACACTGGATGAGATTGGCCCATTTGAACCACAGAGGATGATGGGTATTTTTGGTGCACTTGTCTCTAATGACAGGGCAGCGGAGTGGGTGGAGGGGAAATAAAACGGGTAAATTTAGCACAGTGTTAGGACTACTATGGCTGAGAGTGGTGGTTATTTACCTCCAGAGAAACAACTACTCCCCTCTTTCTTTTAATGCCACAGTACAGTACACAGAGTTATTACAGAAGCTCCACAGTCAAAGATTGTTGGTGACATTTCACTTTTTGTAAGTGCCAGTAGATAGAGTGGCTCAGAGGGTGACAAAACTACACAATCTCTTTGGGCTCTCCTTCATTATGTCTTTGAAAAGAGGAAGAAAACAGGTGCTTATATCCTCCGATTCCTGAGATATCACTTTATCTTGGGGGAATGCAGTCAAGGCAGTCAGGTCACATCAGCATCAGCTCTCACAAGTTACTATGAGACAATATAAGGTGAGCCTATAGCTCATCTTTTTGTAAGCCGAGGAGTTTTGTGTGGGTCTCGAAACAGGCAGCAGTTGAGCATGCAGCATTTCAAGTAATAAAAGGAAATGCTGCTAGTGATATAAATGGGGAAAAAATCAAATTGGAGTTTTCATTATGGATATTTTAGAGAGCTTTACTGTATGAAACAGGGCTTTTTGCTTCATGATATTGGTTTTCACTTTACCAGTCTACATTTCCTTTAATAGGAAATCACAGATATTAATAGAAAAGCAATATTATTGATAAATGACATCTAAGAAAGGGTCTAAGTAAATAAAAACTATATCCATGCATCACAAGAAAAAGAAAATGAGACAGAAACAGTTACAATTCTGTAGTGACTGTATTTAAATCATAAGGATATAACATTAGTTGACTTTTAGCGTGGAAAAAAAGTAAAGTATACTCACATCACCAGCAGCGAGCAGGGCACCGTTCGCCTCAGCCATGTTCATGTAGTTGTTGTTATTCTGGAACTGCAAATGAGAACAAAAAAACACACACACACAATCAGCCTACTAGTGTCCAGATAACATCCAGTGTAACTCGAGCTGCTCCCCTTTCATAATGGACACCTGTCACTCAAACACGTCGCCACACTCGGCTCTGGATGTTTACACACCGAGTTAACCCCTTTCTCTACGTGCACGGGCACATTCTGCCACTCTGCCATTATTGTGACATGACAAGAGGCATGTGAGAGGCCCAGGCCAATTCAAACCAGGGTAATGAGAATCTGGTCCGGCCATTCAGCTCTTATGGGATGGCAATTAAGGATATGTTTGCATCACAAAGCCAAGTATCAAGATGCACTGGCAGGTTATTAACTTCAAATAACCTATGGGAGGAGAGTGATACTGAGGGGAAATAAGGAAGTGGAGAATGTTTTAATATGGGTGGAGCCCGGTTTAACAATTAATCTCATTCCTTACTTTTATTCATTCTCATGAAGAATCAATGCAACAGATTAAAGTGCATTATATTTAGCTGTTAATATTAGAGTAGATATCAGACTAATAACTGTGTAAAACAATGCCAATAGTGGTGAAATAGCGAGTGTCACGCTGTAAAGACACATTACTGTTTAAGACAGTTGATAAGCTATTAAAACCCTGTACTTTAGTAAGAAATAACATGTTTTCACAACACCCAACACCCCCCCCCCAACCCACACACAGCCTGCTGGCAAAATGGCAGCCACTTCCTTTCTTTGGAGACACAACCATGCTGACAGGTAGGAACAATGGGACATAGAATGAAGAATTATGGGCTAGCAGCTGGGCCCAGGAGCACAATGCACCTCTCTGTGAGTGAGGAGTGCAAAACCCAGCCTACAGAGCTCAGAGGAGAAAGAATCACAGCGCGCTCGCGTCTTCATGAGGTTCCACTGAGAACACTCTCCCTATTTTGAACAAAGCTGCGCAGTAATCTCTTTTGTGTGTTTATTACAAAGTCACTCTCTTAAAACATTATGAGTGACGAAGAACTCCAATAGACAGAGAAGGGAGGGAGAGAAAAAAATGACTTCTTATCTGAGAAGAAGCCAAACAATGGTGGAAACAAATTAAGATCAGAGTGAACTGAGAAGTGCATTAATATATTTTCTAGCCCTTTGTGTTTTTTTTTTCTTTTCTCCTTTTCTTCTGAGTGGTTAGTATGCGAATGTAATTACCGAAAGAGCTGCAGCTAATCAACTGCGAATGGTATCCATTAATTAGTCTATGCCCTGGAGAGAGAGTGGGGAATCAGCAGCAATGTTAACAGTGTTACGCACCGATGAGAAGGGGGGAGCCACGAGCTCTGCTAGCAGTTGCTGAAGCAGGTGGTTTGCTCTCTCTAGGCCTCCTGGTGCCGTCTTTACCTGGAGCTGCCCCACTAAACTATATCTGACTCGAGCACTGTGGGTTTACATGTTTGCACAAATGTTCACGCAAATGTATAAAGACACAAACACACACATCCACGCACGCACACTTGCAGGCCTCGAGTGAGAAACATCTGTCAATAGCTAGTGCTCCTTCACTTCGCAGCTGTGTGTAACTTTGAGACATGACATGGCTGGGTTACGTCAGCCACTCGGCTGGTAATTAACCTTATGCCGGTCTTATCTTGGAAGTGTTACTCCCCCCCTTCTTCTTTTAGATAACAAATTGAAGTCTCGGAGATATCCCTCTCTATTCAAGCACTAGGAACATTGCTCTGATTGTGGGGGGAGATAGGGCTTCTCGCGGTGCTGTCTCTGTTTCTTCTATCTAGGTGTCTCGGTGGATGTGAATAAGATTTTAAAGAGCGAGCAGACGATTGATTCATCTTTGTAAATAGTTTGCTGATAATTTTGGGGTAAATCCCCATAAGAATACAAAAGGATCTGTAAATGTCTAACATGGATGCTTGCCACACTTTTCCTGCCTGTTGCATGAGAGGAAACAGTGAGAAATGTTTTCATAAGCTGAGAAGCTTTGTCTCAAGTTCCGTGCAAACTTCTTGCTGCCATTAATAGTCGCACATTTTCAACTCAATTACTCGCCATGTTACACATCATCGCTTAATGTGGATGACAGCTTCACGAGCATGTAAGTGTTTATAAATCAGGAAGCGATGTGTCATTTAAACAAACGCCGCACTGAGAGGTATGGCTGGATTACATACTGTAATAGCGGACACAGATCTGAATCACATTAGCTTCATTAGAGAAAACACAATCGAGTTAAGTCCAAGTGCTAATTAGTAGTGTGAAACTCCCTGGGCTCTGTGTCCGTGAGTCATGTTTTATTATGTTTCCAGGGCCCTTTAAGAGCAGTTCCAAATCTCCTCTGAGACTTGTGACTAACATCCCAAGAAATGTCCCAAGCCACTGGTATCAATCTTCACCATTAAAAGCTGTACCGTGTCGCGGCGCAGCTCGGGCCGGAGGCCTCGGCGGACGACCGGAGCAGCGTGTAGAGATTGTTATTGTTAATCCCAATTCATTTATTTATTTGTTTTTTGGGGGAGGGAAGGCAGTCAGCGTTCATGTTCACGGCAGTGCCAATTGAGTCAAATGCCAGATGAAATTAAGTGTGATTGGAGGGACCACGCAGTTGACGGTAAGGGACCAAGCTAAAATGGGTCAACACAGACAATGAAGGCTCTGTAATTAAAATGATGTGACGAGCTAGACAAGAGCTGCTGCGGCAATGAGAGGGTCCAAACAACCCTGCATGTGTGTGTGTGTGTGTGTGTGTGTGTGTGTGTGTGTGCGCGCATGTAAAAGCATTTTATGATCTGAAATGTAAATATGAAAAGTTTGAGAAATCCAAGGAGTGAAATGACTTTGATTTATACAAGATAAAAGCTCCTGAAGCACAATGATGCAGCTGTAAATGTCTTGTAAAGCACTAGAGCAATAGCAGTTGCGGGCAGTGATGTTACATGCATTAAAGGAACCAGCATCTCACTTCACATCTCCAAAAATCTGTCAGGTACTTTTAAAAGGGAACCATAGGGAAACCATAGAAAAGGGTACTTTAAATAGCTGTAGGAGGCTTTTATTAACGGAGTGAATTCACAGCTAAAGGTGCTCTGTAATACGAGTCGCACTAAAAGCCAGACATGGCTACATGGCAGAGCAAACACTGGGCACTCTGTTTTTATTTCTCCTTCTGCATCACCAGCACATTTCTTCAATAACTGTTTAACAGGAGAGAATTAAGAGCTTACATGGACCCTGATCCTGATGTGAAAAGACTCTACTGTCTGCATGATCGCAGGCAGACAGAAAACCAAGCAACCTTGCAGTGAATGAGATGAATATGAAATTCTGTGTTTTTCTATAAACGCACAGTGCTGCCATTCTTTTCATTATACAGATAATACCTAACAGGTTTTCTTAAATTTCAAAACAAGTATTTCCCTTTTTTCCTCTACCTGGAGTAAATGTAATCATAATGCTTGATTTTTCTTCCTCCTTCCTTTTTAAATCCCAATGCAGGAATATTTGTATGAAAGAATGTCCAGTGGGAAATAAGGTGTTTTACAGCTATTATAGCAAACAAAATTATTTCAACCTCAGGGCGAACACAATATTGCACCAACATGACCCCATCTCACCCTCAGTATGATGGAGTAACCAGCACAGATCCTATCAGAAAACGTGAACCGGACAACCAAGATCTACAGAAAATATGTCTGAAGAGGCTCTGGTAGCACAGCTGTCATCTCTGCATGTATACATCCAAAATGGAAAAAAACAGTGGTTTCTACCTGTCTGAACCTGAACTTGTCTGAACTCTGCTTTGTCAATGGTCATTAAATACAGACTGACTAGGGGAGGTGGACCATGACAGAACTTTACTATAAAAACAGCATGAAAGATATGAAAATATTTGCTGATGCGTTTCCAACTCTGCTTCAGCAGACTGTTCTTTGGTTTTTACAGTACAATCAAATAGCCACAATACCAGTGTTGTCTGTCTGTCAGCAGGTAACCAAATTGGACACATTCTTCCCCCCCCCCCACCAAAAGCCACCACACTAATTCAATCAAGCACCCAGGCTTTTCCAGAAACATATCAACTGCTGACAAGCGATTTTACAGTTCAGCTTGAGCTCAGTAATCACAGCCTAGCATGTGTTCTCTGGAACATGACACTTGTGCTAATATGGTCTCCAGTGGCCTCCATAAAAGACAGCAGAAAAACGCCACAGTTAAAAACTCAGCCTCCAATCTTGAGAAACCCACAGTAATTTGCTCTGTATTATTTTATGCAATTTCCTTTAATGCTCAGCCTACCGCCAGGTTTTCAGCCTTGTTCTTAACAGAGAAGATTGGACACTCAAAAAGAACAGCTTTGTTTCCTTTCCTGCAATCCTGGACCCTGTTGTCGCCTTTGGAAAAGTTATCTTCTGATTCCCAAGGTCCTCCTCCACCAAATACATGCTCATTTACAACTCAATTCAGCATAAACACTCTGCAGCTGCCTCTCTGGTGATCACAAGGCCTATTCACACCCAGCAGGCCACTGCGCATGCAGTGCAGAGCTGACATATATAGATATATTCCCTCCTATGTGTGCAGCAGTCAATTTGTAAAGCGACTCCACAACACAGCATGTCCACATAGTTGGCTCACAAGCTGTGTTCTGATCTGCAGGCCCAATCGATTGGTAATTCAGTTTAAAGCTAAAATCATTACTCCCCCAGCCCAGCACTGACTTCCACCATTAGGACTGCTAGTCCTCAACTACATAAAGCAGCACTGAGGGGAAGTTCATTGTAAGCATCTCACTCTTCTTTTGCCTCTCAGTGTGACTGCCTTAACGGTCGTGCAGAGCATCCAGCATGAGAAAAAAATCTGAGTCTTATCTGGGATCTGAATCAAGCAGATGACAGTTTTGTTCTCTGTGCAGATTTATCTCCTCTCTCACACCACACTGACCGCTTGTGGTCTAAACTGTTGTCATCGCAGCTTGCTTTGCTTTAGTAAATGTGAACCTGAAGGAAGAATTTAAAGGCGTGGTGTGAACTGTGCCCTGTGCGCCATGTTACATGTATGAGGTTTAGGTTGAAATTTAGACGTTTCAGTTTTGGAAAATGTCACTAATGTCTTAAAAGCAAGGCATTATAGATGGAGTCTGTCATGAAGAAACCCAAAAAGCAGAGCCTGTGTTCTTCAAATTACACTACATGGTAGAGGAACATTACAATTCTGTCATGGGGCATGAAACTAAGTTTGCATATCCAACCAAAATGATAAGTTTAACTATCAAAATAAAGGAAAAACTACTAAGGACTAAGTGATTTCACAGCTCAGCAAATATGTATCATGTTTTTTCAAGCTTCCCAGTTATTACGGCAGTGTTGAAAGACAGTAAAAGGCAAGCTTTAGTTGGTATGTTCAGCATATTCCTCAAGGCTAACTTTATATGCAGCACAGTTGCAATGTGTATGAGTGATAAAAGCAAACAGACCGAGGT
Source organism: Polydactylus sextarius (assembly GCA_016801845.1). NCBI lineage: Eukaryota > Metazoa > Chordata > Actinopteri > Polynemidae > Polydactylus > Polydactylus sextarius. The sequence continues at coordinate 15,740,286 of CM028906.1, forward strand.
GACACAGCATTTGTTCTTTGCATTTCATTTAAAGTATTTGCAAATAAAAGCAGTTGTGTTCACTGCATTAGCTCATACGTTTTATCAGGCAGAAAAGCTGCAGAGCGCGTGATGTGAATTTGTTTAACACTCCAGCACTGAGGTTATTATCATGAAATATCGTGCAAAATCACAAATGTGAACCACATAGTGGTACCACATGAAAGTCTTTGCAAAATTTCACAGTCATCCATCCAAACTAATTCAGTCGTCAGGGTTTATTTATAAGCCAACATACTGAAAATACAGTAACACATTGACACTGTAATCTTGTGGCACAGGCACCTCCAACTGGAGCATGTTAAACAATGGTAAAAGTAAAATACACTGAGGTTCACCATAGCTACTGTTTTCTCAAAAGCCTAAGACTTGCAAATGCTGCCAAAACAAAGATGGTCTCAGAATTTGTCATAATGGACCCATAGCCTGAGCCCAGTAGTCTCAATACTATGCAGGTCAACATCTAACATCCTGTTTTTTTTTCTTCTTCTAGCTGTTGAGTCTGCTCTGCTCTTGAGAGTAAATCCTAAAAGAAAGCGCAAGCTAAATGGGGTGCCATCTTTGATCTGGCGGGGTGCAAAGCCATTGGCCCACAGCCACAAAGGGGCTTAGACGATGGAGAGGGCCTCAGAAACATGGTGTAGCTTTCTCACAATGGCTGCTGTTGCGCGGACACGCAGCTCTTGAGGAAGCAACATGAGAAAGGCTTGGCTTGGCGGTGTTGTCTTGCTTTTACTGTTAAGCCATGTCTCAAGGCTGTTTACTCTCAGCAGCTTTGAAGCAACTCCAACTCAAGATGGTATCAGAGATGTGGATATGAACCAAGCTTATTCTCACTCCGTTCACCACTCTGCTAAAACAGAGCAGGAGGATGCAGTTGAGCAAATGCAGCTAATGACTAAAAATTACATGCTTGAATGTCATACAGGAGAAGAACAGCTTTCTGTCACTAGAAATGGGTTTGTTTGTGGTGCCACTAATGGTGATGCTTGTGCTACTTCTCTTGATTTGTCGGGTGGGTATGGGCTTTGGGACTTGGATTCACATAAAGCTCTATTGAAAGCTGTTGGGAGTGGCATCCTCTCTTAGCAGCACAGATGCATTTTTCTATTCCCTATGTGCCGCTACTGGCTAATACACTCATTATAACCGGCTTTGGGAATGTGCACAGTCAAGAGCTTTTAGTGATGGACCTCCACTTCTTATCAAGTAATGACAGAAAAGGAAAACAAAAAGAAAAAAATGGACGTTATGTGATGAGTTTACATTTGAAGTACAACAACCCAATATAAGAGCAACAACATAGTTAAATAGAATCTGATACCAATAAACATTGTTGGAAATATAAAATCTACAAAATGAAATACACTCTGTCTATGAGTAGTGCCATTGGGAAAAACATATGGCATTACTAAAACTTTACAAAAAATCTTTATATATTTTAAAAAGCTTACAGCCATTTGTATTACTATGCGCAGCCAGTTAGATGTGAAGTCCAGTAATAGATTTGAAAACCTTCCTGTGTGTACTGTGACAGTATTTTCTAAGTTGGTGTGCAACCTGTGTCTGTTATTTTTACCATAAGTCCACAGTAAGCACAAACCGACCAGTTGTTCAATCTCTATAAATCTGAAAAACACAAACTGCTGAGCGGTGACTCATATATCAGTCTATTATATACTACAGGACTGACTGTATTAAACAAATGGCTGGGCCTGCAGCTGGAAAAGAGAGGCAATATAGAGAGAGCAGAGGTTATTGTCTAATTTAAATCTTGGATGCTTTCCCAGAGCTGTACCACATTCCAATTTGTGGCTGTGTTGCTTGGCGCTACTGACAGAGGTCCGGCTGCAAATACTCTCGGGCTCCTCTCCAGAAATGTGTCTCCAAACTGACAATCAACAAGTTGGCAGAGATTAACGGAATGACTGGGGCAAATTAGGTGAAATCATGAAAAAGCACCGATATGGATGTTGTGTTTTGAGCCGTTTCTGCACGTGCCCTGATTTTTTTTTTTTTTTTTTTTTTATCTCCCATTGCGGTTGCAATAATGTATCTATAATCATTATGACTTGATGTGCTACAACACAGGCTCATAAGAAAGCCAGCGCATTGCCTCTGTAATGTCTTTGAGTTCCATAATGAAATAGCAGCTGGAAAAGACATCTGTGAAAACATAGTAGTTACAGAATGGTTGAGCGGGCTCTTAGAAGCAATTAGCTATTTCAAGCATTTTTTCCTTGGCATACTATTGTCCGTTCATCTGCTAGATTGACAGCACACCAGGACATCATTAGCAAACCTGACAGCTGTTGAGTCGCAGACATTGTTTTTCTTGTGACAGCAACCATCAGGCTAAGTGCTTCACTAATGTTTTTAACAGTACTTAAACTCAAAATGTCACTTTAACATTTCCTACTTCAAAAAGCGGTGTGAGATTAAGATACCAGCTTTGAATAATTACAAACACTAAGCTTCAACTTTGATTCCATATCATTACACTGACATTTAAAGAGATTCGGAACAAAGACACACTACACATCTTGTAGTAGTTATGCAGAAATTATTCCTTTGCCCACGTGTGTAAAACGACAGGTTGGAGATCAAAGTCGTGGAGAAACCTTGAGGTCTGCCACGCACTGAAGTGACGCTTTCAAAAAGAGCAAGGTAAGTTAGCAAAGTGTTCACATGTGGGAAAAAAAAGCTTCTATGCAAAACTGTTTTTGTGTTGATGACGCTTGTCAGTGTGCAACCAATCAAACGCCACCATTTTTTAAAGGCTTCACTCCCTATTGATACCATCACACAAACCTATTCTCCACACAAATCTTAGACTTGTGTGCTATGTATACAGTAGCAAAACGCTGTGGTAAAAAAAAAACTATAAATCAAAAAAGCATTTAAACTGTACATGGAAACACAGGTTTGTCTTGTTCTGTACATGTAGTCTGGACATGTCCTTCCAACTTTACTCCACTTAAAAGAGTGCACAAATAACCTCAAATCTGTCTCTTTTTACAATTGAAAATAATTGCATGTGTTGTATTTGTAGAACCCTTCTGTACAGCCGTATTGATTTCCTCCTGTGACCACAGCTCAGCCCGAACACTTTTATCCCATTTCTCCAGTGCAGGCTGCTAAAAAAAGGGGGTCACTGACATTTTCTGTATTTGAGCCTTGACCTCTATTTTAGGATCATGCTGAGTTTCTCCCCCTAAAATAAATGAGAGCAGGGCACAGTCTCCTCTGCTCTCGCACCTTCCCGTGCACTTGTTCTCCCATCACTCTTCATTTGTCTTCATTAGGCTCATTGTTGACCTGTTTCTCCAGTTCCCTGCCAGTACATACAGTCTGAACCTCTGCTGTCATGGCCCAAATTTTCTGGCATCTTGTTATTTATGTGCAAAGTGGATTAAAAGATTGAACTGTAACGAATACAACCAGACCTTTTATAGATTAAAACACATAAAAAATGGTTTCCCATATCTGTCAGGTGGATTCATTGAACAAACCCTGAAAAACAAATGTCACTGATCCATTTAATCAATACATAAACAAAAGCTGTAATGACAAAATTAGTGATATCAATAGGGGGCGCCGTGCTGTAAAAGCTGACTGCGGCTTTAAGCTGGAGTGAGAAAGAGAATTCCCACTGTCAACTTGTCATCAGCTAATTTACCTGGAGCCAGAGGGGGAGATTCACTGGACACATAGGGAGAGTTAATCTCTTCATTCATCTTCGCTAAAGAGATCGACCCAATTAGCTCCCCACATTGACTGACAGCCCTTGTGTTTGCTTTTCTCCCTTGACTTTTTTCCCCTTCCTTCTTAAATCGCGAGTTATGCAGTTTGTGCTGGCTCCAGCTAAAGGCCTCTAAAATTATTTGAGGGGTACTGTACAATAGTGAAATAATCATGATGTCTTTATTCAAATCTGTCGAGTCTGAAATATTCACCACTGCAATTTGCTGTGACTGATTAGCCAGGGGAAGGGTTGCTTGGGGATAACTCTCCAGAGTTCTGTAATTGAGCGGATTTGACTTAGGTTTTTTTTTCCTGCTGATAACTACACACATTCCCTTTTTGATGTACTTTTCTTTTTTAGCCTCTCAGAAGAGCCACTGCACATCAGAATTAAGATGCTTGCAGAAACAGCAGTGTGTACTACGCAGGGCAGTTTTTATTGCTCTCCCTAGAAAATGTGATTCCACATCGTGCTTCGTCCGACGATTTACCACAGTATCTGGCTGCTGCCCAGAGACCAGTCAGCGTTGGTTGGCCTGGTCACTGCAGAACTGTCAGATCTAGAAACTCAGAGATCAGGGACAACAATAGCCCTGAGGACTGCCACCGTGGCCTGTGACATCCCACAGTAGACATTGGAAATGTTGATGCAAATGTCAGAGTGCCATTCCTAATTTTGTATTACAGGATATGAAGCATGAAAAAAAAAAATGCTATATAGGCATTTTGCAAAAGTATTACATGGATTTCATCATTTGGCATCTTTCAGGTTTCAGTGGTGGGGAAAAGTTGTTTTGCCAGTCAAAGCAGGGTTTTTTTTGCTGGAACAGCTTGTGGTGGTTAATGTTAGCTAATGTTTGCTGGATTTAGATAAATACTGTTACTTGACATTACCAAGTCAGTTTGCTGACAATACGACTTCGTTCTACTAACTTTTTTTTTTTTTTAGTACATTTTTACATTTACAATTATTTCCTTACTGTTTTTCGGTGCTATTGGCCCAGTGAGAGATGACTCCAACATGTGTTTTGTAAAGAGGATGTGTAGATTTTGTATTTGGCACATGCATACGAGGGACTGCAAGGCTTAAAAGGGATGATAAACAGTGCACTGAAAAGGGTAAGCCATCGAATAATGTCTAATAATGAGCCATTTCATTATAATCCTGTGTGGATAATTATGAGATTAATATGTCAATCCTGGTTTTGGCAGGTCCTGCAGCCAGGAGAGGCTACATTTACCACAGTCCTCGTGCCACAATGTACTGAAAAACCTTTTTCTTCTTTCACATTAAATCTCATTTATTTAGTACAAAAAACAAAATGGGATGCGGTTATTCTTTTCCAAAACACAACACTAATGCTCTGGGGCATGATTTGTCATTGTTATTCAGTGCTCGCTCACCTACACTTAAAACATGATCCTTCTGGATTTTAATTAAGCACCAAGGTACCTCCCAAGGGGTTCTGACTTGGCAAAGGAAACTACTTTGATTTATGTACTACTTTGTTGTTCCGGCTTGAAGCTTGCCTGTTACGAGAAACTGTAGCGATGAATGAAAGAACTGGGAAATTATTCATATTTCTTAATTAGTTCCTGTTTGGGATGTATTCCTCTGAAGATATCAATACCTGCCAACAGTGAAGCTTGAGCATAGAGCTGTCTCTATACATGACATCTCTCAACCTCACAATAATCAAACACAACCCACCGACTATGTTAGCGTTAAACTGGGACTCTTACTGTAAGCTGGCTACATGTTAATACATGTTCAGCTAAATTTGGTGACAATTCACTGCTACATCAACTAAAGCTGATAGGAATGTGTCTCAGTGTGTTACACACGCCGGCAGCATAATACATCAATTTGCATGCATCCCCTCCATTTCTTGCCACCCATACGGCAGAAAATACCACAAATCAGCAAAAATACTTATTTGTAGGACACTACAGTATGCCATTTCAGCAGCAGTTGTATTAAAACACAATTTACTGGCTGTTAAGTCAGTAATTAACTGCAAACATTATTGTGGCTCCAGAGAATTTCACAAGCAGAAAAGCACGTATTTGTCAATTATCAATATGCCTCTCCGACTTCTGAGTATGAAATTAGCACATGATTTTCAGTTTCTATTTATAAAAGGAATATAATACTATCATCACAGCAATATCAGTGCATGAAGCAAACTGAGAAACAACATAAAATTTGGAGGCACAGGAACATTATTATCTTGTGGTAAAATGTCATAAGATGTCACCTCTTAGACAGACAAACCTACATGGGGGTTAGCCAAAGCTAATGCTGTTATTTTTCTTTGCACACAGATATTACTTACTTAGTAATTATGTAGAGTGAACAGCAGCCAGTTTTCAATATGAAATGTAAAGTAGTGGCAAGTGTATAATCCAGACTACCCGGGTGTACAATATGCCACTGATTTTAATAACAGGCCACATGGTCTGCAATAACAGATGACAAATACTTACATGTGATAAAAGAGTGTACATTTCTTTCACCATCTGATACAAAAGCACTGGAGTTAAAACTACTTATTGTGTTACGGTGCTGATCTGAAGTAAAATTTCTTCCACTTTTTATTGATTGACCAAAATATAAATAGTAAAAACCCCACACCTCTACAACAAGTTCTTCAAAAGCCTGCTGTGTCTTATATTCACATTCACAAATCAAAGCAGCAGCTAAAGATACATCCTATGATGAGAGTTCAAAGTGGTGGTCAGCCACCTTGGTGACACAGGAATGGTTTCAGAGACAGGCCTTGTACAAGGTCTGCTCTCCTAGATGCATATCAGAAGCTAATGGAGTCTCGAAACTACAGGGGTGCTGCGGGATCGCTACGATTAGCTCGTGGAACTGCTGAAGGTCACCACTGCTGAGCTGAGCAGCCACAAGCCTTCATAAAACCATGCAGCGTATCATTATTTTCAGAGTGTTTCATTATGGACGGTTAACCTTGGCTAACTCCGACCTAACACTTTAATCAGCTGCCTGTAATGCCTTTGAAACAGTGTAATCATTCAGCTTCTCTTTGTGTTTATCAACGGGAGACGTACAAATGTAGTGGAGCCTGTTTAAATAAAAAAAAGACAGAACCCTTTCTCAAGGCTGGTCAGGTATTTGAAAAGTTACACCATGAGTCAGAACCTCCAAAGATGAAGAAGTAGATCAGTTTCCTTGGAAGGAATGCCATTTGAAAGAATCGTCAGTGGCAGTCCAATGAGGGGAATCCTGCCAATACTGAGGCCTCACAGACCTTGATCTTGTTTCTACTGCTGCCATCCCACACTATGACCGCATGTGAGAGACTACGAGCCAGCAGAAACACACACATCACAATAAACAAGGACATGCTGTGAATGAGCCTCGACTTCAACTCCTGAAAATGTCAGAAGTTGGCTCAAGAATTTCATGGACCCCATTCATAATCCCAGCTGAGGTTTCAGGGACTGGACCTTTATTATGTGTCTGGAGCCGTGTCCACTGTTCCGTTTGATCACATAACTAAATGAAAACTAGATCGATTCATGAATACTGCATGATTTTTAAATAATGGAAAAATCTGAAAGCTTTGGTATTTCAGAAACAGGTTGAGCACTTTGCTCATTTAAATGGAGGTAACTGTTGGTCAATTATGGCTAAAACAATGATTCCTAAAACTGTTCTCTATGAGATATCCCCTAAGGTCCTGTCCAATCCTGACAACTGAAATCCGATTAAGATTTTTATACTTATGTTAAGACAATTTAAGAGTTCTTGGTAAAGATATAGGGGTTGATAATGATCTCCAATCAATACTGAGAAAGGTCAGTGTCTCCCGCCTCATGCGTCAAGTCAAGTTTGAAAATCTCTATTTAGTGAGCGACTGGTGACTGAGCAGACAATGGCAGTAAATTAGAGGGCAGAATAACACAGAAAAACATGCATTAGAAAAATGCAAGTGTTGTTTAATTACTGTGCACAAGGTCCTTTTTAAGTGAAATTAGTCTCTGAGATGAATTCACATTTTTGACAGACCAAGTAGAGGGAAGACATAAAAAGCAAACATATTTTTCTTGGAACAGCTGTGTCTTTCTTCTCCAGAACTTAATTGTACAGCGAGACAATCCCCCATCAGCACGATGCACTGAGATCTTGATATCATTCAAACTGAACATGAATTACAACAACAACAAAACACAATCTATTCATGTTGGTGAATATACTTATCAGTCTAATGTATGTATATAAAAGATTCATTTTAAACTGTGGCAGGGTGAGATGGCAGTTTTCCAATTCTAGGAGACTATTAAAGCTCATTTAGGGAGTGAAGTAGCTTTATAGGCTGCAGTATTATTGCTACGGCAGTAACTGCTCAGGCAGACATTAACATTATCCAACTGCCACAAACAGACGTTTAAGAAGGAGTCACTACAGACAATCACTTCCAATATACTCACCCAGATCATACTATAACAGAGTGAACAGCATTGTGTGAAATAGAGACAACAGTGACCAAACTTGTTTGTTAATAAGCAACAAATAAATTTTGAAAAGATCCAGTTGACACTTCTACCTTCTGATTGTTTTTAGTCTTTCTTGTACTCTGGTGTGTTGGAGTTTGCTCCAACACACCATCTATTTGACCATTCAAATAAAAGTTTTATTTACCCTCATTATTTAAGCTCTTTGTCCAAGAGGTCTGAGGAATATTTGCACACCTGCTACTATTGTCAGTCCTTTTAGCACAACCTGGTAACACGCTGCATTATGGGAATGTGTGATGTAGGAGGGAGCTGCTGAGAAAGGGTAAATTAATCACACTGTGTAACATGTAATACTACACACACCTGCAGCCCATACAGCCCATAATGTGAAAGAAATTCACATTCAACCTGATACATGAGCAATTGTTGGAAACGGTGACTAATATGAGTAGGCTGTTTCAGCTAGAATGGTCATTGCTAAATAAAAGCATAAAATGAAACCTACATCCTGGCAGCAATTATAGTTGGGTTGATAGGACTGAGATATACGTAACAGGAAATATATCTTCATTTTGATAATGTGATTCTGCATTTACCCGATTAGAGGCCGACTGGAAAAAAAAGGGGAAAAAAAAAAGAGGAACAGCTGGAGGAAATACATCTCATATAGAGAGAGTGGCAAAGAATTCAACTAGTCCAGTGTAGAAAATATTACCCATAACCGAGTGAGGAAGAGGACGAGGAGGAGGACATTTATCAGTGGCCAGTACTCCTTGAAAAGAGCCACGGGCTTAAGTCAAGCAAGTCAAGTTAAAAGGAAAACAGCAGAATGTTTTGATACAGTCTGTGAGCCCATTAAGAGAATTGGACATTAGATCTATGAAACATGGAATGGCTTAGTCTCTGGAAAGCTTTAAAAATGAATGTGCCTTAACAGCGAGGCTAACCACTAAAGGGACACAACACTTATTGAATCAGCCAACCAGAAGTGATTGACTGGTCCTTTTGAAAACTGCTTAATTCACGGTAAAAGCAGTTTTCTGGGGCACAGGGAGTTTTCCCCCCTTCCTTTTAATAAGTCAGCAAGGTTGAGGCTGTCAAAGATGTAGTAAGCCAAAACCAGATTAAAACACTTTATCATGGTGGGAAAATATCTCTTCTGGGGGACTGATTTGATTCAAAGGAGCACAGAATTCACAAAAAAAAGTAGAAGAAGAGTCCTTCAAACTTCCTCACAGATGGGTTCTGTCTGGATGTAGAATGATGACTTACGGATGTTTTTAGAATTGGCTTGGCTTCTGTGGCTTTTTCGGTCTACCTCACGAAAAACAAATTAGTTTAAATATGTTTGAACACAGCATTGCAATTGATGCCAGTGTGGATGGCTCAGCAATAACCAAAATTAAAATAAATTAAACATTGGAATTATTAGTGCGTCATGTTTCATTTCCACTGTAATGAAGCATCAAATAAAAACATATTTTAGAGGAAAGTAATAACAACACAAGGAGCCATTTTCATCCGGGCAACAGATTGCATTGTACTGCAAACTCTAAGAAACTATTTTACCTCAGGCACTTACAGTACATGGTTTGATGGATGGTGTAGCGATGTTGTGTACATGATCAAAATCCAATAACAAATGTGTCTCTCCTGTGCATTCATCCTCTTTGTATCACTGAAAGAGATGTTTTTGAAACAACTACAATTTTTCCAGAAAGAGAGGGTTGTTTCGGTTCAGTGGGGACCAATGCTGCCAGGGTTAATCCTCTAGGAAAAACATAAAATCATACCCACATGCTAGCATCACTGTAAGAAAAAGACATTCTAGATGTATGAATTCATTCTTTTACTGGTTTTACTAAACTCTATATATGGGCTCTAAATTGTCCCTGGTCATGAGATCACAACCTTAAGCAAAAAGACTGAGATGTTCTTTGTCTGAAGCAATTTCAGAAGGAGAGCTGATGCCCGGTGGGTCCACAAACACACAGCCGAGAAACAATTTTAGAGTGTAAGGTCTGTTTAACTGAACTACACCGAGTAATGCACAAGCAGATGTAATGATGAGGATTTATGAGCAGCGATGGCAGGATTACAGAAGGTCTTTACGAGTGCTGATCTGGGTAATGGTCTATGTCTGTTTAAGATTTCAGACCCTTATTGTCATATCCACCTCATAAACAAAGCAAGACAACCTGGTTTTAAGTTTCCCACAGGTTCTGACTGTTGGTTCATATCATCGGATTATAGTGGTAAAGCGAGCTGAAATGAAGACCATCAAATCCAACGGGACTTAGCTCGTGCTTGTGCACGTGCAAACATGCCATATGTCAACATCCTAACATGATCAACAAAGTAAAGAGAGTGACAGCTGTGATAATGTGGTGCCACAGGAATCACAATCTATTAGGCTCACGGTTTACTACGAGGCTGTTGCAGCTTGAGTTTGGTTCTCGTCAGCAGAAACAAATCACTGTGAACCACTTTAAAAAGCCAGTTTTCATAAACAGTTACATGTTTTGAAACAAAATGTCTCAATCACTGACACTGTCCTCTTAGCATTGTAGCAACCATTGTCAACTTTGTTCAGAGGAAATCCATGCTGAGATATACTGCAGGAAGTTGCAAACTGTACATTAAGGAACATCTGCTCTTTACAGACATACATAGGTATAACGTGGTCTGCGTGACAGAGTAGCCATTCTTAAATGCAGGGACTCCAAGTACAGTATGTGTCTTGGAGCAGGCCAACTAAAAATAACACTCTAATCTCAGTGGGAAAATTAGGTGTTTAATAAATCTGTTGAACTACATCTCCTGACAGGCTACAACTAAAAGACTCAGCAAAACACATCAGCTATTCACTTTCTAGACACTAACATTTAACATGCACCTCGGAGTCATATCCATCAACTGTTGAGTTTGACAAAGCAGACAGCCTCTGAGGTTAAACTCACACACATACACGCACACAGCATCAGAGCACACACACGCATTTTAAGTTGTGTTTGGATATGTTTAGAATGTGTGTGATGAAATGGCACCAGCTGTGTACACTGAAGAGATGCACAAGGCCTCCTGGTTGAGCAGAGTGTTAACCCCTTCACTACTGATGAACCAGGAGGGACAGCAGACAACAAAAGATGCTTGACCCACCGGGGTTTCGGACTAAATATTGGGTGTGCTGCTGTGAAAGTAGAGTAATTCACAAGAATCCTTTTCCCAGTTCCTTAAGTTTTGTTGCTTTTGCTTTTCCTTACATATGCATGGGTCAGTAGGAGCCACACGAACCATGAGCAGGCTTCTGTTTTCACCTACAGCAACATTTTACAAGCTCCATAAAATCCTCTGATAATTGCAGCTGCAGTTCTACATCCTCATGTCAACTCCAACAGTCTGAAAAACGTCCAAAACATTGTTTTCACAGCACAGTTGGTTTTTCATATCGTAGGTGAATGGGCAATAAATTACAAAGTAGATGGTACATAATTCCCAGAAGTGCTTTATGAGTTCATTCTGTAAAGATAAAGTTTAACATGAGCCAAAATAAAGAATCTGGATTTTAAATCTCAGTTTATCAGATGCACTTGCCATTTACAAGTGCAGTTTCATAAAAAACACCAAACACCAAACTTGAGCAGCTGCGCAACTGGTGCACTTGTTTAGGAAGCAATCAACCAAATAAATTAAATGTTGCTTTCATAAAGAATTCAATCAATAGTAATTAAATCTGCAATATCATTTCAAATTGAACCTGATGCAAGTAGTTTTCCACAACAGCAAAGTTGGTAACCTTGCTGAGGTAATCTACTGATAATGGGACCTTTTTTTCCCTCCTGTTTCCTCCTTTCTTCCAAAAGGGACATATATGCATACCTTGACTGGCTTTTGCAAGACAAAAGTAAACCTTAAATAGCATTAGAAATGAGGATTTCATTAAAATCATATAATTGCATTGGATTATATTGATGACATGTCCTTATTTGCTTTACTAAGCTCATAAAGCTGTACATCCCCTAACAGTGTTTGACGTCAGTGATACAGTAGGTCACGCTGGATGATTTTAGTTTGTAACTTTCTATCTGCTATGAAGCTATTATGTATGTCAATATGTTTGTCTATATGCCTCTGCAACAATACCATTACAAAAAAAAAACTCTAGTGGATGGTCGATTCCCAATTACAAAGAATTATGATGTCTCACTGGTGCTGGTATTAGTTTTACAAATAAACCTCAAGTGCTAGCACCAGTGCAGGTGAAGAGTTTGTATTAACATCTGTTGGTAATTTCAGTCTCTCTTTGCCTGGAGGTAATGAAAGCCCACACTAAATGGATACTGTATCTGAAACATTATTAAACCTCGAGGAGAAAAAAAAAGACCAGATGGCCATAAATATGGGAATAACACAGGGTTCCTTTCATGAAACCATTAAAGTCAATCACATTTGACTTTTACAAATACCAAAACCAGTTGTATCCAAACAGCTTCTTGCCTTTGCTGTGCCTGACTGAACAGTTTGCCCAGAAAAAAAACACATAACTTTAACTGTCTCACATCACTGGCATCACCAAAGTCATAAATTGAACAAATGAGAACTACATGCATCTATATAGACATATATAAACTGTATGTGCAAATGTGTTCATTTAAAGTTTTCCAACTTTAACAGAAACATTAAAAACAATGCTACTTGAAGAAAGATTGGGGGTCTTGGTGTTTATGCCTGTTTATGCATAAGTGATCCATGCTCAACCTAAAGTCGAAGTAGTTCAAGAGAAATGGATCCTGCTGTGACAGCCCTGTCACTCACCTGAGCACCGAACATTTTAATGTTTAAAATATCACTGAGATCAACCTGCGCACATGCTTTAATTTTAAGGTTCAATTAAAGAAGCAAGTTTAATTTTCAGAGATTACAGCAAGTAATTTTTTTTCTGCTGAATATATTTTATGAGCATCATTCAGCTGCGTGAAGTTGTGGCATGTTTCTCTTCAGGACTGCTGTTTCTCCTTCATCTCGGTGCCAAAAAACAGGCAGCTTCATTAGTCATGACTGCAGCACCTAATTAAGTTTGTGCCACTCGTTTGGATTTTTCTGTAAATATAAAAGAATCTCTGATGTTTCAAAGTGCCTGTGGGCCCTTCTGTGTCTGTTGTCATTAAAATGGAACATTTCCTGTGCCAGTGTTTTGAGAAGGTATTGCCTGTTTTCAAATCAAAACTGTGAATCTAGTGAAACCTGTCTGCATAAAAAAAGGAAAGAAAAAAGAAAAGGTGTTGTGACAGTTTATAAATAGATGTAAGAAGTAATGCTTTTAGTTCTGTGTGACTTGTAAGCATGCCACATCTTTTGGGTGACTAACTGCTCTGCATTGTGCAACCTTTCAGCAAGTTGATTCATATAAACTGAAGGCTTATTTGAAAGATGCATGAAAAAGAATCTATTTGTTCACCATGGAAAGGCTTTGTAATTAGCATGAAATGCATGCTTTGTACTCTGTGCTCTCTCTCTCTCTCTTTCTTTCTCTCTATCCAACATAACTGGTGGAGATACTGGATAAGCACCTTCTCACCCCCCCTCCCTCCCTTACTCTCTCCCTCCCTCCCTTCCTCTCTCTCTTACTCTCTGCCTCTTTTTGCATTGTGGCCAATTACTGTTACAGATGGAAAATTTCACTTGACCTGGGGAATTTATGAGCAGGAATAAAATCGCACTTCGACTCTTACACCAATTCAAAGCAATGTAGTTAAAATATCTCCAGGCTGATGAAGACATGATGAAATTGGGCACATATGACAACTTGGCCACATGACAAAGAGCTGATGAAACAGTGAGACAAACCTGGTAACTGTTCTGAGCAGTATCAGATTGCAAGGGCTGAATAATTTGGGAGGGGGGTGGTGTGTGTGTGTGTGAACAAGGGTGGGGGATGTAAGGGGGTACCATTGTTTAGACTTTACAAAAGCAGCACGCTGCTGTTGTGTGATTTTTGCCTGTCACAGTGATGTCCCCTCTTGCTGAGGGAACATGGGAGTCAAGCTGCTGATGGATCACTGGCCTAATAGTTCAAGTGTTACATCACTGACAAAATATCACAAACCATCAGCTGTGTTTTACATAACCTCAGCCTCACAGTTGAGAGTTAATAAACTTGTCATACCTCAGCTATGTTATTACTAACAACTCAGAAACAGCACTGCCTGTATACAGATGTAGGAAAGTGAATAAAACAAGTTTAAACCAAGCGATCCAACCTGGGGGCAAGAGTAAAAGCAAACTGTGTTATATATCATGTGGCTGTTTCTATAAGTGTGACAGTCTAAGCTTTTACTGATGCCATGTTGAAGATAAGTGAACAAGACAGTGTAATGCGGACAATGAACACATTCATACTGAACAGATAAAAACTCTATTTCACTGTGTGTGTGTGTGTGTGTGTGTGTGTGTGTGTGTATGTGTATGAGCGAGTGTGTGTAGAGCTGCGAAGTTGAAAACTGATAATCAGAGTTGATTTGAAAGCACCATCTGCAAACAACAGCCGTGGTTTGTTAAAGCCACTTAAATGAGTTCTCAGAATGAAGTTAAACAGTGCAATTTGTGAGAATGACTTTGATGTTAATGTGAATTCTGAATTAGAAAAAAAAACAAAACAAAAACAAAACAAAACAGTAACACATTAACACATCTACATGCCAAAGGACAAACAAGTGTTTCTATAACAGTGTGTTGAAGGTTATTATGATAATAAAACCACAGTGGAACAGAGTAGCAATTGTCTGCCACTGTAATCTACTTTGATCATATTTGATGTTTGTACTGTAATGTAAGGGGGGTGCTGATGCAATGGTCCACCCCTGATGATGAGGATCATGAAAAGTGTTGTGTATCCAACAGCGCCTGTGACCGTGGATCACATCACTGTGGTGAGAGTTTAGCAGTGCACTGAAGCTCTGCTCTCACCGAGACGCTGCACTTTGCACTGCACTCTTCGTTTCCATTAATACACTACAACAACAAAGTTTGTGCGGAGGGAGTGAAGCATTCATTAAGCAACGCAAGAGAGACGGTGGTAATTAGTTGGCTCGAGTCACAAGGAAGCGAGTTGAATGGATGCAATTGGGGGAGATATGCATATATACATAAGTTAAATTATAAATAGCTGATTTCTGATCAGATTTTCATTTTTCGGGTCAGAATCTACAGTGAGTTACGGAGCATGTTTTTTTTTTTTTTTTTTTTTTGGTTTTTAGCACCAGCGTGGTCACTCAACACAAAACAAAACTAGCCTACAGCACATTACAGAGAGGGAGGTTTTTTTTTTTCTTTTGCTCACCTTGTTGAAGTTGTAGTAGCCCAAACAGTGGGCAAAATCCAGGTTCGGTGGATCTCCTGGAATAGAATTTCCACCAGCGGTCGGATAAAATCTTACATCCATGGTGAGTGTGTGAGGGAGCCGCGCAGCTGTAGCTGTAGCCTACTCTCTCTGCACGGAGCTCAATTTGTTTCTGCCGTTTACAATCCAAGCGCGAAGAGGGGAAGAGAGATAGAGAGAGGGAGAGAGACGGAGAAAGAGAGAGAGAGAGGCAGTGGAACTGGCCCCAGCTTTGTTGGGGTAAATGAGATACTGCTGCTTATGTGTGTGTGTGCGCGTGTGGAGTGAGAGCGAGAAAGAAAAGAAAAAGACAAAGAGAGAGAAAGGTAAAGTTTTGATATTCCTCTTCTACACCTTGTTCAGCCGCCGCTTCATTTCTGAGGAAACCCACATGAAGGTTGGACTGAGCTCAATAAGCTGTCGCTCATGAAGCAGTAGACGCTGTGTGTCCATGCATTTACACACAGCTGCTGCTGTATACAAAGAAGCCACGAGACCGGCGACTGAGCGTGGGTCCACCTCCTTTTTTCCTCCCCCCTTCTCTCTCTCTCTCTCTCTCTCTCTGCTTCACATGCAGGAACAAATAATAATAAATAAATAAAAACTGCAAGAAAGTAGTAACGAGGAAAGCGCCAAGATAAGTCCGCACGGCTAAAAAAAAAAAAAAAAAAAAAAAAGCAATACACAGAAACGTGTCCGTATCCTCTTAGGTTGTGTCTCAGAAGTTCAGTTCATTTGTCCACAACTTTCTTTTTTTTTTCTTTCTTTCTTTTCTTTTCTTTTCTTTTTTTTTTTTTTTTTTAAGAAACTAGTTGTTGAAACAGTTTCAGTTAAGAGGAAGCAGATAGATGGTCACACGAGCCCATCTGCTAAACGCAGCGTTTGGAGGGTTTTTGTAAAACAAGCAAAAAGCAACAGTCCACAGATGGTGCAATTAGTGAATATGATGTAGTACACTGACTGTCCCTGTTCAGCCTTCGGCTCTGCCTGTCGTAGTGATGAAGAAGGCAAAATGTGTGAACAAGTCAGCCACTCCCCAAACACACTAAGCCACTCCCATGAAAACACTGCATTTAAGTCCATGTGACATGTTGGCCTACGATAATTAATTATAATTACAGCAGTCTGTTTAGCAATGCTTTGCGCATTTTATTATTGTAACATCAGTCCTTTATGTGTTTTTTGTGCAGTAGCCTATGTGTGCTTTATTTGAAAACAGGGGCACAGTTTGTCACAACTGTTAATTATTTATAATCCAGATGGTTAAAAAATCACCTTTGGGGAGTCTGAAAGGATTTTTTTTTTTTTTTTAAACCAAACAACCTGTTTTTTTCCCCCCAAACATCACAAGTCAATTATCTTCAAGAGAAATGACCAAATATAGGGTTAGTGAATGCATAGAGGTAGCCATGCTACTTGGCAAACTATTATGCTAAGCTAAGCTAAACAATGCTAAACTAAGCTATGCTCATCCAGTTGAATACTTACATATTTTATGAAATAGTTTGCTATCATATGTTATAGTTTATATTTTTCTTCAATTACGGACCAGAGCCAAGAATAACATAACATTTTATTTGAGTTGAGTAGTATTTCATTACATTTTACATTCATATTTTCACATGCTAAGGCTACCACACAGCTTTCTACTGTTATTGGAGAATCCATTCTAAATGTAAGTGTTTGTTCTCGTGAATTTTCACCTCACGTTCAACACTGGAATGTTTTTACAGTCCATGTTTATCCACCTAAAATAGCTAGTGTACCAACTAGATGTTATCTGGAGCTAGTTCATAATATTCATTCGTGTGTGTGTGTGTGTGTGTGTTTGTGTGTGTTTATGTTACTGCTCAGACACTGACCTTGAACTTATCAAGAGCTCTGGTACTTTGTGTGGTCTCCCCTTAGTTTTTTTTCTTCTTGTTCTCTCTCCTGTTGTTGTCCTCGTGCTCATGAGTTGGAGACATAAACCAATTTTTTTTTTCTCTCTCAACCTAAAACAGACTTGTACGAATGTTATTTCAATTTCATTTGTGCCACTCCAGGCAAACTTGTAATATTGACTTATTGTTGTACCTGCTCTGAAATTCACTTCACATCAGGCTACCAGCATAGCAGAGAGTTTCAGTGTCTAGACATCCATAACATTTTCCTTGTATTTCGTATTTCCCCGGGTCCCTGGGTTTTCATTTATAAATATATGCAGGGTGGCAGTGATTTTAAGGTAACTAATTGCAAATCAATAAATGCATTGGACAAATCTAGGATGGATATACAAAACTGTAGAGTGAGGTTAAAAAGATTGACAGAGGCAGGTTGTTCAGTTGAATCATTGTATCGCTGTCATTCTCTCTCTTTTTTTCCCTGTGTAGATACATTCTTTTGCCACAACACTAGAACACTCCTCGCTGTCAGTTATCTATTTTTCATCATTTAGCTAGTGCTAGTCACTGGCTCATGTTATTCTGTTCCCTGTTTAATGTAAATCATCACCAGGGTTCCAGTCGCCCATTTGACTTAATTACATTGCATTAGCTACACTTTATGTCTCTGCACATTTATTCATTTTTGTTTATTTGTTCTACTGCACATGTACTTTTTTTTTTTTTTTTTTGTCGACAGCGGCACGATATAATCATTCAAATGCACCGTATGCTCATTTTATTTGTAAAATACAATTTTTTCACAGTAACAAGTTGTGGTAAGCTACTGTTCTAGATTGCAGGAAATTGCAATGTATCAGTCTCATTCCACAAAACCAGATGTAAGTTTAGAAAGGAAAAAAAAATCCCTGCTGGCTTCAGCCCTGTTTCAATAATGGTCAGATGCAACAATAATAGGTTATTTAGTAATTATAAAAAAATGAGGACAAGAGACAAATATGAAAGTACATTAGCTAATGGGAAGGGTGGAGGTGGTGGTGCTTAAGAGACCGCAGAGAAAACAACACACCCTGTTCTTGTTATGCTAACGGCAAAATTTGAAACTATTTTTTTAACTCCAGTGATACGAATACAAATAGTGTCTGTTTTAAACACGTTATATTGTGATGATTCGACCAGACGAGACTCATACACATAACACTCGTATGTATCTGTAGCTGTCAACCTGACACAACCCTCTGCACCTCATCATTTAACTGTGAAGGCATACATGAGGTGTATATGCAGTCTGTGTGCAGTACAGTTCTCCCAACACTCTCGCCAGTTTTCTTCTGAGCATTTGAGTCAGAAACATGACAGGTTTTTTGCACAACTGTTAGTTTTAAGTGGTTGCTGCTCCTTTTTACAAACAATTAAATCAAAAACACCTTGGATTTTTAGTAGAGTATACAGCCCACCCATCAGGTTTAAAGTTAGCTATTGTAAACTAGTTTTTTGTTTATTTGTTTGTGTGTTTACTAGTGAAACAGTTGTAAGATTTGAGTAAAAATAAAGTTTTAAAGGAACCAAATCTGTGTTAAAAGATTTATGTATGTTAGTTGCTGACACCGAACATGAAAGGAGGAAATATTTTATTTTTTTTATTGGAAAATGGACTAAAATTAAACAGGCCATTATATAAAGATATTTGCTATATTGTGTGAATATAAGATGATGAATAGTTCATTAGTTGAACTTGAAAGTGATAATCCACCCAGGATCTATAGCACAGTCCTTTTCATTGCAGACATTTTGACTTGGCGTAGCAGGAAAATCACAGGTGTAATTAATAACATTAATGATGGCTGTGTCACATTAAAATGGCCCAGTAAGCCACATCAGGAGGACAGCATGCACAATACCAACTCTGTGCAGCACATGCATCTAAATGGAACACAGCCGTAATTAATGCTATTAATTACACCTGTGTTTTTCCTACCAAGATCTGTCAAAATGTCTGTAATAAAAAAGGTCTATTAACCTATGAATTTCTAACACAAATGGAGAGATGAATAAATAGAGAAGTGGTGCATTTATTGCCCGCTACATCGCTGGTTGCACACACAGAAAGAGCTTCTTTTTTTCTTCTTCTCCTGCCTGTCACATTCAGCTCAGAGGAGGTCAGAATAAACATTAAAAACAATGGCACTGCTCATGAGAAAACATATTTGTCAGTAAATGTCACTTTTCTTTATTTACTATTAAAACTCTGCTCTGAATATGTCAAAACTTGTTCTGTTTAAGTGAACATCCACTACTGTTTAATATGAGTCATTCTCCCGTTTATTAATCTGTGTTGTTACAGCTAACCTATCACCTCTCATTCATTTACACAAGCAAGTACCAAGGGCTAGTGTGGTATGAATGGACACATTATTTAAAGGTGTTAGGGTTCAAATAATTTCATTTTTTTTAAAGAATAACTCGTTGAACTATATGTAAAGATATAATACCTTTAGCTAAAGTACTAAAGCAACCTGAAGGACTTTTTCATCTATTAAATGCAGCCTCTACTTTTTGTTTTGTCCTTTTCTGTCTATGCTTTTGTGGTCATATTACCCCCGTGCCTCTACTCTGGGAATTAAAGTCCCTGGATATAAAATAGAATATAGGTCACATTCTTCATACTCATGTTTGGACTGTAGAATTGTATTTATACATAGTAGCTAGATCAATCTGATTGTATTCATGAATAAATCATACACCATTTATTTAAATATTCATATAGGATATATGTTTTTTCACCTACACGATGGTGCCTTTAAACACTTGATACAAGACAGAGGAAAACACTCTGTAAGTGGGAAGTGTGTTGGCATGCAGTATACTCATGCTTAATCAATGACATACAGTGCTAAACTGTGCTGTGCTGTGCTGGAGGAGATAATCCTCATTTGAACACTCTCCAGTGCTTTGCTTAGAGATGGTCAACAATCCATGATAGTGGCCAAGAAATCTACTTTGTAATTATGGACATGTTGATGCATATGCAAAAGCATTTTTTTGTCATGTTCCTGTTTGATAGTGGGTCTTGCATGCATAACAAAGCAATGCCTTCACATGCTACACACACTGATACGCCCACCCAATCAAATCTCATTCACTCTTGCACATACAGACACATAAAAAAAACCCACACAGTCTCCCCACACACACACCACAAATCAGATAAGCAGGCTCCGCTCCATTTCCAAATCAGCCTGGTTATTGGATGTTTGGTTTTCAATATGACAAGAGTGTAGAGTGTGCATTTTGGTTGCTGTTGATGTTTATTTGTGTTTTAATGTTGTTTGGCTGTGTAGCCAGGGAGCAGAATTAATTTCCTTTCTGATTGTTGGGTATCAGAGTCTCAGCCAGATGAATTATGCTTTTCCACCATATGTCATTTCCTCTCAGCCTGGCAACACTGGAACCATTTGGTAACGTGAAAACAAATTATCTTCTGCTGGCTTGTGCTCAGATTCAATTAAAGCAGTACAGAGTAATTATATGAAGGTACAAAAAGAGTAATAAAGGCAAAATAATTAATTAATCAAATAATCTTTATTTACAGTGTGACCCCCACCCCCCACCCTCACCCCATAAAGTATGATGCTGTCATAGTGTGACACCTTCACAAATAATGGATGGTTGTCACTGACCTTCTGTCAAAGGCAATTTGGTATAAGTTACAAAAACCTAATTTTCCTTTTAAATCATATTCAAAGTCAGACTCGGGTATCT
This sequence comes from Polydactylus sextarius, assembly GCA_016801845.1. Lineage (NCBI taxonomy): Eukaryota > Metazoa > Chordata > Actinopteri > Polynemidae > Polydactylus > Polydactylus sextarius. The sequence continues at coordinate 15,761,577 of CM028906.1, forward strand.
TGTCATACTCAGAGCTAATATAATTGCTATTCCCAGCACCCTTTGAATGAATAAATGAGATTCAGATAAATTTGGTGTTTAATTTACAGGCAGATGGACATCCAATATTGTTTAGTTAACAATGGGTAGACTAATGAAGAAGAAAGAAGAAGAAAAACACCAAACTTATAGACAAGATCAGTACATAAACAGTTGGATATTGGACAATATTATCTTGTAGCAACTTCATCACCAGGATGAAAGTAATTTAATGTGTTGGTAACATTTTCAACTTTTTACAATGGTGAAAATACTGAAAGAAGTCGAAGTGGAGGGTGGAAACGCTGCTTTAAAACAAACTTGAGATAGAAGTGAAAAATGGAAGTGCTAAAACAAATTTCACTTTGAGAGTAAGCACTGAATAAAGCTGAAATATTAATTTAAGTGTAGGTTTCAGTTAGAGTGAAAGTGTTAAAAGGAGAGTTTTTTTTTTTTCAACATTCAGAAGAAGTTTGAACTAAAATTGTGAAAATCTTAAGATTAACTGAGCTGTAAGTGTCAGCCGGAGTGTAACCACTGAAAGCAATGAACCCTCAGGTAAACAGTCAGAGATGAAAGCAGTTGAAATGTCAGTAGAATGTCACTGCAGCTCGCCAGCTTCTTTAATTTTTTTCAGAATTCTGGAGCCTCTTATTTGAAAGTATTACACATTTTAATATGATGTATATGAATTAAAAATACTATTGACACTCAACTGGGCTCAGTTCACTACATATTTGTTTTGTCCTTTGGTTAGCAAGCCCAAAAAACTGTACTACAGTGACAGCACTCTAACTTTACCTTGCAAATTCATTTACTATTGTTACTCAGCCATGTAAAACGGTTAATTAATTTCTTTCTATGATGACGCTTTTTGTCCTGTAGCAAAACAGTGCTCCTACCTTTTCTTTGAGAAAGGTCTTAATAGTTTATTAAGCGAGAAATGGACAGCTAGTCATACAAGCAGCATGACACAACCGAGGTGTCAAAAAAATGTTATTGAATTCAGAGCATGAAGTGTTCAGTGTTCTCTTCTTAGACAAAGATCACACGTGCCATTAGAGGAGAAAAATGGACACAGTTGCAAGACTGCATGCTCGTTTCTGTGGCATATTAGTGAACTGCCACTCCACTGAGACGTAAAACACACACACATACACACATCACTGACAAGTTTAAGTCTGACACCCTCTCAGAGATAGACAGTGGCCTGCAGCTAGACACTGAAAACATGAGGGGATAACACACTTCGAACCTCACAGCAAATAATTACACAACTCACTTACAACCTCATTCAATGTTCTGAATTCATGTCCCATATAAGATATGATAATTACAATTATAATTATAATTATGTTCTTCAGTTATTTTCTTCATTTTATGAAACATTTAAAAAAAATGAAAAGGCTGTAAGGCTGTACAGACAAAAAGCAATAAAACTTCAAGTGAATGGTGTTACAACTGTGATAATCTGTTTAGTAGGTCAGGGAACATGTCTCTGTAGAGAACAAGTTTTAGGCCTTAAGTCATTACACATCAGCTTTATCCTTCAGTTGCCCTTATGGTTAAGTTCTTTAAGTAATGTAGAAACTACAACATGATCATCCGCAGGGAGAGTTCTGTTCTAAGATAAGGACTCATAAACTTTAATACATCATGTGGTAATGAGGGAAATCTTTAGGGTTGAAGATATTTGCCTAACATTTTAGATAGCAGGAAGTTGAATGACTCTGTATTAGTTTATAGGAATTAGACAAATCAGATAATTCACACTAGTGCTTTCAAAGCAGACCAAGACTATCTAGCTAGCATACATACATACACTGAATGGCCACTTTATTATAGCAGGTGCATGCAATCTGATGCTGTTAACTCTATGATGCAATAATCTGCACTCAATAATCCATTATGACAACCCATTAAATCAAATTTGTCAAAAATCAAAACCTGAAATCTCTCATGGATGTACTCAGAAACCTCTTTGGCAGCAATTACAGGTTGTAGACCTCTTCTTCCTTTATCCTAGTCCTTCTGCCAGATCCTCTCAAGATCCATCAGATTGGATAACAAGTGTTTGTGAACTTACCATTGATGTTCTATGGGATTTTTGGAGCTTTTGGCTGGACCACTTAAGCCCAATCAGAGACATGTCCAGAAGCCACTCCAGTATTGTTTTGACTGTTTCTTTTAGGTCATTGTTGATCTGAAAGGTGAACCGTCAACTCAGTCTAAGGTCACGTGCACTCTGGAGCAGGTTTTTTTTAAGGACCTGTGTGGCCCTCAATTCACCTTCCCTCAATTCTAAGTAGTTTACCTCTCCTTGCTGCTGAGAAGCACCCTTATAGTATGATGCTGCCAACAATATACTTCACTGTAGTGATGTATTAGCCTGGTGATGGGCGGTGCTTGGTGTTTACGAGACATAGCGTTCAAAATAAGAGTTCTGCTTAAATGATTCAAGTTTGTTTGATCAGACCAGATCATCTTTTTCTCATGCTTGGATGCTGTTTAGGAAAGGCTAAGTGGATTGCCACATACCTTTTACTCAAAGAATCCCACAATCCAACTGTTTTGGTTCACTCTCACCACTGCTCTCATCAACCTAATTTTATACCAAAGAATGCAGCTGTTTTCAGAGAAAACCTCTGATAAGTTCTCTAAGCCAGTTGCCCAGCACCAAACAACAGACAGACTCAAGCATTTGTTAAGATCTGTTAAGATATGTACTTTCCCTCAGGATTTGCTGGAAGGAGAACTAAAGTGAGAATGAATATGGGCTAGACAAACAACTCCAAATAAATGTTAAATCTACCTTGTATCTGCTGCATATGTTAATAGGCAATTGTTTGCTAATATGTTTACTATAGGAACTTAATAAGGTGGTATGTCATAGTTGTCCCTAGAGCTTGTTTTGCTGCCCCCAAATGGCCCTTAAAAAACTAATAAGCTACAAAAGAGAAAAAATAACCAGCCAGTCATCACTATATAGTTCTATGCACCATACACTATACATTAACTGCTGTGCTGCTGCAGTCGTCCCAAACAACCTGCTGACATTGCTGTCTGCTGCGGTGACTAACCAACAATAAGTCACCAAGATTTCACTTTTAAAAAAATCTTTAAATTTGAAAAAGTTCAAAAAAGTTAAAGTAGTAGCCTGTTATATTAGAAGTCATACTGACAACTTCTGGCTTCGCCGCAGATTCCTGTAACCAATACAGTAGTAACTGAGTCTGATGCATGCTACAAACATTAGCAGTTAGCATCTTACAGTTTCTAAACATGCAATGGTTTTAGCCTCCTCCTCCCATGTTTTCTCTTCCTTGCAACCAACGTGTTTGTGCTTTATGCTGAGCCCTTGGGGGCCTATTACCTATATTACACTTTCCAGCAATGATGAGGAAGATTAGACATTAAAGGTAAACTAGCTTCACTGGCTTCACTTTTTTTTTTTTTTTTTTTTTTTTTTTTGCAGTAACATTCACCCTGTCGAATCTTATCTGTGCCTGTTAGAGTTTAACATGAATGCATGTTATACAATTAATGCCTCAAGCTACTGTTTGTTTTCAGTCAATAGATACGTTGATATATTCAGAGCAGACTGGCAGGTATAGTTTACCAAATGCTGTCTGCAAAAAAAAGGTAGATTTTATATTGTGTGTTAAGAATTGCCTACTTTATATTCATGTTGTGTGCAGAATTGAAGTACGCCAATATGCAAAGACAATTTAATCAGTAAATAAATTTGGTTACTCTCTTCAGGAGTTGCATACAAAATTAAATGATTTGCTTGTGTTTCAAATGAACCAATAATGAATAACACCTGTGCAATAGGAAAGAAAAACACACAAGCCCTTTGTTGCCGGACATACCGCTGGCTATTTTATTACAAGTCTTAAACCCTCGTGGACCAATAAGAAACAAGGACTGCATACTGAGAAATCTGCAGGACACTTCATTATATTACTCTCAATTAAAACCTGTCCTCAGCAGCATTAGTCATCTTAGCACTCGTCATTCATATTAATTAGCGCTTGCGTTCTATGCCACATGCTAGAAGAGGATATTTCAATATCCCATTAAGTGATTCCAAGATATGCCCTTGATTGACGTTCCCTCAATCCCGCGAATTAATTACATTATATGCTTCAGTTTTCTTTTAATAAATTCAGATTTCCTCAGGTTTTTTTTTTTTTTTTTTTGAGTTGTATGTTTAATTTGTATCAAATGTATCCATATCGACACAGAGTGATTTAAAAGAAAAGAAAGCACAATTTGAAAACTAAACATGCTTGAAAGGTTAACTTAGTTGACGAGCGGAGCTTTTGAACATACAGAACTAGGATGTACCTCTAAATCCCAAATTATCCACTCTAGCTTTACATTAAATGAGCTGCAAAATAGAAATTAATTAGATGAAAAATGACACACCGTGTGACCAAACTGCACAAATCCATCTCTTCACTTTATTAGAAAAATAAAATGAACCAGCTACAGTTTCCAGTGCTTTACAGTTACTTGGGCAATTTGTGATTTAGGAGTTTACCATCGATGTCTATATTTTGCTTGGCACATTTTTCAGAGGATAAAGTGTGTGCTTCACTCACTTTACTGACTTACTGATTTAAAGCTGCATTAAGGCCTAAATGGCTCCTCATGCCAGGCAGCTCCAGCACATAGATGAGCTTCCTGAATTATTTGCATCTACCTCACTGTCAGCAGATTTCATTAGGAGCTATTTTCTACTGAAGAGAAAAGATAGGGAGGATGTGTTGCCGTTGAGTTTTTCAAATGGCATTTTAAAATGCTGTCAGCAACCACAATGAATTTCCTCTGCTAGCTACTGTACTGAGGTAGCAGGTGACATCTTAAAACTTTGGTAAATAAAATGACATACCACGAAAGTTTAAGCGAGTAAATTTAAGAATGTACTCTATTTTTAGGCTATTCAGTTGAATTGACCTCTTACATTTGCAGTTAGTTAAATGTACATCAATATTCTGGCAGTGTAGATTTTTATGTAATGACACTCATACAATATCTTTGAGTGTGTTTTGTATTTTGTATTTGACGTTGCAGTAAAATAATCAGAACCATCGTTTTCATGGTTTAACTGAAAACATATGTGCTCAAACCTCAATGTTCTGTTTCTGTCTTAAAACATTTACTTCAAGGCAGAGAGAATGCAACAAAAATATTAATTATTGTGTTTTGACAGGACATCTATTACCCCAGAAAGGTTTTCTCATGAAAAAAAATATTATAAATGTGTCCCATTGCACTGTACGTATTCTAAATGGTCCGGTATAATGCGTTTTTTTGTAATGAACCTCCAAATGCATGATGATAAATAGTTCTGGGCTCTTATTTGCAGAATGCAATCTGTTATTCTGTTACATGTCAAGACAAACTTCTTTTTGTTTGTCTTATATGCTTAACGTAGAGGAAGGAGCTCATTGTTTTGCTTCACATGTAAATTACAGTGTTCACAAGGTAATTGTCACCTTATCTTATAAAGAAAAGGGAAACTGTTCCCTGTCACACAGATTCTAACCTACTATCAGCACAGTATGAGAGTCAAAACACCATAAAGGTAAAGTATGAGTTAACATCAAAATCAGCTAATGCAACGTTATTGTAGGTTTGCATATCAGTTTACTTACTGATTGATGATTGTTTGTTTTCATTTGGCTCACACGTGTACTTCTCACTATATATATATATATATATATATATATATATATATATATATATCAGTCAGTCGGAGAATAAACTTTTTTCTGTATTTTTTGTTTTCGATCAGAGCTGCATCAGGCATTATGTCATCAAGACAAACATGCCCCCATACTGTGCTTCATCAAAATGCTTTATAATGTCAGACAGACTTTCTGTTCTGCAGGAAGTTATTTTTTTCAGTGACAACATTTGTCTTATTCTAGTTATTTTTCTTGGCTTTGATAGTGGGCAGCACAAAGGTGAAATGAAGACAGCAGAGGGAGAGAGAGAGAGAGAGAGAGAGAGCGAGGGGGAAGGACGACATGCAACAAAAGCAAAACAAAACATAAAAGTCATTATATTCATCGTGTTACTTTTTTTTTTTCTCCTTTTTTTTTGCAAAGCCTGCAGAATTGCACCTTACACACCACACCATACATGTGCTTAAAAGGGACTTTATCGTAAGACAAGAAGGATTATTCTTTCCATTTTTACAATTTATTATTCACCTAGGTATTTGATATATTCATGATCCCCAGATGATGACTTCTACTGACTTTGGTGATGCACTGACTTTACCTCTAGTACCACCTGCAGGTTGACATTTGTAGCTTTTAGTGATAATCTTGACAACTGTTGGATTGATTTGGAACAGTTACACTTACGGTGCCCAGAGGATGAATCCTAATGTCTTTGATGATAATAATTTTTGCTCTTGTGTCATCGTGAAGTTCACATTTGTAGTTTTAAGTGATATTTCTCGGCAATTCTAAATGGAAGGATTGCCATGAAACATACTCTCCGTGGACCTCTCCTTATCATCATAACTTTGGTTATCCCTTAATATATATTCTATAGCATCAGCATTATACCTGCTAAGTCATTTGATATTGTCCTCACATCATTAATGGTGTTGTTGGGTTACCATGGACAGCTTTTATCATCCTTCTGTATTTTAACCTCAATTTATGGCAAAAAACTGATTCTGAAGAAAGAGCAAACTGAGGGAGAGGAATTTTAACAAGTCCCATTGTGTCTCATATATGTCCTCTAATCACAGTAATAATGCTCATGTCTCTGAAGAATCAAAGACAGGTTATACTGTTCGATCCAATGTGACCACTCTCTAAAGCCTGTCACTGGCCATATTCTTATGTTTATATCTTGGGTTTGGAGGAATCCTCATGAATATTTATGCACCCACTGCAACTGAATGCTCAGCATGAAATGAAATACTGCACTGCTTGAGGGTTGTTTGCCTTGAGACACAAATCTAAGTCTACATATTGCCCGTTGCATACAAATAGAGGTGCTGCAGGCTTGAACCTGCAGACTACTTCAATCTAGTAGTCCAAAACAAATTTGAAGACACTAGTTCATTTGGGCATATGTGCACACATTGTGTGTTTTTTGTTTCTGCTCCTTTTGATTTTACATTTTAGTTTCATTTACAATGTTGTGTTTAATTTATAAGTTGAGACTGGACTGAACTGGTCTCTCAGTTCATCCAAAACTATCTTTTTTACAAATGCATGTCTGTTGGCTGACAATCACACTGTGCTCTGAGCACTAAGATGGACACAGTGTATGGGCACTATGAACACAGCATTTTCCAGCTACATTAAAATAACTGCATTTTCTCTTCCATGGTCCAATAACTGAAGAAAGGATCTTGATTTGTTTTCCCCTATGGCTGCAAATCTCATTTTTATAGCACAAGATATTATGTGCAAACCAATTCTAAATCCACTTTTCCAGTCTACTTTTCCATTATCACAATAAAATCGAGGCTCGTTTTTATGATGGCTGAATGCTGAAAATACATTAAAATGGGTCTGAGAATAGCCTTGCCCTCTTGGCCGTTGTCTTATGAATTAAATGTCAACACAGGTGTAAAACAAAATGTAACCTCATATTCTACTGAATATAAATGTGCCATTTGCTGATATAGATGAGTCTGGGGGAGAGAGAGGCTCATCTCAGTGCTCATAAATTAACTAGGGGCTGTCCGCAGTTGAGTGACACGTCTTTGATTTGTAGCAAGCAGTTAATTTCAATCCAAATCCACCACGCTGTAATTTTTCACAGCATCTTTCTTCCTAGACTGTCACACAGAGGGGGAAAAAAGGAAAGACACTGCCATCAAATAAATGACATGTCATGCAACCTTTCAGAATCACCTATTTGCTAATGTAAGCTAAAGCAAACACCATGCAACTTCAGAACTTCATTTAAATAAACGTGAGCAGTCAGCCAGTTAACTAGTTAACTAATGGCTGATGGTGCCTGGTGACAAGCAATTTAATGATTTCCACCAGCAATATTTTTTCCAGTGTAATTGATTTCCACAGTGTAATTATGTCAGGACAAATGCAGTGTTTTCAGCACAGTGCCGTGATAAGTTGTGCGAAACGAGGCTCAGGAGGGCAGCCAGCTTGGACAGGAGAGAAACAGAGGGGTGGCTGGATCCGAGCCATGACCCTTCTACTGTCTCTCTCCAAAACTGTCATTTCCATTAGTGTAGACTCACCATGGCCCTGACAAACTCTCTCATCCTTTCCAACTCTATTCGATTGGACAAGCACTGGACTGTGCCGTTAAACTCTTCATAAATGGTTGTGTTTTCTGAAGCATGAATAGCTCCACAGTGCTGGTAAATGAAATCAGTATACAGTATATAATGGAGAAGGTTCTTATAATAATGCTGTACCTATCACTGGAATGTGAAATAGTGCTGCAGTTATGGGCTACAAGCTGGAGCACGTCCAGCGTGTGTTCTTGAGTGCTGGAATTTGGATTTGAAATAATGATAGCTTGAAGATCATTTTCTATATGGGGCATATGGACCATAAGGACTGTATACAGTAGGATAATGGCAGAGCTTTTACTTTTAACGTGGCTAAGCCGAGCTATTCCTCATTGTGTTTCTATTTCCATATGCATTCCGGAGGGAGCTGGACTTATTGCGTACAATAGATATTATGCAATATATGTTTTATTCTACATGAATGTTTGGCCATCTTGAATATATAGTGTATATATAGTATATATAATTTTGAATCAGAGAATGTAATACATTGTATTTGAAATAGAAGGAATAAAAAGAAGTAGAATTTCCTGTAAGACAAGAGACTGAGCAGGCAAGACAAGAAAAACAGCAAAATTGAGGAGAGGAAAAGACAAGAGAAGGGAGGAGAAGGTTTACAAAGGATGAAATGCTCTCTACAGACAATCCATTTACTCCCAAACACACCTTGGGTTATTGAGAACGATAACAATGCAGGGAGGGCCTTTTGTATTGCAGCGCACAGACACATGTTTCTCCTAGCCTGACATAATTGCCATTCTTCCTCTATTTTCTATCTGGGCAACATCAATCTCTGTTGCTGGTCTGTCAGAACTGTCGGAGGCACAGAGCAAAGTCAGGCTTCCCGTTTTCCCGCTTTGTGAAGTGCTGGAGCTAAGCACAAGATGCAGCTGAGGATGAGAGATCATACTACGGGCTCAACCAAAAGACTCAGCCCCCCCCCAGCCACCACCACCCCACCCCTCTTTTTACATCATATGTCACCAGATAGATTTAGTGTAAAACTGTGACTTCAGCGCCCAAGCTCCATATAGGCTGACAGTAACAAATTGATTCTTGTTGTCTGTGATTTCTAATATCGCATCAATAATGTCTAAAATGGAACAGCAAAACCAGGAACCACGAGACAGTGAATATGAGGCACTTTAGAATTGATGATGATGAAACATTAGATACATAAGTACATTAAGGAATCACATTTAGAGAAAGGAAATCATGTTAAATCATAAAGTATGAGCTTCTGCAGTCTGTGAAAGTACAAGAAAAAAAATAGTGAAAGAATATCCTGTGCACTGTGAACATAGACTAATCACTGTTTCAAATTTTTTTTCACAACTTTGGGGATGAAAAAGATTGTTTGAGGAGAGAAGCAATATTTCACTGGGTGAAATAGGTGCAGGCAATCTGCCTTTGGAGTGGAGAAGGCAGCAGTGTTTTATAATGGAAGAAATTCAATGTGACATGTCGAGAATGAATTGCTCAGTCAACCAGAAATATCCCTTGTTCTAATGGCTTGGGACATTCAGTGGCGTGTTCTCTCCTCCTTCCCCTCCCTTCCCCCATATTTCTCTCTATCTCTCCCTTCCTCTAACTCTCTCTCTCTTTCTGTGTCTCTGTAAACACAACACAGAGGTAATGAATACAATTTTAAATAGTCTTGAATTATTAGAATATACAAAAATACGCAGCAGCTAAATTTGAACAGTTTGTGTCAAGGGATTTTAATGGAAGCAGAACTGACCCAATGAAAAACACACTTGCTCAGAATAGCAATAATAACCCCATTAGCAGATTATTATCCTATACAAAATAGGATCCACATTGCAAATGAAATATACAGTTTAGCCACATATGATTGCAGATACCCCTCTGTGAACTTGCTTAGTTTTATATAATAATGATAATAATTTAGATTTAAGCCATGATTAACAGTTAGTGGTACATACAAAAAGTTAACATTATCTGAAAAGCAGGTTCCACTACACAGCTCTGTGCTGCTGCTGCTGTTGCAACTGCTAATGTCAACTAATATTAGCATTGGTTTTACAGACAATTCACAAAGCAGCTCTTTTTAAAAGTTCTGACTGGTGATAATTAGTAAATTGTGATATGATGTACTACAAGCTTTGACTTGAAAATTTGAACAAATTATTAATTGGTTTAATTTACGCTCTTGCTAATTTTTGCTTTTAAACCCTCTTGCTACCAAGTTACATGCTAGCTAACCTGTCTCAATATATACTGTCTCATATATACATATATATACACATACATACATGTGTGTGTGTGTGTGTATGGCCAGCTTCATATAGAATGTGTGTGTGTGTGTTCATATAAATGAATAGTATATATATATATATATATATATATATATATATATATATATATATATATATACACATCAATATTTAAAGACATAAATGGTTGCGCATAGCTAATGTTTGAAAGTAATATTTTATACTCACTAGTAACTTTAATACCTTTTTAGATCTAATGTCATGTTTTTAAGATGATGGACACAGAAATGTTTGCATGCACTATAAATGTAAATAAATGCAGTTTCATCTCCAGAGGCATGCTAAAATGGTCATGTTGTATCTTTATCTGTGAAGTGGGCTGAACATAATGTGGTGAGGTGTGTGCACTGCAAGAATAGAAATGTATTTTCCCTGGGTCATTGCTATGTTGTGATATGTGTAGTGTTGCTGCTGATACAGAATATTTATTTTTTTCCTCAGTGGAGATAGAGGATGCACTGTCATGTGTCCCTTTGCATTATTGGTTTTTGAGTGTGTACACTCCATGATTGGCACTTTAGATATTCCTTCCATCCACAGAGCATGTCTTACCTTACATGAAATATGATTTCCTGAGAAGTGTAATCATGAGTTGGAATATTGCTTTCTATTATCCAGGAGTGAAAATGATAAATTGGTGTGAGGGGGAAAAATGCTTCATGTCAGTTTCATCGCATGGCTATTTTGCACACAAGCTCACTTTCATTGTGTTGGGTGTCTGATCGAAGTATTGTTGAAGATTTTGATGATTCTCCCCTCTCATCAGTAGGGTTTTGTGAGGGCAGACACACCATATAATCTGTTCTCAGGATGGGTTAACTCACAGTCGGTGCAGGCAGAGGGTTAGTGCTTTTCTAAGAACACCTTCTTATTCACAAAACCGAACTGCTGTCCTTGTGCTGACATACAAACTGGAAACAAACTCAGAGGCTAAAAATATCACAGCATTAAGATAGGCTATCTGGTTCCTGATAACAGGCTGCACAATACATTACATATTAACCAGTATTCACACCCAGGGGTTTCAACACTTGTGTGCAGTGTAAGATTATAGAGGAGCTATAATTTTTAACCAAAAAGTGCACCTAGCTCTAGAAAACATACATTTGTGTAATTTTTCATCCAGTTTGTTTATGTTCCATTCATTTTTAATATCTAATGTAAGCAGATGTGTTTTGCAGGTAGTACTGCTGAATCTTAAATAAATCTTTCAAATCACAAGTAGTTTATCAAAAGACGCCTTTGTATTTTTTTTTTTTTTTATTGCAATTGTGTTATCTAACCTTTAAACCTCTATTGTCTGTATCTATGATTATGATGTACATGGACACTGTAGTTTCCAATGAGTCAGTCTCTGCATCTGTAAATAGTAGCCAGTGGGTGACTCCTGCTCAAGCAGTGTCTTGGTAAATTAGCTTAACTTGACTATTTTAAAATGACATTTTTGCTCGTGAACCATTTAAAGATTTACATGTTCCGTAGTAATCAGTGGGGCTGGTTCTGAGTGCTGTAGGTACAAGTATAGGTTGAAAGTATAGGGACAAATACTACCTTGTTGTTTTTTCTTTTATTTATTGGAGTTATTGGACAATAAATTGGACAGTTACTCTTGTGTGTAGTATTTTATAGGAAGTCTGGTTTCCTGTTTTATGCAAACACAGCAAAAGAGGAACTAGGTAGTTAGCCTGAACACTAACATTTATCATTTGCTGAATGATGAAAGAAAGGAATATAACCTACAGAAAAATTAAAATCCACAAAGCAAAATTCATAGTATTTGGTGTACCTTTTTAGATACTGTTTTAGGCTTGTGGGAAAGGCGTTTGGTTTGTGGGAAATATGTTTCAAAATTGTATTAAGATCTGTAGATATATGATTGTTGCCTCATACTTTTGTTTAAAAAAAACAAGCCTGTGCTGTCAGATGTGTTGAACAGAAAGAGAGTGTATATAGATGGAATGTATAACAAAGTCCCAGCAGTGCTGTTTATGGTGAGCACAGCATCCCAGCTGTTTGTGGCAAAAAAAATCAAGCAATCCACAGGGTACAAGGTTCAACAAAGTGGGCTGGGGAATTTGTTATTAGATCATTAGCAGTGGAAACCCCCTTCCTCCTGGAGCCAGTGCACTGCTGTCTATTCACACAGACTCATCTCCTCCTGAGCTCTAGCTGTGCTAAGCTAATACTCTCCGAGGCGTTAACATTAAGCTGGGTTACAATGTCCGGTGGAGCTGTGGAAAAAAAAAAAGAGGGAGGGGATACTGGCTGTGCAGCCCCATCCAGCGCACTGTTTAGAGTCAGCACACCATTAGTCAAATCTCTTCAGCCATGAAAAAAAGAAAAGGGGGGAAAAAATCAAAACAGAATATGCATGCATAAAATTCAAGACATTTGTTCCCATGGTAACCATTCACCATGTCATTCACTTGTCAAGCTGCATCAGGGTCGATGGGGTCCATTGTCTGGGTCCTGGTGAGCATGGTTGGCTGGAACAGACCCGCCCCCTCTTCCTCCCTCTGACCGACATCCAGGTCATTCACCACGCTGTTATTTTCTTTAATTCACATTCGGTTCGTTTTTTCATCGCTAATCACACGACAAATGACCACCAAGGCTTAAAAAAAAAGGAGGATAATGCAGTGCAGTACTGAGGCATGGCTTTTATGATTCTTATGAATAGGGGTGGGGTGGAGGGTGCGTGTGTGTGTGTGTGTGTGGGGGGGGGGGGTGTGTGGGAGATTAGGGAGAAATTTGGGGCCACTGCCGTCAGACAAACACCTCAAAGATTCCTCTGCTTTAGTTTATAGATCTGGTGGGTGGTGAAGGCAGCGCACAGCTTCAACGTCTATGACCGGCTGTCAAGATCGGTTTAACACTCACAATGGGAGAAAAGGCCATTTGACTTCTGTAATCTTTTCTAACATGCTCTGGAGTTTGCTGCTGATCGGCACTGCTCAAGCATTTCCCCCCTTGTGAATAGTGCTGCGCTGTTAAGCTTGTGCAGAAGTTGGTTGTTAGGTGTCGTACATTGGTTTTAAACATTTGGTCAGGTTCATTGTTCTTAACTTTTTTTTGTTTTTTTTTTGTTTTGTTTTACACTGAATTATTGCTTAAGACGTTGAGTGAAAGGGAGCAGCGTTGCAGAGCAGTTTGTTTTTGATCTGACACGTTCTGTTTTGAGCTGTGCACAAAACAAATTGACACTTCCTCCTTTAGTTTATAATTAACCCAACCTTTAGCTTGTTAACATGACTTACGAATTTGTAAAAGTCGACTGAGAGGTCAAACCTCTCTGTTGCACTCGTTGCCATGACAATGGGGCAGTTACAAGACTATGAAACATTCCCGATCATTTAAAACCAGACCGCTCCTCTTGACAATGATTTTTCATGTTGATAACAACAACACTGTCAACAGTTTAAATGCTTCCAAGCAACACAACACAGTCATCGATTATTAAAAACCTTTGTGGTGGGAGCTGCTCTCACCGCTCTGCACATGTGGAGAGCAGATAGCTGGTGTTGATGAGCTGCTGAATGTTGTCTCCCTGAGAACAGCTTTTGGTGAAAAGACCAACAACATAGCTGCTCCAACCAATCACCTGCCACGGCCAAATCAATATACATCACTGGAAATAATATACGGCATCCAGCAGTGTATAAATTTGTGTTGTTGTCAGTTTGTGCAGTTTTTATTTGGTCAACTCCACTGCTGTGTTAACTTGAACAGGACTGTACCAACACAGTGCTAGTCCATTTCACTTTGCAAGAGCATCCACAGTAAAAAAAAAAAAAAAAAAAATACAAATTGAGTCTTTTTGTTTTTAGCATATTGACTCATTCTCATTTCTCTTTGTCTCAAAAGCTTCCGAGCGTTCACCACACGCCAGTACAACTGCCGTACTCCGAGATGGGGCAGAAACTGGGTTGTACTAACTTGTGATACTATTAAATAAGACTCCTCATAGATCATCTGAATAGCAAAAAAAAAAAAAAAAAGGGTGGGAAGGTGAGGAGATTTTCTCAGTGGAGCCATGTCTCAGAGCTACTCACACAACAGCCAAATGATTGAGTCAGCACAGGGGCATGGGGGACAAATAAATGAGAACTTTATTCTGGTATATTAAAAAATGAAACTGATAAATAGCATAATAACACACAAGACAATGTCTTTGTAAATGGAAAGGAGTTGATAAATGACCAAATAGTAAATGCACATGAAGGGAGAATTAATTTAAATTTACGATAAAAGTTGTTCACCACTGTGCAGACTACGCCATAATATTCTCTCTGCATCTTAATATATATAGTATAATTGATATATTTTAAACCAGCAGATTGATTTAGACTTGATTTAGTTTCCCATCCTGTGACTGTTATACAAAGTGACTAGAAGACTGAGGGGTAAATGCTGACAATGCACCACGGTCCCTGGAATCTAAAGATTTTTTGAATCATTGAATTTTATTACACAGATCTTCTCCTTACTCTCCTCTTAACTGTATCAACTTTTAGTGAAGTAACAAAATCAATCCTGTTTTCAGGTCTGTTACAGTGGATTCACCAGACAAAGTTAATTTAACTAAAGTTAAAAGAGTTAAAACTAAAGAATTTTAAATAAAATAGCATTAATATTCTCATTATAATAAAAGTAATGATTCCGATAGCAGACTGAAAGTCCCCCTGTTAAGTATCATACATGTATGCTATATTTTATGTGTGCTAATGGCTGCCGACTAATACACTAAAGTTAAACCTTACGTTTGCTATTCATGTAAGAGTCAAATTATTTTTTTCATGGAGGCTGATGTGATTGAAAGCAGTATAGAACCGTTAGACAATCACATGAAGAGATTGGGGATAATCCTCAACAAATAAAAAGACCCGAAGGTGCACTCTGGCCCTGCTACAAAGTGGAGAGTGTGAGAAAAGGGGAGTTAAACAGTACCCAGGTTTGTGGTTTCTTAATAATTTCACCTCCCTGGTGAAGGTTTGGGTGTGGGAGTTGTGGCTAAATAGATGTCAGACAGGCTTGACGCCCATGCTCACAGCCAGTATCAGGCCTAATGAGGCATTAATTCGAGGTGTGGGATGTTGTTCTTTAGAAAAGCACAGGGTCAGCAAAGCACAATGAAGATGACAACAAAGACTTGGGGAGGCAGTGGCTCAAATGAGCGTTTCTCTGAATCGTAGGCTCAGCAATCACTTCAAAAGCATGGTGACAGAATATTCACCAAATTTCAATGGAAAACATATGAAAGACTCTTTGAATGCTTTTGTTTGTAGGTTTTCCTTTTTTTTTTTTCCACAACGGTTATTAACCTCCTCCCTGCCCACTCACTACCCCCGACCCTCATGCACGTGCACACACACACAACACACACGCCAAACCCTGTCACTTCTCAAAACTATATGTGATCACACCCCGCTGTTCAATAATGTTTGTATTCATCACTTTAACTCACTTTTAACAAACCACAATGGGTCTTTTTTTCATGAGCGTTTTCATCACTGGCAAAGTAAGATCTTCGTTTAAGATCAGCAGAAATTAACAGCTGTTTGACCCAGCTCTTGACTCTAAAGCGTACTGAGCAGTTTCTCCATAATAATTGATGACGGATGATTGTTTTTCAGTTATTTTATCAAAACAGAAGACTGTTTGATTTGTGTTGTGATGACCTTTGTTTTCACATTATACCTTGTTGTCATTGTTTGTGGTATTAAGAGATATAACAAGAGTGATATTAGGTTTTTTTTTTCTTTTTGAGGAGACATTGAAATAAACAATGTCAGCTGTTAAAGCAACTTAAACCAATGGTACCCTTTTACACAAAGGCATTAAGTGTTCGGCAAAGGATAAATGATCATAAACTGGATTTGTGCCTTCTATATTTGGTTCATGGAGCCACAGATGGCTGTTAGACTGGGCCATATGGCTGTCAATGTCCAGCACAGAAAACTACACATCCCAGAGGAAACTATCCACAAACACACTGAACAGTTTGAGTTTGACCTGCCCTTTATGATAGTCACTATTAATTGAATGTAAAATGTATTACTTGTAGTAATTAGACATAAAGATTAAGCTGTCGCTTGTTTATCTAAGTGTATTACCAGAATTCACACAATATTTACATTGTAACTCAGTCATCCTATACAAACTGTCTCCTCTTGTCCTCCTCAATACGCATAGTCTGTCATTTCAAGTAAACTTTTGCAACAAAATATGACCACACAGCAAAAAATACACACAGTGAAACAGTCAGCAGAACATAAATACATAAATATTTAGCTTGGGGGTATATCTAGCTTGGCCATATTTATATATATTTTATTACTACTATTTCGCTAAGGGATTTTTAAAGTAAACTCGACCTTATTATCTTAAATTGTTTCACTATCTACTAAACTTGATTTGATCGAGCGTTGCTCGTCATCATTGCTCTGATGTGTTTACACAGATGGGACAAGATATCAATCACAAACCATACATAGTAATACTCATTTCCATCCAAATATGGGAGAAATTTCACATGATTTCCAGAAAAACCAAAAACAACATGCAAATGAATGCAATCCTTTCTGTCTGTTACTGTTATGCAAATATTGGGATCTGGATCTGGCTGCTCAAAAAAACCAATGGAGAAGAAATGATGCTACTATGAGAAACAAAAGAATAACACTTAGATGTGAAATGCTGGGAAATCAAGAGTAATACTGGATGTAAATGTTGTATTTATGTCTCTTTGTGGTATTTATGTCACTTCCTCACTCACATACAAATCTTATCATTTTATTTGCTGCTATTTTTCATTCCCATGCATAGATGACCCATATACATGCAAAGTTTTAAACCTTGTTGTGACTTTTTTCGTTTGATTTTGATTTAAATGTCAAGTATTTTAACTTCATCATAAAAAAACAGAAACATAGAAACTCTCTTCCTGTGATTAACATATGTGCTTTAAAGGTGACCTCATCTTTGTTGAGGAAGGTTGTCAACTCACATTCAGGAACATGCGAAAAGTGCTTGAAATTCTGAACATCTCCTTTTTATAGAAATTCCTCTTTTAGAGGTGTCTGCTAGAAAATGGATCAATTTCAAAAACAGTCGTTTGTGACGTGAAATATATCTCACTGCCCCCCCATTCTGATTCCATTCCTTCCCCTTCAAAGGCGATTAGCTGTAATAAGACGGTCTGTCCATGTTCCAATGCCGGCAAAGTTACATTCATTTGAGTGACAGTGAAGGCAGCCAGTCAGTGTCAAGCACTTGCATTTCGTTGCCAGTTAAGCCAGAAAAGATGGCAAATAGGTGCAAAACCACGCATTTAAAATCCCCACCATATAACATCTTTCTGAGAGAGGTTTTTAGGAAGCTTCTGGGGCATTACACATCCAGCCAACATTTTATTGTGTATATGTCACATCACAGAACAAGGATCAAACCCTGTTCAACCATTCTCTGTCACCTTTAAATTAGTTATTAATAAAACGGTTCCCACTTGCAGTATAAGATCATCTAGTGACGTTGAGCAAATCAGACCAAATGATTTAAACCTGTAGTGCCTGATTCTTTGGCCACTTGAATGCAGAGGACCATTATCACCTCTTAATCTGATATTGCTAATTTGTTAGCATTGGAGTTGTGTTTTGTGCCACCTGCAGAATGTAAACCCGACATGTAATTTGTGAGCCATTTCACCTCTAGTTTGGTCTAACTACAAAGGTTATGTCTTTTAGTGACTAAATGCTCTACTATGTTAACCAGTTAACTGATAACATTGTCTGTCTGGTGTCTGGTGTGAGGTGGGCCATTAAACCAAAACAATGAGCTGAAGGACACTAAAACACTGAACGTAGTCATTCTATCATCTATCACTGCAAAATTAATGATTGGATTATATTATATATTATCCCTGCTATTCACCTGTTACCTGTTTTCCTTGATGACTTTTTACAAATTCACTCCATTGTATTGTCGAACAGCAGATGTCATGGGCCATGTTAGATTACTGTCATTTGTGTTTGCTTCTTTCTGATGTGGTTGGTGATAACATATCTGCAAACCTTTGTTCTAATTACTACTGCAGCTGTCAGCAGTACTGACAGGTTGGAAGTTTTACTCTGATATGAGCTGCAGACGGGACCCCTGCTAGGAACAATCCTGGTGCCTTCAAGTCAACTCAAAGCCATGTAAAAATATGTTGAACATTAGACGTCTAATGAGAACTGTGGACAAACGTGAGGTTGTTGCATCACAATGATGTGTTGTGTCTTTGTGTGTACTGCACATTTGTGTTGGAGTGGAGCATGCCAATAATTTATCACACATGATTATATGAGCACATAGGAAACCTTAATCATATCTGAGGAAGAAGACATGCTTGGCTGATATCCAATATGTAATAAACATAAAAAGACAGTAGTTTATCAGCAAATAATTCAATTATAGTGAAAGAAGGTAAACAATCATTATAGTACTGGAGATTGTTGGGGTTGTAGTGCCTTAACACAGAATATAAAGTCTAGTATTGATTTGAATCGCCTTCCAGACACTGCCTCATCATGCCACAAACGACATTAGACTTTGATTGAAAATGCCTTTAAAGTTAACTGCTGGAAAAGGTAATTTATTGGGCAGCTACTTAATTTATTCCTCCTCTAATGCACATTCATCAGAGGGATCAATAATCAAATGATTCCACTGATTATGTGAAATGAAATGTACTGAATTAGCTCATGTAGCAAATTTAGACAGCTCTTCAAATTACAGCGGAGATATGGGATGTATTACACGGTTGCAATAGTTTTTTATGGAGAAAATTAGATGAATTTCGAGAGGTGTCTGCCACTTTACTCTTGATCTCTAGTTAAATGCAAATGAGCATACTCGGTGACATCTCAGTAAGTCCACCATGGATCCTTTTGAAAAAAGGAAACAAATGCTAAGAGGAAGACTCAGGATAGAGAGGCAGACCGCACAATGAAACAGGCAATGAAGTTCATGCTCATAAATGTCTCTGAGCCTTTTTTCAAATCCAAACATTTTCTCTTGAATTCAATTGAATTTTAACAATTGACCTTGTGTACGCTCAGTGATCAAAGCAACAGACTCTTCAACACTGAGGGAGATATTGAGCACTTGTTTTTGACAAGGACCTGTCAAATATTGTTGCCGTGGCAACGCGGACACAATGCAAAGTGATGCCTCACTCACCAACCGCCTGTTGTGTTCAGACGGTAAATTAGAATTATATTTCGCTGTAATGTATCATTAACTACTTCATATGCTGCCACAAAGACGTCACACAGATGTTCCGACCTTCAGTACACAATGTTTGAGCATCATTGTACAATTTATTATTTGCTGAACATCCAGAAGGGGACAGAAATAATCACTCCCACCAATTCTACTTTCACCGAGCAACATATCAAGTTTTCATACGATATGTTACCTTTTCTTTGCAAAACCCTTCAGTGTTCGGTTTCATAAGTACCACTGCTCAGTGCACAACACTGAATGTAGTTTGTCAGATAGTTAGTGAACAAAGTTTACAAGATGGTGACAATCATATGTACTGTAACACGTGGGTATTTTTGAGATTGTGATCGGTGAAACTCAACTATAAACTGTCCAAACAGTAAGTTTAGAATTATGCTAAAACTTAGTGTAACAGTAAGTTATTGATTGGAGCCAGGAAAAAATAGATGTACTGCAAAAGTTCATTGAAAGTTGAACTGTATTCCAACAAATCCAGTTTTGATTGACATAAAGTCTGACAAGTAGCACACAAAAGTACCTATCCAGTCCTTCTTACTCACTTACTCTTCCTTGTTGTATTCTTACCATGACTTAATTACTGTTTAAAACTTTTAGGTCTCAATGTTCATGGAAGAACTGATCTGTTCATTCCGTTCTGCAAAGATGGAGCATGATAGCATGTGAGTTTGCACGAGGCAGCAAATTTGTTGAAGACTAATGCTCATGTGAATAAACACGCTACTAAATCCAGATAGAGCTAAATCAAATATGAAACTGACTGCAGCGCTAACGAGTAGTAGATTACTCTTATTGCGATGTGACATATACAACTGCTTGTGGGCTGTGAGTAGTCATTTCATCTATATTGATATAATCCTGCAGCTGTTTCAAACACCTGAACAGACACAATACAATTAATCATAGAAACCAGATCACTGAATCATGCGCACTTAACTAAATAGTTTGATCATACCATAGCAATCTGTTGGTTTAACAGATTGCTGTGGTATATAACAATATTGCTAGAATTAGTCTTTCTAGTGTACGGGACTGATACTTATTGGATAAAGATAGATAAAACAATTAGCCCTAGTTTGTAATGTTTTCTCTTACAAAAATAATTGCATCCTTTATCAGAATCTGAAAGTACAAATATTTTTTTTTTAAAAAACCTACAAATGAAAGAGTCTGCTCCTCATTAGTGTGGTTGCAATCATCAAGCGTTAGTTGCTGCACTAGTTCACAACTTAAAATGACTGAACAGAGTTTTCTCTGCACATGGCAGTGAAAAGCTGGCAAGGTTGGGTGAACGAGCTATAAATACTCGGGAGAACAAAAGAGCAATTGACTGCTGCAGTGTAGGTGTTACACCATCTGTTAAGACAACAGACAGAGATCCTACCTTCTGGATTCTTTATATTCACACAGGATATTTAGCACATATTGCTTTGTTCCTGCACCTGTTTGATAAACCGAAACATAAACTTTGACTCTGAGAAATGGAAATACTTTTTGTGTTATCTAGTAGCCGGTTCACAAACAGAATAAGACTAGCTAAATGTTTCCTTATGTAAGGCTAGCTTTTTTCTTTTTCTTTTATAACCAAAAATTCCAGAAGCAGAACATCATAAGAGCAACAACAGCAAGAGTAACAACTGTGACCTCCATCTACCTCTGTGTATCATGTAATTTTTGACAGCACAGCTACTTCATCCTGGCAAGGACTCACTATTGCAGGGCTAATCAGAATCCCTTTAATCGCCAAGTGCATTATACCCAACATGACAATGTATGTAGGTGACACTGGTGTAGACATATTGACAATTTAAGTACAACAGGACTTCAGAGGGTCAGTGTAAGACAGAACACAGATATGATTTGCAAGATATGATTACTGTTTGATAGAGAAAGAGTCCAAAGCAATGGAAGTTAGTTTGAACACTGTGCTTTTAAGTAAAATCTAGAATGTGGGAAGATCAAATGGAAACAAGATCTGGCAGACCAAACATTCAGTCATCTACAGGTGCCTAATTAAAAGAGTGATCTAGGCCATTTCCAATTACATCTAGGTCATCTCCAGCAAAGTAAAAAAGACCTCATATTTCACTCGTAACTAGTTTTTATTCACATTTTTGTGGCCATGTGAGATCAGCAGAAGATAATAGTAGAAAAGAACAACACTGACATGCATTTGTGAGCAGTTGCTTATCAACATTTATCAACAAACACAAAGAACGAAATTAGCTTTAATTTGGAATATCATTTCTGTCCACCTGATGAATTCAACCCAACATTTAGAATCATTTTTACCTCTGTTTCTGTCTCCACCAGCTCCTGAGGGAAATCTCTGTCTCTGTATCTGTCAGTTAAGGGGAGATTTTTCCTGTTAAATATTTTGTCTCCTAAGGGTAGAAACAGTGCTGATGAAAGTAGTGAGAGTGAATCAAAACTGTTCAAACATGGGCTAAAAAAACAAAACAACTAGTTAAAAGATGCTAAAATGCCCCATTACATATAATTTTCAATGTTATTGTTAATGTGTTTACTGGCATCATTTGACATGGATCAAAAAATATCTAGAAATGTTAAACATAGGGTGTTCAAACTTACTATGTTCAATATATAGCAATCTATATTGGCAACCATTTATGGAATAGTATTAAGAGTACAACAATAACACACTTACCTATTGACTTTCTCGTGGTTACCTAAATTTAACCAGACCCAAACCACAGAGGTAGCAAAAATGCTCACATGAATCATTTGAGAAGGCAGTGAAAAAATAACCTTTGTTGGATAAAAATTACTCATATCATGCCTGTCCTTGAACTGAATGTTCAGGCAGTAATAACTGAAAGTGAAAAATGTGTTCAATAAAATTAAAAAAAAAATCCAATATGTATTATATAAAGAAAGCCTGTAGTGAAGTGTTTTTTTTTTTTTTTTTTTTTTTTTTTTGTAGTTTAGTGTTTAAATGACACAAAAGTAGTGCCTTAATCAGCTTTGTGGAAATCTATTCTATTTTTTTTTTTCTTTTGATGTTTTGTTGTTACAGTAATGAACACAATTATCAGCCATCCAACAGCAAATTCGATGGTGCAGAGCCATTTCATGATAATATGTTTCCATAGTGCCAGCTATTTCTTTACATAATGCTTTGATAATGAATTGTATACATATATAAGTGTTTGTTCTCTGTATTGTCATGCTTTTTAAGATGCAGTGAGGCAGTAGAGAACGGCATCTACTTCATTAGCTTCCAAGTTTAGACCTTGTAATTCAAATCCATTTGGGCGCTAGAAAATGGATCTGATGATAAATATAAGTGATTTTTTTTTCTTTCTCTTTTTTGAGAAACCAGGGACTTGCTCTTCAAGGAAATGTAAATTTGTGCATATATATGTGTGTGTGTGTATGTGTGTGTAATCTGTGCATGCACACCTACTAAGAATATAAGGAGGAAAGAGGGTAAAAAGAAGGAGAGGGAAAGAAATAGTGAGTAAAAGACAGAGAGGGGGGGGAGAGAGAGAGAGAGAGAGAGAGAGAGAGAGAGAGAGAGAGAACCGAATGCAGTAATATCCATTAGATTTATTGTGGTGCAATTCCCAGTCCCTCCAGTTCTGCCTGAGGGGGACTATATTACATTTCATCACAGTTTCATTTTCTCCTGCAGATGAGAAATGGGAGTTCTGTTGCAGTAATGTAGCATGTATGTGCTAAATTTCATCTCTAATAAAATCAAACACATCACAACTCCTGGCACTTTTGCTACAGGTCCATGACAAAATGAAACACCATCTGTTATCGTATCAAGACCGGCTTATTAGAACATAAAAATCAAACACACCCAAGGAATAAGAATGAGGATAATGAATATAGAAGGTAATGGGATGTGATGGGAGGATTGGCCTTAAAGGTGGGAGATGCTTCCTTTTGAACCAGAGTCACTTTATTCCCTAAGTGTAGTACATACGCTACACTATACATTAAAGACAAACTGTGGAATTGCATTGTTGTGCAAAGTAAACACACAATTCCACAGTTTGCAGACACACATGAGCCGAGCCTCAACTGAATTGCAGTAGGTCTGTATTGTTGTATTTGTTGACAGTAAACACTTCACTATTCACGTTACAGCTGTGTGGTGTACAGTATTTAAGCCAGTTTCTTCTTTTTTATTTCTTTTTCTGTTCGATTTTGGTCATTTGTAACAGTATAAAATAGACAGATTGCACAACCAATTTTGGACAGGTTTTAAATATTGTTGTATGTAGATATTACATACATACTTTACAGTGAATATCATATATTCATTCAAATTATCCTTGGGATTCAAGCAAAAATGTTAATTCTGTCATTGTTTCATAGCTCTATTTGTGACATTTTATTCACAGTTACCCTAAATGTAAAAGTAGTAGTAATATTTTTTTTGGTTTTAGCAGACTCAGTAGCAGGAACAGTAGCAGTGTCCTTGCTGCTTTATTGCATCTGCTACCATTTCACTGCCATTTATACATCTAACAAATCTATGTTTCAGTTCCTAAATTGCAAAATGTACTTACATAAAGACATAAATGCCTGCCTGTATTTAATAACAACGGACTTGTTTTGGGGTCAAGTTTACGATGTTTTTAAGTTTAAATGGATAAATGAAGGTATCATTACATCTGATACATATATTATATAGTAAATGTTTCTCAACCATCAATAGTAATAAAATCATAAAATAACAGTACAACAATATTGTGCACTAACATTAAAATCATACTCCAAACCAAGAAAGTCTATTAATTGTGATCCTGTGGACATAAGTGATGAAAGCAGCAGCAGTCGTGTGTATTTGTAAGATTAAAATTAATTGAAATTTTGTTTATTTATTTATTTTTATTGTTAAGTCAAGCATCATACAGTGGTCTTGTGAATTAACTCAGCATAAAACACAGAATTCTATACTTCATTCAAGAAACAAAGCCATTGTTCTACAACTGACTCCAGTTGCTCTTTGTACTTAACATATAAATACACATAAACAGGCATAATCTAGAAACAACAAGAATAAAGAAGAAAATGTGTTCTAAAAATAAATCTCTTTAATCTTGAATTATATATACATAAGTTATTATTTACATATAGAGATTGTTATTGACATTTAGTGTTGCTTGGTTTCTTACCTGGGGCAAGAAACCAGGCTATGACAACAAACATCGTCTAATTTTAACAAGGTTTTTTGATCTTGTTAAAACTTTTTGATCTTTCCCTGAACCTAAGAACATTTCTTTAGTCAAATACAACCCAATTTAATAAACAAATAAGATATGGAATTTGGTCCCAACTGGTATTTGATACTATATTATATTATTATATATTTGATTCTATACACAAATAATAATAGTACTTTAATAGTACAATATATAGTACTAGTAGTATTAGCAGCAGTAAAAATAGTTCTAACAGCAGTAGTAGTGTCAGTAGTAGAGGTACTGTTACAGTGCTGAAAGTGTTTGTATGGTTCTTGCTGGCAGTGGCCTCATAAAGCAGCTCATTAGCCAGCAGAGCGACAGGGTCAGATGCTTTAGCTTGATATTGTGTGTCAGTATCAAATAGCTGACAACAGGTGGGGGATTATAATCATGGTTGCACAACTAATAATACCAACTGCTTAATATATCAGTTACTACATAGACAATGGACAATCAGTGCTAAAGGGTAAAGCGAGCGCTGTGACAGCAAAGCTATCAACACAGAACGTATTGTCTTTGTTTTAACTGGAGCAAATGCAGTCAAATGCATTTGATCTACAGTGAGGGAGCACTGGGAAATAGGCGAAGAAAACAAAAGAGCAGTTGCAGAAAAAAAAAAAAAAAAAGAAAGAGGCAAGAGTGTCAGGGTGAAAATGATTTTCTGTGCTCTGCTTTGTCAGTTTCAGAGTGCCATCTCCTGATAGTCATTAAATAAGTTGTGTTGTTGTTTTAATTATCGATAGTAAAGCAATCTGTTCATAATTACAAACATTTGCTTGTGGCAATTACAAACAGTGGCTGGTAGCAGTTTAATTTGCCCGCTCTAATCTTGTCTGTAATTAGAGCACACACAAGCAGAGCACCAGAGTTGTTCAGCTCCAAGGCAAACAAGACAAGACTGAAATTCCCATTATAACAAACTGCTGACTGCCTGCAGCACACGCACCCGCCTGCCTTCACTATGAAACATTTCGTACATTCTAATCCATTTGTTTAGCTTTACAATGCAATTGCACTGATGTGGCAGGTTCTCATTTCACCCTCTCTGTAAAGAGAAAGTCAAATGAAATGGGAAAAATATTTCATAATATTGCACCACGGTGCCAACGGGACTACATGTTGTGTTTATTCATGCTGAGGGAAAAAAAGGACTCATCTTAAGTCATAACACTTATGTCAATATGAGCTGCAAAATGGACAAGGCTATCATTATCATGATACTAAATCAAAGCCTAGCTGCTTGCACTGGTTTAATTTAAAGAACTACAGGTTGATGGGGGAAATTACAAAACGCGTCTATATATCAAATGTTACTACCCAGGAACATGAATGTGAAAATAAGGTGCTGTCTGGACAATCTAAGAAAATAGATTGTGAGATTTCTCAAAGATGGGAAAAGGGTCCAATAGCAATGGTGGTTGAGAGTTTGTAAAGATGATTTTTTTTTTTTTTAAAGAAATAAAATAACATGACCTGGTAAAGTATGTACCTGACTTGAATCCAACAGAACACCTTTGGAGTATTTTAAAAGCGGAAGGTATAGCAACAAAACCCCCTCTGGCAAGAAAAAAAAGCAGCAGAAAAGAATCATTTGTGAAGAATAGCAGAACATCTCTCCACAGATTTGTGTAAAAAAAAATGGTATCATCCACATTCAGAAGGATCGAATCTGTCAAAAGAAAATTAACGTGGACGTGTAACAATGAAACAACAATAAAACAATTTAAAAAAAATTCAATATAGGTGGTTCTTAGAAAAAAACTATATAGAACACAGAGGATATATATATATATATATATATATATATATATATATATATATATATAGAGAGAGAGAGAGAG
The DNA here is from genome assembly GCA_016801845.1 of Polydactylus sextarius. Taxonomy (NCBI): domain Eukaryota; kingdom Metazoa; phylum Chordata; class Actinopteri; family Polynemidae; genus Polydactylus; species Polydactylus sextarius. The sequence continues at coordinate 15,788,539 of CM028906.1, forward strand.
AGAGAGAGAGAGAGAGAGAGTCTGAGAGAGTCTGAGAGTGGGATCAGATGGGAGTCAGAGACTCTCCTCAAACACTCACTTCAGTACCAGTCCATCATCCATCTCTGGATCACAGTGAAAACTGGGGCTGAGGGGCAGGGAGCAAATAGTTTGACAAGACTGGAGATGTGTGTCTATCATGTATCTACTTGGGGTCTCCTCTCACATGCCAAGTACATGTCAAGAAATCGCTCTCTGAGGTCATCTGTGTCAGAGCACACTGGGAACTTAAGAGGGATGGCATGGGGAAAGGAGCGGAAAGCAATAAAGGCAATCCGGGGCTGTGTATTGTGTAGTCGCTCGAGTTCAAAGTTCTTTTGTGCTATTTGGCCACCAAATGTTTCGTTATGCACATGAATTAAATTCATGCAACCGTTCACAAGGAAAAGAAACGATTACTGTGTACATAAGTGCCAAAAAGCATTTCCTTTCTGTCTCTCTTTGCTCTCTATGTCTCTTCTCTTGCCGTAATAACGATAACTCCAGGGGAACATATTTCACTGTCACTGCAGCCCCCATTCCAGTCTGTCTGAGGCCCTTTTTTTTCTTTCAGATGATAGCTATTAATTCCCTTCAGAGGCTGCTTGATGGAAGGCTAACAACATTTTATATTGTTGATACACTTCTGACTGGAGCTGCATGCTCTCAATTACAGATGAAAGATAGCTGGTAACCTGGTTACAAATAGGCTTCGGTGTTTAGATGATGTCAGGCACCTTTATCAAGCCGGGATGAAAATAGAAAGGGGGCAGTACATGGGGCCCCTTCAGCTTCTTCTTCTTCCAAACGTTGATGTTATCCTCCTGTGAAGAGATGGTTAACTGCACATCCAGTTTGGCTCGGTGCCATTCCAATCTGGTCTAAGTGATTATCATTCATATTTATTCATACAGTCTCTCTGTGGGGACACTGACACCAGCTATTCTCAGCCCAGTCAATTAAAAGACCAGTTTATAATTGTGGTAACATCAACACCCCCACTACTGGTTTTGTTGCACATTGCAATCAAAATTTTAGATGACCAGATAAATTTAAATCTGTTTATGCACTGAATTTCATTTGAGTATTTTTCACTTAAGCTAAATATGACTGTGCATATGTTTTGACATACTTAATACATAATTTTCAAGGCAAGCGTCTCTGACAGAAGTGTAACAGCACTTCAGAGACTGAGAAAAAATATTTACCAAGAGCCTTCATTTTCCTAACACGCCATATTGATTTCAATTCTAAATTAATTTTAACACTAAAGAAGAGTGTCTGCGCAGAAGAGCAGGAGAGAAATGTATCAGATTCATTATCAAAGCAAATATTTGATGGCACCTCTGAACAAAGGAATTTCATTATTGATGTAAGCCATTTCTGAAGCTCGCTTTCATTTATGCATTTCTTTATTAAGCAACAAGTAATAAAGATTTCCTCACCCTGGGCTTTTTTCTCTTTTTTTATTAGCAGAAGTAGCTTGTCATTAGATTAGCGAGAAAGAAAAGAAGGGAACAGAACAAGTAAAAATAAATGGATGTTTTTTTATGAGTGGTTCTTTGAATGTTTCTGCACCCTGGGTCTGCGGCCTGAATACAAACTGTTACATAATGAATGAGCGCTTTACTCAGGGAATAAAGATTAGCAGCTGACCCCTTTTACATCATCTTATTTCAGGAACCAGAACCTCATGGGCACGACCATTTGTCAGCAGTATTTCTCCTTCAGCTTTCCACTTTGAGAATACTCGAGTCAGTGTGAAAGGAAAGAAACATTTCCATTTTTTTTTTTTACATTGATCATTAAATGAAATACACACATACATAGTCATGATGGGATTATTATGTGTCATGTAATACCACTGCTGTTACCCATGCACATTATGATGCTGTCGTGATGATGATAGGATGATCATGGTAGATTTAAGTGTCTTTCGCGTTTACTACCGCGGGTCAACAAACAAACACAAGCTTCTAGTTAGTGAACTTAATGAATAAATCATTAAGGATGACCCCCCCACCCCCACCCCCCCAACTCCACCCCAAATGTACACACACATCAATCCATTGCCCATCACAACAGAAGCTCCCTCCTCTCTCTCTCTCTCTCTCTCTCTCTCTCTACCCTTGGACCCTTGCACATCTGCTACCATTACATACCCTGGCCCATATTCACGATGCCATTCATTATATTGTGTCACGGTGCGCTCTGGGTCTCCGCCAGCAGAAATTAAACTCTTCAGAAAAGATAAACATCATATTACTTCATTACCCTTTTAAAACACATGCAAATTAGAGCCATTATCCCCCCCACCCCCACCACCACCCCTACCCCACCCCACCCCCAAGCTTCCCTCCCTCTTCCTCACCCCCCCACAACACACACACACTCACACACACACATACACACACACACACACACGTGTACTTTCTCTTTATTTTCTGGGGTGATGAAGTTTGTCTGGCCGGTGTTCAGTCATTCCCTTTGTCACAAACTGACCGTGAATGGGTCGAACCATACGGCTCTGCCCTGCTCATTTTCCACCTCTGAATTAAACATTAATGCTGCTTGACAGCAATAAATAACATTTATCACAATGGGGATCTAATAATGATTTGGCTACGCTCGGGCTGCTCATCAGAGCCCATCAACTGACGAATATGGTGGCGTGATTATGCCGGCAGCTGTCTGTGACAACTGTATCTAAATCACTCGGAGCACATTTACTTCTCTTTGATCTCCTGAATGTGTGTCGTTATTGCCGAGTTGTCTTTCCATTCATCTCTGCTCTTTTTTCACGACCTAATTACTGTCCCAATCACAGATATCATTACGGTGTCATTAAAACCATTCTGCTGCCTTGTTGACATAGGTTTACACTACTCACTGCAATCACATAATAACACAACACTGTATGTCACAGTTACATGCATTAGCTGTCATCTCTGTTTGTGCTTCTGTGTGTGGCCTTTGGGTGGCCATATTTGATTAAATCTTGCCTTCTTTTGGTGAAAACTATAAAACATCTTGGTTTCATGATGAAAGTTATTTCATATACCATTCCCTTTTTTATCTCTGCAAGTTAAATGGTCCCTGTGCTTAGTTTTGGCTTTCAAATAGAGAGAGATCATTGGCCAACTGGATGGAAAATAACCATGAAATCCATTAAAAGCTGTCCTCAGAACTCAGGCCAGTGTGTGTGTGTGGGTGGGTGAGTGTGTGTGTGTCTGTTTGAACGCTTGTGTCTGTGCATATTTATGCATATGTGTGCATGTATCCAAGCACCCATGTTCATATACAAATAATTTAGTCCACCCTGTATTATTAGGCTTGTGCCCACCCCCTGCCAGTAACAGTGTGTGATTCCACAGCACAGAGGGAGAGTGAAGTCAAACAGAAGACCGTGATGAGAGCATTCTTTAGCTCTTTTGATCTTTCTGTCTCATATGACAGAAAAACACCACTCTCAGACAAGTCTCTTTTTTGATCTCAGAAGGCATAATAAAAAAGTATTCACTATGTGCCTTTAAGATAAGATAGCCATCAGACCTTGTGAAGATGAAAAATATCAAAGATAATTAGGATGAGAGTGAAAAAAGATAATTAAATTGTATGCTGGGAATGTTAACGTTGTGGCCTTCGTTTAATAACCAGATTCATCAACCACAGTGCTATATCAGTATTCCATTTGTGTTTGATTAATAATGAGCAGGGTCTGTTTAATAAGAATAAAACATTTATCATAAACACACATAAATCAACTAATGATATTTCTTTGGCAAATAGTACAATTGGATCTCATTAAACTCTCTCCATTCAGTGGGATCCTGCATGTTAATTGAAATGCCTTAGAACCTTTCAAAATGTGTTCAAGTTAATCATTTAGTTTGATTCACAATTAGTCTAATCTCTGTCAGTGGGAAATGGAAAGTCCGGCCAAAGAGTGTATCAATTCCGCCTGACGACTGGGTCTGAGTCACCTTTTATGCTTGTGATTGGTTGTTAAGTTCCATTGCAGAGGGGATATCAGGGGGCCACACAAAGCACTAGCTCATTAATCTTCCATGAAACTGCTTGGAAATTGAGTTCAGAATCAGGACCAAAATCCCTAAAAATGGCAATAGGCTCACTGCAATTCCTAATGGCGGGCAGCGGCCGAACAAAGCAAAGGCAGAGGTGCTCGAACAGGGAACTCATACCGACCGAGTCACTGTTTCATTTAAAGATTGATAAGTATCTGACATTTGCGGTGGCTCAAATTGAATGACACTATTTCTTTTCTTACATGGTTTCAAGAGCTGTATGTCACCACAGTGAGACCTTTAATCACACTTAATGTGTCAGAGGAATTGTGTCCTAGTGGCAGCTCAGTCATTATAGATGAGAGGAATTGTATACACTGTATGATTACATTTGTGAACCATTGTGTTGTGATGCAAAAGTAGGTCTTACATATTACATATCATACCTCTTGAGCATGATATGTAATTAGCTATAGGTAATTAGCTATTTTGAAACCCAACTGATTCTTATTTCTTAAGGGTTTTTCAGCCTTTATTACAGACTGTAGTAGAGATTCATGACTGGTGCTTCAAGCCACAAGTCACCACCTACTGGTTATTATTTTTGCTTCATATAATTATTGAATTTAATGTTGCGCAAAAGCTTGAAAATTATTTCACATTGATATTTAATGTTCCATTTACTTACTTCATTATTTCTCATTTGAGGGCAGCAAATTAAGCAATAGACACAAAATCAACACATGATCAGCTATATAACTCATGGTGCATGCAAAGAAAAAATTTGACAGCAGTAATCCATATGCATTTGTGTCAGTTGAAAATATTTCAACTTGAGCAATGTTGTGTTGCGAAAAACCTAATCTTTGTTGTTGTTGTGGTTTAGCTGAATCAGGAAGCCAGGAAGGACGATCATATCTATTGACAACCAGAATTGTACGATACAATTTCTTCCTACTTGTGAATTGCAAAATACACCAGAAAAAAAATGCAGTGGCTGGATTGGCACAAGGTGTAATTCACCTTGCAGCTTGGAAAAAAAAAAAACTTTTTTAGCAAACAATTCCCTCCAACTGATTAGGAGTGACACAGCAGGTTATTTGCAGTAATGTGTCAATCGGGTGAAATCGTGACAGTTCAATATTTCATCTACCTCTGATAGTTAAATCTAAAGCAACTTGGATTGTTCTAGATTCTTAAGACATTTCACCTTCATTCAACAAGTTTCATCAGATCTGATGGCGAGTGATGGATTCACAGAATTTTTTCCTCTGTGGGGTGAAGACAGAAGATCCCCAGTGACTGTTAGCTACTTAATGACCACTCTACCTAAAAACTACCTCATGCCATTAAAACACCTGTGAACACTAGATCTTTAGTATCCACCTCACATATCAGAGCTCCATCAGAACTAAACAAACCTGCAGAATGAGAGATGAAACATCTTCAAGAATCAAGAATCTACGACACTCCAATTGCCTTTGATTCAACTATGTCAGACACTGTGACCTGGATGAATGAGAATCTCCACAGACATTTAATCTCTTTACCTTTGTTTTGGTCTCCACCAACTGCTGAGGTAAATATAAGACTGCTAAATGCTCATCCATGCTCACTAGCTCATTGTTATAGAATGGTTTAGAAGAGCTTTGTCTTTGAAAACAGCTGCCAAGTGCTTCTGGCAACAAGGTTAATAAGGGAGAGAATGACTGAACCAAAACTGTGAAGTTGACAGTCATAAAACCAAAACAATGAGATGAAAGATGCTCCAAAGAGCTGAGAGAAGCTGCAGAGTGAGATGATAGCTTTGTGTGGGTTTATAATTTACAACTTTTATATTTAGGATTCATTGTTTGTATGTTTGTATATTTGTGCAGCCCTAGATTTAAGCCCACTAATCAAACAGTTATCAATTAAGTCTTCTTCAACTAAGCTTTTGATGCTTTTGATGTAGGGGCAGTTCTGTTAAACAGTTTGCCTGTTTTTTAGCAATATGCATGCCCTTCACTTTGCAAAACAAAAATATAACGAAAAGAGTTTTTTGGAAAAGCTTGGTCAGAATGTCTCCGAAAAGGTCAGACTACAGCTAAAACAAGAATATAATAACATTGTTCAGAAAAGGTTTGGGTTTATGTAGAGCTGCATGTAATGAGTTTTATTATAAATAGCACTTTTAAAGGGGTTATTCAAAGCCCACTCAAAAAAAGTAAACATCCACTATGACAGGCAGCTGTTTTCGCTCGTTTCTCTCACACTTCACTGGACTCTTCAAAGCACCACTTAAATGAAGAATGATACAGAGATGCCTGGGGCAAGAAGAGAGCATCTTTGCATACAAACCAGCCTGTACCAGTACAATGCATCTGATGATTGGTGCCTGCTTCGGTTCTGAATGAGCTTACTTAAAGACACGGCAAAA